>CM046952.1:43686860-44886860 GCA_025698515.1 Gossypium sturtianum
CTAGACCACATGCTTCCTTGTGTCATTTTTAACACAAAATTTAAAAGGCCTGCATCCAGCATCTAGGTTTTATCCACATAAAACCAAAATTTTTGCTAAGGCCGAGTGTTTGAATCTGTGACTTCTCCAACACTTCTCAGGACTCCTTAACCACTCAAGAAAATATTTATTTGTGTCATTTTCTTGCACAATTAAATACCTATTTACTGACCTCCCTTACGGACCCATACTCAGGCCCAATACTTTAGCCTAAATTCGGGGGTATTACAATGATTGAGTGTAACACCCCAAACCCGCCTAGACGCTACACACTGACTAGAAAATATGTTTTGTATTGAGGTTTTTGGTGATTTTGAGTAATTATGGCTAAATTGCAAAAATAAATTTTTGAGGGCTAAAATGCAAAATAAATGATATAAATGGACTTGTATAGTCCCTATGAACATTCGTCCCTTAGGTGGTGTAGTGAAATTTTGTGTATTTTGTGTTTTGTGCAAATAGGACTAAATTGTAAAATGTGAAACATTAGGGGGTAAAATGGTAATTTTCCCATTTATGTATTTTGGGACTAAATTGAGATGAAATGTGCTTGAATGAGATAAGAATTTTAATGTGTTTAGATCAAGGGACAGAAAACAGATTTGGATCGGGGAAAGGCAAAGGTTATCAAATAACCGGTCTTCGTTGTCCGTCGAAAGTCGAGGTAAGTCTTTAAGCGATTATATGTCGGAAACTATTTACGTAGTATAACAAATGTTGAAATTTGGAAATTTTGGGAATATAAATGTGGAATGGCCGAATGTTAGTATTACAACCATGAATTGAATTTTTATTTGATGTAAGTGATTAAGTTTATCCAAGTGTGATATGTGATAGTATTATGAAAAATATGTATATGTGTTATATGTCATTTTGGTATTAATAATTGTGTATGGAATGGTTAATGATGTTGATATTCGCTTCGAGCCTAGCGGGGCCTGCCTCGTGGTCGATGATCTATATCGGGCTAAATGCCTAGTAGGCCTTGTCTTTGGTGAATTATATCGGGCTTATTGCCTAGCACGCTAAATGTCGATGTTTAAATCACGGACTCTGGTCTAGCGGGCTTAATGCCGATGTGTATTTTAGGGCTTTGATGCCTAGCGATGGGCTTAACGCCGTGATACGTTATAGACAAGGAATTTGTGAATCGCATACAGGTGAGACATCTCTAATGCATTGAGCTAAAAGCTCGGGTAAGTATAAACCTTTTATATTATTAGGAATGAGGTAAGTTGATGTACCATCATTTGAGCTAAGTATGAACATTATATATATATGAAATTGAGTTTAAATACATCATTTTGAAGAGTTGGCTAAGTGAAAGGTTAATGGTGGAATAGTTTTGGATGTGTTTGTAGGTGTGTTCAAATGAGTATATGTAAAGCGTTATGTGTGATGTATTCATTTGACTTGGATTATACGAACACATGTGATAATTATGTGTTATGAAGATGTATGTGTTTTATGGTAATAAAATACTAATGCTTAGGTTAAGGGCAATGATAGCATTCTCGCTATGATTAAATTACACATTGAAATATTTATACCTAATGCCATAAACCTAGTGATTAAAATGTTTAATTGTTGCATAGAACTTGTTAAGACTTACTAAGCTAGTAAGCTTACTCTGTGGGTGTTCAATGTTCTGTTTTATAGATTTTGGTCAAGCTACGGGCTCGGGAAATCGTCAGCAAAGTCAACCACACTATCATCTATTTGGTACACCTTTAGTTTGGTTTATTTTGGATAAAGGCATGTATAGGATGGATAATGTCCATGTTTTGGGTTGGAAACTTTGTCTTATATGTATTATAGCCATACGAATATGGCTTTTATCTTGTGTTTAGTTTGATGTTGAGATATATGTTTTTTTTAATGTTCAAGTGGTATATATATATTTATGTCATTATGATGCAAGGATGATATGGATTTTATTTAGCTTATATTCGGTTATGGTCTAGGCGCATATAGTAGGTATACATTGGTCTTGTGAGTAATGGCATTAAAGGCTATGATAATGTTTTATTAATATGTAATTAATCATGGAACATATGAGTGATGTGTTGTTATGTTTATGTTTTGTATTCAATTATGTTTGATAAGGACTTATAATCATTTTGGCAAAATGTAAAAATGAGATCATAGTGACATGCGATGTATATCTTTGTATAGTTATTCTCGATTCAACTATGTGCATCCAAAGCGAACTCGTGTGAATATTGATTTGATCGATTATTTGGATCTATCCGAACTTTGGTATGAGCTAGGTATATCTATATATCTATATATATATATATATAATTACATATTTGTAACTTTGTATTTTGATCAAGTTGATATATACTCATATGATGTTTATTGAATCATGTTATTCAATCATACAGATACGGTTGGAGTTTATTGCTTGAGTATCTCATAAGTAAATAAGGGTGTGATTTGAATTTAGTAAAATAGGTATGTTTTATGCATATGTTATTGTGCTTATATGCGTACCATTATATAAGTTTGTTTAATTATAATTTAATTGATCGAGTAAAGTTATGATTTGTTTGGTAATGCCCAGTAACCCTAATTCGTTGACATATACGGGTTAGAGGGGTGTTACATTTGATTGGTATCAGAGCTTACGGTTTAGTCAATTCTAGGACTACTAAGTAGCGGCGTGAGAGTCTAGCTATACATGCCTTTATTATATATACGATAGTGTGGTGACTTCGATATTTCAAATTGTGCTTTTTATAGTAAATGGATCCGAGCGAGCCGTAGCGGATGATGTAGAGAAATGGCGCTGATCTACACGCGAATTGGTCGTGACGGTAGACTCTCGACACATGTCTGCAGTAGCCATGAGGGGAGGCTAAGCAAGCCTTCTATCGGATGATGAATGAATGGTTTACCCAATTTATTCAGACTAACCCGGTGTCGACAACCTCCACCCCAGAATAATCCAACTCGGTACCTTGGCACCTCGGTGATAGATCCGATGAGATCTAGTAGGCCTCTGTTGATAAAATCAGGAAATATGGGGCCGAAAGAATTTAAAGCCAATGATGATGACGGTGCAGAGCGGCGGAGATGTGGCTCGATAACACTATTCGGGTACTTGATGAGTTGTCATGTACTCCGGATGAATGCCTAAAGTGTGCTATATCTTTACTACGGGACACTTTGTATATCAGCTGGTGGAATACACTAGTATCGGTGGTTCAAAGAAAGAAAAAGTGACTTAGGATTTCTTCGGATCGGGTTAAAGTAAGAAGTATATCGATCGGACATTCATCGATCGAAACGAAAAGAATTTCTAGAATTGAAACAGGTCGCATGGTGGATGGTAGTATGAGCGGAAGTTTATCAGTTGAGCCGATATGCCCGAGTGTGTATCAAGCTGAAGCCATTATGTGCAAAAAGATTCGAAGACGGTTTAAATGAGGATATAAAGTTACTAGTTGGCATACTTGAAATCAAAGAGTTCGTGGTACTTGTTGAGCGAGCTTGCAAAGCTGAAAAGCTTGGGAAAGAGAAAAGAAAGTGAAATAGAAGCTAGAGACACTCGTAAAAGATCATCTAGTAAGACATTCCATTCGAGCATCTAAGAAGTTCAAAGATGACTTGGTAGACATAAAGCTACTTCGCCCGGACATGTCTAGGCGAGATCGACCTCGGTGAGTTCGGGATCGCCGATGGCGGTGTTGGTAATGTCGGCCAGATCGGGTTGAATGCAAGCATCGTGGTAAATGGCATTACAGGAGTTGTAGATTCCGTGATCGGTCTGTTTTAAATGTGGATCGTCAGATCATTTTATTAGAAGTGTCCGATGTTAGCCGAAGCGAGAATCATTGAGAATATCAAGCCGAGTAATGTGTCGCGATGCGAAGGCGGACCACCTAGGCATTCAGAAATGTAAGTGGCGATCGAGAAAGGAACTAAAGACAACCGCTGCGATTCGATCGGAGCTTCGTGCACCGGCTAGAGCATATGCTATACGTGCGCGAGAGGATGCTTTTTCCCCGGATGTCATTAACGGTACTTTCACTCTTTATGATACTCATCGTGATTGCATTGATTGATCGGGTTAGTCTCATTCATATATGCAGTGAAACTTTGGTATCGATGGAAGACTCTGCTGTTGAGTCTCACGAGTTTGTGATTCGTGTATCAAACCCCTTGGGTCGGTGTGTTCTAGTCGACAAAGTGTGTAAAGGTTGCGTTGATGATTCGGGATTTATGCTTCCCGGTGATCTAGTGTTGTTGCCTTTCGGCGAGTTCGATATAATTTTGGGTATGGATTGGTTAACTTTGCACGATGCTATGGTGAATTGCAAAAGAAAGACCATTGATTTGAGATGTTAGAGTGGTGAAATTATCGGATTGAATCTAATGACTTGAATGGGTTCTAAGCGATAATATCCTCGATGTTAGCTTGTAAGTATGTGAGAAAAGGATGTGAAGCTTACTTGGCCTAAGTGTTGGATAATAAAGTGTAAAGCGAATTGAATCCGTACCAGTTGTGTGCGAGTATCCTGATGTGTTTCCTGAAAAATTACCGGGGTTACCACCTGTTCGAGAAATAGAGTTTGGCATTGAATTAGTACCGGGGACGACTCCGATTTTGATAGCTCCGTATCGGATGGCACCTACTGAATTAAAAGAGTTGAAAGCACAGATTGCAAGAGTTGTGAGATAGGGGCTTTGCACGACCGAGAGCTTTTCTCCTTGGGGTGCACCAGTTCTATTTGTGAAAAAGAAAGATGGGACTATGAGAATGTGTATTGATTACCGGCGATTAAATAAGGTGACAATAAAGAATAAATACCCGTTGCCTCGGATTGATGACTTATTTGATCGGTTGAAAGGGGGCTTGGTGTTTTGAAGATAGATCACGAGATCGGGTTATTATCGATTCTGCGAGTCGGAGAGATTACGATGTGTCAAAGAGGCGCATTTCGGACGAGAATACGGACATTTTGAGTTCTGGTTATGCCTTTTGGACTTACTAATGCACTGCTTTGTTGTTATGGATTTGATGAATCGGATTTTTGAGGCGATATTTGGATCGGTTTGTGGTAGTGTTTATAGATGATATCTGATCTACTCAAGAGATGGCCGAGCATGCCGAGAGCATTTGAGATTGGTGCTACAAACTTTGCGAGATCGACAGGTTGTATGCAAAGTTTAGCAAGTGTGAATTTTGGATGAAGGAAGTCGCTTTTTGGGTCAAGTCGTTTTGACATCGGGCATTCGGGTTGATCCAGAATAAAATATCGGCTATACTTGATTGGAAACCATAGAAGAATGTTTACGAAATTTGAAGTTTTCTAGGACTTGCGGGTTACTCTGGACGATTTGTGAAAGGTTTTTCTATAATAGCTACCGGGTTGACAAAGCTATTCTGAGAAAGGCGTTAAATTTGAATGGTCGTAAAAGTGTCGAGAAAAGCTTCGATCGGTTGAAAGCCCTTTTGGCCAGAAGCTCGATTGCTAGCTCGACTGAATCGAGTAAAGAATTTATTGTTTTAGTGATACTTCTTTGAATGGTTTGGGTTGCATTTTGATGCGGGAAGGCAAAGTCATAGCCTATGCTTGAGACAATTGAAGCCTCATGAAAGAAATTATCCGACTCATGATGCGGAATTAGCGACCATTGTTTTAGCATTGAAAATTTGGCGTCATTACTTATTCGGTGAGAAATGTCATGTTTATTGAGATCACAAAAAGTCTGAAAGTACTTGGTGACTCGAGAAAGATTTGAACTTGAGACAAGCGCAGATGGTTAGAGATTTGTTGAAGGACTATGAATTAGTGATTGACTACCATCCGGGAAAGCTAACGTTATTGCGCGGATGCCTTAAGTTGAAAATCATTGTTTGCTCTCCGTGCGTTGAGCGCACATATGGTTATATGTCTGGCGATGGTTCGATCATAGCTAGAGATGAAAGCAAGACCGATGTTTATTCAACAAATTTGTGATACACAAAAAATTGACAAAGATATGATTGCTAGGCGAGTTCGATTGTGAAAATGATGCAGTCGAGTTTTGAATTGATGCAAATGATTGTTTGAACTTCAAAGGCGAATATGTATTAGGAATGTGGATTTGATTCGGATGATTTTGAATGAGGCTCATAATAGTCGACTATCGGTACATCAGGGTAATACGAAAATGTATAATGATTTGAAATAGTTCTATTGGTGGCCTGGCATGAAAGCAGGATATATCCGAATTTGTTTCAAAGTGTTTAATTTGTCGACCAAGTAAAAGCAGAGCATCAAGTGCCTTGCAGGTTACTTCAAATTGCGATCATGATACGAATGGAAATGGGATAGAATCACTATGGATTTTGTATCCGGTTTGCCTACGACAGAGCAAGAAAGATGCGATGCAGGTTATAGTGGATAAAGCCCGACCAAATCGGCTCACTTTGTGCCGGTTAAATGCAGGACTATTAGCTCGATAAACTTTGCTTGAGATGTATGTATCTCAAATTGTGAGATTACATGGTGTCTGAGTTCTATTATTTGAGATAGAGATTCGAGATTCACATCAGCGGTTTTGGAAGAAGTTGCAAGATGCTTTAGGTACTAAACTCCACTTTAGCACTGACCTTTCATCATGAGCGGGCGGTCGATCTGAGCGAACCATTGAGACACTTGAGGACATGTTGAGATGTTGCATCCTTGAGTTTGAAGGTGCGTGGGAAAGATACTTACCTTTGATTGAATTAAGCTTATAATAACGATTTTCAATCTAGTATCAAGATGGCACCTTACGAAGCTCTATATGGTGCATAAGTGTCGCACACCATTATATTGGACCGAACTCGGTGAAAATAAGATACACGGGGTTGATTTGATTAAAGAGAACCGAATCGAAGGTGGCTATAATCGAGAGATAATTTGAAAAAGTCGCATCGGATCACCAAAAGTCCTCCGTGATTTGAAGCGTAAAGACATTGAGTTTGGTCGGAGATCGGGTATTTTGAAAGTTTCACCGTGGAAGAAAGTACTTGATTCGGTCGAAAGGCAAATTAAGTCCAAGATTCATCGGACCGTATGAGATCATCGAGCGTATCGAACTCATTTCTTATAGATTGAAGTTGCCTTACGAATTAGAAAAGATATACAATGTATTTCATGTTTGATGCTCAAAGTAGATATAGGTCGGATCCAGTGCATGTGATTTCTCGTCTGAAATTGAAATCGATCGGAGATATGACGTATGAGGAGGAACCGATCCATATTTTAGCCCGTGAAGCGAAAGAGTTAAGAAACAAGAAAATTCCAGTTAGTAAAAAGTACTATGGAATCGACACGGAGTAGAAGAGGCTACGTGGGAGCACGAGGATTCAATGAGGCAATAATATCGACTTTGTTTAACGGTAAGATTTTGGGGACGAAAATCCTAAGGAAGAGGAGAGTTGTGAGTCCAAATTTGACCCTAATCAGAACAGTGGTTTTGGGACCACGAATCCGAGTCTGAAAAATTTTTGAATATTATTTTCGGTGTTTATTATATGTGAATTATTATGTGTGAAAGTTTTGTATGAAAATTTGATCGTTTGTGTGCTCAATTAAGTAAAAAGGACTAAATCGCGTAAGTGGTAAAAGTGGCATTTTATTTGATTTATGGCTAATTGATGTGGCTTTATTTTAGTGAAGTCCTTAAAGGGCAATATGCCCATTTAAGTTATAGTGGACGGCAACATGGTGATATAACATGTTTTTATGTATTATTTTATATGTTAAAGGTTATATTATATTTATTTTATAATTTATAACTATATTATAATAAAACCAACATGAAAGTGGAATTTTATTCATGCTTTCTTCCACCGAATATCACAAAGAAAAGAAAAAGTTTTTGGAGCTTTGTACATTCGGCTATTTACAAGCTAAATTAAAGGTTAGTTTTTAATCGGTTTTCGATAATTTCTACGTTTTTGTAATCGTTGCTTCGAATACTTCAAGACCCATGCTTGAATTTTTGATTTTGATGAATATTTTGAAATGTGCCATTGATGAGTTCATGAGCTTTATGATGATAGTTGATGAATTATGGAAAATATATGTTAGATTAATATGTTTTGTATTGAGGTTTTTGGTGATTTTGAGTAATTATGGCTAAATTGCAAAAATAAATTTTTGAGGGGCTAAAATGCAAAATAAATGATATAAATGGACTTGTATAGTCCCTATGAACATTCGACCCTTAGGTGGTGTAGTGAAATTTTGTGTATTTTGTGTTTTGTGCAAATAGGACTAAATTGTAAAAATGTGAAACATTAGGGTAAAATGGTAATTTGCCCATTTATGTATTTTGGGACTAAATTGAGATGAAATGTGCTTGAATGAGATAAATTTTAATGTGTTTAGATCAAGGACAAAGAAAAGCAGTTTGGATCGGGAAAGGCAAAGGTTATCGAATAAGCTAGGTCTTCGTTGTGCTGTCGAAAGTCGAGGTAAGTCTTTAAGCGATTATATGTCGGAAACTATTTACATAGTATAAAAAATGTTGAAATTTGGAAATTTTGGGAATATAAATGTGGAATGGCCGAATGTTAGTATTACAACCATGAATTGAATTTTTATCCGATGTAAGTGATTAAGTTTATCCAAGTGTGATATGTGATAGTATTATGAAAAATATGTATATGTGTTATATGTCATTTTGGTATTAATAATTGTGCATGGAATGGTTAATGATGTTGATATTCGGGCTTGAGCCTACTTGGGCCTCGTCTTGGGTGATCTATATCGGGCTAAATGCCTAAGCGAGGCCTTGTCTTTGAGTGAATTATATCGGGCTTATTGCCTAGCGAGGCTAAATGCAGGTGTTTAAATCACGGACCTCACGGTCTAGCTTGGGCTTAATGCCGGTGTGTATTTTCGGGCTTTGATGCCTAGCGGGCTTAAGCAGGTGATACGTTATAGACAAAGGAATTTGTGAATCGGACAAGGTGAGACATCTCTAATGCATTGAGCTAAAAGCTCGGGTAAGTATAAACCTTTTATATTATTAAGGAATGAGGTAAGTTGATATACCATCATTTGAGTTAAGTATGAACATTATATATATATGAAATTGAGTTTAAATACATCATTTTGAAGAATTGGCTATAAGTGAAAAGGTTAATGGTGGAATAGTTTTGGATGTGTTTGTAGGTGTGTTCAAATGAGTATATGTAAGCGTTATGTGTGATGTATTCATTTGACTTGGATTATGCGAACACATGTGATAATTATGTGTTATGAAGATGTATGTGTTTTATGGTAATAAAATACTAATGCTTAGGTTAAGGGCAATGATAGCATTCGGCTATGATTAAATTACACATTGAAATATTTATACCTAATGCCATAAACCTAGTGATTAAAATGTTTAATTGTTGCATAGAACTTGCTTAAGACTTACTAAGCTAGTAAAGCTTACTACTGTGGGTGTTCAATGTTACATTTTATAGATTTTGGTCAAGCTACGGGCTCGGGAAATCGTCGCAAAGTCAACCACACTATCATCTATTTGGTACACCTTTAGTTTGGTTTATTTTGGATAAAGGCATGTATAGGATGGATAATGTCCATGTTTTGGGTTGGAAACTTTGTCTTATATGTATTATAGCCATACGAATATGGCTTTTATCTTGTGTTTAGTTTGATGTTGAGATATATGTTTTTTTTAATGTTCAAGTGGTATATATATATATTTATGTCATTATGATGCAAGGATGATATGGATTTTATTTAGCTTATATTCGGTTATGGTCTAGGTGCATATAGTAGGTATACATTGGTCTTGTGAGTAATGGCATTAAAGGCTATGATAATGTTTTAATAATATGTGATTAATCATGGAACATATGAGTGATGTGTTGTTATGTTTATGTTTTGTATTCAATTATGTTTGATAAGGACTTATAATCATTTTGGAAAAATATAAAAATGAGATCATAGTGACATGCGATGTATATATTGTATAGTTATTCTCGGTTCAACTATGTGCATGCAAAGCGAACTTCGTGTGAATATTGATTTGATCAATTATTTGGATCTATCTGAACTTTGGTATGAGCTAGGTATATCTATATATCTATCTATATATAATTACATATTTGTAACTTTGTATTTTTGATCAAGTTGATATATACTCATATGATGTTTATTGAATCATGTTATTCAATCATACTGAGATACTGGTTGGGTTTATTGCTTGAGTATCTCATAAGTAAATAAGGGTGTGATTTGAATTTAGTAAAATAGGTATGTTTTATGCATATGTAATTGTGCTTATGTGCGTACCATTATATAAGTTTGTTTAATTATAATTTAATTGATCGAGTAAAGTTATGATTTGTTTGGTAATGCTCGTAACCCTAATTCGGCGTGACGTATAGGGGTTAGGGGTGTTACAAAACTAAAGACTCTAAGAAAAGAAGAATGAATTTGGAAAATAACAGGAAAAACTCGGTTGATTTAGATGATACCCTAGGAAGAATCCACCTAGACTTCACTTGTTGTCTAACAACTGAACCATACAATTTATTCACTTAGTTTGATCAAGTAAGACTCCCTAGCACGTATATTAAACCCTCTCTCGAGGCGAATAAAGTCTAACCCTAGGTTAATTAGTGGAACTCTCTTTCTCTTATAATAACCCCTAGAATATCGATGAAATCGATCTATGGATTCCCATAATAGGTTTCACCCTAATCCAGGCAAAATCTTGTCACCCTATCTCTAGGCGTGCGATCAACTCCGCTTAATTATGTTGGATCTACTCTTAGGCGGGGTCTATTCCTCCTCCACCTAAGCACATTAAATTTGGATTAAGCTCACATAATTAAGAACAAACTAAGTATTTATCATATAATTGAAAACAATAACAAGATTCACCATAGGTTTCATCCCGCCGGGTATCCGAGGGGTTTAGTTCATAACAATAAAGGAAAACATCTCAAGAGAAAAGATAAAACAAAACATAAGAAATCCTAAAACCCCTGAAGGAATTGAAGGAGAGATCCTGCGTCTTGAGTATAATTTTGGCTTTTGAGATGGATCAACTGGCTATCCTGAGTGAATCCCCACAAATCTGCCTTCTGCGGCCCCTAGCACGGCGCCCCTAGATGATGGCTTTTGGGCTCCCCTCGATGAGAGGTTTTTCTGTCGAACTCCCCCATTAAGTTGCCCCCTAGGGTGTTTATATAGGCTTTGAGATGTGTTACTTGGCCTCCAAGTATCCTAATTTGAGTGCAATTTCTAATTGCGGTTTAATTAGACTTTGGAGTGTGTTACTTTGCCTCCAAGCATCCAAATCTGAGTAAAACTCCTCTTGGCCGCGGCAGGGACACGGCCTTGGCACACGCCCGTGTAAATCGTGGCTAGGCCGTGTGGACTTCGTTGATGAGGCACGACCGTGTAAATCGTGGTCCAGGCCGTGTTCGAGATCTTTAAGGAGTCACGGCCGTGTGATCTTTGGTCCAGGCCGTGTCAATTTCATGCTTTGGCCCATTTGTCCCGTTTTAAGCCCATTTTGCGTTCTTTTCATCCCTTGGTGCTTTCCTGGGTATATAACATGAAAAGAAAGGATTAAGAGCACCAAATTATATAAAATAAGGGATAATTCATCCAAAAGCATACTAAATGTGGGATTAAAATATGTTACTTTTACGGTTTATCACCCATTTAGCCCAAATCTAGCCACAGATATAAGATTCACATAGTCTAGTCCAATATCTACTACACAATCATACAATTTATTCATATGGGCCCTGGGCCGTTGGCCCACATGGCCCCTTTCGACCCAAACAGCCCAAACCCACAAGAACACTCATGATGGCCTAAACTATCGCGTCGAAGCTCCCACACGTGCGCTCGCACGCTCGTGTAGCTAGCATCGTCGTGTGATCGGCATTTTGGCATTTGCCGCTCTACAGCTAGAGTAGTGCGAAATACACACCTGATAGGAATCTGAAGTTAATCCGCGCTCTGAACACGGTTCTGCGCGAAGCGACAATGATCGCACCCTTTACCCCCAAAGGGTGTGTCGATCAACCGGTCACCACCACCGCGACCCAACGGCATACGGATCAGCGAATGATCTAACGCCTAACCCAAGCGAGCACGCCACAAAGCGAAAGGGATAAGCCAAGAAAGGTATGCTTACTCTCCTCATGGTTTGCTCTATTTAAAGCGACTTCTTGCCTATCCTCATCCTAGCTTCCCGATGTGGGATCCCACCTTCAGCAGAGTTTAAATCCAACACAAACTCTGGCCCGTCAATCCACAAAATAAACACTCCCTTGCTTGACATGAGATCGAACCCTTGCCTCTCTTATGCTCCGGACACTACATGCCACCACAGCACAAGCTCCTTTTGTGACTTAGAACATGCGCAACTAAATATAAGCCTATGGGCCAAAGTCTAAGTTCATTTAAAGAAAAACAAAATGAATTGCAAGCGCCAAGACTTGAACCTTGGATGCCTTGCTTCCTCATGGCGTCACCTCCTTGTCTCCTGTGGCGCCATTTTGCCACTAGACCACAACTCTTTTTGTGTCTTTTTTTCCCATAATTTATTCTTAAAGCGTACTTACTTACCCCCTAGGGCTTTATTCACCTAAAACCAAAATTTTTCCTAAAGCCCAGGTTTAAACCCGAGACTTCATGGAAGCCCCCTAACCTTTCAAAATCACTCACCTAATAGGTTCAACTTGCACTAGTTTCGTTCTCTTATTCCCAAAAATTTTAAACGCTCCCATTCCCAAGGCCCAATGGGCCCAATTCTACTAGGCCCAAATTCGGGCGTTACACAAACTCCATTTTGGTACCTTTTGAATGAGTACATAGTTAAATATGGCATGTATAGGCTAGTTAGTTTGGATTATGTTTTGAGTTGTATATAAATAGTCACGTGATATGGCTAGATAATGATCATGATGTGAATTAGTAGTTATGCTATATGATGTATAGTTTGGAATGTTTGGTGGCTAATTGTTGGATTAATGAGATAGTCAAATCTATGATAAGTTCTATAATGCAAAAAAAAAAAAAAAAGAAAAATTAGCATATTGTTGATGATGAATTGACACATTGAGTTTGTAGGTTCTTGAATGGTTTATACTTAGAAATGCTTGTGATTAGATTGAGCTAATTGGCTCATGAGTTTGGTGTGGTTGATATGTTCTTGAATGGTTAGAAAAGATAATCATATTGATATGTTTTATTTGCATTTAGAGATATGATTTGAATTGGTATAATGCTTGTAGGTATAACCCAATGTGTGGGTGGAAAATTGGCCTTGTAAATGGCCTATATTTTCCCACACGGTTGAGCACACAGACGTGTGGCTCGACCGTGTCGCCGTGGTTGTATTTCAAAACAAGTCGAGACTCGACCGTCGTCTTGGACACGCGGGCGTGTATTTGGCCGTGTGGTGCAAGTCAATGTCGACCACGGGTGAGGCACACGGGCGTGTCTCAGGCCATGTGGACAAGTCAGTACGTATGCCCTGTTTTGCCACGGCTCAGACACATGGGCGTGTCTAAGGCCGTGTGAGGCACACGGCGATGGTTACAGGTTAAGGGTGTTACATTTGATTGGTATCGAGCTACGGTTTAGTCGACTCTAGGACTAATGTAGCGTGTGAGAAGTCTAGCTATACATGCCATATGTACAAAGCGGTGATAGTGTGATGAATCTGACGTGTAAAATATGTTTTTGTATAGTAATGGATTAGAAAGAGTTGTAGGTGCGATGTTGAAAGTAATGCGCGTGCTCTCGCTCAAGGGGCAGCGCCATCGATTCGAGACCAGGCTACTAGTGGTTAGGAAGGAGAGGCTAAACAAGCCTTCTTCCAAATGATGAATGAGTGGTTCACTCAATACGTTAGAACAAATTTGGCTATTTCACAACCTCCGCCCCCACCCAATCCTCCTCAGACTTATGTTGTACCACAAGTTATGAACTTGAATATGTTGAATAAGCCTTTGGTCGATAAAATTCGTAAATATGGGGATGAAGAGTTGGGGCTACCAATGAAGATGATCTTTGAGAAAGTGAGTTTTGGTTTGAGAACACAATTCGAGTGTTTGATGAAATGGCATTGACTCACGATGAATGTATAAAATATGTCATTTCCTTGCTCACGAGATTTGACTTATCGGTGGTGGAAGACTTTGATTTATGTTGTTCCAAAAGAGCGAGTTACATGGGATTTCTTTCGATCGAATTTGAAAAATATATCGATCAAAGATTTATAGATTAGAAAGCGGAAAGAGTTTCTTGAAGTGAAGCAGGTCGCATATACATCACTTGAATATGAGCGAATTTATGATATTAAGTCAATATCTTGAGAATGTGTTTATTTGAAGCCATAATGTGTAGCGATTTGAAGATGGCACGAATGAAGATATTCGTTTGCTAGTTGGAATTACGGAAATAAAAGAATTTGTTGTGCTTGTTGATCGAGCATGTAAAAAAGTGAGGCACTCGGAAAAGATAAAACAAAAGTGAGTTTGAAGCTAGAGATGTGAGAAAGAGATTTTCAAGTAAATCATTTCAATCGCATCAAAGAAATTCGAGAGACGAGCATAAATTTGTTCAAAGACTAATGTGGAAAATTTGAATAGAGATCGAGCTAGATCGCGATCGAACTCTAAAGCTCCGGCAACCGATGGCTAGTGTGGGTAACGTCGATTCGAAGCGGCTGAATGTAAGTATTATGGTAAAAGACATCCGGGTAGTTGTAGATTGAATGATCGAGCACTGTTTTAGATGTGGATCACTAGATCATTTCATACGAGATTGTCCTGAGTCTGTTGAACAAGAGATATGTCTGAGAATCGAAGTCGGATAATGCTTGACTAGAGGTAGACCTTCAAGAAACACAAGAAATGTCGGTGGTAGTCGAGAGAACTACGAGAGATCTGATCGCGAGATCACGAAGCTAGGCGCACGCGAGGCGTATGCCATTCGAGCTCGTGAGGAAGCCGTCTCTAGATGTTATTACGGGTACATTTACTCTTTATGATATACGTGATTGCATTGATAGATCAAGGGTCTACTCATTCGTATGTATGCATGAACTTAGTATCGATGTAAGACTTTGCTGTAGAGTCTCTTGAATTTGTAATTAGAGTATCGAACCCCTTAGGTAAAAGTGTCTTTATTGACAAAGTATGCAAGAATTGTCAGTTAATGTTCGAGATGTTTGTTTTTCGGTGATCGATGCTATTACCATTTGATGAGTTTGATATAATTTTGGGTATGGATTGGTTAACATTGCATGATCTTTGTTGTGAAGCGCAAGCGAAAGACCATTGATTTAAGATTTCATAATGATGAAATAGTTTGGATTGAATCTAATGATGTGAATGGACTACCATTTGTGATATCGGTGATGAAAGCTCGAGTTATGTGAAAAAGGGTTGCGAAGCCTATTTTGCCTATGTGATTGATTCGAGAGTGGTGAAAAAGAAAGTTGAATCCCAGAGCAGTTGTTTGTGAGTTCTTTGATGTATTTCTGAAGAATTACGGATTGCCTCGATACGAGAAGTTGAGTTTGGTATTGATTTAGTACAGGGAGGACTTCTATTTCGATATCTCAGTATAGAATGGCACCAATGAGAATTGAAAGAGTTGAAGTCTCGATTACAAGAGTTGGCCAGATAGAGGATTTGCACGACCAAGTTTCTCACCTTGGGGTGCTCATTCTATTGTGAAAAAGAAAGATGGTGCGATGAGAATGTACATTGGCTACCGTCGGTTGAACAAAGTGACTATTAAGAACAAATATCATTTATCGCGAATTGATGATTTGTTTGATCAGGTGAAAAGAACCACCGTGTTTTCAAAGATAGATCGAGATCACGGATATTATCGATTGAGAGTAAAAGATTCAGACATTTTGAAAAGCGCTTTCGGAAAGCAGTACGGGCATTATGAGTTTTTAGTTATGCCTTTCGGACTAACCAATGCTCCTGCTATTTTTGGATCGATGAATAGAATTTTTAGACCGTATTTAGATCGATTTGTTGTTGTATTCATTGATGACATTTTGATTTATTCGCGTGATGAAATTGAGCATCTTTGAACATCTAAGAATCGTGCTACAAACTATGCGATATAAGCAATGTATGCAAAATTCGAGTAAATGTCAGTTTTGGTTGTGAGAAGTTGGTTTTAGGACATATTGTGTTAGCATACGGTATCTGAGTCGATCCAGAGCAAGATTTCAGCTATTTTGGAGTGAAACCTCTGAAAAATGTGTCGAAGTTTGCGATTTTCTAGGACTTGTTGGTTATTATCGAAGATTCGTAAAAGGCTTTTCGATGATTGCAACTCATTGGTGTGAGATTACTTGAAAGATGTGAAATTTGAGTGGGGTGAAAAGTGTCAAAAAGTTTTGATCGGTTGAAAGCCCCTTTGACCAAGCTCTAGTGCTAGTCTGACCCGAATCGGGTAAAGAGTTTGTGATTTATAGTGATGCTTCGTTGAATAGTGCAGGATGTATTTTGATGTAGGAAGGCAAAGTTATAGCTTATGCCTCGAGATAGTTAAAGCCGCATGAAAAGAATTATCAGACACATGACCTTGAGCTAGGCTGCGATTGTGTTTTCTTTAAAGATTTGGCATCACTATCTTTTGAGAGAAAAATGCCATGTGTTTTGGATCATAAAAGTCTAAAATATTTGATGTCCCAAAAGATTTGAATTTGCGACAAAGTCGATGGTTAGAATTTGTTGAAAGACTACGAGCTAGTGATAGATTATCATCGGGTAAAGCAAATGTTGTTTACGATGCATTAAGTTGAAAATCACTTGTTTGCATTATATACGATGAATGCTCATTTAAACTTGTGCGATGATGGTTGATTTTGGCTAAATTGAAAGTAAAACCATTGTTCTTACAACACATATGTGATGTTCAGAAAATTGATAATGAAATGCTAGCTAAACGAGCTCAGTGTGAGTTGAACTCTGATTCTGAATTTTGAGTTGATGTTGATGATTATTTGAGGTTTCGAGATCGGATTTGTGTTCCGAGGAATTCAGAGTTGATTCAGTTGATATTGAAAGAAGCTCATAATAGTCGCCTATCTGTTCATTCGGGAAGTACAAAGATGTACCATGATTTAAAGAAATTATATTGGTGGCCTGGAATGAAACTAGACATCTCTGACTTTGTTTCGAAATGTTTAGTCTGTCAGCAAGTTAAGTCTGAACATCAAGTGCCATCGGGTTTGTTACAATAGATAATGATTCCAGTGGAAATGGGATAGAGTAACGATGGATTTTATTTCGGGATTACCTTTGACTCACGAGAAAGAAAGGCGTAATTTGGGTCGTAGTTGTGATTAATGAAATCAGCCCATTTTATTCGATGCGATCGATTACTCACTTGATAGATTAGATGAGCTATATATTTTTGATATTGTGAGATTGCATGGGGTGCCACTATCTATTGTATCGGACAGAGATCCAAGGTTTACTTCACGATTACGGAAGAAAGCGCAAAGGCTCTAGGTACTAAATTACATTTTAATACGACTTTTCACCTACTGACGGATGGTCAATCAATCCGGCGGATTATTTGATTCTCGAGGATATGTTGAGATGTTGCATTCTTGAGTTTGATGGTGCGTGGGAACAATATTTGCCATTGATTAAGTCTGCGTATATTAATAGTTTTGATCGAGCATTAAAATGGCGCCTTATGAGGCTTTGTACGGACACAAATGTCGTACACCTTTGTATTGGACTGAGCTAAGTGAAAATAAAATACACGGGGTTGATTTGATAAAAGAAACTGAGTAGAAAGTGAAAGTGATTCGTCATAGTCTGAAAGCCACATCAGATCGACAGAAATCCTATGCAGATTTGAAACGAAAAGATATCGAATTTGAGATCGGTGATTGTAACAATCCGGTTTAGACCCTAGTCAGAATAGTAGTTTCGAGACCACAAATCCGAGTTAGAAAAATATTTTAATATTATCTTCCATGCCTATGGTATGTGATTAAGCATGAGTGAAAGTTTCGTGAATTAATTTGTCCGTTTGTATGCTTAATTAGAAAAAAAGACTTAATCGTGTATAATGCAAAAGTGACTTGATAATTGTTAAAGTGCTATATTGCTATTGTCTTTATAATGTGGAGTCCTTAAATTGAAATTTCACCATTGGGAGTATGGATGGACATTAATGTGCATATGTTAGTGGAATTTATAATGTTATAATAAAGGTTAAAGTTGTAAAATGATTAATAAGTTAATTAAAACATGAAATAAAACATTTGTTTCATTATTTGGTATCATTCACCACCGAAAACAAGAAAAGAAAAGAAAGTTTTAAGCTTTGAACATTCGGCTAGCTAGAAGCAAAAATTAAGGTATGTTTTGGTTTGGTTTTTGACAATTTCTACGTTTTTATGTCGTTGTTCGTGTTCTTCAAAACCCATGCTTTAATTTTGTAAATTGATGATGATTTGGAAAAGTGCTATTGATGAATTCATGAGTTTTATGATGTTTGAGGATGAAATATGAAATATATGTGTTAGATTAACATGTTTTGTCTTTGGATTTTTAGAGAATTTATGTAATTTGGACTAAATTGAGAAAATAGTATTTTGAAGGACTAAAATGTGAAATAAATGAAATGTATGGACTCATATGAACTACATGAATATTCGGCCAAGCATGGGTAATATGAAATTTTGTGTATTTTGTGATTTTGTGAAATAGGGACTAAAATGTTAAAATGTGAAAATGTGAGGCTAATTTGTAAATTGCATAAGTAAATGTGTATTTTGGATTGAATTGAATGAATTGGTGAATAAATGAATTAAATCTGAATAGATCAAGAATCAAGAAAAGCAGTTTAGGCTAGTGAAAAGTCGAAAGTGATCGAATAATCGAATCCATTTTTATACGAATCTGAGGTAAGCCTATATACAAATAAATGTATTTATGTTGATTTATGTATGTACATATGAAATCTAATTGTGAAGAATGTATGCGAGATGATATATACATGAAATTCGAGATAGTATCGATAATGTATCAATGTCCAGAAGTCAAAATGCGAACCTAGGAATAGATAGGATTAAATATGTCATGACATAGGTTTACGATATGTAATATCGTGTAAGACCACGTCTGGGACATTGGCATCGATATGAGTTTTACGTGTAAGACTATGCAGGGCGTTGGCATTGTGCGATTATTACGAGTATTCCGAGTATCCTATTTTATTCGCATGGTTCAATGGGCAAATCAGAAATGAAAAACTATGTGAAATGTATAAGCGAGTCAAGTACATTGGAAATGTATAATATGTATGTGTATGAAAGGTAAGTATATATATGAACTTACCAAGGTGAAATATGTGTATAGATTTGATGAAACAATATGTGATATATGCATGAATGTGTCATGATCAAAAGCGATACTTTGAGTTATAAAATGTGGGTAAGCAATGGCTAAACAAATAAGTCAAAGAAAATGTTATGAATTTGCAAATGAGAATCATTAATGACATTGTATTAATATGATTATGTGCATTTTATGTTAAGTTTATTTGTATATGGCTTACTAAGCTTTTGAAAGCTTACTTTGTGTGTGTTTGCTTTGTTTTATAGATCGTCGAAGCTACCAAAGGGTCGGGGATTGTCGAGGATCATCACCACACTATCAAACTCTATTTTGGTACCATTTGAAAGTGTATATACTAAAGTGTGGCATGTATAGTCTAGAGAGTTTTGAAATATGTTTGAGATGTATGAATAGCCATGTGATATGGCTAGATAATGATGTGATGTGAATGAGTAGATATGCTATATGATGCATAATTTAGCATGTTTGGTGACTAATGGTTGGACTAATGAGATAGTCAAATTAATGGTAAGTTTTATGATGCAAAGTTAGCATATTATTGATGAAAGGTTGTGATAAAGAAATGGTATGTTTGGGTTGGTTTAAACTTAGAAATGCTTGTGATGAGAATGAAGTAATTGTTGCATAAAATGGTATGTTTGAAATGTTCTTGAATAGGTAGAAAAGATGGTCAAATTGGTATGTTTTGGTTGCCATAAGTGTTTGGAATGATGCTTTTATGTGCTTATAGGGTTAGCCCAAAGTGTGGGCGACATTTTTGGCCTTGCAAATGGCCTATAATTGCCCACACGGTTGAGCACACGGGCGTGTGACTGGCTGTGTGATGCAAGTTAGGCTCGACCACGGGTGAGGCACACGGTTGTGTCTCAGGCCGTGTGGACAAGTCAGTATGTATGCCCTATTTTCACACGGCTCAGGCACATGGGTGTGTCTGAGGCCGTGTGAGGTACATGGCCTGCCCACACGGGCGTGTGACCTCTGTAACTTTGAAAAATATTTGATTTTTGGAAAAATTTTGTATGATCCCGGTTTAGTCCCGACCCCTTTCTAATGCATGTTTAAGGTCTCGTAGGCCTCATTAAGGGACTATTTACTTGTATTCTGCTATGATGTGACAGTGATATACTTTATGATACGAAATGTTTGTAAAAGTTTTTGATTGTCTGGTAATGCCTCTTTACCCTAGCCCGGCGATGGATATGGGTTAGGGGTGTTACATTTGATTGGTATCAGAGCAACGGTTTTTTTCAATTCTAGGACTAACGTAGCGTGTGTGAGTCTAGCTATACATGCCATATAAACGAACTGTGATAGTGTGATGAATCCTGACGTATAAAATATGTTTATCGTATAGTAATGGATCCCGAAAGAGCTTTAGCTGACGATGTTGAAAGCAATGCGCCTGCTCCCGCTCAAGGGACAGAGCCATATGATTCGAGACCGGCTACTAGCGGTCAGGAAGGAGAGGACAAGCCTTCTTCCAAATGATGAATGAGTGGTTCACTCAGTACGTTAGAACAAATCCGGCTGTTTCACAACCTCCGCCCCCGCCTAATCCTCCTCAGACTTTTGTTGTACCTTCGGTTATGAATCTGAATCTGTTAAATAAGCCTCCGATCGACAAAATCTGTAAATATGGGGCTGAAGAGTTCAAGGCCACTAGTGATGATGATGCTGAGAGAGCTGAGTTTTGGCTCGAGAACACAATCCGAGTGTTTGATGAAATGTCATTGGCCCCTGAAGAATGCATCAAATGTGTCGTTTCCTTGTTACGAGACGCAGCTTATCAGTGGTGGAAGACTTTGATTTCTGTTGTTCCAAAAGAACGGATTACATGGGATTTTTTTCAGTTCGAGTTCCGGAAGAAATATATCAGCCAAAGATTTATAGATCAAAAGCGAAAAGAATTTTTGGAATTGAAACAGGATCGTATGACTGTCACTGAGTATGAACGAGAATTCGTGAGATTAAGTCAGTATGTCAGGGAATGTGTTTCAACCGAATCAATAATGTGTAAAAGGTTTGAAGACGGCCTAAATGAAGACATCCGTTTGCTAGTTGGGATTCTGGAAATAAAAGAATTTGTTGTGCTTGTTGATCGAGCATGTAAAGCTGAGGCACTCGGGAAAGATAAAAGAAAAGCTGAGTCTGAAGCCAGAGATGTGAGAAAGAGATTCTTGAATAAATCATTTCAGTCTGCTTCAAAGAAATTTAGAGATGAATATAGCCGTTCAAAGGCTAATGTGGGACAGTCGACAGTCGAATAGAGATCGAGCTAGATCGCAGTTGAACTACAAAGCTCCATCTATTTCAATGGCTAGTGTTGGAAATGTCCGATTCGAACGACCTTAATGTAAGCATTATGGTAAAAGACATCCGAGAAGTTGTAGATTAAATGATCGAGCTTGTTTCAGATGCGGACCATTAGATCATTTCATTCGAGACTGCCCAGA
The DNA here is from genome assembly GCA_025698515.1 of Gossypium sturtianum. Lineage (NCBI taxonomy): Eukaryota > Viridiplantae > Streptophyta > Magnoliopsida > Malvales > Malvaceae > Gossypium > Gossypium sturtianum. Next base: position 43,708,737 of record CM046952.1, read on the forward strand.
GTTTGTTGAACAAGAGATCATTCAGAATCTGAGATCAGATAATGTTTCAGTTAGAGCTAGATCTTCTCGAAACATAAGAAATGTTAGTGGTGGCCAAAGAACTACAAAAGATACAGTTGCAAGGTCTGAAGCTAGGGCACCTGCCAGAGCATACGCCATCCGAGCTCATAAGGAAGCTTCGTCTCCAGATGTTATTACGGGTACATTTACTCTTTATGATACTTCTGTGATTGCATTGATAGACCCAGGATCTACTTATTCGTATGTATGCATGAATTTAGTATCCAATAAGACTTTGCCTGTAGAGTCTACTGAATTTGTTATTAGAGTATTGAACCCCTTAGGTAAAAGTGTCCTGGTTGACAAAGTATGCAAGAATTGTCCGTTGATGTTTCGAGATGTTTGCTTTCCACGGTGATCGATGCTATTACCTTTTGATGAGTTTGATATAATTTTGGGTATGGATTTGCTAACATTGCATGATCTTTGTTGTGAAGCGCAAAGCGAAAGACTATTGATTTGAGATGTCAGAATGATGAAATAGTTCAGATTGAATCTAATAATTTGAATGGGTTACCGGTTGTGATATTAGTGTTGAAAGCTTAGAATTATGTGAAAAAGGGTTGCGAAGCCTATTTTGCCTATGTGATTGATTCGAGAGCGACTGAAAAGAAAGTTGAATCTGTGCCAGTTGTTCGTGAATTCTCTGATGTGTTACCTGAAGAACTACCGGGATTTCCTCCGATACGGGAAGTTGAGTTTGGTATAGATTTAATGCCGAGAATGACTCCTATTTTGATAGCTCCGTACAGAATGGAACCAACAGAATTGAAAGAGTTGAAGTCACAGTTGCAAGAGTTGATCGATAGAGGATTTGCACGACCGAGTTTCTCACCTTGGGGTGCTCCCGTTCTATTTGTGAAAAAGAAAGATGGTACGATGAGAATGTGCATTGATTATCGTCAGTTGAACAAAGTGACTATAAAGAACAAATATCCTCTGCCCAGAATCGATGTAACACCCCAAACCCGGCCAAGAAGTTAGGCCCGAATCCGATGTGTCATGTAACAGCCCGATTTAGGGCCTAGTCAAAATAGTTGTGCGAGACCACGAATCCGAGGTGAATTTATGAGTTTTTATTGTTCATGCCATGTTTGCATGTTAGTGTGAAAGTTTCATGAAGCAATTTTTCTAAATTGAAGTTGAATGGTCAAAAAGGACCAAATTTCAAAAGTTGTAAAATATGAGTTTCTAGAAGCATTTTGTATGAAATAGCTTTAGAATAGCAATTATAAGTCCTTAAATAGCAATTTTCCCAAATCATAATTTTTGGACAAAAATGGACATGAGTTAGTAATTTGTAAAATTTTAAAGAGAAGGGCATTTTGGTTATTTAGCAAATAAATGATTAAAATGGGAAAAGATGATAAAAATCTTATTCATCTTCTTCCCCCTTGTGCCGAAAATTTGGAAGACTCCATAGCTAGGGTTCTTCAAATTTTTGAAACTTGCAAGTAAGGTATCTTAGTCCCGTTTTTAATATTCTTTGTAATTTTGAAGTTCTCGTATATTGAATTGACTATTTTTAGCTATAAAGTGAGCTAAGATGCATGTTCAAAAATATACCTGTAACACCCCAAACTCGGACAATACACCACGACCGAATCTGGTATGTTACGGAAAAAAAACGTCTTTGAGTGATCTTTTTTTCGTTTAAAAGCGGGGTGAAAACATAGTGAATTTGAGGAAAATTTGAGTAGGCTTGTTTGATTAGATTTTGAAGACTTATCTAAAGTATATAGTCAAAAAAAACGAGTTGATTTCATTTAGCGTCTCCAATAGTTTCTTAGTGCCATTTCGAAACATTTTAGACTTAGTAGAAAATCGAGTTTGATTTAGAGATCATTTGAGTTTATTGTATAGCAAAACATAGCGAGATACCCGATGGTATAGTTTAAAACACATTGCGATATAATTTTGAAAACGTTGTCTTTCCAAGTTTTAGTAAAATTTCATGCCAAGTTATTTGTTAAGCAGGTTGAGAATCTAATTAAAACATAACCATCATAAAACATAATTTAAAAGGCCTTTTACAAATCCAAATTAAATCTCAAATAAAAATAAATAAGCTAAAGTACCCAAAGTGAATAGTCTGAGCAAAACTTTTATTAAAGCATGGCATGTGCACCTCGAGTCCACCAGGCTCCATGTCCGCGTCTACGAGTCACTGAAATGTCAAAGGAGAGGGTGAGTCGAATGACTCAGTGCATAAATCCCGCTCCCGATGAAACAACATGCTAACACACGTCATACATAGCAACATAATTAATGCAACCCGATCCTAACCATCCGTATCTCCTTTTCTACCCCGTGTGGTACCAAACCACTGGTGGTGGTGCCAAACCACTGGTGACATATAGTCACAATGTGTTACTAAAACTTTGGTGTCCCAAAGACACAAATGTGCTACCAAAGCACTTTGGTGACCGTAGTCACAAATCAATTGATGGGGCCAACCCATCGTGTGATACCCAATCACTAGCGAGACGATCCCATATCTCATGTGGGGCCAACCCCGCGGTGGTGTTAACCACGGGGACAAGTCGCAATGAGGTGCCCAACCTCGGTGTCCCAAAGACACAAATGTGCTACTAAAGCAATCGTGACCGTAGTCACAATAATCGAATGATGGGGCCAACCCATCGTGTGATACCCAATCACTAGCAGACGATCCCATATCTCAAAGTGGGGCCAACCCACGGTGGTGTTAACCACAGGGACAAGTCGCAATGAGGTGCCCAACCTCTGGTGTCCCAAAGACACAAATGTGCTACCAAAGCACTGGTGACCCAAAGTCACAAAGTGTGTTACCAAAACACTGGTGCTCGTCAGCACAAATCATCACTGCTCCCTCCTCTCATATCACCCATCAACATACCAACTCATGTGATCATGCGTATCATACAAGTCATGCATATCGTGCCAACATGTCTAGCATTACATCTCATAGCATACATAACATAGATCATAATACCCAAGGTATCCATAATAGAACTTGTAACAAATTAGACTTACCCGGATACGTACACATACCCCGTTTGGGTATCCAATAATCCATCATACTGTCATGATCTTAATAGGCAAACAGGTTTAATAACAATATTACTAAGTATAGTGTGTTAGTTTACACACCTGCTAACACGAAAGCCTTAGCTCCAAAGAACCGGTCTAAATCCCTCGATTACTGCTGCCTATAATCGGCCAAACATAGGTTAGCCATCTATACCATTCGGCGATATCGAGATAACACAAGAGGGTTAACACTTAAACCCTTACCTTGCAGATGGTTTGGTTTCCTACCAAACTCGAACCAACAATGGTTCCTTACCAATCGGCCACCCTTTAACAAATGACAAACGGTTAATCCTTTAATAACTTGACTTAATGAAAACTAAAAGAATATACTAAAAGAACTCGTTCTTACCACCACTTACCAACAGCTTAACAGAAAGAGAAGGCTTCTCTTGATTGTATCCCAAAATCCAAAAGTCCTATAATAAAATCGATTAAACACAAGAGATTAACACCCTTCACCCAATGCCGAAATCGGCCCTTAATCAAACCCAAATCGATAGAAGACAAGGGAGAGGAGGAATGGCCATTCGGCCAAGCACTTACCCAACACCAACCAATATTCGGCCAACAACCACCAGGAGAGGGGATAGATTCGGTCAACACTTAGAAAAAAAAATAAGAAAAGAATTCGGCTTTACACAAAGGGAGAAATACAAGAGAAAGATGAAAAGAGAGGGGTTGATATTTGGCCAACAATAGAAATGGGAAAAGAAGAAGAACAAGAAAGTACTTTCGGTTCTTAAAAGAAGAAGAAATGAAGAAAAAGTTTTAGGGAAAACTTTTGGCTATCAAAGTGTTAATAGGAGAAAGAAAATATGAGAACACTAGGGTAATGGTTTGGCTCAACACAAATGAAAAGGAAGAAAGATGGAAGGGCATTCACTATCAACAATATTGAAAGAACACACAAAACCAATTTTGGCAAGCTTTAGGAGGTTTGATCTTTCGGTTTCAGGAAGAAAGATGGAGGAATTCTCTTGGAAAACAAATTCGGCTAGCTAACAAAAGAGAGGATTTTTGCTTGACACAAATTGACCGAATATGCACTAAAATTCAAAAATGAATTTTGGCACTCCCATATCCCCCTTGCCAAAACCGGCCACTCTCCACACACACCCCAACATTCGGCCACTACCCATATTTGCTCACAACCATCCATTCAAAACACTTTGAACAAGTCTCCTTCCTAAATTCACTCTCCACCCATCATTTGAACACTTTGACCTAGTCCATGGCGAGTTTGAAGCGCCTACAAACTCTCCCCTTCCTAGGCGTCCAAAAAGAAAGCCAAAAGGTGGCCACTCCGCAGCTTGAACACAAGATCTCTCCCTCCTGCAAATGACGCCACACACACAAGCCTTAGTGGCGCCTATCCTGCCACTCCACCAGCTCCTTTCTTGTTCAACAAAACACCAAATAAAACTCTTATACCCTAGCTCCAACAGCTCCCCTGACTTAACACCCAAAAATCAAAATTTTCCCATTCACTCAGGCATACACTTAGACTTCAATTAAGCCCCCAAAACATAGAAATAGCCACGCAGCACACTAGACACATGCAATGTCATGCAACAACAAAACAGCCCCTAACCCGGGATGTTACAGTTCTACCCCCCTTAAAATAATTTCGACCTCGAAATTACCTGATCAGAAGAGTTGCGGGTGTTGCTGTCTCATCATCTCCTCGGGTTCCCACGTAGCTTCTTCTATGCCATGATTCCGCCAAAGAACCTTAACCAAAGGCACAGACTTCTTACGCAGAACCTTCACATCTCGATCAAGAATCTGCACAGGTTCCTCCTCCATGGTCAAATCTGGATTTACCTCGATCTCTTCCATTGCTACCACATGCGCGACGGATCGAGCGATAACGTCGAAGCATCGAAACGTGGAATACGCGTCGTGAATCGACTAAGCTCACTGGCGGCAACTCAAGCCGATACGCCGCTGGTCCAACTCGTCTCGTAACCTTATACGCCCAATGAACCTCGGACTTAGCTTGCCTTTCTTCCGAACCTCAACACCTTCTTCCAAGGCGAGACTTCAGAACACTCGATCCCCACAATGAACTCTATATCTCTTCGCTTAAGATCGGCATAAGACTTCTGCCGGTCCGAAGCTTCCTTCAATCGAGACTGAATCAGCTTAACCTTGTCTTCGGTCTCAGCAACCAACTCGGGTCCCAACAACTGACGTTCACCTAACTCCGTCCAACACGTAGGTGAGCGACACTTCCTACCATACAACGCCTCATACGGTGCCATCTTAATGCTCGCTTGGTAACTGTTGTTGTAGGCAAACTCAGCTAATGGTAGAAACTCCTCCCAACTACCTCTGAAATCCAAGATACAACCTCAAAGATATCCTCTAAGACCGAATAACCCTTTTTCGATTGACCGCCGATTGCGGGTGAAAAGCCGTACTGAAATTCAAACGAGTACCCAGAGCCTGATGCAGTGCTTTCCAGAACCTTGACGTGAATCTAGGATCCCTATCCGAGATTATCGAAGCGGTACACCGTGCAACCTCACTATCTCTCGACACATACGACCGCTAGCTTCAAGTGAGTAGTCAACCCTCACCGGAATAAAGTGAGCTGATTTAGTCGATCGATCCACCACTACCCAAACCGAATCTTTCTTGCTTGACGTAGCGGTAACCCATCGACGAAATCCATGGTTATCCTTTCCCACTTCCATCGAGGAATCTTCACAGTGAAGCAACCCCGACGGCAGAATCGATGTTCAGCCTTGACTGCCGACAAGTCGGACACTTCCCAACAAACTCTGTCACCTCTTTCTTCAAGCCAAGCCACCAAAATCGCTCTCTAAGATCCCTATACATCTTGCTACCTCCAGGATGCATAGCATAAGGACTGCTATGTGCGTCCTGAAGAATCTTCTGCCTCAGCTCAATATCTTTAGGCATACAAGCCTTACCCTGAAAACACAGAACCTCGTCACTAGACAGGCTGTAACCATCCACACCACCATTCTGCACTTGCAACCTTCGCGCACTCAGAACCTCATCCAATAACTGTTTCTCTCTGATCTGCTCAACTCAAGTAGGCTTAACCTGCAACTCTGCCAGAATACTCCCGTCGTCATACAAACTCAAGTGGCCAAACAATGCTCTTAACTCCGAAACAACCTTGCGGCTCAACGCGTCTGCCACCACGTTAGCCTTGCCCGGATGATACTCAATCGAACAGTCGTAATCTTTCAGCAACTCGACCCATCTGCGCTGCCTCAAATTCAAATCCTTCTGAGTCAGTAGATACTTCAGACTCTTATGATCTGTGTAGACTATCGATCTCTCCCCGTACAAGTAGTGCCTCCAAATCTTTAAGGCGAAGACCACAGCCGCTAGCTCCAAATCGTGCGTCGGATAGTTGACCTCATGTGGCCTCAGCTGTCGAGAAGCGTAAGCCACAACCTTACCTTCTTGCATCAGCACACAACCCAAGCCCGTATGTGATGCATCGCAATAGACTGTGAATTCCTTACCAGCCTCAGGTTGAATTAAAACCGGAGCCTCAGTCAAAATCTTCTTTAACTTATCGAAGCTTTCCTGCTGCTTCTCAGTCCATACAAACGGAACTTCTTTCCTCAGCAACTTGGTCATCGGCGCTGCTATCAACGAAAAACCCTCAACAAACCTTCGGTAGTATCCGGCCAAACCCAGAAAACTCCGAATCTCAGCCACTGACTTAGGCGGCTTCCATTCCAAAACTGCCTCAATCTTACGAGGATCTACTCGAATCCCCTCAGCCGACACTACATGACCCAAGAAAGTCACTTCTCTAAGCCAGAACTCGCACTTACTGAACTTAGCATAGAGTTGCTTTTCCCTCAAAATCTGCAACACCACTCGCAAATGCTTATCATGCTCTTCCTCCGTCCTTGAGTACACTAAGATGTCGTTTATGAAAACCACGACGAACCGATCCAGATATCTTTGAAACACCCTATTCATCATATCCATAACGCGGCCGGTGCGTTAGTCAACCCGAACGGCATTACGTAAATTCGTAGTGCCCATACCGAGTCCGAAACGCTGTTTTATGGATATCACCTCCTTAACCTTTAATCGGTGATACCCGGATCTCAAGTCGATCTTGAAAATACCGCAGCACCTTCCGGTGATCAAACAAGTCATCTATCCGTGGCAGCGGATACTTGTTTTTAATCGTCGACTTGTTCAACTGGCGGTAGTCTATACACATCTGCATCGTGCCATCTTTCTTCTTGACAAAGAATACCGGCGCACCCCACGACGAAACACTAGGCCTAATAAAACCTCGATCCAATAACTCCTGGATCTGAGCCTTAAGCTCCACCAATTCCTTTGGCGCCATCCTATACGGAGCAATAGACACCGGCGCGATTAGCAATAACAGATCAATCCCGAACTCCACCTCGCGATCTGGCGGCAAACCTGGAAGCTCCTCAGGAAAAACATCAGCAAACTCCTTAACGGTACGAACCTTCTCCACAGCAGACTCCTTAGCCTCCAACGCATGCACATGAACTACATACGCTTCACAGCCTTTCCTGACCATCTTCTCTGCCTTCAGAGCAGATACCACATTTGATAAGTAATCCCTCCTACTACCTATCATAGCCACCTCATCACCCTCAATCGTCTTAAGAACCATGCGCTTGGCCGCGCAATCCAACCTCGCCTGGTACTTGACCAACCAATCCATCCCAAGAATCAGATCGAACTCCCCAAACGGCAGTTCCATCAGATCAGCAGCGAACACTACCCCTTGGAGTTCTAGGGGTACCTCTCTAAACAGTTTATCTACTACTACAGAGTGACCTAGAGGGCTAATCACAGTCATCTGCCTAGAAGATATCTCAGAGTCTAAATCCATGGTCTCTACTATACTATCGGCAACATAAGAGTGCGTTGAACCCACATCAATCAAAGCAAGATAGGGAGAACTAAAAATCAAAAACGCACGGTTATGGACGTCCGTGCGTCGCTCTCCTCTCGGCGCCTCAAAGCATACACTAATCCAGGTTGTCTAGCATCAGAACTACTCGCGCGCCTGCCGGTGCTCCACGGCCCCGGCGTAACCATTACCACCTCTTCCATTACCACGGCCCCTGGGCGGTGGCGGTCCATTACCTCCGAACCGACACGGCCCTAACTCTCGATCAATCCTCGGCCAACCTACGCGACGGTCCCTTACACGGTGCTCCAGAGAACCACACTCGGCGACCTTTTCCTCCGATCCAAAGCAACCACCCCAATGAGATTTTCCACTGCGATCACATCGCTGCGGCGGTCCCGCCTAGCAAAGAACAAACCTAGCGGTGGTTCGCCCACTCGGTCTAGCTCTCTCTCTGCGGATTACCCGACGCGATCCGAAGACCCAAAGCTCCTCTTATGCCTATTTCTATCCATGCCCCGCCTCACCGACTCCTTAACACCCTCGGCTACCTTAGCCTTCTCAACTAAGACAGCGAACTCGCGCTCCGCCGAGGAGCAATCAGCGATCTCAAGTCGTCTCGCAGACCATCCTCGAAACGAACACACCTCTCATGCTCGGTGGCCACAATGCCCTCGGCATACCTACTCACTTCGAGAACTCACCTGCGACTCAAGAACCGATTTACTCCCGAACAAGCCTCGAGAAAAGCCTTCCACTGGGAGTCAATATAACTAGCTCCGATGTATTTCTTTTGATATGCATACTCAAATAATCCCATGTTAGATCCTCTGTTTTGCCACACTGTCTCGAACCGTGAGCCACCATTGATATGACTCATCCCGAGAAGCGATACGATGCCCTTCACTTCTCTTCAGTGATCAAGTCCAGATCATCCATGATCCGCTCGCTTGCCTCCGGCCAATATTCAAGATCTTTGGAGCAACACCGTAAACACCTCGGAAGAATTCGGCCCCATTTGCCGAAGTCACTCAGAACAGATTTCCTAACTCCCGCATTACCACCTACACCCGCCTACTCTTTCCAACACTCGCATCATCTTTGTGACATCGCTGCGTCGTCCCGGCCGATCTTGGAACTCACCACCTCCGGTGGTGGCGAACCCAGTATCTCATTTTCGAACCCCGACTGGATCCTACGGGCTCGAAACCGTCATCCTACTACCACGACCTCGCCCACGACCACGCCCACCTCTAGCGCTCATGACTAACCTTCCTACGTATTCGATTAAAAATTTTTATGCATCAAGATTTATTCCACTTGTTTAAAAGCAAGTCTTATGAATATTTTAAGAGGGTTTGTTTCGCATGAGTTCACAAAATCCTATCAGTTTCAATCTCTAAAGTAGTATACTATTGCTATTCATCAAATCATATCACATCCAATCAATTCACAAGCAATAGTACGGGGTACTTACAGGCGAATCAGTGCGGGAGACTCGGTGCCATGCCTTTCAAACCATACTTTAAGAATAAAGACTAACAAAACAACCTTTTGAAAACATTTTGGGCCTCGTGCCCACAAAATGAGCCTTTGAACTTAGCTCGATACCACAATTGTAACACCCCAAACTCGGACAATACACCACGAATCGATCTGTATGTTACGGAAAAAAACGTCTTTGAGTGATCTTTTTTCGTTTAAAAGCGGGGTGAAAACATAGTGAATTTGAGGAAAATTTGAGTAGGCTTGTTTGATTAGATTTTGAAGACTTATCTAAAGTATATAGTAAAAAAACGAGTTGATTTCATTTAGCGTCTCCAATAGTTTCTTAGTGCCATTTCAAACATTTTAGACTTAGTAGAAAATCGAGTTTGATTTGGAGATCATTTGAGTTTATTGTATAGCAAAACATAGCGAGATACCCGATGGTATAGTTTAAAACACATTGCGATATAATTTTGAAAACGTTGTCTTTCCAAGTTTTAGTAAAATTTCATGCCAAGTTATTTGTTAAGCAAAGTTGAGAATCTAATTAAAACATAACCATCATAAAACATAATTTAAAAGGCCTTTTACAAATCCAAATTAAATCTCAAATAAAAATAAATAAGCTAAAGTACCCAAAGTGAATAGTCCGAGCAAAACTTTTATTAAAGCATGGCATGTGCACCTCGAGTCCACCCGGCCCATGTCCGCGCTTCACGAGTCACTGAAATGTCAAAGGAGAGGGTGAGTCGAATGACTCAAATGCATAAATCCCGCTCCCGATGAAACAACATGCTAACACACGCCATACATAGCAACATAATTAATGCAACCCGATCCTAACCATCCGTATCTCCTTTTCTACCCCGTGGTACCAAACCACTGGTGGTGCTAAACCACCGGTGACATATAGTCACAATGTGTTACCAAAACACTGGTGTCCCAAAGACACAAATGTGCTACCAAAGCACTGGTGACCGTAGTCACAAATCAATTGATGGGGCCAACCCATCGTGTGATACCCAATCACTAGCAGACGATCCCATATCTCATGTGGGGCCAACCCACGGTGGTGTTAACCACAGGGACAAGTCGCAATGAGGTGCCCAACCTCTGGTGTCCCAAAGACACAAATGTGCTACCAAAGCACTGGTGACCGTAGTCACAATAATCGAATGATGGGGCCAACCCATCGTGTGATACCCAATCACTAGTAGACGATCCCATATCTCAAAGTGGGGCCAACCCACGGTGGTGTTAACCACAGGGACAAGTCGCAATGAGGTGCCCAACCTCTCGGTGTCCCAAAGACACAAATGTGCTACCAAAGCACTTGGTGACCCAAAGTCACAAAGTGTGTTACCAAAACACCTGGTGCTCACAAGACAAATCATCACTGCTCCCTCCTCTCATATCACCCATCAACATACCAACTCATGTGATCATGCGTATCATACAAGTCATGCATATCGTGCCAACATGTCTAGCATTACATCTCATAGCATACATAACATAGATCATAATACCCAAGGTATCCATAATAGAACTTGTAACAAATTAGACTTACAGGATACGCACACATACCCCGTTTGGGTATCCAATAATCCATCATATTGTCACATGATCTTAATAGGCAAACAGGTTTAATAACAATATTACTAAGTATAGTGTGTTAGTTTACACACCTGCTAACACGAAAGCCTTAGCTCCAAAGAACCGGTCTAAATCCCTCGATTACTCTGCTCCTATAATCGGCCAAACATAGGTTAGCCATCTATACCATTCGGCGATATCAGATAACACAAGAGGGTTAACACTTAAACCCTTACCTTGCAGATGGTTTGGTTTCCTACCAAACTCGAACCAACAATGGTTCCCTTACCAATCGGCCACCCTTTAACAAATGACAACGGTTAATCCTTTAATAACTTGACTTAATGAAAACTAAAAGAATATACTAAAAGAACTCGTTCTTACCACCACTTACCAACAAACTTAACAGAAAAGAGAAGGCTTCTCTTGATTGTATCCCAAAATCCAAAAGTCCTATAATAAAATCGATTAAACACAAGAGATTAACACCCTTCACCCAATGCCGAAATCGGCCCTTAATCAAACCCAAATCGATAGAAGACAAGGGAGAGGAGGAATGGCCATTCGGCCAAGCACTTACCCAACACCAACCAATATTCGGCCAACAACCACCAGGAGAGGGGATAGATTCGGTCAACACTTAGAAAAAAAAATAAGAAAAGAATTCGGCTTTACACAAAGGGAGAAATACAAGAGAAAGATGAAAAGAGAGGGGTTGATATTTGGCCAACAATAGAAATGGGAAAAAGAAGAAGAACAAGAAAGTACTTTCGGTTCTTAAAAGAAGAAGAAATGAAGAAAAAGTTTTAGGGAAAACTTTCACTATCAAAGTGTTAATAGGAGAAAGAAAATATGAGAACACTAGGGTAATGGTTTGGCTCAACACAAATGAAAAGGAAGAAAGATGGAAGGGCATTCAGCTATCAACAATATTGAAAGAACACACAAAACCAATTTTGGCAAGCTTTAGGGAGGTTTGATCTTTCGGTTTCAGGAAGAAAGATGGAGGAATTCTCTTGGAAAACAAATTCGGCTAGCTAACAAAAGAGAGGATTTTTGCTTGACACAAATTGACCGAATATGCACTAAAATTCAAAAATGAATTTCGGCACTCCCATATCCCCCTTGCCGAAACCGCCACACTCTCCACACACACCCCAACATTCGGCCACTACCCATATTTGCTCACAACCATCCATTCAAAACACTTTGAACAAGTCTCCTTCCTAAATTCACTCTCCACCCATCATTTGAACACTTTGACCTAGTCCATGGCAGAGTTTGAACTGCCTACAAACTCTCCCTTCCTAGGCGTCAAAAAGAAAGCCAAAAGGTGGCCACTCCGCAGCTTGAACACAAGATCTCTCCCTCCTGCAAATGACGCCACACACACAAGCCTTAGTGGCGCCTATCCTGCCACTCCACCAGCTCCTTTCTTGTTCAACAAAACACCAAATAAAACTCTTATACCCTAGCTCCAACATGGCTCCCGACTTAACACCCAAAAATCAAAATTTTCCCATTCACTCAGGCATACACTTAGACTTCAATTAAGCCCCCAAAACATAGAAATAGCCACGCAGCACACTAGACACATGCAATGTCATGCAACAACAAAACAGCCCCTAACCCGGGATGTTACAATACCCATGAATGATATGCTTGTTAAATTATGTTTTATGGAAGTTTATGAGAGTTTGATGTTAGATAAACATCTTTTTCTAAGTGAATTTCATGAAAAATGAGCATAAGGACTAGTTTGTAAAAGTTATGAGATTGTTCATACATAGTAGAAAAAGTGAGAATTGAGGATTGTCATAGTAGAGAAAATGAATCAGCTAAGCATGTAGTCTAAGAAAGTCGAATGAAAATTATTTTACGAGCCTTGGGGCAAAAGTGCAAATATGAGAAAGTATAGGGGCAAAATAGTAATTTTGCCCAAGTATGAGTAAAGGGTCAATTTAGTCAATGTGAATATTAAATGATCTATTTATGACTATAGATCAAGAAAAACGAAGCCCGGATCGAAATCGAGGCAAGAACAAGGTCGAGGACTAAATTGCATACCTAGCTACATTTTGTATATTGAGGTAAGTTTGTATGATTTCTAAGCTTTATGATTTATATCATTGAATTGCTTAGTATAATGTACAATGTTATTATGAAAAAATGTTTAATGTTATGTTAAACAAAGAAATTAATGAGATCAAGCATGAGAAAGCCCCGATTGAAGTTGAATAACTTAGGATACTCGATCTACCACATGAAACAAGAAAGTCCGTATAAGACCAAGCTGAGGCATGGCATCGGCAAGCAAGCAAGATATCATGTAAGTCCAAGGCAAGCTTGGCATTGAATAAGTTATCATGTAAGTCCAAGGTAAGCTTGGCATTGAATAAGTTATCATGTAAGTCCAAGGCAAGCTTGGCATTGAGTAAGATATCATGTAAGTCCAAGGCAAGCTTGGCATTGAACAAGTTATCATGTAAGTCCAAGGCAAGCTTGGCATTGAACAAGTTATCATGTAAGACCAAGGCAAGCTTGGCATTGAAAAGTTATCAAGAGAAAGAGATCCCATATAAGTCCAAGTTAAGGCATGGCATTGGTGAGAACAAGAGAGACTTCGTATAAGTCCATGTTAACTCATGGCCTCGAAATTTAGATGAGATTTAGTATCCTCGGTTATTCATATAAATTCATCGGGTAAACGAGTTAAGCTCCAAAGAGATAACAAGAAAGCTATGTAAGTAAGGTTATTATCAAGTGAAATATAATATTATTCATGTTATGAATGATGAATTAGAAATTATGAGTATTATATTCAAGTATGCTGATCAATGTGATCTAGTGATACAGGTACTTTGTTTGCCTATCAAGTATGAGACTAGTAAGTTTCATGAGTTATGTTAGAATCAAGTATGAGTAAGTAAGCTTTATATAGCTGAATTTATGATGCCATTGTTTATATCAAATGGTCTATATTAAGTAAGAATGTTGCTATGTGTATTATGCAAACTTACTAAGCTAAATGCTTATGTCTTTCATTTTTTCTTTCCATGTAGTCCCGCCAAGCTAATATTGAGGATCACCGTCATCGGAGCTCGGAGCACACTATCAATCGCTATTTTGGTATAGCCAAGTTGTTTTATTAAGTATGGCATGTATAGGTAGCATTACATTTTGAGTAAATGTTTTAAGAAGAGCCAAAGTATAGGCTATTTAATTTGTTATTCTTTTGTATATGGCTAAGTGATTGGCCAAGTGTGTATGTTTATAATTATCAATGAAGCATGTAGTATTATTCAAGATGATATAGTATTGATTTGTGGAAATGAGTATGAATTGTATCTTAATTTCAGGATGGCAATTGGCTTGGTAAATAGCCTCTAAGTGCCCACACGGTTAGACACACGGGCGTGTGTCTAGGCCGTGCATAAACTGCACCTTAGTCTTATAAATAAGAATAGGCAACAGACTAATCCCACGGCCGTGTGTTAAGGCCGTGCATGACATACGGTTAGAACATGGGCGTGTGCCCGGTCGTGTGAAATAAGTCAGTATATCAAGATATAGTACACGGTCTAAGTCCACGGACGTGTCATGGCCATGTGGAAATTGGCAGAATACTGAGTTTTTAGGCACGGTCTGAGGACATGGGCGTGTATGCCTATGCACGGGCGTGTCTTATATTACACGAGCGTGTAACCCCTGTTTCAAAGAAAAGTTTTTCAATAAGGTTCCGAAAGTTTGCCAGTACGAGTTTAAGGCCTCGTAGGCCCATGAAATGTACGAATTGTTTAAGAATGAGAAGTTTTAATTTCGAAACAAAATTTTATAGCTCGTAATGTCATGATTAAGTAAGTTCAAGCATTGTAATGTCTCGTATCCGGTCAGAGCCTCGGACTCGGGTATGGGGTGTTACATTTAGTGGTATCAGAGCTACAGTTTAGTCTGTTCTAGGACTAACGTAGCACGAGCACGAGTCTAGCTATACATGCCATACGTAAGAATGATTTTATAATGATAGTGTGACGACTCCTGACGACTTAAATTATGCTTATATGTATATAGTAAATGGATCCTGAAAGAGATATGGCGGATGATGTAGAAAGTAATGCGCCGGCTCCCGCTAAAGGGACGATGCCGAATGAGAACGATAATAGACCCACTACAGTGAGTCAAGAAGGAGGAGAAGAGGCTAGAGAAGCCTTCCTCCATATGATGAACACATAGTACACGGAGTTCATTCGTACGAACCAGAATGCACAACCCCCTCCACCCCCGCCTATTCCTCAACCTATCCCAGTAGCCCCTCAAGTAATAGAGGTGGCAAGAGGGGTTAAGCCTCCAGTTGATAGGATCAGGAAACATGGGGCTGAAGAATTCCGGGCTAGAAAAGATGACGATCCGGAAAGAGCTGAACTCGTTAGAAAATACCATCAAGGTATTTAATGAGTCATCATGTACACTGATGAGTGCATGAAGTGCGTAGTTTCTCTTTTAAGAGATTCTGCCTATCAATGGTGGAACACCTTGGTATCAGTAGTCCCAAGAGAGAAGATCACGTGGGAAATTTTCCAAGAAGTGTTTAAGAAAAAGTATATCAGTCAAAGGTTTGTGGACCAAAAAAGGAAGGAATTCCTAGAACTGAAACAAGGCAAGATGTCTATAACTGACTACGAGTGTGAGTTTGTAAGACTCAGCAAATACGCTCGAGAATGCGTATCCACCGAGGCCATCATGAGTAAGAGATTTGAAGATGGGCTAAATGAGGACATCAAATTGTTTATTGCTGTCCTAGAACTGAAGGAATTTGTTGTGCTAGTCGAAAGGGCTTGTAAAGCCGAAGAACTAGTAAAAGAGAAGAAGAAATATAAAATGGAGTCTCGTTACTCTAGAAAGAGGCAGTGGAACAAGTCATTCCAATCTTCATCCAAGAAGTCAAGAGATTTCCCCGCCCGATCGACTACTTCCACTAGATTTTCCAGGAAGGACAAGAGTAAACAGTATTAGGGAAATAAAGCACAGACTACTTCAGTCGCTAGTGTGGGGAATGTTCAATCTAATAGACCCGAATGCCCACATTGTGGCAGAAGCCATTTAAGGGAATGCCGAGCACATGAAAATGCATGTTTCAGATGTGGTTCCCAGGACCACTACATAAAAGATTGTCTAGAGATGATGAAAGAGGACAGAACTCAAAACCCGAGATCCGAGAGTATGGTCAGAGGAAGGCTGCAGAGAAACCCCAGAAGTGGGGCAAGTGGAAGAGGTAACCCTAGAGAGCAGGCCGTGAGACCCGAGGGTAGGGCGCCTGCATGGACTTATGCCATTCGCGCTCGCGAAGAGGCATCTTCCCATGATGTTATCACGGGTACCTTTTCTCTTCATGATGTTAAAGTTATTGCTTTAATAGATCCCGGATCTACACACTCTTACATTTGCATGAAATTGGTATCCGATTTGAGTATGCCTATAGAGTTTACAGAATTTGTGATTAGAGTGTCTAATCCTTTAGGCAAGAGTGTGTTAGTGAATGAAGTATGTAGAGAATGTCCATTAATGATTAGAGGTCATTGTTTTAAAGCAAACCTTATGTTGTTACCATTTGACGAGTTTGATCTCATTCTCATGATGGATCAAGTTAATCGCCCAAAATGTAATAGTTAATTGTGGGAAGAAATATATTGAAATGAGATGTGAGGATGGGGACACCCTTCACATAGAATCAGATGAACATAGTAGATTGTCAGAATTGATTTCTCACGTGATGGCACAGAGATACATGAGAAAGAGGTATGAAGCATATTTGGATTTTGTGATGAATGAAAAAGAAACAGAGTTAAGGATTGAGTCGAGTGCCAATAGTATGTGAGTACGTGGATGTGTTTCCGAGGAATTGCCGGGACTACCACCAGTTAGAGAGGTTGAGTTCAAAGCATTGAGCTAGCTCTGCATCTGCACCAATATCTATTACTCCTTACGAGAATGGCTCCGACGGAGTTGAAGGAGCCGAACTCGCAGATTATAAGAGTTGATGAGATAAAGGCTTTGCAAGGTCAAGTTGTTCTCCCCAGGGTGCTCCAGTTTTATTTGTAAAAAAGAAAGATGGCACTATGAGATAGTGCATAGATTACCGTCAACTTAATAAAGTGAAAGTAAAGAACAAGTACCCATTGCCTAGAATCGATGATTTGTTCAATCAATTGAAAGGAGCCACTGTGTTCCCCAAAATAGATTTGAGATCTGGGTACTACCAGCTACGAGTAAAAGAATCAGATGTGCCTAAAACAGCCTTCCGAACAAGGTATGGGCATTATGAATTTTTAGTCATGCCCTTTTGTTTGACCAATGCTCCGGCGGTATTCATGGACTTAATGAACCGCATGTTTAGACCATACCTTGACAAGTTTGTAGTCGTTTTCATTGACGACATACTGATTTATTCCCAAGATGAGAATGAGCATACTGAGCACCTACGGACAGTTTTACAGATTCTACGAGAAAATCAATTATATGCTAAGTTCAGTAAAAGCGAATTTTGGCTCAAGAAAGTAGGGATTCTGGGACATATTGTCTCGAAATAAGGAGTTTGAGTGGACCCCAGTAAGATTTCGGCCATAATGGACTGGAATCCACCGAAGAATATCTCTGAGATTAGAAGCTTTCTAGGCCTAGCCGGCTATTATAGACGATTCGTCAAGGGGTTTTCTGTTATTGCAACCCCAATGACTAAATTGTTACAGAAAAAGTATCGAGAAACTGAAAGCGATGTTGACAGAAGCCCCAGTTTTGGTTCAACCTGAGACAAGGAAAGAATTTTTGATTTACAGCGATGCATCCTTAAATGGATTAGGCTGTGTACTTATGCAAGAAGGCAAAGTTATTGCTTATGCCTCCAGACAGTTGAAGCCTCATGAGAAGAATTATTCGACGCATGATTTAGAATTGGCTGCCATAGTCTTCGCATTGAAGATATGGAGACATCACCTATATGGTGAGAAATGTCGGATTTTCACTGATCAAAAAAGTTTGAAGTACTTGATGACGCAGAAAGAGTTGAACTTAAGACAACGGAGATGGTTAGAGTTGATAAAAGATTATGAGATGGTCATTGACTACCATCCCGGGAAGGCGAATGTAGTCGTCGACGCTTTGAGTAGAAAATCCATATTTTTGTTAAGGGCAATGAATTCACGGATGACTTTATCCGACGATGGTTCTATTCTAGCTGAGTTGAGAGCTAGACCAATTTTCTTCCAAGAGATTATTGAAGCCCAAAACGAGGATAGTGAATTGCAAGTTAATAGAGCTCAGTGCGAGACAAATGTTGAGTCTGACTTCTGGATTAGTCCCAATGGAAGTCTGATGTTCAAAGAAAGAGTTTGTGTACCAAGAAAAGAAGAGCTTATTCAGAGAATTTTGTATGGGGCCCATAATGGATGTTTATCTGTACATCCGGGTAGTACCAAGATGTATAATGACTTGAAGCAACAGTATTGGTGGCCGAGAATGAAGAAAGATATTTCAGAATTTGTTTCCAAATGTTTGATTTGACAACAAGTAAAGGCTGAACACCAAGTACCTTCGGGTTTGCTTCAACCCATTTTAGTTCCGGAGTGGAAATGGGACCGTATTACTATGGATTTTGTAACGGGTTTACCGTTGTCTCCGAGCAAGAAAGATCTTTGTATGGGTTGTGGTTGATAGACTTACGAAGTCAGCCCATTTTATACTGTATGAGTTGATTACTCACTAGACAAGTTGGCAAACTTGTATGTTTCGAAATAGTAAGACTTCATGGAGTTCCTTGTCAATCATATCGGATAGAGATCCGAGATTAACATCCGATTTTGGAAGAAGTTACAAGAGGCCTTGGGTACAAAGTTGAACTTTAGTACCGCTTTTCATCCTCAAACTGACGGTCAATCCGAGAGGTTAATTCAAGTACTCGAGGATATTCTCAGATGTTGTATTCTTGAATTTCGAGGCAGTTGGGAAAAGTTTCTCCCATTAGTAGAGTTTGCCTACAATAATAGTTTTGGTCGAGCTTAAAGATGGCGCCTTTACGAGGCTTTATATGGGCGTAAGTGCTAACGCCTTTATATTGGAATGAACTTAAAGAAAACAAAATTCACGGGGTTGATTTGGTTAGAGAAGCTGAAGAGAAAGTGAAAGTGATACGAGAAAGTTTAAAAGCTGGATCGGACAGACAAAAGTCCTATTCGGACTTAAAGAGAAAAGAGATAGAGTATCAAGTCGAAGATAAAGTTTTCTTGAAAGTGTCACCTTGGAGAAAAGTTCTCGATTTGGCCGAAAAGGCAAGTTGAGTCCACGTTTTATTGGACCGTATGATATTACCTGCAGAAAGTTGGGCTCAGAGCTTACAGATTGGCTTTGCCATCGAGTTAGAAAAGATACATGATGTGTTTCACGTGTCAATGTTGAGACGCTACCGATCAGACCCTTCACATGTAATTCCCCAGTCAGAGGTAGAGATTCATCCCGACATGACTTATGGTGAATAACCAGTCAAGATATTAGCTCGGGAAGTGAAGCAGCTAAGAAAGAAAAGTATTGCCTTAGTGAAAGTATTGTGGCAAAGACATGGAATAGAAGAGTCCACATGGGAACCAGAAGAGAGTATGAGAAACCAGTATCCAAACCTTTTTGCTGGGGGAGAATTGTAACAGCCCGATTTAGGGCCTGGTCAGAATAGTGGAGCGAGACCACGAATCCGAGGTGAATTTATGAGTTTTTAAGGTTCATGCCATGTTTGCATGTTAGTGTGAAAGTTTCATGAAGCAATTTTTCTAAATTGAAGTTGAATGGTCAAAAAGGATCAAATTGCAAAAGTTGTAAAATATGAGTTTCTAGAAGCATTTTTTATGAAATAGCTTTAGAATAGCAATTATAAGTCCTTAAATAGCAATTTGCCTAAATCATAATTTTTGGACAAAAATAGACATGAGTTAGTAATTTGTAAAATTTTAAAGAGAAGGGCATTTTGGTCATTTAGCAAATAAATGATTAAAATGGGAAAAGATGATAAAAATCTTATTCATCTTCTTCCCCCTTGTGCCAAGAATTTGGAAGACTCCATAGCTAGGGTTCTTCAAATTTTTGAAGCTTGCAAGTAAGGCATCTTAGTCCCATTTTTAATATTCTTCGTATTTTTAAAGTTCTCGTATATTGAATTAGCTATTTTTAGCTATAAAGTGAGCTAAGATTGTAACACCCCAAACCCGGCCCATTCGTTCACTTAATCGAATTTGAAATGCCAACATGGAAAACGTTTGAAGACTGATTTCACTTTTGGGAAAAACATTAAAAATTTTGTCATTTGAAAACCACGCCCAATTAAAAATTCTAAATAATATAAGCTTGATAAAAATATCCAAATTAAAACTTTATTATAAGCTTTTAAAATAAAAGTTGCCAAAATTAAAAGCACTTCCCAATAATAATTTAATGGTCGTCTAGCTTAAACATAATAAAAATGTTCAATCACTTTAATGAGCCTTATTACAATAAACACTCAATCAAAATACTTGAAAATATAACTACTTAATTAATTAAAATATCTTTCTGCATGGAAATCGCATTCGCATGGCCACCTTTGTATCCACTCCAACCCGGTCCAAAAATCACGATCACTGCGATGTTTAATAAAAATTGGGTGAGTCATACTGGACTCGGTGTGTAATTAGTCCATGAATTCCACCCACATGTTAACCACATATTAACTCATATATCGGATATCAATTATCAAATTCACATGTTATCACATTTCAGGCTTGGCCCATATTCATATCACATTCATCTAATAGGGTAGTTAACCACATAATTTCCACATACCGGGCTTAGCCCATTTCCACTGTGATCCACATTCATATCTTTGGGCTTTGCCCATTTCCACATTAATCCACATATCATATTGGGCTTGGCCCATTTCCACATATGTTCACATACGAAATCATGAAATTATGAAGCCCAACCCAAACCTAGGGTCCATCCGCCACACACCCCCTTATCCAGCCTACCACACACTAGGGGATTATCAAATCACCCTCTCCTTTTCACTCCAAAGGCAATCATCGCCGTCCACGTGCAATTAAGCACAATAGTCCACAACGACCTCTCGGGCGGCGCCAATCCACGATGTAGCCATAGCTAACACCAAAACCACGATGGGACACATAGTCACTCATCAACCACGATATGGCACATAGCCGATATCAACCACGATGAGGCACATAGCTACTCATCAAGCCACGCGAACCAAATCGCAATTAATCCACAACGTGACCTCGATCCAACGTCAATCCACGATGTAGCTCAAGGCTAACATCAAACCACGCACTCGAAGTACACCCGCACCTTCTTTCATATCATATCCCACCCATGCACATGCCACATAAAATAATGATACAATGTAATGATGCATGAGCATGTTCATCGAGCATATTATCACATATTCATATTAATAATCACATATCATCAGGTTTGGTACTTACCGGATTATCGACATACCCTTGAGGGTATCCTTATCACAATTTCCATCGCACTAGTTAGCACATTCATAACACATACACATTTCACATACATATCATATACGAAAAACGGTGGGTTAATCACACACCTTACTATTTAGCGAAATCCCGACCTACTTGAATCTAACACGATGAACGGGGTTTTTCCTCCTCCCTAAATGCCGATTTGGTCTCCTACCAAATCCCGAAGGCTTTGCTTATTCCTGTCGATTAGCCCCTAAACCATCATAGTCACAATCGGTCATCACTTAACAACTAATAAAATGGCCTTTGGCCGAATACTTACACTGCTTACCTTACTAACTAAATCCCGAAAGATCACTTCCACAAACGTTGGCTATAAGAATCGAAAGATCTCTTGCACTAGGTGTACCTTCCCTACAATCGGTCTTAACACATTTAATAAGAGTTATAGGGCCATTCGGCCAACCTTGGAAATTAGAGCCTAAACTCTTGATTTCGGCATGCTTATGAAGAAAACTCAAAACCGATTATCAAAGGAGAGAACACTTACCACCACCACACAAATCGTCCACTAGCTCTAAATGTCGATGAGGATAAAAGGGATGTTGACTTTCGGCTTTTGAAACTTGCGATAGAAGAAAAAGAATAAGGCCGTCTTTGAGATTCGGCTATGGCTATTAATAAAAGTAAAATACAAATAGAAGAAAAAGCACTTACATGATTCGGCTAAGCCCTTCAAATGTTGATGGAAATATCGGTCACAAGAGAAAGGTATATTCGGCTAACACCAATTAAAAGAAGAAGTTTGGGAGAGGGATATAGGTTCGGCCAAGCTAGCAAATAGGAGAAGAATGAACTCAAATGGCTTTAATGCTCTTTGTAATTTCGGTCACTAACCAAAAGAATGTGAAGGCCGAAACTAGGTGACTTAACACAAAAGAAGACGGCACTAAAGAGAAAGGAGAGACTAAATTTCGGTACAAAGAATTTAAAGAAGAAAAAGAATAATAAAAGATGATCACTCCCCTTATAAAGAATTCGGCTACTACATCCCCACTTATCAAATCCCAAATTAAACTCCTATTCTAACTCTTTATCACCTTAACAAATAAAATAAAATAAATCATCACATTATCTCTTATCACCTATTTAAACTAAAATAAATAAAATAAGGCCTCCATTATCTTATTATCATCCTTTAAAAATAAATAAAATAAATCAACATTTATCCTACCTTTATCTAATCTAGCGAAAATTAAAAGGAGAAATAAATTCAATCCTCATCCAATTGAAAGTCCATGTGCCGCCCAATTTCTTCCAACTTGACGCCAAAATAAAAACACTCCTTATCTTCGCCATCAAGACTCGAACATGAGACCTACTAGAGCAATTCTCCTAGCACCTTAGGTAGCGTCCCAAGCCACTTTGCCAAGGCGCTTTTGTGACATGAATCACTCGGGATTTCTTTTAAAGCCTCCCTAGCCCAGCGCCTTCTTGCCGCACGAAAATAAAATGCTCCTTCTTGCTTCCTTCGCAACTCGAACTCGGCCCTCTACCCATTGCGTGAGGCGTCACTTGCCCAAGCCTTAAGTGGCGCCTTGTCGCCACTTTACCAAAGCTAACCCTTGTGTCATAAACTCCCCACAATTCCTCTTAAAGCCTCCTTAGCCCAATTTCCTCCTTGTCTTAACGCCAAAAGCAAAATAAAATTACACTACTTGTCGCCAAGGTGATTCGAACCAAGGCCCTTCCCCACCGCTCTGGCGTCATTCTCTAAGGCCCTAAGTGGCGCATTCCAACCACTTTACCAAGGTAATTTCTATGTCCAAGAACTCCCAAAATTTTCCTTTTAAGGCCTCCCGGCCTTGCTCCCCCTTTTAACTTAAAACCAATAATTTTCCAAAGCTTTCTCTTCCATCCCGGAGTTCTAAAAACCCTTAATACACTTCCAAACACTGCCAAAGCCTACTAACTCATGAATTATGTACGAACGCATAACCCCTAATCTAGGATGTTATAGTTGTTCTACCCTCCTTAAAAATAATTTCGTCCTCGAAATTACTTACTAACGAATAATCGTACATCTTAACTCACCGCACTACGCTTATGTTGCAGACTGATCTTAATAAAACTATCTTACCTTCTAGGCACACATCTTAAAGTTCACATCCAAGGTTTCATACACTTCACTAGCAATACAACAATGAACTATCTCTAAAGCAATAAATAATACTCCAAAAACAAGGAACTTACCCGCTATCACATCCTTGGTTGTCTCACATTCGAACCTTCAGCTCCTCTGCCGGGTGTTCCACGACCTTGGCCTCAAGCCCTATCCATCACTTGCAGACATTTCTTAACCAAATGAGCCTTAGACCCACACCGGAAACATTCCTTACTATTTCCCCAACATTCTCCCGCATGAGCTCTTCCACACCGAGCACATAAACGACTCGATTCTCGAAATTGGCACAGTGCCCGTCATGCACTCTCGATCCTTGGTCTTTTCGAACATCTTCAAACGATGCTGACAGTCCAAAACTTCTCTTATTCCCATTCCTTTCCTTATCTCGGTTCTGCCTTACAATCTTCTTAACTTTCTCAGCTATCCGAGCTTTCTCCACTAGAATGGCAAAGTCTATTTCTCTATGCGGAGCAATCAACACTCGTAGCTCATCACGCAACCCATCTTGAATCGGGACGCACCTTTCATACTCGTGAGCCACGATCCCCTTGGCGCATCGACTTAACCGCACAAATTCTCGCTTCATACTCGCTCATCGACTTGCTTCCTTGAACCAAGTTTAGAAAGCGCTTTCCTTTGCGAGTCTAAGTAATCTGGCTCCCACATACTTCCCTTCAAACTTAGCCCTAAAGAAATCCCAATCCAATCGATCTATGGGACACCTTGTTTGTGATGAGCCACCATCGATAAGCTTCATCTCGTAGCAATGAGACCGCGCTTTTCAGCTTTTCCTCAGTGATACAGGTCTAGATCATCCATGATTCTTTCGATCGCTTCCTACCAATACTCGCTACATTCGGAGCCACTCCGGATACTCCTCTAAAAACTTCACTCCGTTGGACCTAAGTCTCTCCGGCCCGACTTCCGAGCTCCACTTCTCATTCCAACTCTTGCTACTTGCTGTAGCACACGTAGCATAGCTTGCGATACGGCATCATCTCCTCCTGTCGGATCTTGATCCTCCCCGCCCACTGATGGCAACGGCGGCATGTCACTTTCTGACCCATGGCCAGACCCTACTGGTTCCGATACTGTCATTCGACCACGTCCGCGTCCACGACGACCACGTCCCCTAGAACTCATTTCTAACGTCGCGATTTATCTGATTAAAAAGTTTTATGTATCAGACTTTTGTTCCACTTATTAACCGCGAACAATTTTATGATATACAGATATTTAGAAGTAGTTCTTTCGATCACACAAAGGTTCAGTTCAAGTTCACTACTCTAACTCAGGGAGTCACATTCACATTCATAAGCAGAGACACATTCATTTCTCCATGAAGTCACATTCATTCACAACATCATTCACTACACTTTTATGGCCATTTCAGTCCTTTCCCAACCCAGGGGTAATTTCGTCATTCGTCCTACCAGGGTATTTTCGTAATAAATCAGGGTCAATTTGAAAATCCTTACAAATCAATGATATTTCAAAATTTACAAAAACTCGAGGTTATCTTGAAAATTTGTTTTCCAAATCAGCGGTGTTACAGAAATTTCAGAAATCGGGGTCATTTTGGTAATTTTTGTAAGTCAGGGGCATTTTCGTAAATTTTGTAAATCGGAGATATTTTGGAAAAATTTTCACAATAATCTTTTACTACAATTAAAAGGGTAATTTAGGGATTTTAAAACTAGGGTTTTTATAAAACTGCATGGCTAGTCCCTTTCGGGTTTTAATTATCGGGTTTAGCCCGTGAATAAGTCCTCTTGGTTAGGGTGAATCGTAGCTACGCACCAGGTAGGATTCGAGTAGAGAGGAGGTGAGTCGCTAGGACTGCTTAAGTACCAAGCTCTTACTGAATACCAATCCTAGACATGCGTACTATGGTTGCCACACCTTAACTCGGCGACTTAGTTCACAGGTTTGTTTAATGGTCCTTAAGTCTTATGCACTTGTGTTTGAGTAGCCCAGTCCTAGGGTTCAACAGATCCTAGTTCACTAATCTACGTTCCCTTCATACTTATAACATTCACATACACATTTCACTTCAGTAGTCAAGGGTACTTACCTAGTGGACTGCGGGTCGGAGATACAGGTGCCATGCCAGAATAACCTGAAAAATAATTCATAAAACCCATATTTTCGAAAAAGGCCATTTAAAAAAAATGTTTTTGGACCCAAAACCCTCAAAGCTGAGTTTTGAACCGGGCTCTGATACCAAACTGTAACCCCCCAAACCCGGCCCATTCGTTACGACCGAATTTGAAATGCCACCGAGGAAAAACGTTTGACGACTGATTTCACTTTTGGGAAAAACATTAAAAATTTTGTCATTTGAAAACCACGTCCAATTAAAAATTCTAAATAATATAAGCTTGATAAAAATATCCAAATTAAAACTTTATTATAAGCTTTTAAAATATAAGTTGCCAAAATTAAAAGCACTTCCCAATGATAATTTAATGGTCGTCTAGCTTAAACATAATAAAAATGTTCAATCACTTTAATGGGCCTTATTACAATAAACACTCAATCAAAATACTGAAAATATAACTACTTAATTAATTAAAATATCTTTCTGCATGGAAATCGCATACGCATGGCCACCTTTGTATCCACTCCAACCCGGTCCAAAAATCACGATCACCTGCGATGTTTAATAAAAATTGGGTGAGTCATATGGACTCGGTGTGTAATTAGTCCATCGAATTCCACCCACATGTTAACCACATATTAACTCATATATCAGATATCAATTATCAAATTCACATGTTATCACATTCTGGGCTTGGCCCATATTCATATCACATTCATCTAATAGGGTAGTTAACCACATAATTTCCACATACCGGGCTTAGCCCATTTCCACACCGATCCACATTCATATCTTTGGGCTTTGCCCATTTCCACATTAATCCACATATCATATTGGGCTTGGCCCATTTCCACATATGTTCACATACGAAATCATGAAATTATGAAGCCCAACCCAAACCTAGGGTCCATCCGCTACACACCCCCTTATCCAGCCTACCACACACCAAGGGATTATCAAATCACCCTCTCCTTTTCACTCCAAAGGCAATCACTTTGCCGTCCACGTGCAATTAAGCACAATAGTCCACAACGCGACCTCGATCGGCGCCAATCCACGATGTAGCCGTAGCTAACACCAAAACCACGATGGGACACATAGTCACTCATCAACCACGATATGGCACATAGCCGATATCAACCACGATGAGGCACATAGCTACTCATCAAGCCACGCGAACCAAATCGCAATTAATCCACAACGTGACCTCGATCCAACGTCAATCCACGATGTAGCTCAAGGCTAACATCAAACCACGTACTCAAGTACACCCGTACCTTCTTTCATATCATATCCCACCCATGCACATGCCACATAAAATAATGATACAATGTAATGATGCATGAGCATGTTCATCGAGCATATTATCACATATTCATATTAATAATCACATATCATCAGGTTTGGTACTTACCGGATTATCGACATACCCCTTGAGGGTATCCTTATCACAATTTCCCTTCGCACTAGTTAGCACATTCATAACACATACACATTTCACATACATATCATATACCCGAAAAAGCGGTGGGTTAATCACACACTTACTATTTAGCGAAATCCCGACCTACTTGAATCCTACACCATGAACGGGGTTTTTCCTCCTCCCTAAATGCCGATTTGGTCTCCTACCAAATCCCGAAGGCTTTGCTTATTCTGTCGATTAGCCCCTAAACCATCATAGTCACAATCGGTCATCACTTAACAACTAATAAAATGGCCTTTGGGTGAATACTTACATCGCTTACCTTACTAACTAAATCCCGAAAGATCACTTCCACAAACGTTGGCTATAAGAATCCCGAAAGATCTCTTGCGCTAGGTGTACCTTCCCTACAATCGGTCTTAACACATTTAATAAGAGTTATAGGGCCATTCAGCCAACCTTGGAAATTAGAGCCTAAACTCTTGATTTTGCATGCTTATGAAGAAAACTCAAAACCGATTATCAAAGGAGAGAACACTTACCACCACCACACAAATCGTCCACTAGCTCTAAATGTCGACAGGATAAAAGGGATGTTGACTTTCGGCTTTGAAACTTGCGATAGAAGAAAAAGAATAAGGCCGTCTTTGAGATTCGGCTATGGCTATTAATAAAAGTAAAATACAAATAGAAGAAAAAGCACTTACATGATTCGGCTAAGCCCTTCAAATGTTGATGGAAATATCAGTCACAAGAGAAAAGTATATTCGGCTAACACCAATTAAAAGAAGAAGTTTGGGAGAGGGATATAGGTTCGGCCAAGCTAGCAAATAGGAGAAGAATGAACTCAAATGGCCTTAATGCTCTTTGTAATTTCGGTCACTAACCAAAAGAATGTGAAGGCCGAAACTAGGTGACTTAACACAAAAGAAGACGGCACTAAAGAGAAAGGAGAGACTAAATTTCGGTACAAAGAATTTAAAGAAGAAAAAGAATAATAAAAGATGATCACTCCCCCTTATAAAGAATTCGGCTACTACATCCCCACTTATCAAATCCCAAATTAAACTCCTATTCTAACTCTTTATCACCTTAACAAATAAAATAAAATAAATCATCACATTATCTCTTATCACCTATTTAAACTAAAATAAATAAAATAAGGCCTCCATTATCTTATTATCATCCTTTAAAAATAAATAAAATAAATCAACATTTATCCTACCTTTATCTAATCTAGCCGAAAATTAAAAGGAGAAATAAATTCAATCCTCATCCAATTGAAAGTCCATGTGCCGTCCAATTTCTTCCAACTTGACGCCAAAATAAAAAACACTCCTTATGCTGCCATCAAGACTCGAACATGAGACCTACTAGAGCAATTCTCCTAGCACCTTAGGTAGCGTCCCAAGCCACTTTGCCAAGGCGCTTTTTGTGACATGAATCACTCAGGATTTCTTTTAAAGCCTCCCTAGCCCAGCGCCTTCTTGCCGCACGAAAATAAAATGCTCCTTCTTGCTTCCTTCGCAACTCGAACCTGGGCCCTCTACCCATTGCGTGAGGCGTCACTTGCCCAAGCCTTAAGTGGCACCTTGCTGCCACTTTACCAGGCCAACCCTTGTGTCATAAACTCCCCACAATTCCTCTTAAAGCCTCCTTAGCCCAATTTCCTCCTTGTCTTAACGCCAAAAGCAAAATAAAATTACACTACTTGCTGCCAAGGTGATTCGAACCAAGGCCCTTCCCCACTGCTCCTGGCGTCATTCTCCAAGGCCCTAAGTGGCGCATTCCAACCACTTTACCAAGGTAATTTCTATGTCCAAGAACTCCCAAAATTTTCCTTTAAGGCCTCCCTGGCCTTGCTCCCCCTTTTTAACTTAAAAACCAATAATTTTCCAAAGCTTTCTCTTCCATCCTGGAGTTCTAAAAACCCTTAATACACTTCCAAACACTGCCAAAACCTACTAACTCATGAATTATGCACGAACGCATAACCCCTAATCTAGGATGTTACAAAGATGCATGTTCAAAATCTACCCATGAATGATATGCTTGTTAAATTATGTTTTATGGAAGTTTATGAGAGTTTGATGTTAGATAAACATCTTTTTCTAAGTGAATTTCATGAAAAATGAGCATAAGGACTAGTTTGTAAAAGTTATGAGATTGTTCATACATAATAGAAATAGTGAGAATTGAGTATTGTCATAGTAGAGAAAATGAATCAGCTAAGCATGTAGTCTAAGAAAGTTGAATGAAAATTATTTTACGAGCCTTAGGGCAAAAGTGCAAATATGAGAAAGTATAGGGGCAAAATAGTAATTTTGCCCAAGTATGAGTAAAGGGTCAATTTAGTGAATGTGAATATTAAATGATCTATTTATGACTATAGATCAAGAAAAATGAAGCCCGGATCGAAACTGAGGCAAGAACAAGGTCGAGGACTAAATTGAATTCCTAGCTACATTTTGTATATTGAGGTAAGTTTGTATGATTTCTAAGCTTTATGATTTATATCATTGAATTGCTTAGTATAATGTACAATGTTATTATGAAAAATGTTTAATGTTATGTTAAACAAAGAAATTAATGAGATCAAGCATGAGAAAGACCCGATTGAAGTTACATAACTTAGGATACTCGATCTACCACATGAAACAAGAAAGTCCGTATAAGACCAAGCCGAGGCATGGCATCGGCAAGGAAGCAAGATATCATGTAAGTCCAAGGCAAGCTTGGCATTGAATAAGTTATCATGTAAGTCCAAGGCAAGCTTGGCATTGAATAAGTTATCATGTAAGTCCAAGGCAAGCTTGGCATTGAGTAAGATATCATGTAAGTCCAAGGCAAGCTTGGCATTGAACAAGTTATCATGTAAGTCCAAGGCAAGCTTGGCATTGAACAAGTTATCATGTAAGACCAAGGCAAGCTTGGCATTGAAAAGTTATCAAGAGAAAGAGATCCCGTATAAGTCCAAGTTAAGGCATGGCATTGGTGAGAACAAGAAAGACTTCGTATAAGTCCATGTTAAGTCATGGCCTCGAAATTTAGATGAGATTTAGTATCCTCGATTATTCATATAAATTCATCGGGCAAACGAGTTAAGCTCCAAAGAGAGAACAAGAAAGCTACGTAAGTAAGGTTATTATCAAGTGAAAAAGAATATTATTCATGTTATGAATGATAAATTAGAAATTATGAGTATTATATTCAAGTATGTTGATCAATGTGATCTAGTGATACATGTACTTTGTTTGCCTATCAAGTATGAGACTAGTAAGTTTCATGAGTTATGTAAGAATCAAGTATGAGTAAGTAAGCTTTATATAGCTGAATTTATGATGCCATTGTTTATATCAAATGGTCTATATTAAGTAAGAATGTTGCTATGTGTATTATGCAAACTTACTAAGCTAAATGCTTATGTCTTTCATTCTTTCTTTCCATGTAGTCCCGCTAAGCTAATATCGAGGATCACCATCATCGGAGCTCGGAGCACACTATCAATCGCTATTTTGGTATAGCCAAGTTATTTTATTAAGTATGGCATGTGTAGGTAGCATTACATTTTGAGTAAATGTTTTAAGAAGAGCCAAAGTATAGGCTATTAAATTTGTTATTCTTTTGTATATGGCTAAGTGATTGGCCAAGTGTGTATGTTTATAATTATCAATGAAGCATGTAGTATTATTCAAGATGATGTAGTATTGATTTGTGGAAATGAGTATGAATTGTATCTTAATTTCAGGATGGCAATTGGCTTGGTAAATAGCCTCTAAGTGCCCACATGGTTAGACACACGGGCGTGTGTCTAGGCCGTGCATAAACTGCACCTTAGTCTTATAATTAAGAATAGGCCACGGACTAATCCCATGGCCGTGTGTTAAGGCCGTGCATGACATACGGTTAGAACATGGGCGTGTGCCCGGTCGTGTGAAATAAGTTAGTATATCAAGATGTAGTACACGGTCTAAGTCCACGAGCGTGTCATGGCCGTGTGGAAATTGGCAGAATACTGAGTTTTTAGGCACGGTCTTAAGACATGGGCGTGTATGCCTATGCACGGGCATGTCTTATATTACACGGGCGTGTAACCCCTGTTTCAAAGAAAAGTTTTTCAATAAGGTTTCGAAAGTTTTCCAGTACGAGTTTAAGGCCTCGTAGGCCCATGAAATGTACGAACTGTTTCAGAATGAGAAGTTTTAATTTCAGAACAAAATTTTATAGCCCGTAATGTCATGATTAAGTAAGTTTAAGCATTGTAATGTCTCGTATCCAGTCTGAGCCTCGGACTCGGGTATGGGGTGTTACATGTCACATTGAAGTGTTTTTCGAAAACCTTATTTTCATTAAAAACCCTTCTTATTTAAAAGCTTAAGTAAAATCTCAGTTACGTTAGTTTATTTTTAAAACGTGGTACATTGAAAAATTATTAATTTTATTCCCAAAATATCCTTTTAGTTGCGGAAGCAAATTTTGAAAGAAATTTATTTACGAAAAAGATTAAGTCGCGAAACCATTTCGAAAATGTTGCGAAAGCGTAGTGTTGTTTAAAAACAGTTAACATTTTAGAAAACCGTGATTTACTTCTAACGGATATAATTCAAACATAAATAAAACCCAAAGTTAAAATACAGAAACTTAAAGAGGCCTTATTAGAAAAATTAAAACCCAAAATAGAATCTAAAGCATAAATGAAATCCAAAGGCAGTCGTGTGGCCATCTCCGATTCCCTCGCAGCACCAATCCTCCTAAAGATGGGGATTACCTGCACAGTTAAAAACGGGGTGAGTTTGCAAAAACTCAGTGTGTAATCCCCTCCTAACTAAAATAGTTAGTAAAACAGACAAAAATCATAATCAGTCTGGGCCAGAGCCCAATTACGGTAACAGAACAATATGTGAGGATCTAAGTCCAATACAATTTCACTTGGGTCTCAACCCTTATCAGAACCAAATGGGCCTAGCCCATTCTCCATACCAGTAAAAATTGGGCCTAGCCCATATCAGAATCAATTCCATATGCATAATGTGTGATGCATGCTAACCCATCCCATCCAACCCTGCACTTGCCTCCGTCTAACCCTGCACTACCTGCGGGGAATAAATCACCCACGCCATCCCTACACTCCCAATGTTAGCACCGGTTGCGGCACTAACCAAAATCCCAGCATAGCTGCTAGTATTTATGCGGCTTTAAGCCTTTAGTAGCGGTGTTATAATTGGCACAAAGCCATCAGTAACTGTATTATGTTTGGCACATAGCCATCAGCAACGGTAATATAATCGGCACACAGCCTTGGGTAAATATGATCGACACAAAGTCATCGATATATATGTTAGGCACATAGCCACCGGTAAATACGATTAGCACAAAGCCAAAATCAAGATGGCTTAGAGCCATATTTAGGTTGGCACAGAGCCATAATCAGATTACGCGGTTTTAAGCCGTCTGTCGATCCACAGTCGTCATGCGACCCGTGCGACCTTAACATATCAATACTGGATCCACAGTCGTCATGCGACCCGTGCGACCCTATCAGAACTTCCTCCGTATCAATGTCCCAACCCCATGCAGTATGTCATGTATGCGAAATGTTATGCCCATAAACAATCATACATACACAGTCACAATCAATTCAATTATCACAATCAGCCCAATCGTGCCTCAAGTGAGTCAATTACCCTCGAGGGGAAAAACGGTCATTTTACCCTTACAAGGGTATTACGATAATCCTACCCTACAGAGGTATTTCAGTAATTCTACCCTACAGGGGTATTTCGATAATTCTACCCTACAGAGGTATTTCACAAATCAGGGGTATTTTGGTAATTTTACAAATTGAGGGTATTTCGCTAATTTCATAAATTGGGGGTATTTCGGTAATTTTACGTGTTCTGGTAATTTTGCAAATCAGGGGTACTTTGGTAATTTCACAAACTAAGGGTATTTCGGTAATTTTACAAACCGGGGGTACTTCGGTAATTTTACAAGTCGAGGGTGTTTTAGTAATCTTGTAAACCAAGGGTATTTCAGTAATTTTGTAAACCAAGGGTATTTTAGTAATTTTGCAAACCAAGGGTATTTCAGTAATTTTGTAAACCAAGGGTATTTCAGTAATTTTGTAAACCAAGGTATTTTAAATAGAGATAACGATGCGAATGGGCTTGGGGCCCATTCTCGACCCAAATGGGCCCACACGCTCGTGTGGCCCACTTAGCCCAAATCTAGCCACAGATATGAGATTCACATAGTCCAGTCCAATATCTACTACACAATCATACAACATATCCGATTGGGCCCACAGGCCTATTGGCCCCACATGGCCCCTTTCGGCGCATCGTGGCCCAAACAGCCTAAACCCACAAGAACACTCATGAAGGCCTCAACTATCGCGTCGAAGATCCCACACGTGCGCTCGCACGCTCGTATGGCTACCATCTCGCCTACTCTCATGCTAGCTTCCCGTTGTGGGATCCCTCCATCAATCCTCCAAAACTGTCCCAACTGCAAAATAAATATCCTTTTTTTGCTTGCAATGGGATTCGAACCCTTGCCCTCTCCTATGCTCCAGACGCTACATGCCACCACAACACAAACTCCTTTTGTGACTTAAAACATGCGCAAATATTTATAAAACCTATGTGCTAGTGTCCAGATTCTTATAAGAGCCAAAACTTAAAGAAATTCTGCAAGAGCCAAGATTTGAACCCAAGCTCTCTTACAACCTTAATGACGCCACAACCACTAGGCCACTTGCTTCCTTGTGTCATTTTTTTATCAAAATAATTTAAAAGGCCTACATCCAAGCATCCAGGGTTTTATTCACTTAAAACCAAAAATTTTGCTAAAGCCCAGGTTTGAACCCAGGACTTTTCCAACACTTCTCAGGACCCTTAACCACTGAAGCAGACATTTAATTGTGTCATTTTATTGTACAATTAAACACCTATTTGCAGCCTCCTTACAAACCCATACTCAAGGCCCAATACTTCTAGGCCCAAATTCGGGGAGTTACAATTGATGATTTGTTGGATCAGCTAAAAGGAGCCACCATGTTTTCAAAGATAGATCTGAGATTGGGGTATTATCAGTTACAAGTAAAAAAATCAGACATTCTAAAAACTGCTTTCAGAACGAGGTACAGGCATTATGAATTTTTAGTTATGCCTTTCGGACTAACGAATGCTCCTGCTGTCTTTATGGATTTGATGAACAGAATTTTCAGACTGTATTTAGACCAATTTTTTGTTGTATTCATTGGCGATATTTTGATTTATTCACGTAATGAAACTGAGCAAGCTGAACATCTGAGAATCGTGCTACAAACTCTGCGAGATAAGCAATTGTATGCAAAGTTTAGTAAATGTGAATTCTGGTTGTGTGAAGTCAGTTTCTTGGGACATATTGTGTCAGCATCTGGTATACGGGTTGATCCGAGTAAGATTTCAGCTATTTTGGAGTGGAAGCCTCC
This sequence comes from Gossypium sturtianum, assembly GCA_025698515.1. Lineage (NCBI taxonomy): Eukaryota > Viridiplantae > Streptophyta > Magnoliopsida > Malvales > Malvaceae > Gossypium > Gossypium sturtianum. Next base: position 43,743,556 of record CM046952.1, read on the forward strand.
AAGAAATGTATCTGAAGTCCGCAGTTTTCTAGGACTTGCTGGTTATTATCGAAGGTTTGTAAAAGGCTTTTTGATGATTGCTATTCCATTGACAAGATTGCTTCAGAAAGATGTAAAATTTGAATGGTCTGATAAATGTTAGAAAAGCTTTGATCAGTTGAAAGCCCTTTTGACCGAAGCTCTAGTTTTAGTACAGCCAAAATCGGGTAAAGAGTTTGTGATTTATAATGATGCTTCGTTGAATGGTCTGGGATGTGTTTTGATGCAGGAAGGCAAAGTCATAGCTTATGCCTCGAGACAATTGAAACCGCATGAAAAGAATTATCCGACACACGACCTCGAGCTAGCTGCAATTGTGTTTGCTTTAAACATTTAGCGTCACTATATTTTCGGTGAAAAATGCCATGTGTTTTTGGATCATAAAAGTCTAAAATATTTGATGACTCAGAAAGACCTGAATTTGCAACAAAGACGATGGTTAGAGCTGTTGAAAGACTATGAGCTTGTGATAGATTATCATTCGGGTAAGGCAAATGTTGTTGCTGATGCATTGAGTCAAAAATCACAGTTTGCATTGTGTGCGAGGAATGTCCGTTTGGACTTATCTGATGATGATTCAGTTTTGGCTAAGTTGAAAGTGAAACCATGGTTCTTACAGTAAATATGTGATGCTCAGAAATTTGATAATGAAATGTTAACGAAACGAGCTAAGTGTGATTCGAACTCTGATTCTGAATTTCGAGTTGATGTTGATGATTGCTTGAGATTCCGAGATCGATTATGTGTTCCGAGAAACCCAGAATTTATTCAGTTGATCTTGAATGAAGCACATAGAAGTCACTTATCTGTTCATCCAAGAAGTACAAAGATGTACCATAATTTGAAGCAACATTATTGGTGGTCTGGTATGAAACGAGACATATCAGAGTTTGTATCAAAATATTTAGTCTGTCAGCAAGTTAAAGCTGAACATCAGGTTCCATCTGGTTTGTTACAACCGATAATGATTCCTGAGTGGAAATAGGATAGAGTGACAATAGATTTTGTTTCTGGTTTGCCATTGACTCCAAGAAAGAAAGATGCAATTAGGGTCGTAGTTGACAGATTGACGAAATCAGCTCATTTTATTCCGGTGAGAACGGATTATTCGCTTGATAAATTAGCTGAGCTTTATATTTCTAATATTGTGAGATTGCACGGGGTGCCACTGTCTATTGTGTTTGACAGAGATCCGAGATTTACATCACGATTTTGGAAGAAATTGCAAGAAGCTTTGGGTACTAAATTGCATTTTAGTACGGCTTTTCACCCACAGACTGATGGTCAGTCTGAAGGGATCACTCAGATACTCGAGGATATGTTGAGATGTTGCATTTTTGAGTTTAATGGTACGTGGGAACAGTACTTACCATTGATTGAATTTGCATATAATAATAGATTTCAGTCGAGCATCAAAATGGCACCTTATGAGGCTTTGTATGGACGCAAATGTCGAACACCTCTGTATTGGACTGAGCTCAGTGAAAATAAGATACATGGGGTTGATTTGATAAAAGAAACCGAGCAAAAAGTAAAAGTGATCCGTAATAGTCTAAAAGTCGCATCAGATTGTCATAAATCCTATGCAGATTTGAAAAGAAAAGATATCGAGTTTGAGATTGGTGATAAAGTGTTCTTGAAAGTGTCTCCGTGGAAGAAAATACTTTGTTTTGGCAGAAAAGGCAAATTGAGTCCGAGGTTCATCGGGTCATATGAAATTATTGAGCGCATCGGACCTGTTGCGTACAGATTGTTGCTACCACCTGAGTTAGAAAAGATTTATAATGTGTTTCACGTGTCAATGCTTCACTGATACAGATCTGACCCATAACATGTGATTTCTCCGTCTGAGATTGAGATCCGATCCGATATGACTTATGAAGAGGAATCGATTCGTATTTTAGCTCATGATGTTAAATAATTGCGAAATAATAAAATCTCGTTAGTAAAGGTATTGTGGCATCGACACGGAGTGGAAGAGGCTACGTGGGAGCCTGAAGATAATATGAGACAACAATATCTGAATCTGTTTAACGGTAAGATTTTTGGGGACGAAAATCCCTAAGGGGAAGAATTGTAACAGTCCGATTTAGACCTAGCCAGAATAGTGGTTTCGAGACCACAAATTCGAGTCAGAAAAATATTTTAATATTATTTTCTGTGCCTATGGTATGTGATTAAGCATGTGTGAAAGTTTCGTGAATTAATTTGTCCATTTGTATGCTTAATTAGAAAAAAAAAGACTTAATCGCGTATAATGCAAAAGTGACTTGATAATAGTTAAAGTGCTATATTGTTCTTGTCTTTATAATGTGGAGTCCTTAAATTGAAATTTCACCACTGGGAGTATGGATGGACATTAATGTGCATATGTTGGTGGAATTTATAATGTTATAATAAAGGTTAAAGTTGTAAAATGATTAATAAGTTAATTAAAACATAAAATAAAACATTTGTTTCATTATTTGGTATCATTCACCACCGAAAACAAGAAAAGAAAAGAAATTTTTAAGCTTTGAACATTCGGCTAACTAGAAGCAAAAATTAAGGTATGTTTTGGTTTCAGTTTTTGATAATTTCTACGTTTTTGTAATCGTTACTTCGTGTTCTTCAAAACCCATGCTTTAATTTTGTAAATTTATGATGATTTGGAAAAGTGCTATTGATGACTTCATGAGTTTTATGATGTTTGAGGATGAAATATGAAATATATGTGTTAGATTAACATGTTGTCTTTGGATTTTTAGTGAATTTGAGTAATGTGGACTAAATTGAGAAAATAATATTTTGAAGGACTAAAATGTGAAATAAATGAAATGTATGGACTCATATGAACTACATGAATATTCGGCCAAGCATGGGTAATATAAAATTTTATGTATTTTGTGATTTTGTGAAATAGGGGCTAAAATGTTAAAATGTGAAAATGTGAGGGCTAATTTGTAAATTGCCCTAAATGTGTATTTTTGGATTGAATTGAATGAATTGGTGAATAAGTGGATTAAATTTGAATATGTATATATCAAGAATCGAAGAAAACGGATTTAGATCGTGGAAAGTCAAAAGTGATCGAATAGTCGAATCCGTCTGTTTATCTGAATCCGAGGTAAGTCAATATACAAATAAATGTATTTATGTTGATTTATGCATGTACATATGAAATCTGATTGTGAAGAATGTGTACGAGATGATATATACATGAAATTTGAGATAGTATCGACAATGTATCAAAGTCCGAGAAGACCCGTACGAACCTAGGAATAGATAGGATTAAATATGCCATGACATAGGTTTTCGATATGTGATATCATGTAAGACCATGTCTGGGACGTTGGCATCGATATGATTTTTACGTGTAAGACCATGTCTAGGACATTGGCAACGTATTTGATTCGTGTAAGACCCTGTCTGGGACAGTGGCATCGATATTTGGGTAGATGTAAGACCACTTCTGGACATTGGCATTGTACAATTATTCTAAGTATTCCAAGTATCCTATTTGATTACGAATGGTTCAACGGGCAAATCCGAGAAATGAAAAACTATGTGAAATGTATAAACGAGTTAGGTATGTTGGGAATGTATACTATGTATGTGTATGAAAGGTAAGTATATATATGAACTTACCAAGGTGAAATATGTGTATAGATTTGATGAAACAATATGTGATATATGCATGAATGTGTCATGATCAAAAGCGATACTTTGAGTTATGAAATGTGGGTAAGCAATGGCTAAACAAATAAGCCAAAGAAAATGTTATGAATTTGCAAATGAGAATCGTTAATGACATTGTATTAATATGATTATGTGCATTTTATTTTAAGTTTATTTGTATATAGCTTACTAAGCTTTTGAAAGCTTACTTTGTGTGTGTTTGCTTTGTTTTATAGATCGTCAAAGCTACGAAAGGCTTGGGGATTGTCAAGGATCATCACCACACTATCAAACTCTATTTTGGTACCTTTTGAAAGTGTATATACTAAAGTGTGGCATGTATAGTCTAGAGAGTTTTGAAATATGTTTCAGATGTATGAATAGCCATGTGATATGGCTAGATAATGATGTGATGTGAATGCGTAGATATGTTATATGATGCATAATTTAGCATGTTTGGTGACTAATGGTTGGACTAATGAGATAGTCAAATTAATGGTAAGTTTTATGATGCAAAGTTAGCATATTATTGATGAAAGGTTGTTATAAAGAAATGGTATGTTTGGGTTGGTTTAAACTTAGAAATGCTTGTGATGAGAATGAAGTAATTGTTGCATAAAATGGTATGTTTGAAATGTTCTTGAATGGGTAGAAAAGATGGTCAAATTGGTATGTTTTGGTTGCCATAAGTGTTTAGAATGATGCTTGTATGTGCTTGTAGGGTTAGCCCAAAGTGTGGGTGACATTTTTGGCCTTGAAAATGGCCTATAATTTCCCACACGGTTGAGCACACGGGCGTGTGACTGGCCGTGTGATGCAAGTTAGGCTCGACCACGGGTGAGGCACACGGGCGTGTCTCAGGCTGTGTGGACAAGTCAGTATGTATGCCCTATTTTGACACGGCTCGGGCACATGGGCATGTCTGAGGCCGTGTGAGGTACACGGCCTGCCCACACGGGCGTGTGACCTCTGTAATTGTATGATCCCGGTTTAGTCCTGACCCCTTTCTAATGCATGTTTAAGGTCTCATAGGCCTCATTAAGGGACTATTTACTTGTATTCTGCTATTATGTGACAGTGATATACTTTATGATACGAAATGTTTGTAAAAGTTTCTGATTGTCCAGTAATGCCTCTTTACCCTAGTCCGGCGATGGATACGGGTTCGGGGTGTTACAGTGATAAAGTGTTTTTGAAAGTGTCTCCGTGGAAGAAAATACTTCGTTTTGGCATAAAAGGCAAATTAAGCCCGAGGTTCATCGGTCCGTATGGAATTATGAGCGCATTGGACCTGTTGCATATAGATTATTGCTACCACCTGAGCTAGAAAAGATTCATAATGTATTTCACGTGTCAATGCTTCGACGATACAGATCTGATCCCTCGCATGTGATTTATCCGTCTGAGATTGAAATCTGATCCGATATGACTTTCGAGGAAGAACCAATCCGAATTTTAGCTCGCGAGGTGAAAGTATTGAGAAATAAGAAGATTCCGTTAGTAAAAGTGCTATAGCATTGACACGGAGTGGAAGAGGCTACGTGGGAGACTGAAGATACTATGAGACAACAATATCCGAATCTGTTTACCGGTAAGATTTTCAGGGACAAAAATCCCTAAGGGGGGAGAATTGTAACAGTCTGATTTATACCCTAGTCAGAATAGTGGTTTCGGGACCACAAATTCGAGTCAGAAAAATATTTTAATATTATTTTCCGTGTCTACAGTATGTGATTTAGCTTATGTGAAAGTTCCGTGAATTATTTTGTCCGTTTGTGTGCTTAATTAGAGAAAAGGACTAAATAGCATAAAAGATAAAAGTGACATTCTACATGTTAATGTGATAAATTGACTTTGGTTTTTGAATGTGAAGGCCTTAAAATGGAATTAAGCCATTGTATAAAGAGATGGACGGTAAAGGGTATGAAATATACATGTATTATATGTTTTAATTAAAAGGTTAAAATTGGAAATTTATTATTAAAGAAATTATAATAAAACAAAAGGCTAAAATAAGCCATTATGTTCATCTTTTCCACCGATTCTTGAAAGAAAAAGAAAGAGTTGAAGCTTTGTTATATTTGGCCTAGGTTTGAGCTTGATTGAGGTATGTTTTTAAATCGATTTTTTAACTCTGAACCAGACGATTTATTCACTTGACTTGATCCGTAGGATTCCCTAATTTATATTAATACCTCTTTTGAGGCTACTAACGTCTAACCCTAGGTTGATTAATTGAAATCTCTTTCTAATTAAAACCCCTAGTGTTGCATTAACTCGATCTATGGACTCCCATATTAGGTTTAACCCTAATTCGGCAGATTTTCGTCATCCTATCTCTAGGGTTGCGATCAACTCGCTTAACTATGCTAGATCTACTCTTAACAGGACTTTTGCTCTTTGCCTAAGCACATCAATACTTGAATCACTATCACGAAATATTAAAACAAGAATTAACAACACATAATTAAGAACAAATCAAGTATTTATCATACAATTGAGAAAACAATAACAAGATCCGTCTTAGGTTTCATCCCCTCGTGTATTTGAGGGTTTAGTTCATGTTTAATAAAGAATACATCTCGAGAAGAAAGTAAATAACAAAACATAAGAAAAACCCTAAAACCCACGAAGGAAATTGAAGGAAAGATCTTCCGTCTTGAGTGTGATTCCGCCTCAGGATGAATCAACCTGGCTTTCTTGGAGTAATTCCTGTGTTCGACCCTCTGCAAGCCGCCCCTTTGACAAAAGCCCTGACAGAAGGCTTCTGTCGAACTCCCCCTTTAGGTTGCCCTCTAGGGTGTTTATATAGGCTTTCGGGATGCCTTACTTGGCCCACAAGTACCCTAATCCGAATGAAACTCATCTTGGCCATGGCAGGGGCACGCCCGTGTGAAACGCCCGTATGAATCGAGCCCAAGGCCGTGTTCGAGTCTGCTAAAGTGGCACGGCCATGTGGTGAACTCCAGGCCGTGTTGATTTCCTACTTTGGCCCATTTTCTCCGTTTTTGGCCCTTTTCTTGCTCTTTTCATCCTCCGATGCTCTCTTAAGTATAAAACATGAAATTAAAGGATTAGGAGCATCAAATTCCACAATTGTAGGGATTAAATCATCCAAAAGTATGTTAAATGTGGGATTAAAATATGTATATATTACGGTTTATCATTTCCTGTTTCACTCCCTGCCGAATCACTCAATTGTGAGTTGTCTCTCCTACCTTTTCTTGTTTGGCCTAATAGTGTAAGGACTCTACCTTGTTTTCTTTCAAGTTTTCTCCTAAGCCAAACCTCTCCTCTTTCGGCAATCAACCGGTTTTGGGAGGTAAGTATTGTTGGGCCGAATATTTCAGGACTTATGGATTGGACTTAAAGCCATATTCTCGTAAGCAATTTTGTTGATAGCATTTGTGATATTACAGATATTTGACTAAGGAGGGTAACCGATTGTGGTCAGTGGATTTAGGAGATTCAAGGTCTCTCATTCAAGCAAGGTGAGGAAGGTTTGCGTTCTGGGTTTAGTAATGGAATGAAATTAACCATAAACGACGTTCGGCTAACAAAGTGTTTTTGGATTATAGGTTCGGTGCGAGTGGGTTAAACGCACGTTCGTAAATCAGGTGTGTACACACACACCACTCCTTCTGATCGTAGATCGACAAAATGCCGAAAAGCTGAAATACCGACGAATGATGCCACACGAGCATGCGATCCCACGTGTGGTGGACCGAGCCCACGAATATGGGCGTAAGATGGTTGAGGCCACCATGAGCGTTCTCATGGGCTTAGGTCGCTTCGGGTCGCGTTGGGGCCGAAATGGGCCGTGTGGGCCCAATAGGCCTGTGGGCCCCACACAGATTAAATTTGCATATTGTGGTAAATGATAGATCGAGCCGTGTAGTCCCCATGGCTAGGGTCATTTTTGGTCAATGGGCCGTGTGGGCCCAATGGGCTCATAGGCCCCATACGGATAAAATGCATGTTATATGGTTTTTATTGGTTTGAACTGTACTGCTCGTATACCGAGGTTATTTCTGGGCTAATCGGGCCACACGAGCGTGTGGGCCTAATTAGGCCGAATAATAGGCCTTAGGTCCATTTACACTGTTGTGACTGTTTAGGTTACTTAAGTCGCTCGAGGCGACGGTGGACCTTCTGTTGGTCGCTGAGACCCCAATTTACAAAATTACCGTAATACCCCCGATTTGAAAAATTACTGAAATACCCCCGATTGTAAAATTACCGAAATACCCCCAATTGTAAAATTACCAAAATACCCCCGATTGTAAAATTACTGAAATACCCCCAATTTATAAAATTATCGAAATACCATCGGATTGTAAAATTACCAAAAAACCCTTAGATTATAAAATTACCGAAACACCCTCAAATTGTAAAATTAATGAAATACCCTTGGATTGTAAAATTACCGAAATACCCTCGGATTATAAAATTACCGAAATACCCCCGATTATAAAATTACTAAAATACCCTCAGATTGTGAAATTATCGAAATACCCCCGATTTGTGAAATTACCGAAATACCCTCAGTTTGCAAAATTACCTAAATACCCCCGATTTGTAAAATTACTGAAATACCCCTGATTTGCAAAATTATCGAAATACCATCGATTTGAAAAATTACTTAAATACCCCCGATTTGCAAAATTACTGAAATACCCCCGATTTGCAAAATGATCGTAATGCCCCTGTAGGGTAGAATTACCGAAATGCCCTTATAGGGTAAAATGACTATTTTGCCCTTGTGGGTAAATGACTGACTTAGACTATGAAATTGACTGACTTGACTGTGGTCGTCTGACTGATATGCTTTTAGTATATGGTTAAATGATTGTTACTGAGCATGGCCATTTTGCATACACGTGTAATGATTCAGCATGACATACACGACATATTGCATAGGGTGGGACATTGATACGGAGGAAGTTCTGATAGGGTCTCACGGGTCGCATGACGACTGTGGATCCAGTATTGATCTGTTGAGGTCATACGGGTCGCATGACAACTGTGGACCAACAGACAGCTTAAAGCCGTGTATTCTGATTTTGGCTCTGTGCCAACCTAAATATGGTTCTGTGCCATCTTGCTTATGGCTTTGTGCCAATCGTATTCACCCGTAGCTATGTGCCTAACATATATATCGATGACTCTGTGTCGATCATATTTACCCAAGGCTGTGTGCCGATTATATTACCGCCGTTGATGGCTATGTGCCAAACATAATAAAGCTACTGATGGTTTTGTGCCAATTATAATACCGCTACTGAAGGCTTAGAGCCGCATATATATACTAGCAGTTTTGCTGCGTTTTCAGTTAGGGTCGCAACCGGTTCTAACATTGGTGTGCTGGGTGGGTGGGTCGATTTTATCCTCACGTAAGTGTAGGGATGGTACGGGTGGTGTGTTGGCTGGATCGGGGTGGGATGCATCCTCATACATTTGCATATCTGTTATGAGATCTGTCACTGTACTGGCTTAGGCCCTTGTTCTGTTATAGTTTTGGGCTAGGCCCAATTGATTCTGTTATGGGCTATGACCCAAATGATATTGTAGTGGGCTTTAGCCCACGTATGCTCAACCGGACTGCATCTTTATTCTTGTTAAAGGGCTTTGGCCTGGTATTTCAGAGTTCATTTTCAGATATCGATTTGTTACTCTAGTAAGGGGGATTACACTGAGTTTTCGTAAACTCACCCCGTTTTTAAGCGTGCGAGTAATCCCCACTTTAGGAGGATCGGTCTTTGCGAGGACTCGGAGATGGCCACACGACGGCCTTTGGATTCATTTATGCTTTAGTTTCCGTTTTGGGTTTTAATTTTTGTAATAAGGCCTCTTTAAGGTTCTTGGATTTTAACTTGGGGTTTTTATTTACTTTGAATTATATCCGTTAGAAGTAAATCACAGTTATCCAAAATGTTAACTATTTTTAAAGCAACACTACGTTTTCGCAACATTTTCGAAAAGGTTTCGCGACTTAATCTTTTCGTAAACCAATTACTTTCGAAATTAGCTTTCGCAACTGAAAAGATGTTTTGGGAATAAAACTAATAATTTTTCAATGTACCACGTTTTAAAGAAATAAACTAACGTAACTAGGATTTTACTTAAGCTTTTAAACAAGAAGGGTTTTCAATGAAAACATGGTTTTCGAAAAACACTTCAATGTGACATGCCAGATTCAGGCCTAACTTCTAGCCGGGTTTGGGGTGTTACATTTTGTGGTATCAGAGCCAGGTTACAAATCTCGACTGTGGATTGGGTATTTAAAATTGAATTTCTGAAAGTATTGTTTCAAAAAGGCGTGAAAAGATTTGAAGTTTTGAAATGTTGTATTGACCATTTTTTTAAAAGTGTGGTACATCAAGTCTCCGGCGCCGAATCCGTAAGTTTCTGAAATTGTTGTTTGTTTTCATTGAAAAGCAGTAGATATATGTTAGACTGTATTGCTATACTTAAAGTTAGAGTTTATGTTTATTCTATGTGTATTATGGAAATGATATGCGTGTGATATCCATCCGCTCCGATGGATAGATGGTGTGGTGCGTGCATGTATTATTAGAATTAGAGTGAGCAGTAGAAGCGTAGTGGTGTAACCTGCGTGGTGCAATTATTAGGTAGTTGGAAATTTCGAGGATGAAATTTTTTAAGGGGGATAGAATTGTAACACCCTGAATTTGGGCCTAGAAGAATTGGGCTTATTGGGCCTTGGGCATGAGAGTGTTTAAAACTTTTGAGAACTAGAGAACGGCACTAATGCATGTTGGATCGGTTAGATGAGTGACTTTGGAAGGTTAGGGGGCTTCTATAAAGTCTTGGGTTCAAGCCATGTCATTTGGAAAATTTTTATTTTTAGCATTAGGGGACCCTGACTCCTGGTATTAAGCCTTATAAGTATTGGTGATTAAAAAGAAGTCACAAGAGAGCCTGTGGTGGAGTGGTTGTGGCATCATAGGTATGGCAAGGAGGGCAGAGGTTCAAGTCTCACTGCATGCAAAAAGGGGATTATTTATTTTGCTGATGAGTGGGCAAGAGTTGGTGTTGGATTCGAACTCTGTGTTGGAGAGTTTGAATGAGTCAATTGAGGGATTTAAGGAGTGGATATGGAAGAGATTTTGGTGGAGAAAATCATGGAGTTTGATAAGGGGTGGAGTTGGCCGAATTTAGGAGTCTACAGGTGCCTATTCGGTTTGGACTAAGTGTCGTTTTGGCTAAGGGGAAAGCATAGGGATTCGGATAGGGAGGTTCTCCTTTCATTTCTGGTCATTTTTTTTTTATTTCTGAATTTCTGAGTTCCTAATCTCCTTTCCTCTCTTTTCCCTCTAAGTGTCGAATTCGCTAGTAACCATTTGAGATTCTATTGTTCTACAACTGTTCAGCCAATGTGCCGAAACCATTAATTGTCAAAATACCGAAGCCTTGTGTTGTTTTGCTGAAGTCTCTTTCTTTCTTTCCTGTTTCACTCCCTGTCGAATCACTCAATTGTGAGTTGTCTCTCCTACCTTTTCTTGTTTGGCCTAATAGTGTAAGGACTCTACCTTGTTTTCTTTCAAGTTTTCTCCTAAGCCGAACCTCTCCTCTTTCGGCAATCAACCGGTTCTGGGAGGTAAGTATTGTTGGGCCGAATATTTCAGGACTTATGGATTAGACTTAAAGCCATATTCTCGTACGCAACTTTGTTGATAGCATTTGTGATATTACAGATATTTGACTAAGGAGGGTAACCGATTGTGGTCAGTGGATTTAGGAGATTCAAGGTCTCTCATTCAAGCAAGGTGAGGAAGGTTTGCGTTCTGGGTTTAGTAATGGAATAAAATTAACCTTAAACAACGTTCGGCTAACAAAGTGTTTTTGGATTATAGGTTCGGTGCGAGTGGGTTAAACGCACGTTCGTAAATCAGGTGTGTACACACACACCACTCCTTCTGATCGTAGATCGACAAAATGCCGAAAAGCTGAAGTACCGGCGAATGATGCCACACGAGCGTGCGATCGCACGTGTGGTGGACCGAGCCCACGAATATGGGCGTAAGATGGTTGAGGCCACCATGAGCGTTCTCATGGGCTTAGGTCGCTTCAGGTCGCGTTGGGGCCGAAATGGGCCGTGTGGGCCCAATGCGCTTGTGGGCCCTACACATTAAATTTGCATATTGTGGTAAATGATAGATCGAGCCATGTAGTCCACATGGCTAGGGTCGTTTTTTGTCAATGGGCCGTGTGGGCCCAATGGGCTCATGGGCCCCACACGGATAAAATGCATGTTATATGGTTTCTATTGGTTTGAACTGCGATGTTCGTATAGCCGAGGCTATTTCTGGGCTAATCGGGCCACACGATCGTGTGGGCCTAATTGGGCCGAATAATGGGCCTTAGGTCCATTTACAATGTTGTGACTGTTTAGGTTACTTAAGTCGCTCGAGGCGACGGTGGACCTTCTGTTGGGTCGCTGAAACCCCAATTTGTAAAATTACCAAAATAGCCCTAGTTTGCAAAATTACCGTAATACCCTCGATTTGTAAAATTACCGTAATACCCTCGATTTGTAAAATTACCGAAATACCCCTGATTATAAAATTACCGAAATACCCCCGATTATAAAATTACTGAAATACCCCCGAGTCGTACAATTATTGAAATACCCTCGGATTGTAAAATTTTTGAAATACCCTCAGATTGTAAAATTATCGAAATACCCTCGGATTGTAAAATTACCGAAATACCCCAGATTGTAAAATTACCGAAATACCCCCAGTTTGCAAAATTACCTAAATACCCCTGTTTTGTAAAATTACTGAAATACCCCTAGTTTGCAAAATTACCAAAATACCCCCGGATTGCAAAATTACCTAAATACCCCCGATTTGCAAAATTAGTAAAATAACCCCGGTTTGCAAAATTACCGAAATACCCCTGGTTTACAAAATGACCGTAATGCCCCTATAAGGTAGAATTACCGAAATACCCTTATAGGGTAAAATGACTATTTTGCCCTTGTAGGTAAATGACTGTCATAGACTATGAATTTGACTAACTTGACTGTGGTCGTGTGACTGATATGCTTTTAGTATATGGTTAAATGATTGTTACTGAGCATGGCCATTTTGCATACACGTGTAATGATTGAGCATGACATACACGACATATTGCATGGGGTGGGAGATTGATACGGAGGAAGTTCTGATAGGGTCGCACGGGTCGCATGACGACTGTGGATCCAGTATTGATCTGTTGAGGTCGCACGGGTCACATGACGACTGTGGACCAACGGACGGTTTAAAGCAGCGTATTCTGATTTTGGCTCTGTGCCAACCTAAATATAGCTCTATGCCATCTTGATTATGGCTTTGTGCCAATCGTATTTACCCGTGGCTATGTGCCTAACATATATATCGATGACTCTGTGTCGATCATATTTACCCAAGGCTGTGTGCCGATTATATTACCGTCGCTGATGGCTATGTGCCAAACATAATACAGCTACTGATGGTTTTGTGCCAATTTTAATGCCGCTACTGAAGGCTTAGAGCCGCATATATATACTAGCAGCTTTGCTGCGTTTTCGGTTAGGGCCGCAACCGGTTCAAACATTGGTGTGCTGGCTGGGTGGGTCGATTTTATCCCCACGTAAGTGTAGGGTTGGTACAGGTGGTGTGTTGGCTGGATCGGGGTGGGATGCATCCTCATACATTTGCATATATGTTATGAGATCTGTCACTGTACTGGGCTTAGGCCCTTGTTCTATTATTGTTTTGGGCTAGGCCCAATTGATTCTGTTATGGGCTGTGACCCAAATGATATTGTAGTGGGCTTTAGCCCACGTATGCTCTCCGAATCTGGACTGCATCTTATTCTTTGTTAATGGGTTTTGGCCTGCATGTTTGAGTTCTATTTACGTATCTTGATGTTACTCTAGTAAGGGGATTACACAATCGAAGCCAGTAAACTCACCCTGTTTTTTAACTGTGCAGGTAATCCCCAGCTTTAGGAGGATCGGTGCTGCGAGGGACTCGGAGATGGCCACACGACTGCCTTTGGACTTCATTTATGCTTTAGATTCTGTTTTGGGTTTTAATTTTTGTAATAAGGCCTCTTTAAGGTTCTGGATTTTAACTTGGGGTTTTTATTTACTTTGAATTATATCCGTTAGAAGTAAATCACAGTTTTCCAAAATGTTAACTGTTTTTAAAATAACACTACGTTTTCGCAACATTTTCGAAAAGGTTTCGCGACTTAATCTTTTAGTAAACCAATTACTTTCAAAATTAGCTTTCGCAACTGAAAATATGTTTTGGGTATAAAACTAATAATTTTTCAATGTACCACGTTTTAAAAAAATAAACTAACGTAACTGGGATTTTACTTAAGCTTTTAAACAAGAAGGGTTTTCAATGAAAACATGGTTTTCAAAAAACACTTCAATGTGACACGCCAGATTCGGGCATAACTTCTAGGCCGGGTTTGGGGTGTTACACGTGTGACTGGCCGTGTTGTGCAAGTCAGTGTCGACCACGGGTGAGGCACACGGGCGTGTCTCAGGCCGTGTGGACAAGTCAATATGTATGCCCTATTTTTCCACGGCTCGGACACATGGGTGTGTCTGAGGCCGTGTGAGGCACACGGCCTGCCCACACGGGCGTGTGACCTCTGTAACTTTGAAAAAAGTTTGATTTTCAAAAAAAATTTGTATGATTCGGTTTGGTCCCGATCCTTTTCTAATGCGTGTTTAAGGTCTCGTAGACCTCATTAAGGGACTATATGCTTGTATTCTGCTATGGTTTGACGATGATATACTTTATGATACGATATGTTTGTAAAAGTTTTCGATTGTCCGGTAATGCCTCTTAACCCTAGACCGGCGATGGTTACGGGTTTGGGGTGTTACACACACGGTCGTGTCACTTGATCGTGTGTCACACACGGCTGAGACACACGCTCGTGTCTCTACCCGTGTGGATAAAAATGGCCATCTTCCAAGCCTCATTTCTCACCCAAAGTGGCACCAACCTACACATACCAAATAGTATATGACCATATCGTCAATAGGCATTCAAACCAATCTCAACCAATTCCAAGTCATGCAATACCAATACCAACAACCATAATGCTCATAAACATCACCATTTTCCATTTAAAAACATACCAATATCACTTTCAAGAATTCACCTAAATGATCATTTTCAAATATGCACTATCTTGCCTAAAACTTAGCATGCGAATACATTCTCAATTTCAACCATTTGCTACCTTAAATACCAATTCACATTGAGGCATTCACATAGCAATTATAAACCACATATCAAAGGGCCATTTACACTTATTTACATATCAAAACATATACCATTGTCAAGCCACTTCAATGGCTAAAATATAACAAACCATATAGGCTTCCTGATAAACCGTAATATGTTCATATTTTAATCCCACATTTAGCATACTTTTGGATGATTTATTCCCTGAATTGTGGAATTTGGTGCTTCTAATCCTTTATTTTCATGTTTTATACTTAGGAAAGCATGGGAGGATGAAAAGAAAGAGAAACGGGCAAAAAACGGACCAAATGGGCCAAAGTAGGAAATCAACACAGCCTGGGGTTTCACCATACGGCCGTACCTCCCTAGCAGACCCAACCACGGTCTACAATTCGATTCACACGGGCGTGTTGCACGGGCATGTCCTTGCCGTGGCAAAGAGGAATTTCACTCGGATTAGGATACTTAGAGGCGAAGAAACACATTCCGAAGCCTAAATAAACACCCTAAGTATAACCTTAAAAGTGGCTTTTGGCAGGGGGCGTCCAGCTAGGCCAAGGAGCCAAGCCAGAGAGGTCAGAATTGTGGGATTTACTCGAAGAAAGCCAGTTGATTCATCTCAAGAAGCCGAAATCATACTCAAGACGGCAAATCTCTTCTTCAATTCCTTCAGGGGGTTTTAGGGTTTTCTTATGTTTTGTTTTATCTTTTCTTCTAAGATGTATTCTTTTATGATTATGAACTAAACCCCTCAGATTCCTGAGGGGGATGAAACCTAAGACGGATCTTGTTATTGTTTTCTGAATTATATGATAAATACTTGATTTGTTCTTAATTCTTGTTTTGATATTTCAGGATATTGACTCAAGTATTGATGTGCTTAGGCAGAGGAGGAATAGACCCTGTCTAAGAGTAGATCTAGCATAATTAAGTGGAGTTGATCACAACCCTAGAGATAGGATGACAAAAATCTGCCGGATTAGGGTCAAACCTAATATGGGAGTCCATAGGTTGAGTTAATGCAACCTTAGGGGTTTTAATTAGAAAGAGATTTCAATTAATCAACCTATGGTTAGACGTAGTAGCCTCGAGAGAGGTATTAATATAAATTAAGGAATCCTATGGATCAGGTCAAGTGAATAAATAAATGCAGTTGAGTTAAATAACAAGTGAAGTCTAGGTGGATTCCTCCTTGGGTATTGTCTTAATCAATTGGTTTTTCCCACAAGTATTTCCCCAATTCATTCTCTGAGTCTTAGCGTCTTTAGCTTAGTATTTAGTTAATTTTAGATTAAATAACAATTCCCTTAATTCTTAGGCTAAATAATAAGAAGAAAGTCAGTATTAGTGCTTTTTTGGTTCCTTTGGGTTCGACAATCTGGTCTTGCCACTAAGCTATACTACTGTTCGATAGGTGCACTTGCCTCAATCGTGGTGATAGTTAGTTTCTAGGCTAGATCATTCATTATATAAATATTAAGACTATCGATACCAACGATCAAGTTTTTGGCGCCGTTGCCGGGGAACTAAAATATTAAGAACACTTGATTTTTATTACTTTAGCCATTTTAGTTATTTGTAATTTATTTTTATTTTATTTTAACTTTGCTAATTTTTCTCTTTCTTTGCTTCGCGAGGTATTTCTAGGTTATGACTAGAAGAAACCCGTCGAGACCCTTGATTTTTGATGATGAAATAAAACATACCACTCATGAAACGAAGAGATGTCACTGAATAATTATCAATGGCAAGACATGAGGACAATGCCTAATAAAGTAGCCGGTGTTTTCAACCTTGACGCGGTCACCATGTTATCTAACCAGGTAGAGCTTTTAAATAAAAAATTTGATGGTTGGTATGGCTCTCACGCAGTACATCAGTAATCTGACGATACAAATAGAGGAGGGGTGAACAACACAGAATATCTATCCTACAACCCTAGCACAGAGAACGAACTAGTCAACTATATGGGTAACTATTCTAGACCTCAAAATAATCTTTATAGTAACACATATAATGCAGGTTGGAGGTACCATCCCAATTTCTCGTGGGGTGGTCAAGGTAATCAAAGATCGCAACTTCCTCCAGGTTTTCAACAACCACCTTACCAGCAGGAAAAGAAGCCGAACCTTGAGGAGATGCTAACGAAATTTATCTCGATGTCAGAAACACGATTCCAAAACACTGAAACAGCGCTTAAAAATTAGCAAGCATCGATTCAAGGGCTCAAGAATCAAATAGGTCCGCTTGCTAAGCTGATGTCAGAAAGACCACAAGGTATCTTGCCTAGGAACACCGAAACTAACCCAAGAGAGCAATCTCAAGCAATAACTGCTCACTATAGTGAAGGGTTAGATGAACCAAAATTGAAGCAAGAGAATGTGGTAGAGGAAGGTAAGGTTGAGGTAAGCCATGATAAACCAAACTCGGTAATTATAGAGTACCAACCTCGTGTGCCATACCCCAATGCGATAAAGAAAGACCACACAGAGGAACAATTAGGTAAATTTCTTAAACTCCCAAAGAAATTACATATTAACTTGCCATTTCTTGAAGCTCTTTCGCAGATGCTAGATTCAAGGAAATTTTCAAAAGAGTTTTCGAAAAACAAACGGAAGTTAGAATATACGTTGCATTTGGAGCTAAACGCAGTATGCTAGGCCATTCTATGAAATAAACCACCACGTGAGCTCACATTTCGTGTAAATGATGAAACGATCATTCTTCAGGTTCTTGACACGGCTAAGACGTCGAGTATTAAAGGTGGAACCAATCACTTCAAAGTTGGGGACCAGGTACTGTCAGATACAACCGACCCTCGAATAGCCACTTTAGAGCTTAATACAAGCGGTGTGACTCCTTTTACGATACTTAAGGTATTTCCATACGGAACGGTCGAGGTAACTCATTCTAATTTCGGCACTTTTAAGGTAAATATTACCCGACTCAAACCATATGTTGATAGAATTGATAGTAAGAAAAAGGAGTTTCGACTCCGTGAACCACCATGGCCATACGAATAACACGTAAGTCTAGCTCAAGACTTTAAACGAGCGCTTCTCAGGAGGCAACCCGAGCACTAACCCAATTAATTTTCATATTTTCAATTTTTAGCATCTAACTAAAAACTAACCAAAATTTTAAGCACAGGTTTCCCTACCCACACGGCCTTGCACACGGGCGTGGCCGTGGCCATGTGGAAACAGGGCAAAACTTTTCCCAAAAAGCACGGGCTGCGATAAAACACCACAGCCGTGCGATTAGGCCGTGGTCGAAACTAAGAAATCTACACGGGCGTGCGACACGCCCGTGGGACCTTTGAGTCCATTTTTTTCTTTTATTTTCATTTTTAATTTCTTTTCTTTTATCTTTCTCGTCTTTAATTTATATTATTATATTTTCATTTCTTTAATTTAGGTTCAAGGGGCTATTAACGAACGACCACACCACCACTGAAGTATCCTCCCCACCTTCACCTCTCTCCAACTTTACTGTTTCTTTTCATTGACTCCATCCAAAATTCAGGAAGTTTCACTTCTCTCCCTCTCTTTTGATTTTCTTACTATATGAGTATTATCTACCTTTGTACATTGAGGGCAATGTACATCTTAAGTGTGGGGAGGTGAATCTTAAAAGTGCCAATCTTAAAAGTGCCTAACTTTTTGCATTATTCTCAAATCCCTGAATTATGTCTTGTTCTTAAGTAATTTCCTCATATTATGATTAGAATGAAATTTCCTTTGATTTATGATTTTCACTGATGTGTCTTGGATTAAGTCATAGTTAATTGTACATTGATGATTTAAACTTTAAGATAGTAGAGAATCAAGCATGATGAGTTTATTTTCAGAATTAAAAATTTGTTAGGTTGTTCACCTGAATCTAACGATTACCTTGAAATTTGGAATTTACAAGGTTGACATCAAAAAGCCATAATTTTTGTTAGATTTTGAGCCTTTTAGAGCATATTCTTTTTCTTGCTCACTTTATTGATTATGAGTGTGTCAACATTGATTTGTTATTCTAGAACTTGCTTCGTTTATACATATTGAAACCACACCTTCGATTTGATATACTGAGATGATAAAGGCACCTAGGTTTTAACCCACTTACTTCATAAAAAGCCTACCTTCATAATTAACCCCTAGTGAACCCCTTTGATCCTAACAACCCTTTTATTGACTCACCCATTAATATTAACCCATAACCCACTTTGTATTTGTTATCACCATTTCTCTTGACTAACCCTTTTTGTCAAGATTTGATTTGAGAAGTTGCCTAACTATGTTTTCCATTTCAGTTGTTAAATTCTTTATTATTATTGTATGATTTGTTCTAAAAAAAATCGAATTATATTCATTATTAGTTCTATGATTAAGTGAGCTTATACGTTTAAATTCCAAATCTTGAAGTAGAAGTTCATAATTATTAGTAATGAAGTTTTAATTGATGTAATTATTTAGGATTAGTTCATTTTTCTAGTTAGGTAATTTATCAATTCAATCTCGATTTCTAACCCTCTAATTCAAGCCTTTATCCACACCTTTAACCCAAGCCCCGTTACAACCCATAAAAGACCTTTTGATTTGTGTATCATATCATTTTACAGTGGTGGAGATTTGATTTTCATGCAAGCCTATGGGATTAACTTTTCATGTTTGACTTTTGAGTGCTTCATTTTTGAACCTTAAACACTTCGAGTGATTTGAGTGAATCTTTAGTGAGGATGTCATTTTTTTTTATTTTGAATCAGAGGTAATTATTTAGGTAAGGGGAAACACCTATTTTTCGTACTATAAAAACTATGACTCTGATTGTTTGAATCTTTGGGAACCTTCTGGTTAAATTATCAATGTATGAATTACCTATGAATTATGATGAAACATTTTTGATGAAGGTTATGAATTGAGGAAATTCTATTTCTAATTGTAAGTTGAGAATTTTGCTTGAGGACAAGCAAAAGCTTAAGTGTGGGGGTATTTGATAAATCGTAATATGTTCATATTTTAATCTCACATTTAGCATACTTTTGGATGATTTATTCCCTGAATTGTGGAATTTGGTGCTTCTAATCCTTTATTTTCATGTTTTATACTTAGGAAAGCATAAGAGGATGAAAAGAACGAGAAACGGGCCAAAAACGAACCAAATGGGCCAAAGTAGGAAATCAACACGGCCTGGGGTTTCACCACACGGCCGTGCCTCCCTAGCAGACCCAACCACGGTCTACAATTCGATTCACACGGGCGTGTCCCTGCCCTGGCAAAGAGGAATTTCACTCGGATTAGGATACATAGAGGCGAAGAAACACATTCCGAAGCCTATATAAACACCCTAAGTATAACCTAAAAAGTGGCTTTTGGCAGGGGGCGTCCAGCTAGGCCAAGGAGCCAAGCCAGAGAGGTCAGAATTGTGGGATTTACTCTAAGAAAGCCAGTTGATTCATCTCAAGAAGCCGAAATCATACTCAAGACGGCAGATCTCTTCTTCAATTTCTTTAGGGGGTTTTAGGGTTTTCTTATGTTTTGTTTTATCTTTTCTTCTGAGATGTATTCTTTTATGATTATGAACTAAACCCTTTAGATACCTGAGGGGGATGAAACCTAAGACAGATCTTGTTATTGTTTTCTGAACTATATGATAAATACTTGATTTGTTCTTAATTATGTGTTCTTAATACTTGTTTTGATATTTCAGGATATTGATTCAAGTATTGATGTGCTTAGGCAGAGGAGGAATAGACCTTGTCTAAGAGTAGATCTAGAATAATTAAGCGGAGTTGATCGCAACCCTAGAGATAGGATGACGAAAATCTGCCGGATTAGGGTCAAACCTAATATGGGAATCCATAGATCGAGTTAATGCAACCTTAGGGGTTTTAATTAGAAAAAGATTTCAATTAATCAACTTAGGGTTAGACGTTAGTAGCCTCGAGAGAGGTATTAATATAAATTAAGGAATCCTACGGATCGAGTCAAGTGAATAAATCGTGCAGTTCGAGAGTTAAATAACAAGTGAAGTCTAGGTGGATTCCTCCTTGGGTATTATCTTAATCAATTGGTTTTTCCCACAAGTATTTTCCCCAATTCATTCTCTGAGTCTTAGCGTCTTTAGCTTAATAGTTAGTTAATTTTAGATTAAATAACAATTCCCTTAATTCTTAGGCTAAATAATAAGAAGAACGTCAAGTATTAGTACTTTTGGTTCCTTTGGGTTCGACAATCCGGTCTTGCCACTAAGTCAGTACTCTTTGTTCGATAGGTGCACTTGCCTCAATCGTGGTGATAGTTAGTTTCTAGGCTAGATCATTCATTATATAAATATTAAGACTATCGATACCAACGATCACTTCCATTAGCCAAATGACCTATACATGCCATATAACCAAAATACATAAAGTCCAAAAGTACCAAAATAAGAGTTCGATAGTGTGATGCAATCTCCGACAACTTCCAAAACGAGCAAGCTTCCGAATCACTATAAAACACAAAAAAATAAACAAAGTAAGCAATTAAGCTTAGTAAGCTCGTATGGCCAATAAGTACAACTTAGCATTCATTCACAATTTAAAAAAGTATAAGCAAACATAGGTAAGTTACAATCAAATCCAAAGGTTAGCACATAATCATAACCATGTTAGTCATGTATGAGTACATCAACTATAAATTACTTGACATACTTCTCACAAATACCTGAACTAATTCGTATCATATCTTATATCCTCATACCATCATCTTTGCCCACTGAACCATTTGGAATACTATCGGATACTCGGGAATCTCGCACACTAAGTGCCAAAACATGGTCGAAACCATATTTATCTCATATCTCATATAAATGCTCACTCTCGAGCTATCATTGGGTCTGCTCACACAAGCTGGTGGTCAAAACGTAACTACACGGTGCTGCTCACACAAGCTAACGAGTAACAGCAGCACATGCCAAAAAACTCAGCCACCGGTAGAACATACAGGACCAGCACCCAAAACACGATAACCCCTAATAACATGTCATTTGTATCCTATCTATTCCTAAGGTTCAAATAGGATTCATACATCACTGATAACTAGTCGAGAATTTCCGCGGTGTCGTATCATCACAATTATATCAATTAAGCATTCAAACACATATAATTTAATGCTTATTAAACATACGAACTTACCTCGAATTAGTTTGGAGAAAATCTACCGATCAATCCACTACTTTGTTTTTCCCCCGATCTAATTCTAAACGTGACTTTTCTTGATCTATATATATAATCAAATTTAACCACTTTAATACTTATTCTATTCAATTCAATCCAATTTCAGGTTATGGCAAAATTACTTTTTTGCCCCTAAACATTTGACTTCTTTACAATTCAGTCCCTAGCTCATAAAAATGCAAATTCATGCAATTTAATCCACACCCATGCTAGCTGAATTCTATATAGACCCATAGCAGCCCATAATTTTCATTATTTCACACATTTCACCACATAATTTTCACATTTTTAAATAAATCCCTATTTGACAATTTCAACCAAAATCACTTTACAAAACCTGTTTATCTAAAAACAACCATTCATTTTCTATCATCAAACATCAAAACACATACACATTCATCAATGGAAAAATTCAAACAACTCAATAGATTTGCAAATTAGTCCCTGGGCTAGCTAGATTAAGCTATAACGACTCCAAAAACATAGAAATCATTAAAAATGGATTGAAAAACACTTACATGCTAGCTAGAGAAGTAACTGAAACCTTCAAGCCCTAAACATGGCTTCTTTCTTGCTAAATTTGCTGGTGATGAAGAGAAAATGATGATATTTTTATGTTATTCATTATTTTACTTTTATTTACTAATTTACTATATCAACCTTAAATATTATCATTAAAACACTTGATAAAATCTCCATAAATGTCCACTCAACTCAACAATGGTCAAAATACCATATAAGGACTTATAATATAAGGTTCTAATACTTTTAGCTATTAGAACTCAACTTTTGCACATTACACGATTTAGTCCTTTTTATCAAATTGAACATGTAAACGATAAAATTTCTTAACGAAATTTTTATACGATCATACTATCATGTTGTAGACCTCAAAATTATTTTAACTTCGAATTTGTGGTCTCAAAACCACTGTTCCTATTTCATTGAAAACGGGTTGTTACAATATTCATGGCCAACTTAGTAGAAGAATGTATGTCGACTCAGGAATTCACAGAACAAAATAAAGAGAAACCGGGAATTTTAGTTGATAAGCTTGAATTGACTATCCTTTGCATGTCCTTAGTCCTAAACCAGGCACCCTAGAAATTCGATGATCTAGGAATTTTCCAGATGTTGAAAAGAATCAGAAAAATATATATAGGCAAGACCAATGATCACTTAGCAAGCCTCAATCAAGCTGGACAACTGATGAGTATAGGCATCGAGCTGCGGGCATCAGAGAATGTTCGGTTCTTACAATAACCATTCAAGAGAATTATCTGCAAACAAATGGATAAATTCAAAAGCCCGTAGAGTTAGGATCCAAGTGAGGTAGTGCAAAATTTTTTGCCAACCATCACCTCAAAAAGTACTCCTGAAAAGCCATTCCTGATCGATGAGATGGACAAAAACACAATGATCAATAAGTGTGAACCACAATTCTCAACTTTCTTACGAAGCAAGAATGTTAATCACAAACTAAAGTGGCTACGTGGTTACTTGGTTACGTGGTCCTACAAATGATTAATAGTTATGATCTAAGAAAAGAATTGTTGGTGGTCAAGGTAGGCCAAAAAGGCAAGTTCAGAGAGAGAGACAATCGCAGACGAATAGAATGGCACGATGGTTGTTGGACCAATATAGACAAAGATAATTTACATTGAGCACATCAGTGTATATTGACTGAGCCGACGAACAAGTCTGACAGCATGACTTAACATTTTTACGTAAAAGCTCTTACTAACTGTACAAAATTGTATATTTTGCTAACCAATTAATTAAAATATTATAGGTAGATTAAAGACAGGGTTATCAGGCACTTGAAAGCAGTCTAAAGATAAGAATTTTGGGTAAACAAGGTCAACATCACGACACAGACACTTCGTGTCGCAACACCATGGTCAATAGCAAAGAATTACAAAAATCATATCGATGTTGCGACATCATCGTCCTGCCTCGCCACATGACGAACAGTCTCCAAGGATTTTAAAACTGCAGGGTGTGTCGCGACATCGAACCCCGGTGTCACGACATGAGCAATCTGTCAGGGATGTCGCGACAGAGAACCCTTGTGTCACGACATCGCTGTAATTTTCTATAGGGTCAACCCGACCCAACAGCGCAACTCAATAGCTTTAAAACCCATATTAGTTGACATTTTACCATCTAAACCCTTAATTTTTAACCTAAAAACATATTATCCCCCTTTTTAAACAGATCTTAACCCATTAATCCTCTCAACCCTCTCAAAATCTCTTAAAACTCTTTAAACCCTAAACCCCTAATTTCCACTTCTTTAAAATATCCATCTCTAAATCATACTCAGTGTCACAAGAAACAAGAACACTCAAGGAATAATAGACGCCACATGAAACGAGGAATTCAATGACTTCTACGAGGTTAAGGGTTCTTAATTTAATACTTTTATTGTTCCATTGAATTTCTTGATATTTTGCTCTCATTCCTAGTTTTGTAATAATGCCTCCTAGAAAAGTTAGACAAACTTTGGAAACAGAGCCATCGATGGTTCAAAATACCTCTAGTGTTTCGAATCCGAATGTTGAAAAATATTTTAATGAACTTCAAGGAAAAACATTCATTCAAGAGAGGGATTTGATCCATCGATGATCCTTGGTAAGGACATGTGGCCTCTAGTTAGGTATCATAGATGGGAACATTTCTGGACAATCCCAATAGATATCGCCGTGGTCCTGATAGTTCCGGATTCTATGCATCTTTATAGGATCGCGAGTCTAGAAATATTGACGGTCATATATGGGATATTGTATTTGTACGGGGGTTAAAGTAATTCCTTGAATTATTTGTGATTTTTACAATGCTTCATTCTATGACCAAGATTTTATTGATGAAACTGATTTGAACTACTTTAGGGACATAGATATGGACAATATCTTAAATTATTTAACAGAAAGAAGAGGCGAATGGAAATATCGCCCAGATACTAGTATCACAACCTCCTTCAATCAAGCAATTATGTTCACAGAGGCTAAAATGTGGATTCAATTACTGTGCACACGAATAGTCACTGCTTTAAATGTATCTAACGTTAATACCTTTCTAGCACTTTTAATGTATGCAATCTTGCAAAAAAGCAAGTGTGTATTGGAAAATGGATCCACCAAAACATGAAGAGATGTATTAGTGGCTAGAAAGTGGGATTTTTTTCCCCACTTGGTGACGACCTTATGCAAAAGAGCAGGCGTACATATGGCATGTAACACCCCAAACCCGTATCCGTCGCCGAATTAGGGTTACGAGGTATTACCAAAAGAATACAACTTTCGTATAATCATATAATCACATATGTAACACCCTGATTTAGGGGCTATGCAGGTTGGGTATAATTCGTGTTCTAGTAGGTTTTGGGTATGCTTGGATGTGTGTGAGAGGTGTTATGAATGCTCGGATTAAAGGGGAAGACTTTGGAAAATTTTAGATTTTTAGGTGCTAAAAGGGGAGCTTGGCTGTGGGTGTCTTAAGAGAATTATTTGGTGAATCTTGTCACAAAGATTGGGCTGGTTGAGTGGCAAGGGAGGCGCCACTAAGAGCTTGGCAAAGTGACGCCTCAGGTACAAGGGAAAGGGGGGGTCCAGTGTTCGATTCGCAAGAGCAGCAGATGGGCATTGTTTTTGCGTCATCTTGGTGGGGTGGTGGACGGTTTTTGGATGCTTAAAAGGTGGATGAAGACTTGGTCTTCTTTTTTTTGAATTTGGCTAGGTAGGTTTGACTTTTTCAAATCTTTTTGAATGGATGGAAGGGAGGTGTTTTAGGAGAGTTTTGAGGATTTTTTTTGGGAGCTTGGAGCTTGGCCGATTAGTATAAATAGGGGGGGAGGTGTTCATTTATTTTCACCATTTGCTTTCTCTCCCTTGCCGAATTTTGCTTCCCAAAATTCCTTTGGTTGCCGAAACTTCCTTCTCCAAATTCTTTTGCTCTCACATTTTCCAAATGGCCGAAACTTCAAGGTCATATAGCTATCTTCTTCTCCTCATTTCTTTTGAGCCAAAACCACTCCATTTTATCCCTCAAACCTTTATCCTCTTTTCTATTGCCGTAACCCCTATCCCTTTTCATCCGTTTTCCTTCAAGCCGAACCCTTACTTCCTTGGTGGTGGCCGATTCTTGTTAGAGGAAGGGTAGTGGTTAGCAAGGTAAGGGTGTGTTAGTTTTGCTATGGTTTCTTGTCTTGGCCGAATGGCCTTAAGTGTTACTTGTTTTGTGCAAGGTCGATTATAGGGGAGGAGAGCCTAGCGCAGGAGACCTTTCGGGATTTGTTTAGTCAGCAGTGCAGTGGTATAAGGTTGCGTTTCGAGGGTAGATCGGGTGTGCTATCTAGGTGCATAATCATCGCACTATTTCTCGGTTTGATTGCTAACGTTTAAACCTGTGTGTTAGGTGTGGTAGCCATTTATAATGGCTTAAGTGATGTGAACCGATGATGGTAAGATTGGTTGTGATATTTGTATATTTTATATATGTTTGATGTGGTATTGATAAATAATAAATACTCACTCTATATGATATTCTTGCATGATTTATTGACACATGAGGTGGGGCTTGATTCGATGAAGGAGGAAGTGTACACAAGTTGTACGTGGTCTAATGATAGCTCCGGCTACATTAGCGCTTGATGGTTAGCTTTGTGCTACCTCAAGGGAGATGTTGGCTTGGTGCCCATCTCGGCGGTTGACTGCTATGTGCATCACCAGTAGGCGATTACGATATTTGGATCACTTTGGTTGATCGGTGGCTCGACCACGGCCTCGGCAATGAGATTGCCGAGGTAAGATTTATGGATCACGATGTGATCGGTGGTGGTTTATCCACGGCCTTAGGCGGAGTCCGCTAAGGTTGGTGTTACTGCGGTTGGAGTGGGTTGGGGTGAGATGCATATGTGCATGACTTGCTATGTGAATTGTTTGGTATGGGGCCAAGCCCATACGCGAGGAAACCTGTGTTGTGATTATGCCTCGAGTCGGTGGACTCACTCTTTTCATTAACCATTTTGGTGATGCGTAGATTGGACCGGGATCGGAGAGGACACAAGGTGGCCCATGCAGAAGATGTGTTACTCCATTTAAGTATTTTATATTATCAATATTTTGGAATTTTACTTGATGTAATAAAGGTCCCTTTGATTTAAAGTACTCTGTTTATGATTGTGGGAGTTAATACTATTCTTAAAAATATTTTCATAAAAGATTCATATTATACTTATAATAATATTTTATTCCAGAAATTTTCAACAAACTTATATTATTTATTAATTTTTAAGTGGACATAATTTTCACAAGATAGTAAATTTTCATGTTTTAAATTCTAAGTAAAGAAACATACTTTCACTAACATAACCAGATTCGGTCGTAGTGAATAGGCCGGGTTTGGGGATGTTACAACATAGATCTTATTCGCAATTATTTATATATTAAACTTTTTTTAACTAAACGTATGAATCATATTTCAGAGTTCAATCTAATTTCATTTCAAACATATATCATATTTACAAGTCAATGCACATATCTCAAAGCCAAACCAAATACCTTATAATACATATATATATATATAAATCATGAATTTATTAGACAAAACCATATGTGGCATTAAATATGGACAATATGAGCAAACTTACATATCATATTTATTAAAGACTAACATACCTATTTCGATCACAAGATCATTCACAAATAACTATATTATTATTCTATCATGCAAATCATCATTTACGATTATGATTAATAAACTCAAAGTACACCTAGGTCATTAGCATACTAGCATGTATAATAGCATTTCAAATTGTCTTTGCTCGACTTATTCATTTCATTAGCCATTTTGACATATGCGCATATAAATATATATATATATATTTGTATATATAATATCAATTAACATATAAACAACCAAAACCAATTTCTCATTCAAATTATAGCATAACCACAACTTCATGTAAAATTAAATCATGGCCAAATGTACATATACCATAACCGAATTATCAAAACCAAACACTCAAACATTTAATTAAAAACATGTAAAATCAAGTTTAAACCAAAGGGTCAAGCCATTTTCTCAAGGTACCATGATCATTGTTCTTCAACTTTTGACTAAATAAAAGACTAATTAAATCAAGTACATCACTCACATACATATATACCATGAAATGAACCTTCAAATTAAACTTATAGCAAGGTCGAATATCCACGACATTAATACCATGACCAACATTACCAAATCATACTCACACATAGAAACATAGCCATTTTTGCATGGCATATATATAAACATATCATTCAAACACAACCCAAGAGACATAGTCTATACATGCCATAAGTTCAAAGGAGATACAACTTATAGAATACCAAAGTTAGGTGATAGTGCGATTGACTTTGACGTAGATCCTCGAGCACGAACTAGCCTTCATAATCTATAAAATAGTCAAATGAACACAGACGGTAAGCTAACTTAGCTTAGTAAGTTATAAGCAATGGAAAAGAATGGAATTAAACATTTCATAAGTTAAATCAAACTAACATGATTGTCAACAACCTCATAGCCGTAGGTTTAAATGTATATATCTATGAACTTACCATTCAATAACTACCATGTTTGGTAATTTCAAAACCGAACATTCATACGTTCCTTATTAGAAATCATTTAAAACTAGACATCATTATTACATTCAAAAACATACTTGAAAGCTCATAATCACATAACATATCTCAAATTTCATAAGTTGACATAACTTACCATATTAATACTAACCTTCCCAACTTTCATGAATCACATACATGTTTATTCCATTACGTTTAACACATTTTTCTAGTTGATACCTTTAGAGCATTCGCAAACCCGCACACTTAGTGCAAATTCATGTAACGTATCACATACTTAGTGCCGTTACTTGATTAAACGCACACATAGTGAAAATCCCTTGTAATGTATTGCACACTTAGTGCCATTACATTATATTCTGCACACATAGTGCCCAACGACCGATTTCACACACACAGTGCTTGGTATCTTGATTCGCACACTTAATGCTTTATTCGAACCTGTTACTCACTTCATTAAACATATATACATATTTATAATATAGCTCGTTTCATTCCCAAATTATCTTCACATTCGGCAATCCCAACAACTTGCACACATACATCTCATTCGATCACTTTCATTTCTTAAGTCAACAATTCACATAACTACATTATCAAATAAGTACACATTTCATTCAATTAAACCCATCATCCCCTTTTGTTATATTCGGCCATACCATATATTTCATATTTAATTTTATTAAAACATATACTTTATTATGAACAAAAATTCAATACAGTCCAATTGCTTGAAAACTTACCTCGAAAATCGACGGATTAGGGTTTCCCGGCTATTCGTTCAACTTCGTCTTTCCCCGATCCAATCCTGATTCTTTTTGTTCTTGATCTAAATAGTTTCAAATTAAGCTAATTCAAACATATTTTCATTCAATTTAATCCAAAAGCACATAATTATGCAAATTACCATTTTACCCCTAATATTTAAAATTTTTACAATTTAGTCCCTATTTCACAAAACACAAAATACACAAAATTTGCACACACTCCTTTAGGGCCGAATGTTCATAGCTATTATACTAACTCATACATTTCATTTATTTCACATTTTGACCCTTCACATTTCAATTTTCACAATTTAATCCTAATTACTCAAATTCATCAAAATTTCCAATCCAAAACATGTTAATTCAAAGCATATCCTTAATATTTTACCATCGAACATTACAAAACACAAGCATTCATCAATGGCCGAATATCAAACATGCATCAAATTCAAAAATTCTAGCATGGGTCGAATAGTATTCAAAGCAACGATCTCAAAAACGTAAAAATTATCAAAAACCAAACTAATCACATACCTTAATTTAAGCTTAAAGATGGCCGAACCAAGCTTTGTCTATTTCTTTCTTCTTTTGAATGCATTCGGTCAAGAGAAAAAGATGAACAAAAATGTTTTCATTTTATATTTTATTGTCATATATATTAACTTATTGTTTAATTACTATTATAACCTTTCTTTATAATTTAACAAACATTATAATATAAGGTTATTTAAGTACATGGCCGGCCACTATCTTTAAGTTGGTCTTTTTGCATTTAAAAAGCTTCCAATTCAAAAGACATCCACAATTTGGTCCTAACACATTAAACCATCAAGTTTTAACTTTACGCGATTAAGCCCATTTTAATAATTCAGCACTCAAACGATAAAATTAAATCACGAAAATTTCACACATAGAAATTCACACATGAATGACTCGAAAAAATAATATTTTAAAATTTTTCTGACTCGGATTTGTGGTCCCGAAACCACTGTTTCGATTAGGGCTAAAATCGGACTGTTACATGGCATCCACTGAGCAGTCGCTGAAACCATCTCGAAGTATTATTGGCGATACTTTGTTCCAACAAATAAAAGATTGGAACAAATGGGTACACCAGCTTCGTCACAAAGGTTGGTTCAACTAAAATTTTAGCTCGATTCAACCAATCCATACTGGTTCGTGGGTCAACTAATTTTTACCTCTCACCGGTCCAATACACCAACCAATTGCCAACCCAACTGGCTGGTCCGGTCCAATTTAGATAACATTGGATTTTGAAATTTTTGTTTATATTTTTAGAATCATTTTTTATTTTTTATTGTTAAAATTTTAAAGATTTTTTTATTATTTTCATAATTCTTTTATTTTTTAATTTTTATGTTTTTATTTAAAATATGAAAAAGCATTCATTTTTAAAATTTTTATGTATTTTTAAAGGGTAATTACCAAATTAACAAGAAAAAATGAAAATGATGAGGGCTAAAAGAGTTATTTTACCTTTGACATTATTAACTTTAAAAACAAAATTAAACGGAGGGACCAAGATTTTTAAATCAAAGTACAGGGACTCAATGTCTCAAAATTAAAGTATAGTGACTAAATTTTAAACTTTGAAAAAGTTCAGGGACCTTTGGCATATTTAAATCTAAAATTATCATAAAATTTGGATAAATTATACTGTAAGTCATCTAATTATGCTTAAGTTTTTATTTATCACTTAGATTTTAAAACTTCTAAAATGATCTCCCAAAATTTTTTTTGTCCATTCCCATTAAGTGTTTGACGAAAGGGTGAGTTGATAATTCAAATTTTGGTATAATAAAAAATTTGACTCTCAACTTTTACATATTGTGTCAATTTAATCATAGTTTTTTTTTTTAATGTTAACCCTCAACATTTATGTGTTATCTCAATTTGGCCATAATTCTAAATAATTCAAAGTTAAAAAAAATACATATATATGTTTAAAAAAATATTTATATTACATTGTATATGTAAAATTATTAATATATATAAGTTTGCAATTCATATTTTTTTCTCTCAAAAACGAAAATTCTCTCCAGGAAAAACTCAAGTGTTGGCGTTGCTTCTCCCCAAGTGCCACTACAACCACAATCACCAACGACTCTACTTTGGTCTCTAAATCCTCCACCAATATCAATTACTAGTTTTTCATTACCCACATCATTTGATTAACCACCTCCCAAAAGATTATGGCTCCTCAATAGAACACACAATAAACACATACAAAATGGTATTTTGAAGTTGTACTAAAACAATTTGCCAAGCATTTTAACTTAACACAGAAGAACAAAACCCAACCAACCAACTAATAGGGCAACAACAAACTCAAAATCATTATATACCCATAGTCATCGAACCTTTTGAACATCAGTAGACTAAAGCTTTGTATCCTAACCATCTTTATCAAACATGTTTAATAGCAAATAAGTTTATACCATCACAAGCCATCAAAACAACAATTATAGCTTACAAACTTATACATTAATTCACATATCAAATGGCACAAAACATACGCAAATTATCATAAACATACATATACCAAAACCCTATTTACATGTCACTTATAACTAGGCCAAAATGAACAAATAGTTAACAAAAGAGTTGACGGATAGTGTGATCTCCAGAGACGATCCAATCGACAGCTCGAATCTAATAATCTACAAGGAAGGAAATGAAACAAGGTAAGCTTACAACAAGCTTAGTAAGTTCGTATAATTAAACATTACATACATGTCATTTAAAACATAGTAATTGAAACTAACATACAACTTAATAGTCCTTGTCGTGTTTCATTTTCCCTATCATACCAAATGGTTAGATTTGGATGCATAACATATTCACGATCTCAAAGTAACACAATCA
Source organism: Gossypium sturtianum (assembly GCA_025698515.1). NCBI lineage: Eukaryota > Viridiplantae > Streptophyta > Magnoliopsida > Malvales > Malvaceae > Gossypium > Gossypium sturtianum. The sequence goes on from CM046952.1 coordinate 43,775,999, forward strand.
CATACCAAATCATTATCAAGATACTTGACCTTTCATGATATTGAATTCTCTTACTATACATTTCATAAACTATTTTTCCCAAAGAACTATAGTAAATTAACTTTAGATGCACAGGGAAATAATGCTCACACAAGCTAACAATCGAGACATTAACCAATACACGATGCTCCTCACTCAAGCTTACGAGAATCTGCAACAAATGCTAGATTTCAGCCATCGGTATGGTATCCATCACCAGTACATAGTACTTGGAAACTGTAATCACCGGCATAGAGTTCCTGGAACTGAAACACCGGTACATAGTACCTAGAAATTGTAATCACCGACAACTAGTGCCTGAAGCACCCTAATGACATATTATTTTTATCCTAGCTATTAATTGAGTTCACACGGGCTTTTACTTATATTCCGTAATATTTACATGCAATTAGCTTGTAACATCCTGAAATTCAGAATTTTATGTGTTGCATTATACCATGCGATAGGCTAGTTAAAATTATTAATTGTGTATGTTTTAAGGTCCTAAGAAGGCTCGGGGTTGAGTTGGGCCTTAGCAAAATTTTTGTGTTTAAGTACTTTAAGGAGAGAAGGTAAGTGGCATAAAGGCTTAAGGAAATAAGTGTGTATTTTGCTAGCATAAGTGAGCATATGGCAAGGAGGTTATGGCGTCAAGTGGAGAGCTTGGAGAGAAGGGGTTCAAATCCCATCTTTTGCAAATTTTGGATTTATTTTTGTACTCCTATCCCAAGTGTCGGCCATGGTCTTAAATAAGGTAAGGAAGACTTTTCATTTATGGAAAGATGACTAAGGATTATGGTAAGGAGGAAAACAAGGGAAAATGAAGAAAAGAAATCAAAGAAAAGGGATAAGGAAGGGAACATGTTGGCCGAATGCTAGGAGTTGCCTTGGGGAGGAATTTTTTGTCAACATTCATCTTTTGGTAAAGATGATACACGGTTTTGGAGAGGGGGATTGGAGAGCCAAATTTTCCTAGAGTCATTTTAGAAGTTTGGTGCATGAGAGGCATTTTCTTTGGTTTGAACATTTTATGTTTCTTTTCTAATCATTTTCTTTTGTCTTGCCGAAACACTAAAGTTATTTTGGTACTTTCTTTTCCAATTTCTTTTCCCCTTGTTTTGGCCGAAACCTCCTAGTCCATTTGTTCATCATTCTCCCTTGTTTTGCCGTAACCCTCGATTCATTTGGTTCATCTTCTTTTGATTGTTAACCGAAACTATTTAGCATTCTTTTCTCTCCATCCTTTCTTTTCTTTTTGACACTTCTTCAACCATTTCACTATTTCTTTCTTTCTTTTCTTTCGTATTGGGTACTCTCTTCTTGACCGAATCAGTAAGTGACCTTATTCTCCTCTTTTCACTTTCATTTTCTTTTCTTTCTAGCCGAATAAGTGTCTATCACTATTCGGTTGTGTATCTTGTTTCTAAACCAAAATGGTGTTTCCTCCTACTCCTTCACATCTTAATCATCCTCTTTTTCGTAGAGTTTTAAGTGGGTGGCCGAATATCATCCTAGCCGATTCAATTCTAGCCTTAAGTCAATCGGAGGAAATCAGATTCAATATCGTTAAGGTAAGGAGTTCGTCATAGTTCATTTTGATTTATTTCGCTATTCGATTATTTTGTTAATCGGATTGAAAGTTTGGCTAATCGATGATTATAGGGACTAGAGCGTTCGTTCTTATCTACTCATTGATCTTTAGAGATAGTGGTAAGCCGAACCTTCTCCTTAGACAATCGTTTCATATCATCGCAATAATGTTTTGATTAAGATTCTTTTTCCAATGGAGGCAAGTGGTACCGATTTGAAGGGAAAAGAGTTAGTAGGAGACAAAAGGGGTGGATTTGCAATTCCTACTCCTAAATTCAAACGAAGGGTGGTATCGGCAGTTCAAGATTTTCCACCGGGTTGTGGACCATCATCCAGTGAGAATAGACAAATCGTGGTCGTTCACGATACTAAGAGTAAGCAATTCATTAGATCGTTTGATTTAGATTTAGAATAATAAAATATCGTTTGTTGGTTAATCGAGTATTATGTTGTCATAGGTGTCGACGATCAAGAGGGTTTAATACTTACCGTAATCAGGTGTGTAATCTCACACCGAAATCCCGTAGATTTATGATTCGATATCACGTTGGAAATAAGATCATTATTATTTATATGGTTAAAATTGCAATATGGCATAAACCGGGAGATTTGCTTAAATTACATTATTTCAATGAACTTGTCAAAATCGGTATTAAAATTGTTAAAATTACAAAAAAAGCCCCTATGGGCCGATTTACGAAAATGCCCCTATGAGCCGATTTACGAAAAATGCCCCTATAGGCCGATTTACGAAAATTCCCCTATGGGCTGACTTACGAAAATGCCCCTATGGGCCGAACAGCTAGAATGCTTTAGTGGAACGAATTACAAAGATATATAGTTGGCCGATTTACCGTAATAAATTGTTGGATTAATGATTGTTGTACATATATGTGGATATTATGTTTAATTATGTATGATGCATGTTACATATTGCATGGGTTTGGAAAAATGATGAAGAGAAGTGTAGCCTGGTGGCATTGCCACAAAAATGTTTATTATTATGTTTCATTATGATTTCAGTGGCATAGCCACAAATAAAATATTATAAATGGCAACTTGCCTGCGAATTGGTGTGAACGGCGGGGTGGGTTGACTTGATCCCCACAGGTGTGATTGGCTGGTCGGGGGTGTGATGGATGGATGGGTTGGGTTACATACATTGCATATATATATTCTGTTATGTAAATGGGCTTAGACAAGATGATGCTAAATGGGTTCAGGCCCAGTGGACAACGGTAAGGGGATTATACACTGAGTTCTAGTAACTCACCCCTTTTTCCTTAACCTCTGCAGGTAATGCTCAGTAATGTGGACTTGGTCCATGGATGACTCGGTGGAGGCCATACTTTAGAAATGGTGTTTCGAACTTTAGTAAACTTCCTTTTCCGTTTATTTTGTTACTTTTACTATTTTGGATTTTTAATATTGTAATAAGGCCTCTGGACTATTTTTATTTTGCTTTATGTTTGGGATGTTTTTATTATTTAACTTAAATTTTTTAAAAAGGGGATTTTTCTAAAATCATAAATAACGGTTTCTAAAGTTGATTAACAAATGGATTTCATAAACACACTTGTACAAATAATTTAACTTGGAATTTCTTTCAAATTATCAACAATATTTTTAGAAGTCACAGTTTTAACATCACAAATTTGAATATTGATTCTCCAATTAAACCTCTCGAGAGTAGTAGTATTTTTATCGAATATTTTTCAAACTGGTTTTTCCAAATAATACTTATTTTAGTACGAATTACAAGTTCCTAAAAATGTTTTATTCATGTGACATGTCAGATCCGGTCGTAACACATGGGCCAGGTTTGGGGTGTTACATTTTATGGTATCAGAGCCCGATTGCAAAACTCGGCTGTAGTTTGTGTTCAAAAGCGTTTTCCAAAGCTGTTTAAAATTTTAAATTATAAATGCATGTTTTAAGGGAAGTATGGCACCATGGGTATCCGACACCAAGTCAAGTAAGTTTATGTTTTCATTTTATGAATATTGTGGTATGACTGTAGAAATACTCTAGAACTTTTAGTTTTAGGAGCTGAAACTATCGAGATTGAGACTATAGGATGCGTTTTGCGAGAACGACTTTACTTTCTATACTTTATAAAACATTGTTTAATAAACATTGAATAGTATACTGATTCATAAGACTCTTAATCAGATTAAATCAAATTAGCAAATATGAGCACTAGAGGATGTGGACGCGGTAGACGTGGCCGTGGTAGAGGCCGAGGTGCTAGAGTTGTCTCTGAGGCATCAGGACATATGCCGAAAATGGACGCCCCTGCGTCACCAGTGACTGAAGCTGGGTCACATGATCGTATGAGAGAGGACGACGCTCTGTCCCAAGCAATGTTGCGAGTTTTGGAAAGGGTTGCTGGCGCAAGAACTGGGTCGGTAGCTCGTGGATCCATATCGGAGCGACTTAGATCGAATGGAGCTAAAGTCTTTAAAGGTATCTCGAGTGTAGCCCCAAGTGTAGCAGAATACTGGCTTAAGGCAGTGGAGCGGATTATGGACGACCTGGATTGCACAGATGAGCAGAAACTGAAAGGAGCTGTGTCATTGTTGAGAGACGAGGCGTATCAGTGGTGGCTCACTGTTCGGGATGATACTCAGGCCGATCGTATTACCTGGGAATTCTTTAAGACTGCATTTCAAGGGAAATACGTCGGGGCTTGCTATGTGGATGCTCGAAGGAAGGAATTCCTGAATCTGGTCTAAGGAGGTAGATTTGTGGCAGCATACGAGGCAGAATTTCTGCGTCTTAGTCAGTATACTTGGGGAATAGTGCCGACTGATTATGAACGCTGTGTACATTTTGAGGACGGGTTGCGTGATGAATTACGGGTACTGATAGCCCCACAGAAGGAGAGGAATTTTGCCACACTTATGGAAAAAGCTAAAATAGCTGAAGAGGTTAAGCACTCGGAGCGGCAAAATCGAGACAAGGATAGGGGCAGGAACAAGAGAGACTCTGGGTACTCGGGTTCTGCTAGAGGTTTTCAGAAAAAGCCCAGGAATGAGGAGCCAGCTCGAGCGAGAGTACAAGCTGCTACTAATCAGTTACAGCCATGTGTAGATTGTGGAAAACCTCGCTCAGGTGAATGCTGGAAGAGAACCGGTGGTTGTTTTAGATGTGGTTCCAAAGATCATCGGTTTAAGGATTGTCCTCGACAGCCTGCTCATACTCAGGGGGTTAAATAGCGATTTTTGCGCAGCCCGGCTAGAGGCGCTCACGATTCTTTGAGAGAGGTGTGGGCGGTCGAGGTGGTAATGGCGTAGGACGAGGTCAGGGTGCACCGGATAGAGGTACCGGTAACAGGGGTAACACGGAGGCGAGATAACCAGGGTTGGTTTATGCGGTCAGACGTCGAAAGGATGGCGATGCACCTGATGTCATAACGATGCACGTTTTTCATAGTGATGATGTACATTCATCGCTTTGATAGATATTGGATCCACCCATTTGTATGTTGCTTGTGATGTGTCTGGAACCTTGAACATTAGATCTGAGATTACCGCTAGAGAAACAACTGTGATTAGCCCATTAGGACAGTCGGTGGTAGTAAATAAGTTATTTAGAAATGTGCCCTTAGAAGTTCAGGGGGGAAATATTTCTGGCGGATTTGATGGAACTGCCATTCGGTGAGTTCGACCTTATTTTGGGCAAGGACTGGTTGGGGAAACACCGTGCGAACTTGGATTGTGCTGCAAAGCAGATGGTGCTAAGAACTTCGGAGGGTAAGAAAGTGATGATGATAGGTGAAAGAAGAAACTATCTGTCTAATGTGGTATCTGCTTTAAAGGCAGAAAAGTTAGTACGAAAGAGGTGTAGAGCGTTCTTAGCCTTTATCAGTGCTTTGGATGCCAAAGAGTTGTCGGTAGAAAGTGTTAGAACGGTGAAAGAGTTTTCGGATGTCTTTCCAGAGGAGCTTCCAGGATTACCTCCGGATCGGGAGGTAGAGTTTGGCATTGAGCTTTTGCCAGGAACGACTCCGGTGTCCATTGCTCCTTATAGAATGGCGCCGAAGGAGCTAGCAGAGCTTAAAGCTCAAATTCAGGAATTGTTAGATTGCAGATTCATTCGACCAAGTGTGTCACCGTGGGGAGCACCGGTTTTGTTCGTTAAGAAGAAGGATGGGTCGATGCATATGTGCATTGATTATAGACAATTGAATAAGTTAACGATCAAGAACAAGTATTCGTTACCGAGGATCGATGATCTGTTCGATCAGTTGCGAGGAGCTTTGATTTTCTCGAAGATTGACTTGAGATCAGGATATCACGGCTTAAGGTCAAGGAGGTAGATATTCATAAGACTATGTTTTGAACTCGTTATGGGCATTACGAGTTCTTAGTGATGCCGTTCGGGTTGACAAATGCACCAGCTGCATTTATGGACATGATGAACCGGGTCTTCCAACCCTATCTAGACCAGTTTGTGGTGGTGTTCATAGATGACATCTTGGTGTACTCAAAGACTGAAGAAGAGCATGATTCGCATCTACGAGTTGTATTGCAGATACTAAGGGAGAAGCAATTGTATGCCAAATTCAGTAAGTGTGAATTTTGGCTAAAGGAAGTGACCTTTTTGGGGCATGTTGTGTCTGCCGAAGGAATCAGAGTTGATCCCCGGAAGGTCGAAGCTGTGTTGGATTGGAAGCTACCGAAGTCAGTGGCAGAAATTTAGAGTTTTCTAGGTTTGGCTGGGTATTACAGGCGTTTCGTTGAGGGGTTTTCGTTGATTGCTGCACCCCTAACTAAGCTGTTACGTAAGGGAGTACCGTTTGTATGGTCAGATAAACAGCAAGAGAGCTTTGAGAAATTGAAGAAGATTCTGACAGAAGCGCCAGTATTGATTCAACCTGAGGCTGGTAAGGAGTTTATTGTTTATTGTGATGCATCACACACGGGCTTGGGATGTGTGTTAATGCAAGGGGGAAAAGTGGTGGCTTATGCATCTCGTCAATTGAGGCCACGTGAGGTAAACTATCCCACTCATGATTTGGAGTTAGCTGCAGTGGTGTTTGCTCTGAAGATTTGGAGACACTATCTGTACGGGGAGAAGTCGATCATATATACGGATCATAAGACTCTAAAGTATCTCCTTACCCAAAAGGAGTTGAACTTGAGGCAGTGGAGATGGATAGAACTGTTGAAAGATTATGACTTTTCAATCGAGTATCATCCAAGAAAAGCTAACGTAGTGGCTGATGCGTTGAGTCGTAAGGTGATATCAGATTTGAGAGCAATGTTCGCTCATCTCAGCCTATATGAAGATGGTAGCCTGTTAGCCGAACTTCAGGTGAAACCTGCATGAGTAAGCCAGATTAAGGAAAAGCAGTTGATAGATGAAGCGTTGGGTTCTCGACTTTTGCAAGTGGAAAGTGGTGAGATAGGGGATTTTGAATTGAATAGTGATGGAGTATTGTGTTTCCACGGAAGAGTTTGTATGCCCAGGGATTCAGAATTAAGGCAAATGATTCTGCGTGAGGCGCATAGTAGCCCATATGCTATGCACCCCGGAGAAAACAAAATGTACCGAGACCTCCGTGAGCAGTATTGGTGGCCAGGGTTGAAACGGGAGGTTACTGATTTCGTGAGCAAGTGCTTAACATGCCAGCAAGTGAAGGCGGAACATCAATTGCCGTCAGGGTTGCTACAACCGGTAAAAATCCCATTATGGAAATGGGAAAGGATAATGATGGACTTTGTTAGTAGGTTACCTTTAATGCCTACTAAGAAAGATTTCGTATGGGTGATAGTGGATCGGTTGACGAAGACTGCTCATTTCCTACCTGTTCGTACGGATTATTCATTGCAGAAGTTGGCCAAGTTGTATGTAGCAGAGATCGTGAGGTTACATGGGGTACCAGTGTCTATCATATCGGACAGGGATCCTAGGTTTACATCACGGTTTTGGAAGGCTCTACATAAAGCTTTGGGTACAAGGTTAAATTTCAGCACGGCATTTCATCCTCAGACAGATGGTCAGTCGGAGAGAGTAATCCAGATTCTGGAAGACATGTTAAGGGGCTGTGTAATTGACTTCAGGGGTAGTTGGGAAGATTTTCTACTGTTGGCAGAGTTTGCATAAACAACAGCTACCAATCTAGCATCCAGATGGCACCCTACGAGGCGTTGTATGGTCGTAGGTGTCGTAACCCTACTTGTTGGACTGAGCTGGGGGAGCGACAGTTGTTGGGTCCTGAGTTGATTTCGGAGACGGAAGAAAAAGTTAAGGTAATTTGGGCTCAGTTAAAGGAAGCTTCAGATAGGCAGAAATCATATGCAGATTTAAAGCGTAAGGATATAGAATTCTCTGTGGGTGATCAAGTCTTTCTGAAGGTCTCACCTTGGAAGAAGATCTTAAGATTTGGGTGGAAAGGGAAGTTGAGTCCTAGATTCATCAGACCTTACCGTGTATTGAAGCGTGTTGGGCCAGTGGCTTATCAGTTGGAGTTACCTCCGGAGCTAAGTTAGATACATAGTGTATTCCATGTCTCTATGTTAAGGCGTTATCGTTCGGATTCATCTCATGTTGTACCAGTGGAGGAAGTTGAGTTAAGACCTGACTTGTCTTTTGAAGAAGAGCTAGTACAGATTTTAGATCGAGATGTTAAGGTGCTGAGAAGGAAGTCAGTACCGTTAGTACAGTAATATGGTGTAATCACGGATCATAGGAAGCTACATGGGAGTATGAGGAGATGATCCGGCAACAGTACCCTTATCTCTTTTAAACAGGTAAATTTCAAGGCCGAAATTTTCTTTAAGGGGGGTAGAATTGTAACATCCTGAAATTCAGAATTTTATGTGTTGCATTATACCATGCGATAGGCTAGTTAAAATTATTAATTGTGTATGTTTTAAGGTCCTAAGAAGTCTCGGGGTTGAGTTGGACCTTAGCAAAAATTTTTTGTTTAAGTACTTTAAGGAGAGAAGGTAAGTGGCCTCAAGGCTTAAGGAAATAAGTGTGTATTTTGCTAGCATAAGTGAGCATATGGCAAGGAGGTTATGGCGTCAAGTGGAGAGCTTGGAGGGAAGGGGTTCAAATCCCATCTTTTGCAAATTTTGGATTTATTTTTGTACTCCTATCCCAAGTGTAGGCCATGGTCTTAAATAAGGTAAGGTAGACTTTTTATTTATGGAATTATGACTAAGGATTATGGTAAGGAGGAAAACAAGGGAAACTGAAGAAAAGAAATCAAAGAAAAGGGATAAGGAAGGGAACATGTTGGCGAATGCTAGGAGTTGCCTTGGGAGGAATTTTTGTCAACATTCATCTTTTGGTAAAGATGATACACGGTTTTGGAGAGGGGGATTGGAGAGCCAAATTTTCCTAGAGTCATTTTAGAAGTTTGGTGCATGAGAGCCATTTTCTTTGGTTTGAACATTTTGTGTTTCTTTTCTAATCATTTTCTTTTGTCTTACCGAAACACTAAAGTCATTTTGGTACTTTCTTTTCCAATTTCTTTTCCCCTTGTTTTGGCCGAAACCTCCTAGTCCATTTGTTCATCATTCTCCCTTGTTTTGTCGTAACCCTCGATTCATTTGGTTCATCTTCTTTTGATTGTTAACCGAAACTATTTAGCATTCTTTTCTCTCCATCCTTTCTTTTCTTTTTGACACTTCTTCAACCATTTCACTATTTCTTTCTTTCTTTTCTTTCGTATTGGGCACTCTCTTCTTGACCGAATCGGTAAGTGACCTTATTCTCCTCTTTTCACTTTCATTTTCTTTTTTTTCTAGCCGAATAAGTGTTTATCACTATTCGGTTGTGTATCTTGTTTCTAAGCTGAAATGGTGTTTCCTCCTACTCCTTCACATCTTAATCATCCTCTTTTTCGTAGAGTTTTAAGTGGGTGGCCGAATATCATCCTAGCCGATTCAATTCTAGCCTTAAGTAAATCGGAGGAAATCGGATTCAATATCGTTAAGGTAAGGAGTTCGTCATAGTTCATTTTGATTTATTTCGCTATTCGGTTATTTTGTTAATCAGATTGAAAGTTTGGCTAATCGATTATTATAGGGACTAGATCGTTCGTTTTTATCTACTCATTGATCTTCAGAGATAGTGGTAAGCCGAACCTTCTCCTTAGACAATCGTTTCATATCATCGCAATAATGTTTTGATTAAGATTCTTTTTCCAATGGAGGCAAGTGGTACCGATTTGAAGGGAAAAGCGTTAGTAGGAGACAGAAGGGGTGGATTTGCAATTCCTACTCCTAAATTCAAACGAAGGGCGGTATCGGCGGTTCGGGATTTTCCACCGGGTTGTGGACCATCATCCGGTGAGAATAGACAAATCTTGGTCGTTCACGATACTAAGAGTAAGCAATTCATTAGATCGTTTGATTTAGATTTAGAATAATAAAATCTCGCTTCTTGGTTAATCGAGTATTATGTTGTCATAGGTGCCGACGATCAAGAGGGTTTAATACTTACCGTAATCAGGTGTGTAATCTCACACCAAAATCCCGTAGATTTATGATTCGATATCACGTTGGAAATAAGATCATTATTATTTATATGGTTAAAATTATAATATGGCATAAACCGGGAGATTTGCTTAAATTACATTATTTCAATGAACTTGTCAAAATTGGTATTAAAATTTTTTAAAATTACAAAAAGCACCCCTATGGGCCGATTTACAAAAATGCCCCTATAGGCCGATTTACGAAAATGCCCCTCTAGGCCGATTTACGAAAATGCCCCTTTGGGCCGAATTACAAAAATGCCCCTATGGGCCGAACAGCTAGAATGCTTTAGTGGAACGAATTACAAAGATCTATAGTTGGCCGATTTACCGTAATAAATTGTTGGATTAATGATTGTTGTACATATATGTGGATATTATGTTTAATTATGTATGATGCATGTTACATATTGCATCGGTTGGGAAAAATGATGAAGAGAAGTGTAGCCTGGTGGCATTGCCACAAAAATGTTTATTATTATGTTTCATTATGATTTCAAAGTGGCATGGCCACAAATAAAATATTATAAATGGCAACTTGCTGCGAATTGGTGTGAACGGGCGGGGTGGGTTGACTTGATCCCCACAGTGTGATTGGGTGGTCTGGGGTGTGATGGATGGATGGGTTGGGTTGCATACATTGCATATATATATATTCGTTATGTGAATGGGCTTAGACAAGATGATGCTAAATGGGTTCAGCCCAGTGGACAACGGTAGGGGATTATACACCGAGTTCTAGTAACTCACCCCTTTTCCTTAACCTCTGCAGTAATGCTCGATGAATGTGGACTTGGTCCATGGATGACTCGGTGGAGGCCATACTTTAGAAATGGTGTTTCGAACTTTAGTAAACTTTCTTTTCCGTTTATTTCGTTACTTTTACTATTTTGGATTTTTAATGTTGTAATAAGGCCTCTGGACTATTTTTATTTTGCTTTATATTTGGGATGTTTTTATCATTTCACTTAAATTGTTTAAAAAGGGGATTTTTCTAAAATCATAAATAACGGTTTCCAAAGTTGATTAACAAATGGATTTCATAAACACACTTGTACAAATAATTTAACTTGGAATTTCTTTCAAATTATCAACAATATTTTCAAAAGTCACAGTTTTAACATCACAAATTTGAATATCGATTCTTCAATTAAACCTCTCGATAGTAGTAGTATTTTTATCGAATATTTTTCAAACTGGTTTTTCCAAATAATACTTATTTTAGTACGAATTACAAGTTCCTAAAAATGTTTTATTCATGTGACATGTCAGATCCGGTCGTAACGCATGGGCCGAGTTTGGGGTGTTACATAGCTTTAACTTCAATCACATACATTCCACATGAGTACGTAATTCAATTCAACCATGTACTTTGTCAAACATTATAATTTAGTCCTCTATTTCACTATCAAAGCATATTTCAATCAACCATGCAAAATTTACACATGATAGATCAAATTCAAATCATTGTTAAACATAACAAGTCTATCACGAACTTACTTAAACGTAGTAGCTACCAACACGTCGACGATGACTACTCAACAACTTTTTCTTTCTCGCAATTATCAACCGATTGATCCGTTTCTTAATCTATATATATAATAATTCAATTCAATTCACCAATTCAAATATCTTAAAATATTTAAATTCATGTATTTGACCCATTATCAATATTTTTCTCTTTTACCCTAAACTTTTACCTTTTATTCAATTTAGCCTTTAAACTCGAAACTTGCACAATTATAAAAATTTCACCAAATCTAAGCTAGCCGAGTTCTCTATGGCTCTCACATAGCCCATAATTATTAAAATTTCACAAAAATCTCACGCTAAATTTACTATTTATCAATTTAGTCCTTAAACTTAAAACTAACCAAAATTCCTTTAAAAAATAGTCTTAATTAACAACCAAGCTTGTTAATCTATCATTTAAATTCAAGAACATCAAAATTCATCAATAGCCAATTTCAAAACATTTGACAGTTTTGCACAATAGTCTCTGGATTAGGTAGATTAAGTTACAACGAACTCAAAAACATAAAAATCATGAAAAACGAGTTGAAACATACTTACATGTAAGAGATTTTTCACTTGGTCGAATGCTCTATGTTGGCTATGGTTGTTTCAATTGAAGAATAAAAATGGGGAAGATGATGACTAACATTTCTTTTTGTTTTACTATTGCTTTTAATTATTATAACTTTTAACTTAACATAAAAACTATATTAAACATATCCACCACCGTCCCACATTAATAAAAATGGCATATTTACTAAATAAATCCTTAAAAAAAATTAAATCATATGTTTTAGCTATTAATAGTCAATAGTGATTAAGCTTTATGCCTTTTACGATTTAGTTTTTTTTTTACTTAATTAACTATCTAAACGTTAAAAATTACCTAACCAAATTTTGATACAACACTTTAGTAACCTTATAAATATTAAATAAATAAAATTTACCAACTCACTGGTCGGCATTGTGATCCCGAAACCACTGTTTTCGGCACCATTGAAAACAGGTTGTTACAACTTATTTTTATAATTTTTTTATTTTTTTATTTTATTTTTTAATAATTTATTTGCTTTGAACCGATCAGACCACTTTTTGGGAACCAATTGGTTAAACCAGTTTGAAATCAATTCAACTAATATTTTTAGCTCGGTTTAACTAATTAAGTCATCTCAACTACTTATGCCATTTTCATATATGTACATTTAACAAGTTATAAACTTGACTCAAACCATATTGTCAATTTGGAATTCAAAATGATCATTTCGGTACAAAACTATCTCCAAACCTTAGGTACATGCCATATATCAAAATGAACAATGGACTATACAAACATTGCTGAGTCGAAGGCTACGGGTTTGATGTTGAGTTCCTTCTCAAAACTTTGAGTTTCATATATACCTGTGCATGAAATAAACAAACCGTACACTGAGCAATTAATCTCAGTGGTACTTTCATGATTCACGCCATATAAACAAAAGCATTAACATAATAAGAATATAAACAATGCATAATTCAATTCATATATTCATGATTCATATGTCAATTTCATTATTGTCTCAATTAACAATTCAATAAAAATATAACATGACAACTTTTTACTAGACATGTCCAAGGGTCGGGCCACCCGGGCCGGCCTAAAGGCTCGCCCGAAAAGTGGGAGGGTTTGGGTAAAAATATAGGCCCAAAAATGGGCTTGGAAAAAAAAATAAAGCTCGTTTAGGAAATGGATTGGGCCTTGGGTAAGGCTTTTTTGGCTCGAGCATGGCCCGGGCTATGCAAAATAAAATATTTGTTGTTTTTTTCCCCTGTTTTCTTACTTTTTTTATTAATTGTTGTTATATTATTTTTTTCACTATTTTTCTACCATTATTTTGTTATTATTTAGATATTGTATAACTCTTGTTTTATTGTTAATTTTGTTACTATTTTAGAGGTATTTGCTTGTTAAGTTGTACCTATCTTAGTGTTATTTGAATATACATATTTTTTAAAATTTATTTTCAATTTTTTGGGAAATATTTATTTTAAATGTTTTTAGTATTTTTGATGTATTATATTTTTAAAAAAAATTATATAAAAAATTAATATGGGCGGGTCGGGTTGAGCCCAAGTTTTAACATTTTTATCCGGGCTTGGACAAAATTTTAGGCCCATTTTTTGGGGTGGGCCGGGCCTGGGCCTAGCAAACGAGCGTAAAATTTTGGTTAGGTCTGGCCTGTTTGCTAGGCCCGAGCCCAGCCCATGGACACCTGCACTTTCTACCATTAAGGATGTATGTGTTACTGTTTCAATTCAAACCATTTGAATATATGAATATCACATTTTCGTATCAAAACTATTGATTCATTTAGTTTCCATATCGACCCTCTGGACTCATATAAATCGATTCGAATATCATTTAACTTATTAACATTTTATATTCCAAATTAACCTAATTTGAACTCAAATGGATACACGGATTATCCAACCTAGCACCCAGTGCCTCACCGTAACTTTCAAATTATATAAATTGCATCTGGCGCACATTGGTATAACTGAAGTAAAAGGTAGCATAGCAAAGACAACCAAAGACTCGTAAATGGGACAAATTGGGTGACTTATTGTATAGCATCTCAAATGGATTCTTCCAATCTAAAATTGAGGTAGGTAATTGTCTGATAATATAGCAAGCAGTGAGAACACATTCGCCCCAAAATTTAGTAAGAACATTGTAACAGCCCGTTTTCAGTGAAATCAGAACAGTGGTTTTGGGACAACAAATTTGACGTGAAAATATTTATTTTATTATTATTTTAATGTCTACATTATGTTAGTAGTGTCGTATAAAAATTTCGTTAAGAAATTTTATCCTTTACATGCTTAATTTGGTGAAAATGACTAAATCGTAAAAGGTGTAAAAGTATAGTTCCATTAGTTAAAGGTGTCTAATAACTATGAAATTAAATGCTTAAGGGATTTAGGGGGTAATTAGACCAATTTTATTATGATTGGACATTTATGGACATGAATTAAGTGATTTTAAGGTTAATAATAAAGGTTAAATAAGTAATTTGGTAAATAAGTAAAGTAAAATAAGGAAAAAAAACAAAAGATATCATCATTTTACTTCATCTTCACCGAAATTTAACATTGATGAAGCTATGGTTAGGGTTTGAGAGCTTTGATCAATTGTTTGGCTAGCATCTAAGTGAAATTTCATCTCGTTTTTAATGATTTTAATGGTTTTGAAGTCATTGTAGCTTAATCTAGCTAGCCCAGGGACTAATTTGCAAAATTGTTAAAGGATTAAGGTTTTTCCATGAATGTGTTTGTGTGATTCTTGAAAATTTATGGAAGAAAATGAATCACTGTTGTTAAATAAACAACTTTTGTAAAGTAATTTTTGATGAAATTATGATTTAGGGACTTATTTGCTAAAGTAGTAAAATGCCATGGTGAATTTTTGATTTGTGTGGGTTGATATGAGTCCCTAGGTAAATCAGCTAGCATGATATGTGGATGAAATTGCATGAATTTCAATTTACGAGATAAAGGACTAAATTGTAAATAAGTTAAAATAATAGGGGCAAAAGCATAATTTTGTAAAAGTATGAATTTTGGACTGAGTTGAATAGAATGAATATTAATTGGATTAAATTTGCTTATTTGAATCAAGTTAAGCCTCGTACGGATCTAGATCGAGGGAAAGATAAAGTCTCGGATTAGTGATCCTATTTCGTCGTCTTTGCATTCGAGGTAAGTTTGTGTGTTAAAAAAGCATTTTAATGTTATTTGATTTAAATTCTATTATGCTATTCATCATATCATGGCATGACGAAAATCCAACGACGTTACGACGACTATCAAGCCCCGTTTGAACCTTAGGAATATATAGGATACAAATGACATGTCATTAGGGTTACCATGCTTCGGGTGCTGGTCCTGAATGTCCTACCGATGGCTGAGTTTCGACATTTTTTACGGATACTCATCATCTTGTGTGAGCGATATCGTAAAGCTACATTTCGACCGTCAGCTTGTGTGAGTAGACCCATTTATGGCTCGAGTGAGCATCTATGTAAAGGAAAAGGAAAAGGATTGGTTTCGACCATGTGTTTAGCACACTTTGTGTGAGCTTCCCGCGTATCCGATATTATTCTAAGTGGTTCAACGGGCATGAAAAGGGAAGGAACGATAAGTGTTCCGATAGCTAAGTTAAGAACTTATGGAAAGGTATGAATTATTAATGATCAAAGTATGTATAACCGTGTTTATGAAAAGCATGAATTCAAGTATGCTATGTTCATGAAATTTACTTTACTATGAGATGATTTTGCTAAGTTATGCGTTTAATCACTAACTTGCGTTGTTGATGATGCTTAGGCATGTGTCAAGCTATGTTGGATTGATTCATGTCTATTTTTAAGATTATGCATTGAAATGGTAAGCTATGTTCATGATTTACGAACTTACTACGCATTATATGCTTACGATGTTGTTATTTTCTATGTTTTATAGATTATCAAAAGCTCGATCGAATTAGAAGCTCGTTGGAGACCTATCACACTATCTAGAGATTATATCGGTAGATTTTGATGTTTTGGTCATGGTTATAATGGCATGTATAAGTGATTTGTGTTTGATAAACTAGTTGTTATGTTTGGCTTGTAAATATGGTAATTTGGTTGGTGTGCTTTTGGCACTTTGATGCTATAATGGTTGATGTTTATATGGTCAAATTGATGTATGGTTTTATGACCAAAGTGATAAGTGTTGGCATGTTTGAAATGTGGTTAATTAGGTTTTGTTTGATATGGAATTTGGTTGAGTTTGTTTTGGTAGGGAAATAAGTAGTTGTGTATGCTTGAATTATGGATAAATATGCTCATGCTAATACATGTTCAATGGTTGTGATTAAGGTGCCTTTTGGCATATTGGTTGTATGGATATTTGGTATAGATATTTGGTCATTTTATGCATTCTTTGGACATGATTTAGGGCCTTGGTTATATGTGCAAATGTGTTGTAGGTTCATGCTTGAATTGGGTGAAAGAAATGGCTTGATTTTGGCCTATTTCTTGTCCACACGGCCACAGACACGGGCGTGTGTCTCAGCCGTGTGTGACACACGTCCATGCGACACGGCCATGTGTCCCCCATAGGTTTTAAAGGGTTGCAAGTTAGGCAGTTACACGGCCTAGCACACGGGTGTGTGAGGCCATTTCGAGAGTTAACGGCCTGGCACAAGGACGTGTGGCTTGGCCGTGTGACCCAAGGCAAAGAGTTACATGGGCATGGACATGGTCGTGTGTCCCTATTTCGAATGAGACACAGGCGTGTGTCTCAGCTGTGTGAGGCACATGGCCGTGTGACCCCTGTAGTGTGAAATTTTCCAACTTTTTCCTTAAGGTTTCATATGTTCCCAATTTAGTCCTGAATCACTTCTAAGGTGTTTCTAAAGCCTCGAGGGCTCAAATAAGGGACGATATGCATGTTTTTGAATGAATTTTTCTATGATTATGAAATGTTTGGAAATGATGATTGATTTTAAGTTACGTTTTTACGGTAATGCTCCATAACCCTATTCCAATGACGGATACGAATTAGGGGTGTTAAAAACATTAGACTGAAATTTTAGAGCTTGAGCAATTTCCAAGAAATGATGGTGCTTACACTCAGCAATACCATTTTGTTGAGGCGTACAAACACAAGAACTTTGATGAATAATGCCCAAAGACGAAAATAAGGAATTAAATTCGAATACAAAAAATTCAATCCCATTATCACTATGAACAATTTTTATATCCATAGAAATTTGGGTTTTAACCAAGGCAATAAACAATTCTAAGGTAATGAAAGCATCACTTTTAAGGTTAATAAGATAAACCCAAGTTGCTCAAGTAAAATCATCAACAATCGTATGCCCACTATGTGTTGAAAATTTATATGGCCCCCTCAAATCAATATGAACTAAATAAAATGGTGATTCGACTTGAGAATGACTAACAAGAAAATGAAAATGTGTTTGTTTAGCTAACAAACAAACATGAAATAGACGAATACAACCATTGTTCAAAGGATTACAATACGAATGATTCATCTTATTAATTTTAGAAAATGAAGCATGACCAAGACACGCATTCCAAATGAAGGATGTATCAATTGTAGAAAAAAAATAAGAAACTAAGAAAGCTGAAGTTAAAGAATAAAGTGGTCAAAGGAGATAAAAAACCATGTTGCTCTCTACCAATCTCCTTCACTTACCCACTATAAAGGTTTTGTAAAAGACAAAAATGAGAATAAAAGGTAACAAAATAATGTAACTCTCAAGTCAATTTTAAGATAAAAATCAAATTAAATTTAAAATCAGGGACATGAAGAACATTAGTAAGCTTATGTGAGGGTAATAAGGCATAGGTACCCATGTTAGTAATAAGGACAGACTTACAGTAGGCAATCAGAAAAATAATGGAAAATATGCACATGGAACTAAAGAATCCAAACAATGGATATCTAATGTCATATGATTGGTAGCACCTGTATCCAATATCCAATGAGAAGTAAATGACTAAGAACAATATCCAATATCTAAAATAGCTTCAACACTCCTTATAACAGCCCGTTTTTAGTCAAATCGGAACAATGGTTTCAGAACAACAAATTCGAAGTCAAAATATTTATTTTATTATTATTTTTATACTTACAGTATGTTTGAATGATTGTGTGAAAGTTTTGTTTAGAAATTTTATTATTTGGTTAGTCAATTTGATAAAAATGACTAAATCGCGTAAAGTGCAAAAGTGGCGTTCTATTAGTTAAAGGTATTAAATAGTTATGGAATATTAAAGTGAAGGTCCTTATGTTGTAATTAGACCATTGGTTGTCTAAATGGACATTTATGGACTTATAATAAGTGATTTAAGTGATTAATATTAAAGGTTAAAATAGTAAATTATAAAATAACTTAGTAAAATATTAGAAAATGTTGTATCATCTTCTTCACTAAGTATCCACCACCGAAAATAAGGGTTTGAAAATCCATTAGATAGCTTGAAGCATTCGGCACTTTCAATTGCTAGCATGTAAGTTATTCTGACTCGATTTTTAGTAATTTTTATGTTTTTGATATCGTTGCAGCTTAGGGACTATTTTGCAAAAAATTTAAAGATTTTGAATGTTTCTATTGATGAATACATGATTATTTTTATGTTTAATGATAGATTTTGAATGCTTGTTCATAGGTATACAAGTTAAGTGATTTTTAGTGAAAATGCAAATTAGGGATTAAATTGTGAAATATGGAAACTTTGTGGTTAAAATGTGAAATAAATGAAAAATATGGGATGCTAGGGGTATAATAGTAATTCAGATAGGCTTGGGTTGTGATGAAATTGAATGAATTTTATTTTACGAGCCTAGGGACTAATTTGTAAAAGTGGTGAAATATTAGGGGAAAATGTGTAAAAGAGCGTAAAGGTGTGTTTTGGACTAAATTGAATAGAGAGATAATTAAATAAGCTGATTTTGATTACATATAGATCAAGAAAAGTGAAATCCAGACTTAGATCGGGAAAGAACAAGGTCTCGAATTAGTTGACTCGTGTCATCATTTTCACATCCGAGGTAAGTTTATATGCAATGAGCTTTATTATAATTGTGTTTACATGCTTTTATATTGCATAAATTTTGATTTACGATCTTATGGACACTCTCGACGAAGAGTCGGCATTGGAAGTCCCGGTTGAACCTTAGGAATAGTTCAGGATACTAGTGACATGTCATTAGGGGATACATCGAGTTGGCTTCGGGCCATGATATTAGCACTTCAGGTGCGAGATATACCAATTTGGCTTCAGACTATGAATATCGGGTGATTTGGCTTCGGGCCATGATATTAGCACTTCAGGTGCGAGATATACCAATTTGGCTTCAGACTATGAATATCGGGTGATTTGGCTTCGGGCCATGATATCAGTATTTCAGATATAAGCTACCTTGATTTGTCTTCGGGCCTTGGTATAGGTACTTAGTGTGCGAGACTCTTGAGTATTCGACTTAACGGGTAAATGAATGATGCGGTTGAGAATGAGATTGGTACGAGATGGTACATGTATGTGTATAAACCATATTATCTTTGAATCGAAGAAGTGGTGAAGCAAATATATAGTTTTGTGAATAAGTAATTGAAAGGTTTGTTAGTTGATGTGAATTCATGTATTTATAATCAATTGTTGAATTACGTGTTTATGATTATATCGAGTTTATTTCATACGAGCATACTAAGCTTTATAGCTTACATCATTTATTTTTCTATGTTTTATAGTGAATTCAAAGTTAGCTCAGATTCAGGGATCGTCAGAGATTTCGTCACACTATCCTACTATCGATTTGGTACTTTTAAGCTTATGTTTTGTGTATATGGCATGCATAGGGATTTTGGTCATGTTGGTTATGTTTTGGTAATGATTTTGGCCATTTGAATTGGCTTGTAAATGTATATGTCTTGGTTTGTATATAATAGCCATGAGAGTTGGCTTATTTTGAGTTAATTTGCTTGAGTATATGTGTATGTGCCTATAGTCTATGTTATGTAAATTGAGGTTTGTTTTGTGATGCTTATTAATTGAAACACCCCAAACCCGGCCCACAAGCCCTGACCGGATCTGGTATGTTCTTGGAGTAAAACAGTTCAAAACTTGTTTGTTACTTTGGAAAACTTTGGGTGATTTAGGAGAAAAATTTGGATTGGGTTCAAATTGAAAACATCGTTATTCTCGAAGATTAGGCTTTATTAAGACTTTATTGTTATATTTCAAAACCATAAGTTAAAGGAAAAAGTCGAGTTTTTAGAGTTTACTACTTAAATTGAAAATCATTTGTGTTAGGTGTTAAAACATTTAAAGATTTATTTTTAAGAAAAGTTGCTTAAACTTTAAATTGATAAAAATTGTATCATAATAAAATAAATAAAATGCATGCATAATCAGTTTATAGCTATGGCCTTATTACATTAAAACAAACCGAATAAATCCAAAATACTTAGAAATAAAAAGTCCAAAATTAAAATAAAGTCCGAGTTGAACATGGCCACCACTAAGCTCCCGCGACCCGGTCCGTTCTTGAGTGTCACCTGAAAAGTATCCCACAACGGTGTGAGTCAAACAGACTCAGTGTGTATAACCAACACTAAGTCCCAACGATTCAGGCATATCATATCATATCATACGTATATATAACAGATAGAAATAATGATGCAAACCCGAACCCATACCTAGATAACCATCCGCTACACATCACCCGTACCAACCATCACACCGTGGGGACTACTAAGTCGACCCTCCATCCGCTACACATCATCGAAGGCAGTCGCTGCAGACGACTTGCTCATCGCCCTTATAAATTTTGTGGCATAGCCACCAGACATTATTTTGTGACATAAGTCACCACATTCAGATTTTGTGACATGAGTCACCACATTCAGATATTGTGGTATAAACCACCAGATCACTTCCCCTTTCCATATAACCCATATGCCCCATGTCACACAGAATATGCAATATCATGCCTTATGCCTTATTCCACATTCTTATCGATATTCACATATGTACCATATTCCAAATATTCATATCATAATATTATTCATATCATTTATTAACATAATGTTAAGGTTACTTACCTGAGTACTTTGTACCATCACATGGTACCTTTGCCCACTTTTCACATTATTATAAACACATATATTAAATTGATACCATAAATCTATTAAGAGTTAGTGTGGGGTACACACCTGGTTTACTTAATGCTTTCACTGAAATCCCGAAAATCCCGATCTAACACTCTAGATCCTTAGTTCCTATATTCGGCCAACACTTAATACTTTTAGTAAAAAGCCATTCGGCTAAACAATCAAATCGAAGGATTATTGCAATCAAAATCCTTACCTTGCTACCGATTTGATTACTAATCAAATCCCGAAACTTTGTGACACTCCTTCCTTGCAATCGGCCAATACTAGATCACCGGACTTGGTTAGTTTCGGCTTTTAAATAACTAAGAAACATATTTGAATCACTAAATATAGACTTGGCCGAATGTTGAGTTCACTTACCTTGCGAATCTTAAATCCCGAAATTGCTACTTGCTCTTGGCGATGTCGAGATCCCTATAGGTATATGTTAGATTCGGTTCGACACCTAATCTCAATAAATGGCCCTTGGCCGAATACACATCTTGCTTACCTTGAGTACCTCAAATCCCGAAAAGAACACCTTTACGCTGGTTACAACCAAAAGAAACACATTAATATGGCCTTAAGCATATTCGGCCATCCTTAGAAATCAAGGCCTACCCTTGATTTGGCTCACCAAATAAGAAAAGATAAAACCGATTGCTAAGAGGAATACTTACCACCAACGTTTGCTTGAAGAGACTAAAAGATAAAAGATTTCGCTAACTCTTTTGGCTTTTAAAACTTGCGACAAAGAGAGAAGAATAAGGCCTTCAAGATTCGGCTATGGCTCCCAAATGGTCATGAAATATTCGCTACAAGAGGAAGGGGTAAGGTTGAAGGAAGGAAAGAAAAGATGGGTTTGGAAGAGATTAGAAAAATTCAGCCCACCTTAATGCACTAAGTGACCGAACTTGGAGAAAGAAAAAGAGAAAAACAAAACTATCAACTATGAATTTTCGGCACACTTCCCCTATCAAAACCCCAAAACCGATTATGCACCCTTAGAGCCCCACATTCGGCCACTACATCTTCACTTATCAAATCCCTTATTTTTCTCTCTATCACTTCATTCAAAATAATAAAAATAAATCCACAATTATCTCTTAACTTAGCCGAATTTTTAAAAGGAACCTTAAACTCATCCCTTAGTGCCCCATTGCCGTCCACTACTGCTCAATCTTGCAGCAAAATAAAACTCTTTTATTTGCTTCCCTTGCAGCTCGAACCTAGCCTCTTGCCCACTGCATATGGCGTCACTTACTAGAGCTTTAAGTGGCGCCTTCATGCCACTTTACCAAGGCACTTTTTGTGTCTAATTTCCCCTACTATTTCCCTTAAGGCCTCTTTTGTTCAATTCCCCTTCAATACTTAAAACTTAATATTTTCTAAGGCATTCTTCTATATTCTAAGGTTCTAAAAATTCATAAAACATATTTACAACACACACAGGCATGCTACTTCACATAATTAAGCAATAATGCACAAGCCCTAAATCTCGGATATTATAGTTCTACCCCCCTTAAAATAATTTCGTCCTCGAAATTACCTGGCTAAAATAAGTGAGGGTATTGTTGTCGCATTGTTTCTTCCGGCTCCCACGAAGCTTCTTCCGATCCATGATTGCGCCATAACACTTTGACCAAAGGAACTGATTTCCTTCGCAACACTTTCACATCTCGTTCCAAGATCTGAATCGGCTCTTCCTCGTAGGACAAATCTGGTCTTAGCTCCACCTCCTCAACTGGCACCACATGAGATGGATCCGATCGATAACGACGTAGCATAGAAACATGGAATACGTCATGCATCTGCTTCAATTCCGGAGGTAACTCTAGCTGGTATGCCACTGGTCCAACTCGCTTTAATACCCGATAAGGCCCTATAAACCTGGGACTTAGCTTCCCTTTGCAACCAAATCTCATCACCTTCTTCCAAGGCGACACCTTAAGAAACACTCGATCTCCCACAGCAAATTCTATTTCCTTTCGCTTAAGATCCGCATACGACTTCTGCCTGTCAGATGCCTCCTTTAATCGTGCCCGAATTAACTTAACCTTTTCTTCGGATTCGCCACAATCCGGACCCAAAACTTGACGTTCTCCTAATTCTGCGCCCAACACGTAGGTGTGCGACACCTCCGTCCATACAGTGCTTCATACGGTGCCATCCGAATACTGGCTTGATAGCTGTTATTATATGCAAATTCTGCTAAAGGCAAGTATTCTTCCCAACTTCCTCTCAAGTCTATCACACTGACCCCTCAACATATCTTCCAACACTTGGATCACTCATTTCAGATTAACCGTCCGACTATGGATGAAATGCCGTAGTGAAATCCAATCTGGTGCCTAAAGCCCGATGTAGTGCTTTCGGAACGAGAGACGTAAACCTTGGATCCCTATCCGAGATAATCGACATTGGCACTCCATGCAACCTCACAATTTCGCCACATATAACTTCGCCAACTTCGTAAAGAATAGTCAACCCAGAGAGAATGAAATGCGCGGACTTTGTCAACCGATCCACTATCACCCACACCGAGTCCTTCTTAGTAGGCGCAAGGGGAAGCCCACTAACGAAGTCCATGGTGATTCTCTCCCACTTCCATCGTGGAATCTTTATCTTTGAAGCAATCCTCGACGGAACTTGGTGTTCGGCCTTGACTTGTCGACACGTCAAGCATTTCCCTACAAATTCGGTAACTTCCCTCTTAAGACCAGGCCACCAAAACTGTTCCCTTAGATCTCTATACAACTTACTACCTCCGGGATGCATAGCATAGGGGCTACTATGCGATTCTCAAGAATTCTCCGCCTTAACTCCTTATCCTTAGGCATACTGGACCTTACCCTTGCAACACAATACTCCATCGCCGCTAACTCCATAATCCTCTAACTCCCCCTGCACTGCGCCGCAACTTAGCACTTATATATCATTATCCGCCTGGCGACTCTCTTTCACCTCCTCCAACCATGTCGTCTTAACTTGCAATTTTGCCAGCAGACTTCCATCGTCATACAAGCTAAGATGTGCAAACATCGCCCTCAGATCCGACACTACTTACCGACTTAGGGCATCTGCTACCACATTCGCCTTGCCCGAATGATATTCAATAGAACAATCGTAGTCTTTCAATAACTCCACCCACCTTCGCTGTCTCGAGTTCACTCTTTCACGAGTCGTGCCAGATACTTAAGGCTCTTGTGGTCTGTATAGATCACTGACTTTTCTCCATATAGGTAGTGCCTCCATACCTTAAGGGCAAAGACCACTGCCGCCAATTCCAAATCATGTATCGGGTAGTTAACCTCGTGTGGCCTTAACTGTCGAGACGCATAAGCGACTACCTTCCCGTCTTGCATCAGGACACATCCTAATCCTGTGTGGGAAGCATCACAGTACACCACAAAATCCTTCCCTGCCTCAGGCTGAATCAAGACTGGAGCTTCAGTCAAGACCCTCTTAAGCTTCTCAAAGCTCTCCTGTTGCCTATCTGTCCATACGAAAGGTACTTCCTTTCTCAACAATTTTGTCAAAGGTGCGGCTATTGATGAGAACCCTTCTACGAACCTTCTGTAGTAACCTGCCAATCCCAAGAAACTACGAACCTCAGCCACAGACTTAGGTGGTTTCCAATCCAACACCGCCTCAATCTTCCTAGGATCCACCCTTATCCCTTCTGCAGACACTACATGCCCTAAGAACGCAACCTCCTTTGACCAAAATTCACACTACTTTGAATTTGGCATAGAGCTTCTTCTCCCTTAACACTTGCAACACTATCCGGAGATGCTCGTCATGTTCCTCCTCCGACTTAGAATACACTAGGATTTCGTCTATGAACACAACGACGAATCGATCCAAGTAGGGTTGAAAAACCCAGTTCATCATATCCATGAGCGCGGTGCAAGGCGTTTCGTCAATCCGAACGGCATTACTACGAACTCATAATGCCCGTATCTTGTCCGGAAAGTCGTCTTATGGATATCCGCTTCCTTCACCTTTAAGTCGATGATATCCGCACCGTAGATCTATCTTCGAGAACACCGCGCTCCCTTAAGCGGATCAAACAAGTCGCGTCTATCTTGGCAACGGTACTTGTTCTTGATGGTCGACTTATTCAATTGTGGTAATCTATGCACATACGCATAGTCCCGTCCTTCTTCTTCACAAACAAGACCGGTGCTCTCCATGGAGACATACTGGGTCGAATGAACCCACGGTCAAGCAACTCCTGAATTTGAGCTTTGAGCTCCACCAACTCCTTTGCTGCCATTCTATACGGAGCGATAGATACTGGCGTCGTTCCAGGCAACAAGTCAATTCCAAAATCCACCTCCCTATCAGGGGGTATTCCAGGTAACTCCTCCGGGAAAACATCCACAAATTCCCTTACGGTTCTAACTCCACTTGTAACATCCCCAAACACGGCCCAAACATTACGACCGAATTTGGTTTGCTACAGAGAAAACATTTTGAAAACCATTTTAAGACTGATTTTAAAATTTGTCGAAATGCCTTTCAAATTAAATTTCTTTGTTAAAAACCATACTTAATAAATATTTGTTGAGTCGAGTTGTTTACAAATTTCAAATGTACCCGATGGTACCTTAAAACATTTTGCGTTTAATTTGAGAAAACATGTGCATCTGTTTTAACATCATCGAATAGTTTAAACAAAACATTCAAAACATGCAGCAATAATAAAATAATCCTAGGAGGCCTTATTACAATTAAACAACATAAATCCAAAAGAAAGATAATTAAACCCAAAATTCATTTATTAAAAACTCCACTGCATGGCCACCTCGAGTCCATCCCGCTCCATTTCCGCGATCTACTCATCTGCAAAATATTAAGGGAAAGGGGTGAGTCACCAAGACTCAGTGTGTAATCCCCCACCCGGTAAAGTAACTCATACACAAGTCATTAATAAACATGCCATGCAACCCAACTAGCCATCCATACTCCTTTTCTACCCCGTGTGGTCAAAACCACTTTGGTGGTCAAAACCACCGATGACTTAGAGTCACAAATCGGATGATGGGGCCAACCCATCGTGTGTGGTCAAAACCACCGATGACCATAGGTCGAGAATAATCAAGTGTGGTCAAAACCACTTTGGTGGTACCAAACCACTTTGGGACTTAGTCGCAAATTAATCAATCGTTGTGGTCAAAACCACTGATGACCATAGGTCACAAATAATCTGATGGGGCCAACCCATCTTGTGGTCAAAACCGGCGACGATGATCCATAATTCATCCCCTCCTCTCATCAATCCCACCATCACATGCTTATATATCAATTATCATGTTTCATGTCATAGCATTTAACATCATGTAATGGCATACAAATCATATATCAAAATTACAAATTAGGGACTTACTCGAATTCCATGCTTAGCCATAAGCAAATCACAACCAAAAGATCTAAGGCAAATAATAATAGCACGTAAATTAATAAAGTGTGTATAGAGATCTTACACACCTATTTTCTA
Organism: Gossypium sturtianum; assembly: GCA_025698515.1. Lineage (NCBI taxonomy): Eukaryota > Viridiplantae > Streptophyta > Magnoliopsida > Malvales > Malvaceae > Gossypium > Gossypium sturtianum. Next base: position 43,802,825 of record CM046952.1, read on the forward strand.
GCAATTCTCGAATATACTAGCGAAATCCCGAGACGTTGTTTCCTCCAATTCACCGAATTCCCGAATTTGTCACTTGTCCTATCGAGATTCCTACCAAAACACTTGATAATAATTAGCTTGCACATCTATTCATAACCAAAGCCTATAGCCGAATGTTACTTACCACCTTTCCTTAGGAGAATAAATCCCAAAAGCTTCCCTTAATGGCTATGGCTTCCCTCTTACTAATGCTTGAAAAAGAATCCCAAAAGGATCTTGTGCTCCTTGATATTCGACCAAAGTAACTCTAATGGAGAAGGAAAGATTTCAGCTATATAGTAATGAAAGGAGAAAATATGTGAATAAAAGTGAGGGAATATAAGTAGAAAAGAGAATAACAATGAGTGAATGGGGATTCGGTTTAATCAACAATGGAAGAAAGAAAAGAAAAGAGGATTTGAGGAAGAAAGAGGTTCGGCCAAATGAAAGAAAAGGGATTTGTGTTTGAGCACAAATCAAAGGAAGAAAAGAGAGATGGGAGAAATGAGATTCGGCCAACACCTTGTTTGCCCAAAAGAAAATGCACATAAATAAAAAGGTAGTTTTGATGTCAAAAGGAAAAATGTGAGAAAGAGAAATGGTATTTGATTCAACAAAATGAAGCTAAAATCCCAAAACAATTTTGCACAAAAATGCCTAAGTGCATTCGGCCAAAGAGGAATTTGCTTGGAGAGGAAAAGAAAATATGCCAAATGGTGCCCAAATGCCAAAGTTGGCCAAATATCCTCCCTTAAACCACCAAACACATTCGGCCACCCACCTAGACACCCTTGCCGTCCACATTCAACCACTAAAGCCTAGGAAAACTTTCCAAAACATCGTCCCTATTCCATGCCTTTGTCCCTCATCATGCCATAAGTTCAAGATTCTTATCCCCTAAATTAAGCTTTCCTTAATCATAAATTCAACTTACCAAAAGTTATTAGTCCACCTATCATAAATAAGTTTGACCGGCCATCAATGCTAATACAAAAATAAACCTTCAAAATGCTAAACATACCACTCGAACCTCTAACCTCAAGCTACCTTTCAAGCTCCTTAACCATCTTGCCACTTACTCCTCTTGTGCTTTAAATGAACACTTAATTAACTTAAGTGTCAAGCTCACTTAATCCTACTTCATTAAATATCCCAAACTAAAAATTATTCTAACTTCCTAAATAAAACAAGCCTTCACAAAACTATTCTAACACACAAAATTCCTACCCGAGCCAACACAAAAATAATACTCAAATTTTCCTAAAGCCCAATTCCCAATCGGCTCAATCCTACTAGGCCCAATTTTGGGATGTTACAATTCTACCCTCCTTAAAGAAATTTCGTCCTCGAAATTTCCAACTAGCTCACAGTCGTACCTCCTATCTCGCCACACTACGCTCCTACTGCGCACTCTGGTCTTAAAGAATTATCATATTTCTAAACACATTCTCCAAGTTCATAATCAAATTTTTCCCACACTTCACCAACTCAAAAGAACAAACTAACGTAACCACAAATAAGACAATTGAGGGTATTAGGAAATAAGAACTTACCCGTTGTCATATCTAGCACATCTTCCTCCTCGCGACGGCCAACTGCATAAACCAACCTTGGTTGCCTCGCCTCTGTACCTTCAGCACCTCGGCCACGCCCGTTACCATCACCATTACCACGACCTCTCGTGGTGGTCCTTCATTTCTAACACGAGCACGCGGTTCGACCCTCTTGCTGATTCTTAGCTAACTTCCGGGGACAATCCCTTACACGGTGATCGAGCGATCCACACTCAAAACATCCTCGATTACCATTCCAACACTCCCCCTTGTGAAACTTGCCACACTTATCACACCGTGGCGGCCATTGAGGATTAGTAGCAAAGCAGCGAGCTAAGCGACTTGATCGACCCATCAAACCTCGTCCTCTTCTCATTCATTACCCGCGAGAACCTTGAAGGTTCCGAGCTCCTCTTATTCCAATTCCGTTCTTGGTTCCGCTTTAACGGACTGTCTTACCTCTTCAACAACCTTTGATTTCTCTACTAGGACATGACAAACTCCCGCTCCTTTGTGGAGCTATCATCATTCTCACTCATCTCTCGGCCCATCTTCGAATCTAACACAACGTTCATGCTCGGTACCCACCATACTACGAGCATACCTACTCAACCGGAGGAACTCGGCCTCATATTCCGTCATCGACTTATTTCCCGAACCGAGTTCAAGAAAGCCTTTCATTTGTGCGTCTACAAAGCTAGTTCCAATATACTTCTTTTGGTAAGCTTCCCTGAAGAATTCCCACGTGAGATTTTCTGCCAACCGTTCCATCCCTTACGGTGAGCCACCATGGATAAGACTCATCCCGAAGCAAGGAGATAATACCCTTCAACTTCTCCTCGCGGTGAAATCCAAATCACCCATAATCCTTTCAGTGGATTCCAACCAATACTCCGCCGCACTGGGTGCCACTCCCGACACACCCGGAAATACCTCAGCTCCGTTAGATCAGAGTCGCTCGGGAATAGATTTCCGAGCTCCCAAATTTCCACTAGCCCCAGCCACCAACTCAAGGACTCGCAACACAGCTTGCGACACTGCCTCACCTCCGGTCTGATCCTGCTCCTCAGCTCCAAAAGTTGGAGGTGGTGGTGGCGGTGGTACTTCATTCTCAGAACCTTGACCCGACCTAACGGGTTCAGACACGGTCATCCTTCCCCTTCCGCGTCCACGATGACCCCGTCCTCTAGAGCTCATTCTAACTATCGCGCTTTTAATCTATTTAGAAAAATTTTATAGATTAGTACTTTGTTTCACTTGGTTATTCGCGAAGAAATTTTTATGAAGGGAGTTTAATAGAGATTCTTTCGATCACATAAGGTTTTAAGTCCTCTATCCTAGTTCACCTGAGAGAAGAACATCCATTCCCTAATACCTTTCATTCCTATTCACTCTTTGGACGTTTCACGTCAATTTCTATCCCAAGGGTATTTTCGTCATTTTCCTACTGTGGGTATTTTCGTAATAAATCGAAGTTTTTTTTTTAACTTTCATAATTCAGAACTTTTTGAAATTTCCCAAAACTAGAGGGTTCTTTTCAAAGATTTCTCAAATTAAAGGTATGGCAAAATTTTGGAAACTAGGGGTATTTTGGTAATTTTGGTAAACCGGGAATATTTTGAAGATTTTTTCCAAAATAAAATTTTCCTAATATCTAGAGAGTACTTAAACAATTTTAAAACTCGAGGTTTCATGAAAACATGGCTAATCCCTTTCGGGTTTTATTTATTATGTTTAGCCTATGACCGAGTCCTCTTGGTTAGGGTGAACCGAAGCTACGCACTGTAGGATTTCTGCGAAGAGAAGGTGAGTCACGAGGACCGCTTAAGTACCAAGCTCTTAGGATCCAATCCTAGACATGCGCACTTTGGGTTACCACACCCTAACTCGGCGACTTGGTCCTAGGTTTGTTTAATTAGGCTTTTAAAGTTTTATGTCCTTGTTGGGGTAAACTAATCCTAAGGTTTAAAGTACTTATTACTATCTACGTTCCATGCTTCCTACCCTTCTACAGAAAATAAATCATACAGAAGTTAGGAGTACTTACCTGGGCGGATAGGTGCCGGAGACTCGGTGCCATGCTATTCAAAACCAAAAATATTTCTCAAAGGCCTACTAAAACATTTTAGGCCTTGGGCCCCCACAGCCGAGCTTTGAACTGGGCTCTGATACCAATTTTGTAACATCCCCAAACACGACCCAAACATTACGACCGAATTTGGTTTGCTACAGAGAAAACATTTTGAAAACCATTTTAAGACTGATTTTAAAATTTGTCGAAATGCCTTTCAAATTAAATTTCTTTGTTAAAAACCATACTTAATAAATATTTGTTGAGTCGAGTTGTTTACAAATTTCAAATGTACCCGATGGTACCTTAAAACATTTTGCGTTTAATTTGAGAAAACATGTGCATCCGTTTTAACATCATCGAATAGTTTAAACAAAACATTCAAAACATGCAGCAATAATAAAATAATCCTAGGAGGCCTTATTACAATTAAACAACATAAATCCAAAAGAAAGATAATTAAACCCAAAATTCATTTATTAAAAACTCCTTTGCATGGCCACCTCGAGTCCATCCGGCTCCATTTCGCGATCTACTCATCCGCAAAATATTAAGGGAAAGGGTGAGTCACCAAGACTCAGTGTGTAATCCCCACCCAGTAAAGTAACTCATACACAAGTGATTAATAAACATGCACATGCAACCCAACTAGCCATCCATACTCCTTTTCTACCCCGTGTGGTCAAAACCTTTGGTGGTCAAAACCACTGATGACTTAGAGTCACAAATCAGATGATGGGGCCAACCCATCGTGTGGTCAAAACCACTGATGACCATAGGTCACAATAATCAAGTGTGGTCAAAACCACTGGTGGTACCAAACCACTGGGACTTAGTCGCAAATTAATCAATCGTTGTGGTCAAAACCACCGATGACCATAGGTCACAAATAATCTGATGGGGCCAACCCATCTTGTGGTCAAAACCACTGACGACAGTCCATAATTCATCCCCCCTCCTCTCATCAATCCCACCATCACATGCTTATATATCAATTATCATGTTTCATGTCATAGCATTTAACATCATGTAATGGCATACAAATCATATATCAAAAATTACAAATTAGGGGACTTACCTGAATTCCATGCTTAGCCATAAGCAAATCACAACCAAAAGATCTAAGGCAAATAATAATAGCACGTAAATTAATAAAGTGTGTATAGAGATCTTACACACCTATTTTCTAGCAATTCTCGAATATACTAGCGAAATCCCGAGACGTTGTTTCCTCCAATTCACCGAATTCCCGAATTTGTCACTTGTCCTATCGAGATTCCTACCAAAACACTTGATAATAATTAGCTTGCACATCTATTCATAACCAAAGCCTATAGCCGAATGTTACTTACCACCTTTCCTTAGGAGAATAAATCCCAAAAGCTTCCCTTAATGGCTATGGCTTCCTCTTACTAATGCTTGAAAAAGAATCCCAAAAGGATCTTGTGCTCCCTTGATATTCGACCAAAGTAACTCTAATGGAGAAGGAAAGATTTCGGCTATATAGTAATGAAAGGAGAAAATATGTGAATAAAAGTGAGGGAATATAAGTAGAAAAGAGAATAACAATGAGTGAATGGGGATTCGGTTTAATCAACAATGGAAGAAAGAAAAGAAAAGAAGATTTGAGGAAGAAAGAGGTTCGGCCAAATGAAAGAAAAGGGATTTGTGTTTGAGCACAAATCAAAGGAAGAAAAGAGAGAGATGGGAGAAATGAGATTCGGCCAACACCTTGTTTGCCCAAAAGAAAATGCACATAAATAAAAAGGTAGTTTTGATGTCAAAAGGAAAAATGTGAGAAAGAGAAATGGTATTTGATTCAACAAAATGAAGCTAAAATCCCAAAACAATTTTGCACAAAAATGCCTAAGTGCATTCGGCCAAAGAGGAATTTGCTTGGAGAGGAAAAGAAAATATGCCAAATGGTGCCCAAATGCCAAAGTTGGCCAAATATCCTCCCTTAAACCACCAAACACATTCGGCCACCCACCTAGACACCCTTGCCGTCCACATTCAACCACTAAAGCCTAGGAAAACTTTCCAAAACATCGTCCCTATTCCATGCCTTTGTCCCCTCATCATGCCATAAGTTCAAGATTCTTATCCCCTAAATTAAGCTTTCCTTAATCATAAATTCAACTTACCAAAAGTTATTAGTCCACCTATCATAAATAAGTTTGAAGCCATCAATGCTAATACAAAAATAAACCTTCAAAATGCTAAACATACCACTCGAACCTCTAACCTCAAGCTACCTTTCAAGCTCCTTAACCATCTTGCCACTTACTCCTCTTGTGCTTTAAATGAACACTTAATTAACTTAAGTGTCAAGCTCACTTAATCCTACTTCATTAAATATCCCAAACTAAAAATTATTCTAACTTCCTAAATAAAACAAGCCTTCACAAAACTATTCTAACACACAAAATTCCTACCCGAGCCAACACAAAAGTAATACTCAAATTTTCCTAAAGCCCAATTCCCAATCGGCTCAATCCTACTAGGCCCAATTTTGGGATGTTACACCCCTAACTCCTTCTTCTTTTGCATCCAACGCACTAACGAAAGTCAAGAATGCCTTGCACCCTTTTCGAACCATCTTATCAGCCTTTAATGCAGAAACTATGTTAGACAAGTAGTTTCTTCTTTCTCCTATCATAATTATCTCCTCATCCTCCAGGGTCCTTAACTCCATTCGCTTAGCTGCACAATCCAATATAGCCCGATGTTCCACTAGCCAATCCATGCCGAGTATGAGATCAAATTCTCCGAAAGGTAGTTCCATCAAGTCGGCAGGGAATATCACTCCCTGAATCTCTAGAGGTACATTGCGAAATATTCTATTCACCACTACAGTTTGACCTAACGGGCTTACTACAGTCATCTCCCTACTAGATAGTTCAGATGCTATGCCTAGCGTTTCGACTACTCTACATGCAACATAAGAGTGGGTCGAGCCAACATCAATTAAAGCAAAGTAAGGCTTATCAGCTATAAGGAACATACCGGTTATGACGTCCAGTGCGTCTCCTTCCTCCCTCCGGCGAACTGCATACACCAGACCCGGCTGTCTTGCCTCTGCGTTACCAACACCTCTGCCTGGTGTTCCCCGTCCTCTTCCAGCACCATTTCCTCTGCCATTCGGACCACGACCCCGCGGTGGCTGCGGTCCACCTCTTCCAGCCCGATTGAAATTCTGACCTGTTGGTCGGCCCCCATCTATTTTTATAGGACAGTCCTTAATCATGTGGTCCTTAGACCCACACTTCAAACATCCCCCTGTCTTCTTCCAACACTCTCCTAGGTGCCTCTTCCCACACTGATCACAAGTACGATACTGCCCTCCTGTAGCAACCTGCTGACCTCGCGGCCCATCCACCCTCTGTCTCTTTTGAGCATTCCCGGATGACCCTGATGATCCAAAACCTCTCCTTTGCTGTTCCTATCCGTATTACGCCTTACTGATTCCTTAACCCTTCGGCTACCTTAGCCTTTTCCACCAACACTGCAAACTCCCGCTCCTGCTGTGGAGCTATCAACAACCTCAGGTCATCCCTCAGTCCGTCCTCAAACCGGACACATCGCTCATGCTCCGTCGCCACGATACCTCGAGCATACTGGTGAACCTTAAGAATTGACCTCAGACTCTGCTGCTACGAACTTGTTCCCTTGAACCAACCCGGAAATGCCTTCCTCACGAGCATCGGTATAACTAGTTCCAACATACTTCTTCCGATATGCCACCTTAACATACTCCCAAGTGAGATCTCTCGGTGTAGCACCATCCCGAATCGTGAGCCACCACTGATATGCCTCATCGCGAAGTAGCGACACCATTCCCTTCAGCTTCTCTTCAGCAGTCAGATCCAGCTCATCCATAATTTGCTCTGTCGCTTCCATCCAATACTCAGCCGTACTGGGTGCCACACCTGATACGCCACAGAATACTTCAGCTCTATTTGCTCGGAGTCGCTCGGGTACAGATTTCTGAGCTCCCCCACCTCCACCTGCTCCAGCTACCCTCTCAAGAACCCACAGCAGCGCCTGCGATACTACATCATCCCCCGTCTGATCCTGATGCTCAATGCCAGCAGCTGGTGGTGGTGGTGGTACCTCATTCTCGGACCCTTGACCAGACCTAACGGGTTCCGATACGGCCATTCTGCCTCTACCACGTCCTCACACATTACGACCACGTCCCCTAGAACTCATGTCTATGATCGCGATTTAATCTGTTTTAGAAAGTTTTATGCATTAGTCTTTGTTCCACTAATTATCCACGAACAAGTTTTATGTAAGGAGGTTTAGTAGTAGTTCTTTCGATCATTTTAGAGTTTTGTTTCAAGTATTCTATCCTAGTTCAGAGAAAGATGCACCTTCATTCAGTAGTATCTATTACACACATTCATCACTTGTACATTTTTTGTCCGTTTTAATCCCAGGGGTATTTTCGTAATTTGTCCTATAGGGGTATTTTGGTAAATTTCCAAACCAGGGTATCTTGATGTTTTGCAAAATAGGGGTTTTTGGTATTTTTGTAAAGTAAGAATATTTTAGAAAAAATTGAGGGTAGTGTGGTAATTTCATAAACCAAGGGTATTTTAGTAAATTTTTTAAAACTAAGATTTATAAAATAATGTAGCAGGTCCCTTTCGGGTTTTAATTATTGAGTTTAGCCTGTGAATGAGTCCTCTTGGTTAGGGTGAACCGTTACTACCCACCAGGTAGGATTCGAGTGAAGAGGAGGTGAGTCACTAGGACTGCTTAAATACCAGGCTCTTCCTGAATCCAATCCTAGACATGCGCACAATGGTTGCCACACCCTAACTCGACGACTTAGTCACAGGTTTGTTTAGTTAGGCCTTAAATTTTATGTAGTTCTTGTGTTGGGGTAAACTAATCCTAGGGTTCCATAACTTAATATACTAATCTACGTTCCCGTTATACCCCTATACAAATCATACATTAATTCACACAACGGTTAGGGGTACTTACCTGGTGGACTTCGGGCCGGAGACTTAGGTGCCATGCCAGAAAAACCTGCTCATTTCACAAAAAATTTCACAAAACTTATTTGGGCTCTATTTTGAAAACGTTATGGGCTTTAAACCCAAGGTCGAGAGTTAAAAGCGGGCTCGATGCCAGGTGAAACACCCCAAACCCGGCCCACAAGCCCTGACCGGATCTGGTATGTTCCTGGAGTAAAATAGTTCAAAACTTGTTTGTTACTTTGGAAAACTTTGGGTGATTTAGGAGAAAAATTTGGATTGGGTTCAAATTGAAAACATCGTTATTCTCGAAGATTAGGCTTTATTAAGACTTTATTGTTCTATTTCAAAACCATAAGTCAAAGGAAAAAAGTCAAGTTTTTAGAGTTTACTACTTAAATTGAAAATCATTTGTGTTAGGTGTTAAAACATTTAAAGATTTATTTTTAAGAAAAGTTGCTTAAACTTTAAATTGATAAAAATTGTATCATAATAAAATAAATAAAATGCATGCATAATCAGTTTATAGCTATGGCCTTATTACATTAAAACAAAACCCGAATAAATCTAAAATACTTAGAAATAAAAAGTCCAAAATTAAAATAAAGTCTGAGTTGAACATGGCCACCACTAAGCTCCTGCCGACCCGGTCCGTTCATCGAGTGTCACCCGAAAAGTATCCCACAACGGGGTGAGTCAAACAGATTCGGTGTGTATAACCAACACTAAGTCCCAACGATTCGGGCATATCATATCATATCATACGTATATATAACAGATAGAAATACTGATCCAAACCCGAACCCATACCTAGATAACCATCCGCTACACATCACCCGTACCAACCATCACACCGTGGGGACTACTAAGTCGACCCTCCATCCGCTACACATCATCGAAGCGATCGCTGCGGGCGACTTGCTCATCGCCTTATAAATTTTGTGGCATAGCCACCAGACATTATTTTGTGACATAAGTCACCACATTGATTTCATGACATGAGTCACTACATTCGAGATATTGTGGTATAAACCACGGATCACTTCCCCTTTCCATATAACCCATATGCCCCATGTCACACAGAATATGCAATATCATGCCTTATGCCTTATTCCACATTCTTATCGATATTCACATATGTACCATATTCCAAATATTCATATCAGAATATTATTCATATCATTTATTAACATAATGTTAAGGTTACTTACCTGAGTACTTTGTACCATCACATGGTACCTTTGCCCACTTTTTACATTATTATAAACACATATATTAAATTGATGCCATAAATCTATTAAGAGTTAGTGTGGGGTACACACCTGGTTTACTTAATGCTTTCACTGAAATCCCGAAAATCCCGATCTAACACTCTAGATCCTTAGTTCCTATATTCGGCCAACACTTAATACTTTTAGTAAAAAGCCATTCGGCTAAACAATCAAAATCGAAGGATTATTGCAATCAAAATCCTTACCTTGCTGCCGATTTGATTACTAATCAAATCCCGAAACTTTGTGACACTCCTTCCTTGCAATCGGCCAATACTAGATCACCGGACTTGGTTAGTTTTGGCTTCTAAATAACTAAGAAACATATTTGAATCACTAAATATAGACTTGGCCGAATGTTCAGGTTCACTTACCTTGCGAATCTTAAATCCCGAAATTGCTACTTGCTCTTGGCGATGTCGAGATCCCTATAGGTATATGTTAGATTCGGTTCTGACACTTAATCTCAATAAATGGCCCTTGGCCGAATACATACTGCTTACCTTGAGTACCTCAAATCCCGAAAGAACACCTTTACGCTGGTTACAACCAAAAGAAACACATTAATATGGCCTTAAGCATATTCGGCCATCCTTAGAAATCAAGGCCTACCCTTGATTTTGGCTCACCAAATAAGAAAAGATAAAACCGATTGCTAAGAGGAATACTTACCACCAACGTTTGCTTGAAGAGACTAAAAGAGAAAAGATTTCGGCTAACTCTTTCGACTTTTAAAACTTGCGACAAAGAGAGAAGAATAAGGCCTTCTGAAGATTCGGCTATGGCTCCCAAATGGTCATGAAATATTCGGCTACAAGAGGAAGGGGTAAGGTTGAAGGGAAGGAAAGAAAAGATGGGTTTGGAAGAGATTAGAAAAATTAGCTGACCCCTTAATGCACTAAGTGACCGAACTTGGAGAAAGAAAAAGAGAAAAACAAAACTATCAACTATGAATTTTTAAGCACACTTCCCTATCAAAACCCCAAAACCGATTATGCACCCTTAGAGCCCCACATTCGGCCACTACATCTTCACTTATCAAATCCCTTATTTTCTCTCTATCACTTCATTCAAAATAATAAAAATAAATCCACAATTATCTCTTAACTTAGCCGAATTTTTAAAAGGAACCTTAAACTCATCCCTTAGTGCCCCATTGCCATCCACTACTGCTCAATCTTGCAGCAAAATAAAACTCTTTTATTTGCTTCCCTTGCAGCTCGAACCTAGCCTCTTGCCCATCTTTGCATATGGCGTCACTTACGAGCTTTAAGTGGCGCCTTCATGCCACTTTACCAAGGCACTTTTTGTGTCTAATTTCCCCTACTATTTCTCTTAAGGCCTCTTTTGTTCAATTCCCCTTCAATACTTAAAACTTAATATTTTCTAAGGCATTCTTCTATATCCTAAGGTTCTAAAAATTCATAAAACATATTTACAACACACACAGGCATGCTACTTCACATAATTAAGCAATAATGCACAAGCCCTAAATCCCGGATATTACATTAATAGTAGGTATTATGGAGGTTGAATGGTTGATATTGGTGATGTTATTTGCTAGTGAATCAAGGTAAGGAATACATGTTTTAAGTAGCCATATTGTTGATCTAATGTTATGAGATTTTGGTATAAATGGATTGGTCTATTTTGCAACTTGTGTGTATTGAGAAATGTGGTATAGAATATGCATGAATCGGGTTTGAAATGGTTGGTTTAAATGCCTATATATGTTATGAGATGGTACAAACTGATGTGTTGTAGGTACATTCAAATTTGGGTGGAAAATTGGCTTGGTAAAAAGCCTATTTTTGTCCACACGGGTAGAGACACGGGCGTATGTCTCAGCCGTGTGCAATACATGGTTACAATACACGGCTGTCTGTCCCCTAGTGTTGAAATTGAAATCAAGTCAGTATGCTCCACACGGCCTCACACACGGGCGTGTGACTTGGTCGTGTGGCATAAGTCAGTATACCCTACAGGTTTGGCACGGCCTGTAACAGCCCGATTTTGACCCTAATCGGAATAGTGGTTTCGAGACCACAAATCTGAGTTCAAAAAATATTTTAATATTACTTTTCTATGTTAATTATGTGTGAATTTACATGTGTGAAATTTTCGTGAATTAATTTTATTGTTTGTGTGCTTAATTTGAGAAAATGACTTAATCGCGTAAAATGTGAAATTGGCTAATTAATGTGTAAGTGCTAATTTGCTAATGTCTTTATAATGTGAAGTCCTTAATAGGTATATAGCCCACTATTAAAGTGAGTGGATGGCAATGGTCAAGAATGACCTTATAATATATGTTTTATATATTAATTACTAAAGGATAATTAGGTAAAATAATAATAATGTTAATTTATATCATAAAACATTAAAATAAACAAGACATGTTCTCATCTTTCTTCATCAAAATTAGAAAAGAAAAACTAGGTTTGAAAGCTTGAAACATTCGGCCATTTTTGAAGCTTGATTCAAGGTTAGTCTTTGTTCGGTTTTTGATAATTTTTACGTTTTTGAGATCGTTGCTTCGAGTACTACAAGACCCATGCTTGAATTTTTGAAATTTATGATGATTTTGTGTTTTGCTATTGATGATAGCTTGTGATTTTTGTTGCTTGATGATGAAATATTAAAGATATGTGAAAGATTAACATGTTTTGTCTTTAAATTTTTGATGAATTTTAGTAATTAGGGCTAAATTGTAAAAATAATATTTTGAGGGATTTAAATGTGAAATAAATGAAATATATGGACTAGTATGATGCGTATGAATATTCGGCCCTAGCATGGTATATGCAAATTTTGTATATTTTGTGTTTTATGCAATAGGGACTAAATTACAAAAAGTGTGAAATGTTAGGGGCAAAATGGTAATTTGCCTATTTATGTATTTTTTTGGATTAAATTGAATGAATGTGTGATTAAATTAGTTAAATTTGAATTTATTTAGATCAAGAACGAAAGAAAACGGAATTAGATCGGGGGAAGTCGAAAGTAGTCGAGTAGTCGATTTCATCCGTCGATATCCGAGGTAAGTCAATAAGCATATGAACGTTGTTAAATTTGATAATACATATATGTTATATGTGAAAATGAAATTTTATGAATTTAAATGTGTATTGCCGAATGCAAATGTGATTGGGAGCCTGATTACGATGTTCGATTCGATCGAGATTCAATGTCTGAAAGCCCCGTACGAACCCTAGGAATAGTTAGGATACATATGTCATGACATAGGATTTTCGATATGTGTTTTCGTGTAAGACCACGTCTGGGACGTTGGCATCGACTTGTTTTTATGTGTAAGACCATGTCTGGGACATTGGCATCGTATTTGATTCGTGTAAGACCCTGTCTGGGACAGTGGCATCGATATGTGATTACATGTAAGACCACGTCTAGGACGTTGGCATTGTACGAGCCTTCCGACTATCCGCGTGTCCTTTTGTAACATCCTAAAATTTGGAATTTTATGTGTTGCATTATTTCTTGCGTTAAGCTAGTAAAATTACTAATCGTGTATGTTTTAAGGTCTTAAGAAGGCTCGGGGTTTAATTGGGCCTTAGTAAAAAAATTTGGTATTTTAGCACTTTAAGTGTAACACCCCAAACCCGGCCTAGAAGTTATGCACGAATCTGGTGTGTCACATGAGAGTAAAAACCATCTTTGTGAAAAACTTGCTTGAGAAATATAGCCTCATTGTTAAAACTCAAAACACTTAAGCAATTGTTGTCTACTTGAAAACGTAATTATCTTTAAAGACTTTTTGGTTTATAAAGCATATTTGAAATATACAATTTACTTAAAATGTGACGTTTAAATAGAGTTGCAGAAGCATTTTGAAAACGTTGCGGAAACATAGATAAAATACAATTATTTTTTAGAGGTTGTTTGATAAATCGATAATCAAATAAGTAATCTTTTAAAACCGTGATTTTTGAAAACGACGTTGAAAATTCGAAAGAGAATCCAAGTCTTTTGAAAATATCGTTAATAGTTCGAGAGAAAATATCCGTGTTAAAAATATTTGTAAAAGTTTATTTTGAAATCCATTTGTTAATCGATTTTGGAAACCATTGTTTAAGTTTTTAGAAAATTCCCCTTTTTAAACAATTTAAGAAAAATAATAAAAACATCCCAACCAAAAAGCAAAAATAAAAATAGTTCAGAGGCCTTATTACAACATTTAACCCAAAATAGTAAAGTAATAAAATAAACGAGAAAGAAGTCTAAAGTCCAAATAAACCATTTCCGAAGTATGGCCTCCCTCGAGTCATCCATAGCCCAAGTCCACATCATCAAGCATTACCTACAAGGGTTAAGAGAAAGGGGGGGTGAGTTACAAGAACTCAGTGTGAAATCCCCTTACCGTTATTCATTGGGCGGGAACCCAATTAGCAATATTTTGGGTCTAAGCCCATTTACAACAGCAATAATGTATCAAATATAATATGCATATGATATGCAATTCCCAAACCAAACCTAGTTTTCCATCCGCTACACATCACTGTACCAACCAAAGACACACATGCGGAGCTTTAGTCACCCACCCCGCTAACACACCAAACATAGGCATTAAGCCGATTATATCAAATTTGTGGACAAGCCACCAGATTAACAGAATTTACATGGCATCGCCATTTTTCATATTTGTGGCAGAGCCACTGCAATTATGTAGCAGAGCTACCGAACTTCTCTTCATCATTATCCCATCCCATGCAAATCATGTATAAAATGCATAGCCATTCACAACAATTTATTCAGATATTTATTACAAAATTATGGCCCATTACAACAATTAATCAAAAGGCCCATTAAGCAAAATATCGATTTGGCCCATTTAGCAAAAAAATCGATCGCCCATATAGCAAAATATCGAATTGGCCCATTTATCAAAATATCAGATTGGCCCATTTATCAAAATATCAGATTGGCCCATATAGCAAAATATCAGATCGGCCCATTTATCAAAATATCAGATTGGCCCATTTATCAAAATATCAAATTGGCTCATTTATCAAAATATCAAATTGGCCCATTTATCAAAATATCATATTGGCCCATTTATCAAAATATCAAATTGGCCCATTTATCAAAATATCAAATTGGCCCATTTATCAAAATATCAGATTAGCCCATATAACAATTTCATAATTCGGCCCTTTAGGGGCATTTTAGTAATTTTCGACCCATAGGGGCATTTTCGTAATTTCAACCCATAGTGGCATTTTGGAAATTTCGCAACCTAGACTTAACTACTAATGTCGAGCATAAAAATCGAAACTGTCCATCTGCGCCGTACTAACTAAATTGACTATAACTTGAGTTAGGAATCTCGAAATCTAACTCAGTAAATTTTCCATAAGACTAGACTCATATATCTTCTTACTATAATTTTTCCAGAATTTTTGGCTTAACCATTTAGTACAGTTTATTCCTTGAAGTTTCCCTTGTTTCACTGACCAACGATTCTGACCTCTCTTACCCAAAATTCAAATATCTCACTGTACAGTTTTCATATGTTGCTCCTACTTGTTTCTATTGAAAATAGACTTACTGAGTAATCTGTACATATAAACTATAACTTATAATTCACTTTGTACAATTTTATACGATTTTTCTAAGATAGATCAGGGAACCATGAAGTCATTCAGAACCAGTCTCACTAAATTAAGATATCTCAGAATATAGAATTCATTTTCCTTCTCCGTTTCTTCCTTATCAAAATAGACACAGTAAGCTTTAATCTGATATCTTATTCACTTTGTAATTTATTTTCTCCTATTTTTCGTGATTTTTCAAATACACATCACTGTTTCTGACCGAAACTATTTTATTACAACATTCGATTACCACTACGATCATGCGCACGCCCGAGTGATCACGGATGCCAGTTTTCGGTTTTCTTCGGTATTCCAACCGATTCACAGAATATATCATACAAACTTTCAGAGAGATGTGAGATTACACACCATATCAAACATGTATTCGGAAGGTACGGGATTACACACCTTGATTAGGATTCCCTAAAGAACCACTCTTCGTTGACCCACTATATCCGAAGGATTTGCAAATAGGATATATCGAGTGGTTTCGTCCCTAAAACATAATTGATTAGTCAAAACTTCAATCCGATTTGCAACATAGCAAAATAGAGATATAACGAAAAATCCAAAATGAACCCCCTTACCTTATCGATATTGGATCAAATTTCCACCGTTTGACTTCGGCTAGAACAATACACGGTCTCCCACTTAAAACACTTCGAAAAAGAGAAAATAATCTTGTTTGAGAGGGTAGAATAAAATGATGGTCTCGGTTAAAAGGACCATCCCATGCCAAGACATATATTCGGCTAGGAGAAAGAAAAAATAAAAAATGTTTGAATAGAACCACTTACCGATTGATCAAAGGACTGAGTGTTAATACGGATGAGAAGAACGATAAAGAAGAAATGAAGGGTTCGGTTTTTCCAAAAGAAAATGAGTGAACAATAGGATCTCCAAGGCTTAGGTACTTTTGGCAACAAGGAAGAAAAGAAGAAACAAAAATGCACACTAAAGGCTTGAAAATTCGGCAAAGAGAAGAGGAAATTTGGAGAGAAAGAGAATGATACAAAAAACTAAAGAGAACAACCTCTCAAGCACTAGCTTTGCCAAAAACTCCTAGCAAAATTTGGATATCACCCTCTTTAGTCCCAAAACCGTCCACATTCATGTCCCTAATAGTCAAAATTTTGCCAACCACCCTTTCCATAATACCTCCCTTGAAAAAGGCCACATGTTCCCCCTACTTTCCCCTTTCTCTTAATTTCTTTCCTCACATTCATCCTTTCCTATTTTCCCTTAGCCATCTTGCCAAAAATAAAAGTCCACCTTGCCTTATTTACATGCTTGGCCGACACTTAAGGAAAGAGTGCAAAAATAATAGTTAAAGTTTGCACACAATGGGATTTGAACCTCTTCCCTCAAAGTCCATCACTTGATGCCATAACCTCTTTACCAATAGCTCATTTATGCAAGCACATTACTCATTTATTTCTATAAGTCTTGAAGCTACTTACCATCTCTCCTTAAAGTGCTAAAATACCAATTTTTTTTCCTAAGGCCCAATTAAACCCGAGACTTCATAGAAACCTCGTAACCTTCCAAATTCACTTAACTAATAAGTCCAATTTGCAATAATGCCATTCTCTTGTTCTCAAAATTTTAAACACTCCTACACTCAATGCCCATTGGGCCCAATCCTACTAGGCCTAATTTTGGGATGTTACAATTCTACCCTCCTTAAAGAAATTTCGTCCTCGAAATTTCCAACCAACTACTAAACGCATCGCTCAAATCACACCACTAAGCTTTCGCTGCGCACTCTGATCTTAATAACATTAATGTAATTTTAACATAATCTTGAATCCTCTTTCACATAACCAAACGTCTAACCACAGAAGCAAACAGTTATCTACCATTTATACTTAGAATTTTCTACATTCAATCATCACGTCCAACCAAAACATACCTGACTTGATGGTGATGAAACAATCCCGAGCCTTATGCTCCTTAGACCCGCATCTCAAGCATGCTCCTGACCTCCTCCAACATTCTCCCGGATGACGCCTCTTGCAAAAATCACAAGCCAGGAAGTTTGGTTGTGCCTTGAGATGCTTTACAGAACGTGACTGCGACCCAAAAGAACTGCGATCTAATTTCTTCTTACAGCTCACAGACCCAACTCGAAGCGCTTCACCGATTCCTTTAACCTCTTCCAATACCTCTTTAACTATCTGAGTCAACTCGACAACCCCAGCTCAGTCATGAGACCCCGTCTCAGCCACTGGCGATGCTAACGCCTCCCTTTCAGAAACATGCCTCGGTGCCGAAGATCTAGCCCTAGCACCTCGGCCTCTACCACGTCCACGTCTACCACGTCCACGTCTTCTAGCGTTCATGTTCACTAAGTCGATTTAATCTGATTAAGAGTTTTATGAATCATTATGCTATTTCAGTGTTTATTAAACAATGTTTTATGGAGTACAAGAAGTAAAGTTGTTTTCGCACAACGCATCCTAAAGTCTCAATCTCTATAGTTTCAGCTCCTATGGCTTAAAGTTCTAGAGTATTTCTATTTTGTGGAGTTTTCTTTCCATAGTAATAACACAATAATCATAAAATGAAAACAAATACTTACTTGACTTGGTGTTGGATGCCTGTGGTGCCATACTTCCGTTAGAACATATATTTATAAATCAAAATTCTAAACAGCTTTGGAAAACGCTTTTGAACCCAAACCACGACTGAGTTTTGCAACTGGGCTCTGATACCATAAAATGTAACACCCCAAACCCGACCTAGAAGTTAGGCCCGAATCTGGTGTGCCACATGAGAGTAAAAACCATCTTTGCGAAAAACTTGCTTGAGAAATACAGAATCATTGTTAAAACTCAAAACACTTAAGCAATTGTTGTCTACTTGAAAACGTAATTATCTTTAAAGACTTTTTCGGTTGCGAAAGCATATTTGAAATATACAATTTACGAAAATGTGATGTTTAGAATAGAGTTGCAGAAGCATTTTGAAAACGTTGCGGAAACATATATAAAATACAATTATTTTTTAGAGGTTGTTTGATAAATCGATAATCGAACTAGTAATCTTTTAAAACCGTGACTTTTGAAAACGACGTTGAAAATTTGAAAGAGAATCCAAGTCTTTTGAAAATATCGTTAATAGTTCGAGAGAAAATATCCGTGTTAAAAATATTTGTAAAAGTTTATTTTGAAATCCATTTGTTAATCGATTTTGGAAACCATTGTTTAAGTTTTTAGAAAATTCCCCTTTTTAAACAATTTAAGAAAAATAATAAAACCATCCCAACCAAAAAGCAAAAATAAAAATAGTCCAGAGGCCTTATTACAACATTTAACCCAAAATAGTAAAGTAATAAAATAAACGAGAAAGAAGTCTAAAGTCCAAATAAACCATTTCCGAAGTATGGCCTCCCTCGAGTCATCCATAGCCCAAGTCCACATCATCAAGCATTACCTACAATGGTTAAGAGAAAGGGGGGTAAGTTACAAGAACTCAGTGTGAAATCCCCTTACCATTATTCATTGGGCCGGAACCCAATTAGAAATATTTTGGGTCTAAGCCCATTTACAACAACAATAATGTATCAAATATAATATGCATATGATATGCAATTCCCAAACCAAACCTAGTTTTCCATCCGCTACACATCACCCGTACCAACCAGCACACCTGTGGGGAGCTTTAGTCACCCACCCCACCAACACACCAAACATAGGCATTAAGCCGATTATATCAAATTTGTGGACAAGCCACCAGATTAACAGAATTTACATGGCATCGCCATTTTTCATATTTGTGGCAGAGCCACCAGAATTATGTAGCAGAGCTACCAGAACTTCTCTTCATCATTATCCCATCCCATGCAAATCATGTATATAATGCATAGCCATTCACAACAATTTATTCAGATATTTATTACAAAATTATGGCCCATTACAACAATTAATCAAAAGGCACATTAAGCAAAATATCAGATTTGGCCCATTTAGCAAAATATCAGATTGGCCCATATAGCAAAATATCGAATTGGCCCATTTATCAAAATATCAGATTGGCCCATTTATCAAAATATCAGATTGGCCCATATAGCAAAATATCAGATCGGCCCATTTATCAAAATATCAGATTGACCCATATATCAAAATATCAGATTGGCCCATTTATCAAAATATCATATTGGCCCATTTATCAAAATATCAAATTGGCCCATTTATCAAAATATCAAATTGGCCCATTTATCAAAATATCAAATTGGCCCATTTATCAAAATATCAGATTAGCCCATATAACAATTTCGTAACTCGGCCCTTTAGGGGCATTTTCGTAATTTTCAACCTATAGGGGCATTTTTGTAATTTCAACCCATAGGGGCATTTTGGAAATTTCGCAACCTAGACTTAACTACTAATGTGGAGCATAAAAATCGAAACTGTCCATCTGCGTTGTACTAACTAAATTGACTATAACTTGAGTTAGGAATCTCGAAATCTAACTCCGTAAATTTTCCTTGAGACTAGACTCATATATCTTCTTACTATAATTTTTCCAGAATTTTTGGCTTAACCATTTAGTACAGTTTATTCCTTGAAGTTTCCCTTGTTTCACTGACCAACAATTCTGACCTCTCTTACCCAAAATTCAAATATCTCACTGTACAGTTTTCATATGTTGCTCCCACTTGTTTCTATTGAAAATAGACTTACTGAGTAATCTGTACATATAAACTATAACTTATAATTCACTTTTTACAATTTTATACGATTTTTCCAAGACAAATCAGGGAACCATGAAGTCATTCAGAACCAGTCTTACTAAATTAAGATATCTCAGAATATAGAATTCCTTTTCCTTCTCCGTTTCTTCCTTATCAAAATAGACCCAGTAAGCTTTAATCTGATATCTTATTCACTTTGTAATTTATTTTCTCCTATTTTTCATGATTTTTCAAATACACGTCACTGTTTCTGACCGAAACTGTTTTATTACAACATACGATTACCACTACGATCATGCGCGCGCCCGAGTGATCACGGATGCCAGTTTTCAATTTTCTTCGGTATTCCAACCGATTTACAGAATATATCATACAAACTTTCAGAGAGATGTGAGATTACACACCATATCAAACATGTACTCGGAAGGTACGGGATTACACACCTTGATTAGGATTCCCTAAAGAACCACTCTTCGTTGACCCACTATATCCGAAGGATTTGCAAATAGGATATATCGAGTGGTTTCGTCCCTAAAACATAGCCAAATAGCCAAATAGAGATATAACGAAAAATCCAAAATGAACCCCCTTACCTTATCGATATTGGATCCAATTTCCACCGTTTGACTTCAGCTAGAACAATACACGATCTCCCACTTAAAACACTACGAAAAAGAGAAAATAATCTCGTTTGAGAGGGTAGAATAAAATGATGGTCTCGGTTAAAAGGACCATCCCATGCCAAGACATATATTCGGCTAGGAGAAAGAAAAAATAAAAAATGTTTGAATAAAACCACTTACCGATTGATCAAAGGACTGAGTGTTAATACGGATGAGAAGAACGATAAAGAAGAAATGAAGGGTTCGGTTTTTCCAAAGGAAAACGAGTGAACAATTTGATCTTTAAGGCTTAGGTACTTTCGGCAACAAGGAAGAAAAGAAGAAACAAAAAAGCACACTAAAGGCTTGAAAATTCGGCAAAGAGAAGAGGAAATTTGGAGAGAAAGAGAATGATACAAAAAACTAAAGAGAACAACCTCTCAAGCACTAGCTTTGCCAAAAACTCCTAGCAACATTCGGCTATCACCCCCTTTAGCCCCAAAACCGTCCACATTCATGTCCCTAATAGTCAAAATTTTGCTAACTACCCTTTCCATAATACCTCCCTTGAAAAAGGCCACATGTTCCCCCTACTTTCCCCTTTCTCTTGATTTCTTTCCTCACATTCATCCTTTCCTATTTTCCCTTAGCCATCTTGCCAAAAATAAAAGTCCACCTTGCCTTATTTACATGCTTGGCCGACACTTAAGGAAAGAGTGCAAAAATAATAGTTAAAGTTTGCACACAATGGGATTTGAACCTCTTCCCTCAAAGTCCATCACTTGGTGCCATAACCTCTTTACCAATAGCTCATTTATGCAAGCACATTACTCATTTATTTCTATAAGTCTTGAAGCTACTTACCATATCTCCTTAAAGTGCTAAAATACCAAATTTTTTTCCTAAGGCCCAATTAAACCCGAGACTTCATAGAAACCTCGTAACCTTCCAAATTCACTTAACTAATAAGTCCAATTTGCAATAATGCCATTCTCTTGTTCTCAAAATTTTAAACACTCCTACACTCAAGGCCCATTGGGCCCAATCCTACTAGGCCCAATTTTGGGATGTTACATTAAGGAGATATAGTAAGTGGCCCCATTGCTTATGGAAATAAATGAGTAATTTTCTTGCATAAATGAGCATATGGTAAAGGGGTTATGGCGCCACAAGAAGGACTTTGAGGGAGGAGGTTCAAATCCCATCAAGTGCAAAATTTTGACATATTTTTTTTGTATTCTTTCCCTAAGTGTCGGCCAAGATGATATATAAGGCAAGGTGGACTTTTTAATTTTGGCAAGGTGGCTAAAGAAATAAGGAAAGGATGAGGGTAGGGAAAGAAATCAAAAGAAAAGGAAAGTATAGGGAACATGTTGGCCTTTTTCAAGGGAAATGTTTTGGAAAGTTTTGGTTGGCCAAATTTTTTTGACCTTATTGTCATATTATGGACAGTTTTGGTATAGGGAAGGGTAGCTGAATTTTTCTTTGTCTTTTGGTAAAAACTTTGGTGCTTGTTTTGGCCAAAATTCCTTTAGCATCATTTTGTGTCATTTTTCTTTCTCTCCAAATTTCTTATTCTCTTTGCCGAACCTTCAAGCCTTTAGTGTGCATTTTTGTTTCTTCTTTTCCTTCTTGTTTGCCGAATGTACCAAACCATTGAGACCAAATCTTTCTCACTTATCTTCTCTTGAAAACCGAAACTAGTTAGCACCCTTCTCTCCCTTTCTTTTCTTTTAATCATCTTTTCAATCCGTCTTCCACTTCTTAAAAGCAAATTTCACTTTGATCAAATTCTTTTCTTTTATTCATTCTCTCCATAGCCGAATCTAGCAACAACTTGTCTCATCACTATCTCTTTTTCCTTCGTGATTGAATACTATCTTCTTGTCGAATTGTATTCTAGAGGGAGGCCGAACATTATTCTAGCCTTAAGTTGAACGGTGAAAATCGGATCCAATATCGATAAGGGACTTAATCGCTCGATCTATCCTCTTGTTGATCAAACGATTATAGTGACCAGCGATATCGAATCGAAAGGGAAAGCGTTTGGAGATCACAAAAGGAGCGGATTAGCGATCCCTACTCCTAAATTCAAATGAAGGGCAGTATCGGCGGTTCGGGATTTTCCATCGGGTTGTGGACCATCGTCCGGGGAGAATCGACAAATCATGGTCGTTCACAATTCTAAGGGTGTCGAAGATCAAGAAAGCCTAGTACTTACCGTAATCAGGTGTGTAATCTCACACCGTTTTCCGTGGGTTTAAGATTGATATCATATTGGAAATATATCGCTACGATTAAAATCGTTTTATGGAGTAAATCAGGAAAAGTGGCCTAAATTACACTATTTTTGATAAAATTGACAAAATCGGTATTAACACTGTGAGAATTACGAAAACGCCCTAAAGGGCCGAATTACGAAATTGCCCCTAATGGGCCGATTTGTTATATTGCCCCTAATGGGCCAATTTGTTATATTGCCGTAATGGGCCGATTTGTTATATTGCCTTAACGGGCCGATTTGATATATTGCTTAAATGGGCCGATTTGATATATTGCCATAATGGGCCGTTTTGATATATGATCTTAATGGGCTGATTTGCAAGTGCTACAATGGGCCGAATTTTTGTAATGAATCCCTGAATTAATTATTGTTGTTTGTATTTGTAAATATCATGATTTGCTATGTATGATGCATTTACATGATTTTGCATGGGATGGGAAAATGTTGAAGAGAAGTGATTAGTGTGGCATCGCCACAAAAATGTTTGTTAATATGATATTATGATTCTGGTGGCTCGGCCACAATCAAAATTTGTTATAAATGGCATAATGCCTGTGATTGGTGTGTTTGGCGGGGTGGGTTGACTTGATCCCCACAGGTGTGATGGGATGGTACGGGTGGTGTGTAGCGGATGGATTATTAGGTTGGTTTGGGATTGCATTACATTCATATGATATATTTGATACATTATTATGTAAAAAGGGGCTTAGGCCCAAAATATTGCTAAATGGGTGTCAGGGCCCGGTGGACAACGATGTAAGGGTTATACACTCGAGTTCTTGCAACTCACTCCCCTTTTTCTTAACCCTTGTAGGTAATGCTCAAAGGATTTGAGGACTTTGGGCCATGGATGACTCGGTGGAGGCCATACTTTTGGAGTGTTATTTTTGGACTTTAGTAAATTTCTTTTCTGTATTATTTCGTTGCTTTTACTATTTCAGGTTTTAAAGTTGTAATAAGGCCTCTGGGATATTTTTATTTGGTTTTATGTTTAGCCGTACTTATTATTTTTCTTGCATTATTTTAAATGGGGATTTTTCTAAAATCATAGATAACGGTTTTCCAAAATTGATTAATAAACGGTTTTCATAACAAACTTTTACAAATATTTTAACTCAGAAAGTTTTTCTCGAACTATCAACGATATTTTCAAAAGTTACGATTTATAAAGATTTTTAGTTCAAATTATCGATTTATCAAACAACCTTCGAGGTTAGTAGTACTTTATCAAATATTTCAAATCAACTCGTTTTCTCAATTATAACTAAACAGTATCTATATTAGTACGAATAAAAAGGATTTAACATGTTTTTCTCATGTGACATGTCAGATCCGGTCTTAATGCATGGGCTGGGTTTGGGGTGTTACATTTTATGGTATCAGATCCAGGTTGCAAAACTCGGCTGTGGTTTGGGTTCAAAAGCTTTTTCTAAAGCTGTTTGAATTTAAAATTATAAATGCATGTTTTAAAGGAAGTATGGCACCACGGGTATCCGGCACCAAGTCAAGTAAGTATACGTTATCATTGTATGATTATGATTAGTGTGATATGACTGTAAGAATACTCTAGAACTTTTAGTTTTAGGAGTTGAAACTATAGAGATTGAGACTATAGGATGCGTTTGCGAAAACGACTTTACTACTTATACTTCATAAAATATTGTTTAATAAACACTGAAATAGTATACTGATTCATAAGAATCTTAATCAGATTAAATCGAATTAACCAATATGAGCGCTAGAGGACGTGGCCGTGGTAGACGTGGTCGTGGTAGAGGCCGAGGCGCTAGAGTTGTGTCTGAGGCGTCGGGACATATGCCAGAAATGGACGCACCTGCTTCACCTGTGACTGAAGCTGGGTCACATGATCGTATGAGGGAGGACGACGCTCTGTCCCAAGCAGTGTTGCGAGTTCTGGAAAGGGTTGCTGGGGTAAGAACTGCGCCGGCAACTCGTGGGTCAATTTCGGAAAGACTCAGATCGAATGGTGCTGAGGTTTTTAGGGGTATCTCGGGTGTGGCCCCAAATGTAGCGGAGTATTGGCTTGAGGCAGTGGAGCGGATCATGGACGATTTGGATTGTACTGCCGAGCAGAAACTGAAAGGAGATGTGTCATTGCTGAGAGACGAAGTGTATCAATGGTGGTTCACTATTCGGGAAGGCACTCAGGGCGATCGTATTACCTGGGATTTCTTCAAGACGGCATATCAGGGAAAGTATGTCGGGGCTAGCTATGTGGATGCCCGAAGGAAAGAATTCCTAAATCTGGTCCAAATAGGTAAGACTGTGGCAGCTTACGAGGCAGAATTTCTTTGTCTGAGTCGGTATGCCTGGGGAATAGTGCCAACTGACTACGAACGTTGTGTGCATTTTTATGACGGGTTGCGTGATGAGGTACGGGTACTGATAGCCCGACAAAAAGAGAGGAATTTTACCACACTAGTGGAGAAAGCCAAGATAGCTGAAGAGGCTAAGCACTCAGAGCGGCAAAATTGAGACAAGGATAGGGGCAGAAGCAAGAGAGACTTTAGGTACTCGAGTCCTCGCTAGAGGATTTGTAAGAGGCTCGAAATGAGGAGCCACTCGAGCTAGATTACAGTGCTACCAATCGATTCTGACCATGTGCGGATTGCGGAAGACGACACCCGGGTGAAAGCTAGAAGAGAACCGGTGGTTGTTTCAAATGTGAATCTAAGGACCATCGGCTTAGAGATTGCCCTCGATAGATTGCTCAGACTCAGGATGTTCGTAACTATGATGCCTGGCCCGGCTAGAGGGCGCCAAAGACCACCGAGAGGCCGTGGGCGGTCGAGGTGGTAATGGCGTAGGACGAGGTCAGGGTGCACCGGGTAGAGGTACCGGTAATAGGGGTAACGCGGAGGCAAGACAGCCAGGGTTGGTCTATGCGGTCAGACGTCGGGAGGATGGCGATGCACTAGATGTCATAACTGGTACGTTCTTCATATCTGATGTATCTGTTACTACTTTGATAGATATCGGATCCACCCATTCGTATGTTGCTTGTCTTTGTATCCGAAATCAACATTAGATCCGAGATTACCGCTAGAGAAACAAGCGTAATTAGCCCTCTAGGACAGTCGGTGGTAGTAAATAAGCTGTTTAGGGATGTGCCCTTAGAAATTCAGGGGGAAATATTTTTGGCGGATTTGATGGAACTGCCATTCGGCGAGTTCGACCTTATTTTGGGCATGGACTAGTTGGTGAAACACCGTGCGAACTTGGATTGTGCTGCAAAGTAGATGTTACTAAGAACTTTGGAGGATAAGGAAGTGATGGTGATAGGTGAAAGAAGAAACTATCTATCTAATGTGATATCTGCATTAAAGGCATAAAAGTTGGTGTGAAATGGGTGTGGAGCATTCCTAGCTTTCATTAGTGCTTTGGATGCTAAGGAGTTGTCGGTGGAAAGTGTTAGAACGGTGAAAGAGTTTTCGGACGTCTTTCCCGAGGAGCTTCCAAGATTGC
Organism: Gossypium sturtianum; assembly: GCA_025698515.1. Taxonomy (NCBI): domain Eukaryota; kingdom Viridiplantae; phylum Streptophyta; class Magnoliopsida; order Malvales; family Malvaceae; genus Gossypium; species Gossypium sturtianum. Next base: position 43,829,406 of record CM046952.1, read on the forward strand.
CTCCGGATCGGGAAGTAGAGTTTGGCATTGAGTTATTGCTAGAAACGGCTCCGGTGTCTATTGCTCCTTATAGAATGGCGCTGAAGGAGTTAGCGGAGCTTAAACCTCAGATTCAGGAGTTGTTGGATCATGTATTCATTCGACCGAGTGTGTCACCGTGGGGAGCGCCGGTCTTGTTCATCAAGAATAAGGATGGGTCGATGCGTATGTGCATCGACTATAGACAGTTGAATAAATTGATGATCAAGAACAGGTATCCGTTGTCGAGAATCGACGATCTGTTTGATCAACTGCGAGGAGCTTCGGTTTTCTCGAAGATAGATTTGAGATTGGGTTATCACCAACTTAAGGTTAAGGAGGCGGATATTCATAAGACTGCGTTTCGAACTCGTTATGGGCATTATGAGTTCTTGGTGATGCCATTTCGGTTGACTAATGCACCAGCTGCATTTATGGAGATGATGAACCGGGTCTTCCAACCCTATTTAGATCAGTTTGTGGTGGTGTTCATAGATGACATCTTGGTGTACTCGAAGAATGAAGAAGAGCATGATTCGTGATCTGCGGGTAGTATTGCGATATTAAGGAGAAGCAACTTTATGCCAAATTCGGTAAGTGTGAATTTTCTTTGAAGGAAGTAACCTTTTGGGGCATCTTTGTGTCCGGAAGGAATTAGAGTTGATCCTCGGAAGGTCGAGGTTGTATTGGATTGGAAACCACCAAAGTCGATGGTCGTAAATTCGGAGTTTCGTAGGGTTGGCTTTGGTTATTACAGCGTTTCATTGAGGGTTTTCGTTGATTGCTCGCACCCCTAACTAAGTCATTGCGCAAGGGAGTAACATTTGTGTGGTCGATCGGATCGTGAGAAGAGAGCTTTGAGAAATTGAAGAAGATTTTTGTGAGCGCCAAAGATTCATTCAACTTCGAGGTCTGGAAAAGAGTTTATTGTTTACTGTGATGCGTCACACACAAGCTTGGGATGTGTGTTGATGCAAGGAGGAAAAGTGGTGGCTTATGCATCTCGTCAATTAAGGCCGCACGAGGTGAACTATCCCACTCATGATTTGGATTAGCTGCAGTGGTGTTTGCTCTGAAGATTTGGAGACACTATCTGTACGGGGAGAAGTCGACTATCTACACGGATCATAAGAGTCTAAAGTACCTCCTTACCCAGAAGGAGCTGAACTTAAGACAGCGGAGGTTGATAGAACTGTTGAAAGATTATGACTTCTCAATCGAGTATCATCCCAGAAAGGCTAACGTAGTGGCTGATGCGTTAAGTCGAAAGGTGATATCGGATTTGAGAGCGATGTTCGCTCATCTCAGCCTGTATGAAGATGGTAGTCTGCTAGCCGAACTTCAGATGAAGCCTGCGTGGGTAAGCCAGATTAAGGAAAAACAATTATTAGATGAAAGGTTGGGTTCCTTACTTCAGCAAGTGGAAGGTGGTGTGATAGGGGATTTTGGATTGAATAGTGATGGAGTATTGTGTTTCCGCGGAAGAATTTGTATGCCCAAAGATTCAAAATTGAGACAAATGATTCTGCGTGAGGCGCATAGTAGCCCATATGCTATGCACCCCGGGGGAAATAAAATGTATCGAGACCTCTGTGAGCAGTATTGGTTGCCAGGGTTGAAACGGGAAGTTACTGATTTCGTGAGTAAGTGCTTAACATGTCAGCAGGTGAAGGCGGAACATCAATTGCCATCGGGATTGCTACAATCGGTGAAAATTCCATTATGGAAATGGGAAAGGATAACGATGGACTTTGTTAGTGGGTTACCCTTAACGCCTACTAAGAAGGATTCTGTTTGGGTAATAGTGGATCAGTTGACGAAGACTGCTCATTTCCTACCTATTCGTACGGATTACTCATTGCAGAAGTTTGCCAAGTTGTATGTAGCAGAGATCGTGAGGTTACATGGGGTACCAGTGTCTCTTATATCGGACAGGGACCCTAGGTTTACATCAAGATTTTGGAAAGCTTTACATGAAGCTTTGGGAACAAGGTTAAATTTTAGCACGGCATTTCATCCTCAGACAGATGGTCAGTCGGAGAGAGTAATCCAAATTCTGGACGTTAATGTAACACCCCAAACTCGGCCTAGAAGTTAGGCCCGAATCTGGAATGTCACATTAAAGGCGCACTTCAAAACAATTTACTAGTTAACCATTTAAGGCCCAAAAGCCCAAAACAAAAGATTATTTTGAAAACCATATTAACACTTTAATAATTTTATGAAATTTCTTAAGTGGGTAATTGAAACAATATTAATAATAAACCCAAAATTCAAAGTCAAATAGGAGTTACATGGCCTTATTACAATCAAATGAAAAATAAACAAAGTATTTAAAACAGAATCATTTGAATAAATTAAAACATTTGAACAGCTTGTAGTGTGGCCATCTCCGAGTCCTCTCCCTCGTCGAGCGCCTATTCGGGATTACTCAAACATTTAAAATTAAGGGTGTGAGTTTGAAACTCGGGTGTGTACAACCCTTGGCAATCAAATCACATACAAATATTCACATTGGGCCTAAGCCCTAACAAAATCGGTGGTCTTGGGCCTTAGCCCACAATGACCTCATATCATATCATATCGTATCATTTATAAAGCAGATAATGCAAAACCCACCCCAAAAATCCATCCGCTAAACACACCATTTCCTTCCAACCTTATGACTCTGTGGGGAATTCTAGCTCGACCCACCCTCCGCTACACACCAAGGGTAGCCCGGTTGTGGTACTATCAACGTTGCGGCAAAGTCGCTAATCATATGTTGGGCTTAAAGCCTTCGTGGATCCATACCATACGGCTATGCGATCACGGATCCATACCATACGGCCATGCGATCCTCAAATCTTCCTCCGTACCATAATTCCCACCCATATGCATCCTAAGCAGAATATCATATGAATGCATCAAACACAAAAGTAACATCCACAAACCCATATTCATCACATAGGGGTATTTTCGTCATTTCACTACCCATGGGTATTTTTGTAATTCTACCCTACAGGGGTATTTTGGTAATTTGGCAAATTAGGGGTATCTTGGTAATTTTAAAAACAGGGGTATTTTGGTACTTTTGCAAAACAGGGGTATTCTGGTAATTTACAAATCTAGGGGTATTTTAGTAATTTTACACATGAGGGTGTTTTAGTAATTTTACACATATAAGGGTATTTGGTCCTTCTCGGGTTTTAGTTATAAATTTTGGCCCATAAACAAGTCCTCGCGGTTAAAGTGAACAAACACTATGCACCAGGTAGGATCTCAGAAAAGAGGAGGTGGGTCACTCGGACCGCTTAAGTACCAAGCTCTCACTAGATCCAATCCTAGACATGCATATGTCGGTTACCACACTCTAACTAATCGACTTGTCCACAGACATGTTTAATTAGCTTAAGTCTTATGAAATTACAAAGTTGTTCAAGCTAGGCCTAAAGTCCATTAACCCTAACATACTTGTCTACGCCCCCATAAGCCCATCTCATGTCCTTACAGCCCGTTAGGCCCAAATCTCATCATATGGCCTATTAGGCCCAAAACATATCCAGATCATGTATCAAGCATAGCTAACTTAATTCGTATAATCAACCAAACCATTTTATCAAACTTAGCCTCAGGGCCCACCGGACCCATTTAGCCACTTTCGGCTTTTCGGCTTTTCGGCATTGCCGATATCGTGTGTGTAGTGTTTGTACACACCTGATCACTGCGACGTGCTATCTATCCTTAGCCTTGATCCTACAACCAACCAACCTTCAATCAACCACTCATACTTAATCAAAAATATTTACTCAAAAGCGAAACCTTACAGTAACCTTACCGTGTGCCCCGGGTTCTAATGGCCCTTCCTTAGCTGCTAATCACAAGTGTACCCTAGATCCTTGCTAACGATCCTACCACGCTAGTGATCTCTGAACCTTACCCTTGTTAATACAAGATCCACGACAATGAGAAATTAGATCGCCCTCTGGCTTTCAACAAAACGTACTAAGGGAGTTAACAGAATACTTACCGAATCCAACCTTAGATCCTCGCTGACCTACCAAACGAGATTCGACTTTTAACCACGATCGAGAGTAGATACCAACCGATTTGTGATAGAGAAAAATAACAAAGATTCGGCACTAATGGGGATTTTGGCAAGAGAAGATGATGGTAATTCGGCAATAGAAAAGTTTGGCTAAGAGAGAATTCGGCAAAAAGGAATGATGGTTTTTCTAAGCAATGGAAGAATTTAAACAACAGAAGAATAGAATGAGGGGAAAAGAAAAGATCAAATGTGCTTGTGTGAGGGTAACTACAGGATATTCGGTAAAGAAAAGAAAGACTAACTTATTTGCAAAACTCTCCAAATGCCGAAAGCCACAATGAAAATTCGTAATACCCCCTAAATGACCCAAAAACGGTACTCATTTACCCTCCTAAGCCGAATTTATACACTTCCCACTTCCCACAACGGCACCAACTCTTCACACTTCTTAGCTCCTAACTTTTCTCCCTGATAACTCCTCAATCTCATCCTAAATTTTCTCTAAGATAAGCTCCTTTATCCCTTCCTTAATTTTCTCTCATGAACACTTCCCTCAGAGTTCACATCCAACGCCACTACTAACCATCTAGAAGGCAAAAATTAAATCCCCAACAAAATACCATGCCACTACTCGAACCTTGGATTCCCTTGCCTGCTAATGACGCCACCTCCCTGCTCCCTAAGTGGCGCCACTTTGCCACTACACCACTAGCTCTTTTGTGTCATTTTTCTTCTTCATTTATTTAAAAGGCCTACTAACTGAAGTCACAGTTCCCTTGGGCTAAAACTAAATTTTTTCTTATTCCCTTACTTGATCCCAGAACATCTCTAACACCCCTAGACACTCCGAATTCATTAACCCTCAAAGCCCACATGCCAATTGTCATTTTCTCGCTCACTTAAAAATTTTCTGAGACCCAAAGCCCAAAGCCCAATTCTTCTAGGCCGAAATTTTGGACGTTACAACTCACCCCTCCTAAAAGAAATTTCGTCCCCGAAATTTCCAACTAACAGGGTGGTCGTGTATCAACTACCCCACCACGCTACCGCAGCGCACTCTGACCCTAATAATTTTAATACATACCCAAAACATCCACCTATCGCAAACATTCTCAAACATACGCAGAATAAGTACCAAATTAAGATTCAAATGTTTTCAAAGCCCTAACACTTCCACAGCCTCGACCACGGCCTCTTCCTCCTCTTCTAGTGCTCATCGTTGATTCTCGTATTATCCGAATTAGGAATTTTATGAAATTAGTACATAGTTCCACTTGTTTAGGGCAAATGTCTTATGTAAGTAACAATAATTTTCTTAAAGTTATTCCGCGGTCGAGAATCCACTACAGGCTTAAGTTTCCTATGGGATTTAGTCTCTAAGAGCCTATTTTGAGGTAGCCCAATATCTACACAGTTCAACAATTCAAACAATAACATAAAAAAAAACTTACTTGGCTCGACGTCGAGGGCTCGGCTAACCACACTTCAAGAATCCTGCAAAAACTTCTTACTCTACTTGTTTAAAAACCCAAAACATAAGGCCCATTTTACAGCCCGAGCTTTGCAACTTGGCTCTGATACCACTAAATGTAACACCCCAAACCCGGCCTAGAAGTTAGGCCCGGATCTGGAATGTCACATTAAAGGCGCACTTCAAAACAATTTACTAGTTAACCATTTAAGGCCCAAAAGCCCAAAACAAAAGATTATTTCGAAAACCATATTAACACTTTAATAATTTTATAAAATTTCTTAAGTGGGTAATTGAAACAATATTAATAATAAACCCAAAATTCAAAGTCAAATAGGAGTTACATGGCCTTATTACAATCAAATGAAAAATAAACAAAGTATTTAAAACAGAATCATTTGAATAAATTAAAACATTTGAACAGCTTGTAGTGTGGCCATCTCCGAGTCCTCTCCCTCGTCGAGCCGCCTATTCAGGATTACCTGAAACATTTAAAATTAAGGGTGTGAGTTTCGAAACTCAGTGTGTACAACCCTTGGCAATCAAATCACATACAAATATTCACATTGGGCCTAAGCCCTAACAAAATCGGTGGTCTTGGGCCTTAGCCCACAATGACCTCATATCATATCATATCGTATCATTTATAAACAGATAATGCAAAACCCACCCCAAAAATCCATCCGCTAAACACACCATTTCCCTTCCAACCTTATGACTCCTGTGGGGAATTCTAGCTCGACCACACCCTCCGCTACACACCAAGGGTAGCGGTTGGTTGCATGGTACTCTATCAACGCAAAGCAAAGTCGCTAATCATATGTTGGGCTTAAAGCCTTCAGTGGATCCATACCATACGGCTTATGCGATCACGGATCCATACCATACGCCATGCGATCCTCAAATCTTCCTCCGCACCATAATTCCCACCCATATGCATCCTAAGCGAGAATATCATATGAATGCATCAAACACAAAAGTAACATCCACAAACCCATATTCATCACATAGGGTATTTTCGTCATTTCACTACCCATGGGTATTTTCAGTAATTCTACCCTACTGAGGGTATTTTGGTAATTTGGCAAATTAGGGGTATCTTGGTAATTTTAAAAATAGGGGTATTTTGGTACTTTTGCAAAACAGGGGTATTCTGGTAATTTACAAATCTAGGGGTATTTTAGTAATTTTACACATGAGGGTGTTTTAGTAATTTTACACATATAAGGGTATTTGGTCCTTCTCGGGTTTTAGTTATAAATTTTGGCCCATAAACAAGTCCTCGCGGTTAAAGTGAACAAACACTATGCACCAGGTAGGATCTCAGAAAAGAGGAGGTGGGTCACTCGGACCGCTTAAGTACCAAGCTCTCACTAGATCCAATCCTAGACATGCATATGTCGATTACCACACTCTAACTAATCGACTTGTCCACAGACATGTTTAATTAGCTTAAGTCTTATGAAATTACAAAGTTGTTCAAGCTAGGCCTAAAGTCCATTAACCCTAACATACTTGTCTACGCCCCCATAAGCCCATCTCATGTCCTTATGACCCGTTAGGCCCAAATCTCATCATATGGCCTATTAGGCCCAAAACATATCCAGATCATGTATCAAGCATAGCTAACTTAATTCGTATAATCAACCAAACCATTTTATCAAACTTAGCCTCGGGCCCTTAAGGACCCATTTAGCCACTTTCGGCACCGGCTTTTCGGCATTACCGATATCGTGTGTGTAGTGTTTGTACACACACGATCAACGCGACGTGCTATCCTATCCTTAGCCTTGATCCTACAACCAACCAACCTTCAATCAATCACTCATACTTAATCAAAAATATTTACTCAAAAGCGAAACCTTACAGTAACTTTACAGTGTGCCCCGGGTTCTAATGGCCCTTCCTTAGCTGCTAATCACAAGTGTACCCTAGATCCTTGCTAACGATCCTACCACGCTAGCGATCTCTGAACCTTACCCTTGTTAATACAAGATCCACGACAATGAGAAATTAGATCGCCTTCGGCTTTCAACAAAACGCGTACTAAGGGGAGTTAACGAGAATACTTACCGAATCCAACCTTAGATCCTGCTGACCTACCAAACGAGATTCGACTTTTAACCTCGATCGAGAGTAGATACCAAGCTGTTTTGTGATAGAGAAAAATAACAAAGATTTGGCACTAATGGGGGATTTCGGCAAGAGAAGATGATGGTAATTCGGCAATAGAAAAGTTTGGCTAAGAGAGAATTCGGCAAAAAGGAATGATGGTTTTTCGGCAATGGAAGAATTCGGCAAAAGAAGAATAGAATGAGGGGGAGAAAAGAAAAGATCAAATGTGCTTGTGTGAGGGTAACTACAGGATATTCGGTAAAGAAAAGAAAGACTAACTTATTTACAAAACTCTCCAAATGCCGAAAGCCACAATGAAAATTCGTAATACCCCCTAAATGACCCAAAAACGACACTCATTTACCCTCCTAAGCCGAATTTATACACTTCCCACTTCCCACAACGGCACCAACTCTTCACACTTCTCAGCTCCTAACTTTTCTCCCTGATAACTCCTCAATCTCATCCTAAATTTTCTCTAAGATAAGCTCCTTTATCCCTTCCTTAATTTTCTCTCATGAACACTTCCTTCAGAGTTCACATCCAACGCCACTACTAACCATCTAGAAGGCAAAAATTAAATCCCCAACAAAATACCATGCCACTACTCGAACCTTGGATTCCCTTGCCTGCTAATGACGCCACCTCCCTGCTCCCTAAGTGGCGCCACTTTGCCACTACACCACTAGCTCTTTTGTGTCATTTTTCTTCTTCATTTATTTAAAAGGCCTACTAACTGAAGTCACAGTTCCCTTGGGCTAAAACTAATTTTTTTCCTATACCCTTACTTGATCCCAGAACATCTCTAACACCCCTAGACACTCCGAATTCATTAACCCTCAAAGCCCACATGCCAATTGTCATTTTCTCGCTCACTTAAAAATTTTATGAGACCCAAAGCCCAATTCTTCTAGGCCCAAATTCGGGGCATTACAGTTAAGGTGCTGAGAAGGAAGTTAGTGCCGTTAGTCAAAGTATTATGACGTAATCACGGATCAAAGAAAGCTACATGGAAGCCTGAGAACGCGATTCGGCAGCAATATCCTCACCTCTTTTAATCAGGTAAATTTCGAGGACGAAATTTTCTTTAAGGGGGTAGAATTGTAACATCCTAAAATTTTGAATTTTATGTGTTGCATTATTTCTTGCGTTAAGCTATTAAAATTACTAATCGTGTATGTTTTAAGGTCTTAAGAAGGCTCGGGGTTTAATTGGGCCTTAGTAAAAAAAATTGGTATTTTAGCACTTTAAGGAGATATAGTAAGTGGCCTCATTGCTTAAGGAAATAAATGAGTAATTTGCTTGCGTAAATGAGCATATGGTAAAAGGGGTTATGGCGCCACATGAAGGACTTTGAGGGAGGAGGTTCAAATCCCATCAAGTGTAAAATTTTGACATTTTTTTTTGTATTCTTTCCCTAAGTGTCGGCCAAGATGATATATAAGGCAAGGTGGACTTTTTAATTTTGGCAAGGTGGCTAAAGAAATAAGGAAAGAATGAGGGTAGGGAAAGAAATCAAAATAAAAGGCAAGTATAGGGAACATGTTGGCCTTTTTCAAGGGAGATGTTTTGGAAAGTTTTGGTTGGCCAAATTTTTTTGACCTTATTGTCATATTATGGACGGTTTTGGTATAGGGAAGGGTAGCCGAATTTTTCTTTGTCTTTTGGTAAAAACTTTGGTGCTTGATTTGGCCAAAATTCCTTTAGCATCATTTTGTGTCATTTTTCTTTCTCTCCAAATTTCTTCTTCTCTTTGCCGAACCTTCAAGCCTTTAGTGTGCATTTTTGTTTCTTCTTTTCCTTCTTGTTTGCCGAATGTACCAAACCATTGAGACCAAACCTTTCTCACTTATATTCTCTTGAAAACCGAAACTAGTTAGCACCCTTCTCTCCCTTTCTTTTCTTTTAATCATCTTTTCAATCCTTCTTCCACATCTTAAAAGCAAATTTCACTTTGATCAAATTCTTTTCTTTTATTCATTCTCTCCATAGCCGAATCTAGCAACATTTTGTCTCCTCACTATCTCTTTTTCCTTCGTGATTGGATACTATCTTCTTGTCGAATTGTATTCTAGAGGGAGGCCGAACATTATTCTAGCCTTAAGTTGAACGGTGAAAATTGGATCCAATATCGATAAGGGACTTAATCGCTCGATCTATCCTCTTGTTGATCAAACGATTATAGTGACAAGCGATATCGAATCGAAAGGGAAAGCGTTTGGAGATCCCAAAAGGATCGGATTAGCGATCCCTACTCCTAAATTCAAACGAAGGGCAGTATCGGCGGTTCGGGATTTTCCGCCGGGTTGTGGACCATCGTCCGGGGAGAATCGACAAATCGTGGTCGTTCACGATTCTAAGGGTGTCGAAGATCAAGAAAGCCTAGTACTTACCGTAATCAGGTGTGTAATCTCACACCGTTTTCCGTGGGTTTAAGATTGATATCATATTGGAAATATATCGCTACGATTAAAATCGTTTTATGGAGTAAACCGGGAAAAGTGGCCTAAATTACACTATTTTTGATAAAATTGACAAAATCGATATTAACACTGTGAGAATTACGAAAACACCCTAAAGCGCTGAATTACGAAATTGCCCCTAATGGGCCGATTTGTTATATTGCCCCTAATGGGCCGATTTGTTATATTGTCGTAATGGGCCGATTTGTTATATTGCCTTAACGGGACGATTTGATATATTGCTTAAATGGGCCGATTTGATATATTGCCATAATTGGCCATTTTGATATATGGTCTTAATGGGCTGATTTGCAAGTGCTACAATGGGCCGAATTTTTGTAATGAATCCCTGAATTAATTATTGTTGTTTGTATTTGTAAATATCATGATTTGCTATGTATGATGCATTTACAGGATTTTGCATGTGATGGGAAAATGTTGAAGAGAAGTGATTCAGGTGGCACTGCCACAAAAATGTTTGTTAATATGATATTATGATTCTGGTGGCTCGACGAAAATCAAAATTTGTTATAAATGGCATAATGCCTGCGATTGGTGTGTTTGGCGGGGTGGGTTGACTTGATCCCCACAGGTGTGATGAGATGGTAAGGGTGGTGTGTAGCGGATGGATTATTAGGTTGGTTTGGGATTGCATTACATTCATATGATATATTTGATACATTATTATGTAAAAAGCGGCTTAGGCCCAAAATATTGCTAAATGGGTGTCAGGCCCAGTGGACAACGGTAAGGGGTTATACACTGAGTTCTTGTAACTCACTCCCCCTTTTTTCTTAACCGTTGTAGGTAATGCTCAGTGACGAGGACTTTGGGCCATGGATGACTCGGTGGAGGCCATACTTTTGGAGTGTTATTTTCGGACTTTAGTAAATTTCTTTTCCGTATTATTTCGTTGCTTTTATTATTTCAGGTTTTAAAGTTGTAATAAGGCCTCTAGAATATTTTTATTTGGTATTATGTTTAGCCGTACTTATTATTTTTCTTGCATTATTTTAAATGGGGATTTTTCTAAAATCATAGATAACGGTTTTCCAAAATTGATTAATAAACGGTTTTCATATCAAACTTTTACAAATATTTTAACTCGAAAAGTTTTTTCTCGAACTATCAACGATATTTTCAAAATTTACAATTTATAAAGATTTTTAGTTCAAATTATCGATCTATCAAACAACCTTCGAGGTTAGTAGTACTTTATCAAATATTTCAAATCAACTCGTTTTCTCAATTATAACTAAACAATATCTATATTAGTACGAATACAAAGGATTTAACATGTTTTTCTCATGTGACATGTCAGATCCAGTCTTAATGCATGGGCCGGGTTTGGGGTGTTACATTTTATGGTATCAGAGCCAGGTTGCAAAACTCGGCTGTGGTTTGGGTTCAAAAGCTTTTTCTAAAGCTGTTTGAATTTAAAATTATAAATGCATGTTTTAAAGGAAGTATGGCACCACTGGTATCAGGCACCAAGTCAAGTAAGTATACGTTATCATTGTATGATTATGATTAGTGTGATATGGTTTGTAAGAATACTCTAGAACTTTTAGTTTTAGGAGTTGAAACTATAGAGATTGAGACTATAGGATGCGTTTGCGAAAACGACTTTACTACTTATACTTCATAAAATATTGTTTAATAAACACTGAAATAGTATACTGATTCATATGACTCTTAATCAGATTAAATCGAATTAGCTAATATGAGCGCTAGAGGACGTGGCAGTGGTAGACGTGGTCGTGGTAGAGGCCGAGGTACTAGAGTTGTGTCTGAGGCGTCGGGACATATGCCAGAAATGGACGCACCTGCTTCACCTGTGACTGAAGCTGGGTCACATGATCGTATGAGGGAGGACGACGCTCTGTCCCAAGTAGTGTTGCGAGTTCTGGAAAGGGTTGCTGGGTAAGAACTGGGCCGGTAGCTCATGGGTCAATTTCGAAAAGACTCAGATCGAATGGTGCTGAGGTTTTTAGGGGTATCTCGGGTGTGGCCCCAAATGTAGCGGAGTATTGGCTTGAGGCAGTGGAGCGGATCATGGACGATTTGGATTGCACTACTGAGCAAAAACTGAAAGGAGATGTGTCATTGCTGAGAGACGAAGCGTATCAATGGTGGCTCACTGTTCGGGAAGGCACTCAGGCCGATCGTATTACCTGGGATTTCTTCAAGACGGCATATCAGGGAAAGTATGTCGGGGCTAGCTATGTGGATGCCCGAAGGAAAGAATTCCTAAATCTGGTCTAAATAGGTAAGATCGTGGCGACTACGAGGCGAATTTTCTGCGTGCGAGTCGATGCTCGGGGAATAGTGCCAACTGACTACGAACGCTGTGTGCGTTTTGAGGACGGGTTGCGTGATGAGGTACGGGTACTGATAGCCCCACAAAAAGAGAGGAATTTTACCACACTAGTGGAGAAAGCCAAGATAGCTGAAGAGGCTAAGCACTCAGAGCGGCAAAATCGAGACAAGGATAGGGGCAGGAGCAAGAGAGACTTTAGGTAGTCAGGTCCTGCTAGAGGATTTTAGAAGAGGCCCAGAAATGAGGAGCCAGCTCGAGCTAGATTACCAGCTGCTACCAATCAGTTACAGCCATGTGCAGATTGCAGAAGACGACACCCGGGTGAATACTGGAAGAGAACCGGTGGTTATTTCAAATGTGGATCTAAGGACCATCGGCTTAGAGATTGCCCTCGACAGACTACTCAGACTCAGGATGTTCGTAACTATGATGCATAGCCAGCTAGAGGCACTCAGCAGCCACCGAGTGGCCGTGGGCTAGGTCGAGGTGGTAATGGCGTAGGACGAGGTTAGGGTGCACCGGGTAGACGCATTCGTGGTAATAGGGTAACGCGAGGCAAGGCGGCCCGGGGTTGGTCTATGCGGTCGACGTCGGGAGGATGGCGATGCACCAGATGTCATAACCGGTACGTTCTTCATATCTGATGTATCTGTTACTGCTTTGATAGATATCGGATCCACCCATCCGTATGTTGCTTGTGCTGTATCTAGAAATCTGAACATTAGATCTGAGATTATTGCTAGAGAAACAACTGTAATTAGCCCTCTAGGACAGTCGGTGGTAGTAAATAAGCTGGTTAGGGATGTGCCCTTAAAAATTTAAGGGGAAATATTTTTGGCAGATTTGATGGAACTGCCATTCGACGAGTTCGACCGTATTTTGGGCATAGACTGGTTGGTGAAACACCGTGCGAACTTGGATTGTGCTGCAAAGCAGATGTTACTAAGAACTTCAGAGGATAAGGAAGTGATGGTGATAGGTGAAAGAAGAAACTATCTATCTAATGTGGTATCTACTTTAAAGGCAGAAAAGTTGGTGAGAAAGGGGTGTGGAGCATTCCTAGCTTTCATTAATGCTTTGGATGCTAAGGAGTTGTCGGTGGAAAGTGTTAGAACGGTGAAAGAGTTTTCGAACGTCTTTCCCGAAGAACTTCTAGGATTGCCTCCGGATCGAGAAGTAGAGTTTGGCATTGAGTTATTGCCAGGAACGGCTCCGGTGTCCATTGCTCCTTATAGAATGGCGCCGAAGGAGTTAGCAGAGCTTAAAGCTCAGATTCAAGAGTTATTGGATCGTGGATTCATTCGACCGAGTGTGTCACCGTGGGGAGCGCCGGTCTTGTTCGTCAAGAAGAAGGATGGGTCGATGCATATGTGCATAGATTATAGACAGTTGAATAAATTGACGATCAAGAACAGGTGTCCATTGCTGAGAATCGACGATCTGTTTGATCAACTGCGAGGAGCATCGGTTTTCTCGAAGATAGATTTAAGATCGGGTTATCACCAACTTAAGGTTCAGGAGGTGGATATTCATAAGACTGCGTTTCGAACTCATTATGGGCATTATGAGTTCTTGGTGATGCCATTTCGGTTGACTAATGCACCAGCTGCATTTATGGACATGATGAACCGGGTCTTCCAACCCTATTTAGATCAGTTTGTGGTGGTGTTCATAGATGACATCTTGGTGTACTCGAAGAATGAAGAAGAGCATGATTCGCATCTGCGGGTAGTATTGCAGATATTAAGGGAGTAGCAACTTTATGCCAAATTCAGTAAGTGTGAATTTTGGCTGAAGGAAGTAACCTTTTTTGAGCATGTTGTGTCTGTCGAAGGAATTAGTGTTAATCCTCGGAAGGTCGAGGCTGTGTTGGATTGGAAACCACCGAAGTCAGTGGCCGAAATTCGGAGTTTCCTAGGGTTGGCTGGTTATTACAGGCGTTTCGTTGAGGGGTTTTCGTTGATTGCTGCACCCCTAACTAAGTTGTTGCGCAAGGGAGTACCATTTGTGTGGTCAGATCAGCAGCAAGAGAGCTTTGAGAAATTGAAGAAGATTTTGACAGAAGCGCCAGTATTGATTCAACCTGAGGCTGGAAAAGAGTTTATTGTTTACTGTGATGTGTCACACACAGGCTTGAGATGTGTGTTGATGCAAGGAGGAAAAGCGGTGGCTTATGCATCTCGTCAATTAAGGCCGCACGAGGTGAACTATCCCACTCATGATTTAGAGTTAGCTGCGAGTGGTGTTTGCTCGAAGATTTGGAGACACTATCCCAGACATGCGGTGAGAAGTCGATTATCTACACGGATCATAAGAGTCTAAAGTACCTCCTTACCGAGATGAGTGAACTTAAGACAGCGGAGGTGGATAGAACTGTTGAAAGATTATGACTTCTCAATCGAGTATCATCCCGGAAAGGCTAACGTGGTGGCTGATGCGTTAAGTAGAAAGGTGATATCGGATTTGAGAGCGATGTTCACTCATCTCAGCCTGTATGAAGATGGTAGTCTCGCTAGCCGAACCGAGGTGAAGCTGCTGCGTGGGTAAGCAGTTAAGGAAAAGCAGATTATTAGATGAAAGGTTGGGTTCCTTACTTCAGCAAGTGAAAGGTGGTGTGATAGGGGATTTTGGATTGAATAGTGATGGAGTCTTGTGTTTCCGCGGAAGAATTTGTATGCCCAAAGATTCAGAATTGGGACAAATAATTCTGTGTGAGGCGCATAGTAGCCCATATGCTATGCACCCCGGGGGAAATAAAATGTACCGAGACCTCTGTGAGCAGTATTGGTGGCCAGGGTTGAAACGGGAAGTTACTGATTTTGTGAGTAAGTGCTTAACATGTCAGCAGGTGAAGGCGGAACATCAATTGCCATCGGGATTGCTACAACCGGTGAAAATTCCATTATGGAAATGGGAAAGGATAACGATGGACTTTGTTAGTGGGTTACCCTTAACGCCTACTAAGAAGGATTCCATTTGGGTAATAGTGGATCGGTTGACGAAGACTGCTCATTTCCTACTTGTTCGTATGGATTACTCATTGCAGAAGTTTGCCAAGTTGTATGTAGCAGAGATCGTGAGGTTACATGGGGTATCAGTGTCTATTATATCGGACAGGGACCCTAGGTTTACATCAAGATTTTGGAAAGCTTTACATGAAGCTTTGGGAACAAGGTTAAATTTCAGCACGGCATTTCATCCTCAGACAGATGGTCAGTCGGAGAGAGTAATCCAAATTCTAGAAGACATGCTAATGGGCTGTATGGTCGACTTCAGGGGTAGTTGGGAGGATTTCCTACCGTTGGCAGAGTTTGTATACAATAATAGTTATCAATCCAGCATCCAGATGGCACCCTACGAGGCGTTGTATGGTCGTAGGTGTCGTACTCCTACTTGTTGGACTGAGCTGGGGGAGCGACAGTTATTGGGTCCTGAGCTGATATCAGAGACGGAGGAAAAAGTAAAGGTAATTTGGGCACGGTTAAAGGAAGCTTCAGATAGACAAAAATCGTATGCGGATCTGAAGCGTAAGGATATTGAGTTTGCGGTGGGAGATCAGGTCTTTCTAAAGGTCTGACCTTGGAAGAAGATCTTTAGATTTGGAAAGAAGGGCAAGTTGAGCCCTAGGTTCAACGGGCCATACCATGTATTGAAGCGTGTTGGGCCAGTGGCTTATCAGCTTGAGTTACCTCCGGAGATGAGTCAGATACATAGTGTTTTTCATGTCTCAATGTTAAGGCGTTATCGATCAGATCCGTCTCATATATTACCGGTGGAGGAAGTTGGGATAAGACCTGACTTATCTTTTGAAGAGGAGCCAGTACGGATTTTAGATCGGGACGTTAAGGTGCTGAGAAGGAAGTCAGTGCCGTTAGTCAAAGTATTATGGCGTAATCACGGATCAAAGGAAGCTACATGGGAGCCTGAGAACGCGATTTGGCAGCAATATCCTCACCTCTTTTAATCAGGTAAATTTCGAGGATGAAATTTTCTTTAAGGGGGTAGAATTGTAACATCCTAAAATTTTGAATTTTATGTGTTGCATTATTTCTTGCGTTAAGCTATTAAAATTACTAATCGTGTATGTTTTAAGGTCTTAAGAAGGCTCGGGGTTTAATTGGGCCTTAGTAAAAAAATTTGGTATTTTAGCACTTTAAGGAGATATAGTAAGTGGCCTCATTGCTTATGGAAATAAATGAGTAATTTGCTTGCATAAATGAGCATATGGTAAAGGGGTTATGGTGCCACATGAAGGACTTTGAGGGAGGAGGTTCAAATCCCATCAAGTGCAAAATTTTGACATATTTTTTTTGTATTCTTTCCCTAAGTGTCGGCCAAGATGATATATAAGGCAAGGTGGACTTTTTAATTTTGGCAAGGTGGCTAAAGAAATAAGGAAAGGATGAGGGTAGGGAAAGAAATCAAAAGAAAAGGCAAGTATAGGGAACATGTTGGCCTTTTTCAAGGGAGATGTTTTGGAAAGTTTTGGTTGGCCAAATTTTTTGGACCTTATTGTCATATTATGGACGGTTTTGGTATAGGGAAGGGTAGCCGAATTTTCCTTTGTCTTTTGGTAAAAACTTTGGTGCTTGTTTTGGCTAAAATTCCTTTAGCATCATTTTGTGTCATTTTTCTTTCTCTCCAAATTTCTTCTTCTCTTTGCCGAACCTTCAAGCCTTTAGTGTGCATTTTTGTTTCTTCTTTTCCTTCTTGTTTGCCGAATGTACCAAACCATTGAGACCAAACCTTTCTCACTTATCTTCTCTTAAAAACCGAAACTAGTTAGCACCCTTCTCTCCCTTTCTTTTCTTTTAATCATCTTTTCAATCCTTCTTCCACTTCTTAAAAGCAAATTTCACTTTGATCAAATTCTTTTCTTTTATTCATTCTCTCCATAGTCGAATCTAGCAACAACTTGTCTCCTCACTATCTCTTTTTCCTTCGTGATTGGATACTATCTTCTTGTCAAATTGTATTCTAGAGGGAGGCCAAACATTATTCTAGCCTTAAGTTGAACGGTGAAAATCGGATCCAATATCGATACGGGACTTAATCGCTCGATCTATCCTCTTGTTGATCAAACGACTATAGTGACAAGCGATATCGAATCGAAAGGGAAAGCGTTTGGAGATCACAAAAGGAGCGAATTAGCGATCCCTACTCCTAAATTCAAACGAAGGGCAGTATCGGCGGTTCGGGATTTTCCACCGGGTTGTGGACCATCGTCCGGGGAGAATCGACAAATCGTGGTCGTTCACGATTCTAAGGGTGTCAAAGATCAAGAAAGCCTAGTACTTACCGTAATCAGGTGTGTAATCTCACACCGTTTTCCGTGGGTTTAAGATTGATATCATATTGGAAATATATCGCTACGATTAAAATCGTTTTATGGAGTAAACCGGGAAAAGTGGCCTAAATTACACTATTATTGATAAAATTGACAAAATCGGTATTAACACTGTGAGAATTACGAAAACGCCCTAAAGGGCCAAATTACGAAATTGCCCCTAATAGGCCGATTTGTTATATTGCCCCTAATGGGCCGATTTGTTATATTGCCGTAATGGGCCGATTTGTTATATTGCCTTAACGGGTCGATTTGATATATTGCTTAAATGGGCCGATTTGATATATTACCATAATGGGTCGTTTTGATATATGGTCTTAATTGGCTGATTTGCAAGTGCTACAATGGGCCGAATTTTTGTAATGAATCCCTGAATTAATTATTGTTGTTTGTATTTGTAAATATCATGATTTGCTATGTATGATGCATTTACATGATTTTGCATGGGATGGGAAAATGTTGAAGAGAAGTGATTCAGGTGGCACTGCCACAAAAATGTTTGTTAATATGATATTATGATTCTGGTGGCTTGGCCACAATCAAAATTTGTTATAAATGGCATAATGCCTGTGATTGGTGTGTTTGGCGGGGTGGGTTGACTTGATCCCCACAGGTGTGATGGGATGGTACGGGTGGTGTATTACGGATGGATTATTAGGTTGGTTTGGGATTGCATTACATTCATATGATATATTTGATACATTATTATGTAAAAAGGGGCTTAGGCCCAAAATATTGCTAAATGGGTGTCAAGCCCAGTGGACAACGGTAAGGGGTTATACACTAAGTTCTTGCAACTCACTCCCCCTTTTTTCTTAACCCTTGTAGGTAATGCTCAGTGACGAGGACTTTGGGCCATGGATGACTCGGTAGAGGCCATACTTTTGGAGTGTTATTTTCGGACTTTAGTAAATTTCTTTTCCGTATTATTTCGTTGTTTTTATTATTTCAGGTTTTAAAGTTGTAATAAGGCCTCTGGGATATTTTTATTTGGTTTTATGTTTAGCCGTACTTATTATTTTTCTTGCATTATTTTAAATGGGGATTTTTCTAAAATCATAGATAACGGTTTTCCAAAATTGATTAATAAACGGTTTTCATAACAAACTTTTACAAATATTTTAACTCGGAAAGTTTTTCTCAAACTATCAACGATATTTTCAAAAGTTACGATTTATAAAGATTTTTAGTTCAAATTATCGATTTATCAAACAACCTTCGAGGTTAGTAGTACTTTATCAAATATTTCAAATCAACTCGTTTTCTCAATTATAACTAAACAGTATCTATATTAGTACGAATAAAAAGGATTTAACATGTTTTTCTCATGTGACATGTCAGATCCAGTCTTAATGCATGGGCCGGGTTTGGGGTGTTACACCTTTTTAATTTCGAACGGTTCAACAGGCAATGTGAAGTAAAGACCGAATGTGAAATCGAATTACAGGTTCAGGTATGTGCTAGTTAAATGTTTATAAGGAAACAAGGTAAGTTGATTACTTGAAATGATATAAAGTTATGTGAATATGGATTTTGTGTTAGCATAGTTGAACATATAAGTGATTCGGCCTATTAATGTAAGTGTGATATTAAAAGTGAAAATATATATGTGTATATGATTGTTTATATTCGGCCATATGATATGTATGTGTGATTAAAGTATGACCTTTGTAGTAAATGATATCTTTGTATTTGAAATTATGTGTATTCGACCTTATTAGTAAATTGTTAATATGCCTTTGTTAATATATATGTTTTTGCTTATGACTTACGAAGCTTAAATAGCTTACTGTGTGTGTGTTCTTGTTTACATCTGTTTTATAGATTTTGGAGTCACGTTACGAGCTCGGGGATCGTCAGCAAAGCCTATCACACTATCAACTGTTTCTTTCGGTATTTTACTAAGTTGAATTTGGGCATATGGCATGTATAGCATAGTTGAAATGTTTGATTTTTGGGCATGTATATATATATAGCCATGCGAAAATGGATTAATCATTATGTTTAGGTTCAGCTATATGAGTTCTTGTTTAAGTGTTTAATGTGTTTGGCTTTATCATTTCGACCATGGCTTATTTATATGTGGTATATGGTTGCTATGTTTAGTTAATATTGTGGTAAATGTTTTGATATATATATATATATAATATGTGTGGTATGTTTGGATTTGGTATTTAAGTGAGTTTGGTTAGGTCTTATAAAATGAACTATGTATATAAAGGTTAGAAGCTATTTATATGTCTGAATGTGTATGGGTTGGATGATTATAAGTTCGAATGTGTATAGGTTATATTGATTAGGTTTGAATTGGCAATGTATGCATATATATTATGCTTGAATGATTGGCTAAATAGGTACGGTTGGTAAAAGATAAATAATGAATATGGCATATGATTGTTTTGGTTGATAAGTAAAGTGAATATGCAAATAAGGCTAAGGATATGATACTAAAATGATAAGCATGACATTTGGTTTATAACACACCTAAATAAATATATTATGTATTATATGTTATATTGATTGTCCGATTGTGGATTAACTTAGTTTGTGGTATGAATGAAATTTGTGGTACAATCCAATGCATATAAATTGGCATGCGAATAATATGTAATTTTAGTTGTTATTTGTGTTCAAATTGGTTTATGATAACAAGGTCATATGCGCATGGTTTTATGATTGGTAAAGAAATATGTCCAGTTTTAAATTGTGCTATTTTAAATGTGTGCAATGTCGTTTAAACGAGTGGTATTTAAGTATGTGATATGGTTCATATTGATTGAATTTAAAGGCGCATCATGTTTGCTATTAATCAATAGTATGTTCGGCCATGATGTGATGTTACTATGCTTGTATATACAATTGAATATTAAATGGTATAATATAGTTCGGTTGGTTTAATATGTGCATATATTGAATTAATATGATTGATAATCAGCTTATGTTATATTTTTTTATTATTTATGTTCGATATATGTTATATAATGATATATGCTGAGATCTGTTTTAAGTGTACAAATGCCATTAATGTTTAAGTCATGTGGTTTGGACATTTTATGTATTAAGTATTTGTAATATGACTTGTTGCACATTGTTAAATTGAATATGTGATTATTTAGATGATATTAATATGGTTAAATATTGAAGCATGATTTGTACATGTGATATGACTAGAAAAAGTATGAAGTGATTTTGGTTGATTATGTGATCCACATATATATATGAGTTTGATTTGTAAGGAATAAGAGGATGGATATTAAAGGAGTTAAAAAAAATTAGTAGAAAAGATCATATTGCTTTGTGCTTGAATTCAAATGAATGTCTGTTCCGAGTTGTGTTTTGTTCGGTAATGCCTCATAACCCTAATCCGGCGACGAATACGGGTTAGGGGTGTTACACGGCCTAGCACACGGCTTGGCACACGGGCGTGTAAGGCCATTTTTAGGGCACACGGGCTAGCCGCACGGGCGTGTGTGTTGGCCGTGTGACCCAAGTCCAAGAGTTACACGGGGTCAAACACGGGCTGAGACATGGCCATTTGATCCCATTTTGATTGTCCACACGACTGGAGACACGGGCGTGTCTCTTGGCCGTGTGAGTGACATGGCCGGGGCAGACGAGCGTGTGACCCCTGCAGTTTGAAAAATTTTCTAAGCTTCGTATAATTTTTTTCAAGTTATCAGTTTAGTCCCGAACCACTCCTAATATATGTTTAGGGCCTTGTAGGCTCGTTTTAAGGACGATATGAATGTGTTGATTGATAATTGAATGTAATTTGAAAATGTATAAGAAAATGTATGTGTAATCGTGTTATAAGTCTGGTAATGCTCCAAAACCCTATTCCGGCGTTGAATACGGGTGAGGGGTGTTACATTTGTTGGTATCAGAGCTACAGTTTAGTTGATTCTAGGACTAACGTAGCGTGTGTGAGAGTATAGCTATACATGCCATAAATAAATTGTGAGAGTGTGATGACTCCAGACATTTTACAACGTGTTTTCATAGAGCAAATGGACTCAATCGGGTTGTAGCTTATGAGGTTGAAAGTAAAGCGCCCGCTCCCACTCAAGGGACGGTGCCTTCTGAATCTAGACCCGTATCGGGTAGCCAGGGAAGAGAGGCTAAGGAAGCCTTTTTCCAGATGATGAATGAGTGGTTCATGGAGTTTGTTCGAACAAATCTGGTTGCTCAACAACCTCCACCCCCACCTAATTCCCAACCGGTTCCCGTAGCTTCTCAAGGTGTAGAACTTTTAAGATTGAATAAGCCTCCAGTTGATAAGATCCGAAAACACGGGGTTGAAGAGTTTAGAGCTAATGCTGATGACGATCCCGAGAAAGCTGAGTTTTGGCTTGAAAACACTATTAGAGTATTTCATGAACTTTCTTGCACACCGACTGAGTGTTTAAAATATGTTGTATCACTCCTCAGGGACACAACATATCAGTGGTGGAATACTCTCATATCAGTGGTGCCGAGAGAAAGAGTTACCTGGGAATTCTTTCAGACCGAGTTCAAGAAGAAATATATAAGCCAACGATTTCTGGATCAAAAGCAAAGAAAGAGTTTTTTAGAATCAAACAGCAGTCGTATGACCGTAAATAGAAATCACGAAAGAGAATTTGTGCGGTTGAGCAAATATGCTCGAGAATATGTCTCTACTGAAGAGATCATGTGCAAGCGGTTTGTTAACGGTTTGAATGAAAACATTAAACTTTTAGTCAGAATTTTAGAACTGAAAGATTTTGTTGTCCTGGTTGATCGAGCTTGCAAAGCCGAAGAACTTAGCCAATAAAAGAGGAAAGCTAATTCGGAGGCTAGAGATTCGAGAAAAAGATCGATGAATAAACCTTATCATTCTTCATCAAAGAAATCTCGAGATTCATTTCGTCGATCACATGCTTTAGTGGGATATCAGAATAGGGATCATGGAAATCAATATGTAAGTCCTAAAGCTCAAGCTACTTCGGTCTCGAGCGTTGGCAGTGTGAGAAACAACAAACTCGAATGTCAACAGTGTAGGAGAAAACATTTTGGAGAATGCTTGAATAAGAGTAATAAAGCTTGTTTCAAATGTGGCTCGCCAGATCATTTTATTCGAGATTGCCCAGAATTATCCGAGAAATATAAATTTCAGAATGCAAGACCGAGCAATACGACTATGAGAGGGAGACCCCCAAGAAATATGGGGAATGTGTCTAGTGGCAAAAGTGTGACTAGAGATTTAGCTGAGAGATCTGAGGCTAGAGTACCAGCCAGAGCTTATGCTATTCGCACTTGCAAAGATCTGTCATCACCAGATGTTATCATCGGTACATTCTCTCTTTATGACACTGATGTAGTTGCTTTGATAGATCCTGGATCAACTTATTTGTATATCTGTATGAATTTAGTGTTTAGTAAGAATTTTCCTGTTGATTCTACTGAGTTTGTGATTAAAGTATCGAACCCCTTAGGCAAGTATGTTGTAGTTGATAAAGTTTGCAAGAATTGTCCTTTAATGACTCGGGGTTACTATTTTCCGGCTGATTTGATGCTACTACCTTTTGATGAGTTTGATGTAATTCTGGGTATGGATTGGTTGACTCTGCATGACACTGTTGTGAATTGTAGACAAAAAATCATTGAATTGAAATGTCAGAACAGTGAAATTCTTCGAATTGAATCAGATGAGTCGAGTGGATTGCCTGCTGTGATTTTGTCTATGTCAGCTCAGAGATATGTGAGAAAAGGTAATGAAGCTTATCTCACTTACGTTTTAGATGCAAAAGTGTTTGAATCGAAGATTGAATCAGTGCAGATAGTATGTGAGTTTCCGGATGTGTTTCCAGAAGAATTATCGGGGTTACCACCAGTCAGAGAGGTCGAGTTCGCTATTGAGTTAGTACCGAGAACTACACCGATATCAATAGCTCTGTATAGAATTGCTCCAACAGAGTTGGAAGAGTTGAAATCTCAGTTGCAAGAGTTGACAGGTAGAGGTTTCGCACGATCGAGTTTTTCGCCCTAGGGTGCACCAGTGTTGTTTGTAAAGAAGAAAGATGGATCGATGAGAATGTGTATTGATTATCGTCAACTTAATAAGGTTACAATAAATAACAAGTATCCGTTGCCGAGAATAGATGACTTTTTTGATAAGTTGAAAGGAGTAACAGTGTTTTCAAAGATTGATTTGAGATCTGGCTATTATCAGTTGCGAGTTAAAGATGCAGACGTGCTGAAAACTATGTTTAGAATGAGGTACGGACATTATGAATTTCTTGTTATGCCTTTCAGATTAACTAATGCTCCTGCAGTCTTTATGGATTTGATGAACCGGATTTTTAGATCCTATTTAGACAGATTCATTGTTGTATTTATTGATGGCATTCTGATCTATTCTCAAGATGAGTCTGAACATACCGAGCATTTGAGAATAGTGTTGCAAACCTTGAGAGATAAGCAGCTATATGCTAAATTCAACAAATGTGAATTTTGGCTCCGAGAAGTCAAATTTTTGGGGCACATTGTTTCAGTAGAAGGTATTAGAGTTGATCCGAGTAAGATTTCAGCAGTTGTTGACTGGAAACCACTGAGAAATGTATCCGAAGTTAGAAATTTTCTAGGGTTAGCTGGTTATTATCGACGTTTCATTAAAGGGTTCTCGACGATTGCTACACATTTGACCAGATTGCTACAAAAAGATGTGAAATTCGAGTGGTCTGAAGAATGTCAACAGAGTTTCGATCAATTGAAAGCCTTGCTAACCGAAGCACCAGTGTTGGTTCAACTTGAGTCGGGTAAAGAATTTGTGATTTATAGCGACGTGTCATTGAATGGTTTGGGTTACGTGTTGATGCAAGAGGGGAAAGTGATAGCTTATGCCTTGAGACAGTTGAAGCCACATGAAAAGAATTATCCAACACACGATTTAGAGTTGGTCGCTATTGTTTTCGCATTGAAAATTTGGCATCATCATTTGTACGGTGAAAAGTGTCACATCTTTACCGACCATAAAAGTTTAAAGTATATTATGACTCAAAAAGATCTGAACTTGCGACAAAGGAGATGGCTCGAGCTACTAAAAGACTATGAGTTAGTAATCGATTATCATCTGAGGAAAGAAAATGTAGTTGTAGATGCTTTAAGTAGAAAATCTTTGTTTGCTTTAAGAACAATGAATACTCATCTAAGCTTGTTTGATGATGGTTCGATATTAGCCAAGTTAAAAGCCAAACCAGTTTTTCTTCAACAAGTTTGTGAAGCTCAAAAGTGTGATACCGAATTACAAGCTAAAAGAGTGCAATGTGAGTCGAATAGGGATTCAGACTTTCATATTGGATTCGATGATTGTTTAATGTTCCGAGTTAGAATCTGCGTACCAAAGAATTCCGAGCTTATTCAGAAAATTTTGCACGAAGCACACAGTGGTTGTCTATCTGTTCACCCGGAGAGTACCAAAATGTATAATGATCTGAAACAATTGTATTGGTGGTCGGGAATGAAACGAGACATTTCAGAATTTGTATCGAGATGTTTGGTATGTCAACAAGTGAAAGCCGAGCATCAAGTGTCTTCGGGTTTACTACAGCCTGTAATGATACCATAGTGGAAATGCGATAGAATTACGGTGGATTTCGTATCGGGATTACCCTTGTCTCCAAAGAAGAAAGATGCTATTTGGGTTGTTGTTGATCGGCTGACGAAATCTGCACATTTCATTCCGGTACATACTGATTATTCGCATGATAAATTGGCTGAGTTGTACATTTTTGAGATTGTTAGATTGCACGGGGTGCTAGTTTCTATTATTTCGGATAGAGATTCGAGATTTACATCACGATTTTGAAAGAAATTGCAAGAAGCTCTGGGTACGAAGTTGAATTTTAGTACAGCATTTCATCTGCAAACTGATGGTCAGTCTGAGAGAGTAATTCAGATTCTCGAAGATATGCTTCGTTGTTTTGTGTTAGAATTCGAAGGCAATTGAGAAAAATATTTGCCGTTGGTTGAATTTCCGTATAATAACAGTTTTCAATTGAGCATAAAGATGGCATCGTACGAAGATTTGTATGGTTGCAAATGTAGAACTCCGTTGTACTGGACCGAACTTAGTGAGAAAAATATTCACGGGGTTGATTTGATCCGAGAGACTGAAGATAAAGTGAAAGTAATTTGAGACAGCCTAAAAGCAACTTCAGATCGACAGAAATCATATGCGGATTTGAAATGAAAAGATATTGAATTTCAGATCGGTGACAAAGTGTTTCTGAAAGTATCTCCGTGGAAGAAAATCCTTCGATTTGGTCGTAAAGGTAAACTAAGTCCACGTTTCATCGGGCCGTATGAGATCATTGAACGAATAGGGCCAGTAGCTTATCGGGTAGCATTACCATTAGAATTAGAAAAGATTCATAATGTGTTTCATGTTTCGATGTTGCGTCGATATAGATCGGATCCTTCACATGTAATTTCTTCGACAGAGATTGAAATTCAACCCGATATGACATACAACAAGGAACCGATCAGAATTTTAGCTCGGGAGGTTAAAGAGTTGAGAAATAAACGCATAGCTTTAGTGAAATTCTTGTGGCAACGTCACAGTGTCGAAGAGGCTACGTGGGAGCCCAAGGAAGCTATGAGAAAATAGTACCCTAACCTATTCACTGGTAAGATTTTCGGGGACGAAATCCCTAAGGGGGGAGAGTTGTAACAACCCATTTTTAGTCAAATAGAAACAGTGGTTTTGGAACCACAAATCCGAAGTCAAAATATTTATTTTATTATTATTTTAATGTTTACAGTATGATTGAATGATTGTGTGAAAGTTTTGTTTAGAAATTTTATTGTTTGGTTAGTCAATTTGATAAAAATGACTAAATCACGTAAAGTGCAAAAGTGGCGTTCTATTAGCTAAAGATATTAAATAGTTATGGAATATTAAAGTGAAGGTCCTTATGTTGTAATTAGACCATTGATTGTCTAAATGGACATTTATGGACTTATAATAAGTGATTTAAGTGATTAATATTAAAGGTTAAAATATTAAATTATAAAATAACTTAGTAAAATATTAGAAAATGTTGTATCATCTTCTTCACTAAGTATCCACCACCGAAAATAAGGGTTTGAAAAGCCATTAGAAAGCTTGAAGCATTCGTCACTTTCAATTGCTAGCATGTAAGTGATTCTGACTCAGTTTTTAATAATTTCTATGTTTTGGAGATCGTTGCAGCTTAGTCTAGCTAGCCTAGGGACTATTTTGCAAAACTGTTAAAGATTTTGAATGTTTCCATTGATGAATACATGATTATTTTGATGTTTAATGATAGATTTTGAATTCTTGTTAATAGATATACAAGTTTTGTTAAGTGATTTTTAGTGAAAATGCAAATTAGGGATTAAATTGTGAAATGTGGAAACTTTGTGGTTAAAATGTGAAACAAATGAAAAATATGGGCTACTAGGGGTATTATAATAATTCAGCTAGGCCTGGGTTATGCTGAAATTGAATGAATTTTGTTTTACGAGCCTAGGGACTAATTTGTAAAAGTGGTGAAACATTAGGGGAAAATGTGCAAAAGTGCTTAAAGGTATGTTTTGGACTAAATTGAATAGAGAAATAATTAAATAAGCTGATTTCGATTACATATAGATCAAGAAAAGTAAAATCCGGACTTAGATCGGGGAAAGAACAAGGTCTCAGATTAGTTGACTCGTGTCGTCGTTTTCACATTCGAGGTAAGTTCGTATGCAATGAGCTTTATTATAATTGTGTTTAAATGCTTTGACATTACATAAATTGTGATTTACGATCTTACGGACACTTTTGACGAAGAGTCGGTATTGGAAGTCCCGGTTGAACCTTAGGAATAGTTTAAGATACCAGTGACATGTCATTAGGGGATACATTGAGTTGGCTTCGGGCTATAATATTAGCACTTCAGGTGCGAGTTATACCGATTTGGCTTTGGGCCATGAATATCGGCTGATTTGGCTTCAGGCCATGATATCAGTATTTCAGATATAAGCTACCTTGATTTGTCTTCGGGCCATGGTATAGGTACTTAGTGTGCGAGACTCTTGAGTATTCGACTTAACAAGTAAATGAATGATGTGGTTGAGAATGAGATTGGTACGAGATGGTACAGGTATGTGTATAAACCATATTATCTTTGAATCGAAGAAATGGTGAAGAAAATATATAGTTTTGTGAATGAGTAATTGAAAGGTTTGTTAGTTGATGTGAATTCATGTATTTATAATCAATTGTTGAATTACGTGTTTATGATTATATCAAGTTTATTTCATACGAGCTTATTAAGCTTTATAGCTTACATCATTTATTTTTCTATGTTTTATAGTGAATTCAGAGCTAGCTCGGATTCGAGAATTGTCGGAGATTTCGTCACACTATCCTACTATCGATTTGGTACTTTTAAGCTTATGTTTTGTGTATATGGCATGTATAGGGATTTTGGTCATGTTGGTTATGTTTTGGTAATGATTTTGGCCATTTGAATTGGCTTGTAAATGTATATTTATTGGTTTGTATATAATAGCCATGAGAGTTTGCTTATTTTGAGTTAATTTGCTTGTGTATATATGTATGTGCCTATAGTCTATGTTATGTAAATTGAGGTTGGTTTTGTGATGCTTATTAATAGTAGGTATTATGGAGGTTGAATGGTTTATATTGGTGATGTTATTTGCTAGTGAATCAAGGTAAAGAATACATGTTTTAAGTAGCCATATTGCTAATCTAAGGTTATGAGATTTTGGTATAAATGGATTGGTCTATTTTGCAACTTGTGTGTATTGAGAAATGTGGTATAGAATATGTATGAATCAGGTTTGAAATGGTTGGTTTAAATGCCTATATATGTTATGAGATGGTACAAACTGATGTGTTGTAGGTACATTCAAATTTGGGTGGCAAATTGGCTTGGTAAATAGCCTATTTTTGTCCACAGGGGCAGAGACACGGGCGTGTGTCTCAGCCGTGTGTGATACACGGTCGTGCGTCCCCTGGATTTGAAATTGAAATCAAGTCAGTATGCTCCACAAGGCCTCACGCACGGGCGTGTGACTTGGCCGTGTGGCATAAGTCAGTATACCCTACAGGTTTGGCACGGCCTAGCACACGGCTTGGCACACGGGCATGTATGGCCATTTTTAGGGCACACGGGCTAGCCATACGGGCGTGTGTGTTGGCCGTGTGACCCAAGTCAAAGAGTTACACGGGGTCGGACACGGGCTGGGACACGGCCATGTGATCCCATTTCGAATGTCCACACGGCCGAAGACACGGACGTGTCTCTTGGCCGTGTGAGTGACACGGCCGGGGCACACGGGCGTGTGACCCCTGCAGTTTGAAAATGTTTGAAAGTTTCGTAAAAGTTTTTCAAGTTATCGGTTTAGTCCCAAACCACTCCCAATGTATGTTTAGGGCCTCGTAGGCTTGTTTTGGGGACGATATGAATGTGTTGATTGATAATTGAATGTTATTTGAAAATGTATGAGAAAATGTATGTGTAATCGTGTTATAAGTTCGGTAATGCTCTGAAACCCTATTTTGGCGTTGAATACGAGTGAGGAGTGTTACACTCCTCCTTGCTTCAGTTATTGCAACTTCTAAGCATTTCTCTCAGATGTTCAAATTTGCTTCTAGGCAAAGCTTTGGTAAATGTACCTGCTAATTGAAGATCAGTATTGTAGTACTTTCATTCAACTGAACTTTTCTTTTGCACATCTCTAAGAAAGAATAAATTGATATTGAAATGTTTGGTTTTCCCATGAAAAAATGGGATTATTTGAGATAACAACAGTTGCTTGATTATCTACAAACACTTCTGTGCTTTTTTTTTTGTATGATTCTTACTCTCATTAATTTCATTTTTGTTGTGGAGTATATGGACCAATGAGTTGGTGTTCAAACCCAACTTCTTCACAAAACCCATTGAATTCATCTGATTTGTACTTCTTGCCATTGTCAGACTTTAAAGCTTGAATCTTATAGCCACTTTGAGTTTCAACTCATTGCTTGAATTTCTAGAACACGCCATCAACCTCTAACTTGGATTTGAGGGAATAAATCCATCACATCTTAGTATAGTCATCAATGAAAATTATGTAATACTTACTCTCTTTGAGTGATGGAGTTTTTTTAGGTCCAACTAGGTTTGTGTGGATTAAGTTTAGTTTTTCAATAGCTCTCCAAGTTGTTTGTTTTAAAGGAAGTCTTGCTAGCTTACCAAATTAACAAGTTTTGTAATCTGGTATATTAGATTTAAGGTGAGATAGCTCCTGAACCAAATCCTTCTTTTGTAGGTTTAATACAGCAGCATGATTGAAATGTCCAAGCCTTTTGTGCCACACTTCTGCATTGATCTTAGTTGCAGCATAGGCTTTTTACTCTTGCTCTAAAGAAACCAAAGTAAAGCTAATTCCCTTCATCATTACTTTGAATACATAATTTCCTTTTACATCCTTGATTTGACAATGATCAGGTTCAAAGACAACTTTGAAGCCTTTTTCAAGAAACCGGCTAACGCTTAACAAATTTTTATTTATATTAGGTACAAATAACATATCATTGATTAGCTTTGTACCCGAATGGCATGTAATTGCTACAATGCCTTTGCCTTTAACAGAAATATAGTCTCCATTACCATTTTGTACTTTGGAAATTATCGAAGTATCTAACTCCCTGAAAAGATCACTATCAAATGTCATATGGTTTGTACAACCACTATCAATAAGCCACTTGTCACTAGAGCTACTAATTGCAAAACAAGTTGCTACAAAGAGTTGTTTCTCCTCTTCTTGATCAACTATCTGTGCAACTTCTTTTTGCTAAAAGTTTCTTTTGTAGATCTTTTGATGATGTCTCATCTTCTGACATTTCTCACACTACTGGTCTATCTTTTCTAGCATTTGAATGGTGGATGATTGTTCCTTCCACAATGCTTGCGAGGAAAAACAAATTTTGTTTCCCCCATTGACTTTAAGAGAATCAAAACCTGAGTTTTTCTTATCGTACATTTTTTCTTCTTTCTTTAGTCTCCCTGATTTGACTGAACTCTTGCAAAAAGTGCACCATCGATAGACCCTTTAGACTTCAAAAGTCTTTTTGTTCTTATGCCTCTAAAGTATTCAATAATTTTGCCAAACTAATTTTTGACAGATCTTTAGTGTTTTCTAATGAGGAAATAGTTGCTTCAAATCTTTCAGGGACTGTTACAAGAATTTTTGAACCAATCCAGAATCAGGTTTTTTTGAGCCAAGTAATCTCACTTTGTTGGCAATGTTGAGTAATCTGTCCAAATATTCTCTAAATGTCTCAGAGTATTTCATTTTCTGAAGATCAAATTCTCTAATCAAGTTGAGAATGCACATTCCCTTGATCCTTTCATCTCCTTCATATTTTTCTTTCAGAAAATTTCAGACTTCAAATGTTGATTTCTTTATCATAATTCTGATAAAGATTTTCGGTGATACTGCAGTAAATAACATAGCTCTAGTCTTGGGCATTATTTTTTTCTTTTTCTTGTAATTCTTTAGCTACACCATGGTTGGATGTACAGGGAAAAGAGGAACTTCGTAATCCTCCCAATAACTTCCTAGAGACCATTTGCCTCCAAATGAGCCTCCATCCTTGTTGCCCAAACATGATAGCCTTCTCTATTGAGAATAAGTGGTGGAATTGCAGTAAAAGAGATTCTTGAATACATACAATAAAATAATTCTCTTAATGAGAGGTCCCTTAAGAAGATGGTTCTAATACCAAACTGTTGAAGTTTTTGAGAAAACTTATTGTAATAAACAACAAAGACAAGAATAAAGTGGAAATATTTTTTTTATAGAAGTATATGTTTTATTTAACTAAAAAACTAATGTTTATATAAGGAAAAAATTCAACAATCAATGACTAAAAATAAGCAAATAAATCTATAAATATCAGCAACAAATTGAAAATGACTAAAAATAGCTAAATTATTTTTATTGTAGTAGTTGAGACAAATCTTCAACATTGGGGAAGAACAAACTGTTGAATATTTGCTTCAGCTACTATAACAGAATAATCTAGCTAATTTTAGCAATATTTGATTTGTTTCTTATTTTAAAAATTTTTAAAGATTTATGAATCTTTTTAGTAGTCTATTTTTAGTCAATGATTTTCCTATATAAACACTAGTTTTCAGTTCAATAAAAAATACACCTTCACCAGCAATTGTTTCTATCTTTCTTTTCTCCCAGACTTTTTCTTTATTTCTTTAAGTTACAGCAAATTTATTCCAAGAAATTGGTATTAGAGCTATCTTCTTGAGGGACTTGTAACTAAATGGCAAATATTTTGTCTTCATTCTTCTTCTATGGATTCAGAAATCTCTTCCACTGCACTTGCACCACCTGTTTCCAATGGTGAAGGTTACCATGTCTGGGCAGCAAGGATAGAGGCTTATCTTGAGGAAAATGATCTCTGGGAAGCTGTAGAGAAGGACTACGAAGTTCTTTCATTACCTGTCAATCCGACTATGGTGCAAATCAAGAATCACAAGGAAAGGAAATCAAGAAAATCAGAGGTAAGAGCTACCTAATTTGCTACAGTCTCATCTGAAATCTTTCTCAGAATCATGACAATGAAGTCAGCCTTTGAAGTTCGAAATTTCTTGAAAGAGGAGTATGAAGGAGATGAAAAGATTAGAGACATGAAAATGTTGAATTTGATTACAAAGTTTGAACTCCAGAAGATGAAAGAATCTGAAACGGTGAAGGAGTACTTTGACAAATTGCTTGGAATCGAAAAAAAAAAATAAGTAAGATTACTTGGATTTGAGTTTCTTGATTCCAAATTAGTTCAAAAAAATTCTTGTAACTATTCCTGAAAATTTTGAAGCTACCATTTCCTCGTTGGAAAACACTAAAGATCTGTCAAAAGTTAGTTTGGCAGAATTGATGAATGCTTTGTGGGCACAAGAGCAAAGAAGACTCATGAGATATGAAGGGTTTGTTGAAGGTGTTGCGGAAGCTCAATACAGTCGAAGAGGAAAGGGAAAGAAACAAGAATAGAACAAGAAGGGAAATCCAGGTTCTTATTCTTCCATTACAAATACAGGACCTAAATCTAATTTTCCTCCATATAAACACTGTGGAAGAAAGGGTCATCCACCTTTCAAATGTTGGAGAAAACCAGACCAATAATGTGAAAAGTGTCAAAAGATGGGGCATCATCAAAGAATTTGCAAAAGCAATATTCAGCAAAAGACTGTCGCACAATTGAATTTGCAGCAAAAGAATGTTGCTCAAGTTGCTAAAGAAGAAGAGGTTGAGCAACTCTTTGTAGTCACTTTCTTAGCAATATGTCACTCAAATGAGATTGACAATGGTTGTACCAACCATATGAATTTTGATCGTGATCTCTTCAAGAAATTGGATACTTCAGTAGTTTCCCAAGTAAAGATTGGCAATGGTGAGTACATTGCAATCAAGGGAAAAGGCACAGTTGCAATTAAAAGCGTTTCAAGTACAAAACTTATCAAAGATGTGTTATTTGTACTTAACATCAGTCAAAATTTGTTGAGTGTTGGCCAGTTAGTTCAAAAGGGTTTCAAAGTTATCTTTGACACAAATCAATTGTTAATCAAAGATGAAAATGACAATGAAGTATTTAAAGTAAAAAGAAAAGGGAAGAGTTTTACACTTGATCCATTAGAGGAAGAATTTTACACTTTAGTAGTTTCCCAAGTAAAGATTGACAATGGTGAGTACATTGCAGTCAAGGGAAAAGGCACTTACCTAACATCAATTAATTCAAAAGGGTTTCAAAGTTATCTTTGAAACAAATCAGTGTTTAATCAAAGATAAAAAAGACAACGATGTATTCAAAGTAAAAATAAAAAGGAAGAGTTTTGCACTTGATCCATTGGAGGAAGAGCAAGCCGCATTCTCTGCAACAAATGTCATGCTAAAGTTTGGCACAAGAGGCTTGGACATTTCAATCATACAACTATTGTGAATTTGCAAAGAAAGGAATTGATTGGAAGTCTTCTTGTCTTGAATCTGGAATTCCAGATTGTAGAGCTTGCCAACAAGGAAAGCAATCGAGACTTTCATTCAAGAAATCAACTTGGAGAGCTATTGAGAAGATGCAATTAATACACTGATGTGGCTGGACCTGACAAGACTCAATCTCTCAATGGAAGTAGATTCAGAACAATGACGAGGTAAGTCAAAATTTTAGCGATACTGTGCAAAAGAAAGCACTTCCAATTGTATCAGCTGATGAAATATTTGCTTCGAGCCATTTTCCCAATTACAAAATTAAGGAAAATAATCATATTGCGAATGTCAAAGGAGATCCTAAAGTTCGGTCCATGAAAGAGATTGTTGCACCTGAGATTGCATTGTTGTTGGAGCAGCAAAATCACTTGCTAATAAATTTGAGAAGGGGTTAGCTACTACTACTAAGTTGTCTGAAGAGTCTAGGCAAATCAAAATGCTGCACCAACCAAGCAAGAATAAATTTTGAGTTTCTTAGAGAGAAACTTGGAATTTGCAGCAACTGAAGCAAGGAGAAGTGTTTAAGATTTGCTTCAGCCACTATAACAGAATAATCTAGTTAATTTTAGCAATATTTGATTTGTTTCTGATTTTTAAAGATTTTTTAGAGATCATGAATCTTTTAAGTAGTCTATTTTTAGTCAATAATTTTCCATATAAACACTAGTTTTCAGTTGAATAGAAATACACTTTCACCAGCAATTGTTTCCATCTTTCTTTTCTCCTAGCCTTTTTCTTTGTTTCGTTTAAGTTACGGCAAATTTATTCCAACACAAACTATGATCATTGATACAAATGATTCACATTGCTCTTTATTTGAAAAGGTACGTTCAACTTTTCTTTTGTATGTATTTGGAAAAATCTTTG
Organism: Gossypium sturtianum; assembly: GCA_025698515.1. Lineage (NCBI taxonomy): Eukaryota > Viridiplantae > Streptophyta > Magnoliopsida > Malvales > Malvaceae > Gossypium > Gossypium sturtianum. The sequence continues at coordinate 43,864,071 of CM046952.1, forward strand.
AAAGTTATATTCCTATACTTGTATCCAAATATGTACCAAACACGAGGAATTCAAACAAAATAAAGAGTATGAAGTAACACAGTTCTATTTTACTTTGAGATGTCCTTGTGCTCATCTAATTGAGTAATTGTTGTGATCACAGGTATGCCAGGTTTGACTGCTTATGCTGGTTTTTATGAGGTTTGTTCCCCTAAAAAGGGGGATTATGTCTATGTATCAGCAGCATCTGGAGCAGTTGGCCAGCTTGTTGGCCAATTTGCTAAATGGTTAGGTTGCTATGTTGTTGGAAGTGCTGGAAGCAAAGAGAAAGTGAGTTTTATACCTGATAATTCATATATTTTATTATATCATAATCATGTTTCAAGTTATTTTCTATTTTTTCCCATGTCATATACCGTTGCATGTCTTGGTTTTTTGCCATTTCACCCATATCAAAGGTTGAGTTGCTGAAGAATAAGTTCAGTTTCGATGTGGCGTTCAACTACAAGAGCCAGACTTGGTTGCTGCACTGAAGAGGTCAGTAACAATGTAAAAAAGAAATCGAATAAAAAAGTTTGTCATAAGGAGCTAAGATGCAATTTTTTTTTTTCTGTAATCATCCCAAGTGCAGTATATTTTGCCAGGTATTTTCCACGAGGAATTGATATGTACTTTGAAAACGTCGAGGGGAAGATGCTGGATGCAGTGCTGATAAACATGAGGATCCATGGTCGTATTGCAGTATGTGGAATGATCTCACAGTACAACAATGAGCAGCCTGAAGGAATGCACAACTTGATGAACATTGTAGTGAAAAGGATCCAAATCGAAGGATCCCAAGTTTCTAGAAATGATTATACCTTACATCAAACAAGGGAAAATAACATAGACATAACCGAAGGCCTTGAGACCGCTCCGAATGTCGGGAAACAGTTAGCAGTAGTCTCTCATGATTCATGTAACTAAAAGCTGTGCTATAAGAACGGATAGACTGATGAATAAAAGGGATTTAGAACAAGCATCCTTATATCTTATAAATGGAACATTGTTTTTCAATATTTTCTTCATAACCAATTATATATTAAACATTGACTAATAACAATAACAAGAATCAAGCTCTGCACCAGAGCTTGATTGTTCAAACTTTACAAAATTGATTCTCAAAAAGTACCTTGAAAATTCTCAAAAACTTATAAAGGCAAAGAGTATCCACGGAGATATTTGGTGTCGACACCCGACTCTCGCACCAATGCTAGACGACCAGTTCGAGCAACCTAAATATGGAAAAAAGAGAAGAAATATACCATGAAGTTTTGCAATACATGAAACCAAATGTTAATGATCTAACATGTTAAACATAAGAATGTGCGGGTAGATATATCAAATGAAAACTGACCTCGCAAATGCCGTAGGGCTCCAGCAATCTCTGCAGTGCAACCAACTTGTCTAGATCTCCCGTTAACTGGAACAAGCATCAAAATCATAGTTATCAGTATCCGCAGTCAAACAAAAGCTACTAGACGCAGATGAAGTTAGAGCCTGCTAAACAAACATCAGACATCAACGTTCACACAAAACAAAGGCAACAGATTAAGAATCATAATCTATTAAACTTCCATTCTTTGTCTCCTTGCTTCTAAAGAAAAGCAAGAATACAAAAACAAGTGTCAAAATGGGTGTGCATGATATTTTGCTCATGATAATGTTTGCAAAATTACTAGCAATTACCATCCACCGAATTGCCTATGGCAAAACTGAAGAAGAGGAAATTTGATCATTCAATAAATCAATCACTAGGTATCAGAACAATTTGAATATTGAAAACATGGCTTCCTCACCAGTACTCAAACATGTTTCAGCCTATGGCAACGTCACAATTAAATATATTTTCAATAGCGAAGCTACAGTGCCAGTTGAATCTTTCTTTCTTTCATTTGTTGACTTTTCCCAAATGATATCAGCTATGCAGGATGCCAACCAAATTAGCCAAGGCTATATGAAGGTTCATATATCCGAAAAGACAGCCTTTGTTTGCTGAGTCAAGAAGGAATTTACTTTTGCAGAAAATAATGACAACTCCTGATATTCCTATACCCGAATGATGACTTGCAAAAAATGGATAATTGTAGTTGTAAGGCTATGTATTTGATGGAAATAAAACCAAAGTCTCAGAAAGGATATTTACCTCGAGAGTGATTGTGTGGCCAGAAACATCAACAGCATTGGCCCTAAAAATGTTGGCAATGTCGAGGACATCTTGTCAAGCAGCAGCATTCACAGCAATCTTTATCAACATTAACTCTCGTTCAGCAAATGGCAAGTGGGTAAGATCCTGTACCTGAGAAGTTGATGACTGTCAGCCATTGGCTCACATAAGATATCTAAAAAAGCCATAAGCATGAGACTGGCTAAGAGATTGCTTTGTACAATTCAGTGGATAACATTATCCTATGTTGTTCAGACTCTCTCGTTTTCCCTAATATGTATCCACCACCCGTATCCTACACATATTTGGAAATGGATATGGGAATATGGTTCCCAAATATATGAAAGAACTAAGAAAAATTGAGCATATCCGTATCTGGCACCGAACCCCACGTCCAAGTAACATAGATGTTATCTCTGACAAATATCAATAGCGAAAGATAAAAAAAAAATTAGAATGCTGCATCAAGTCATATGCAGCTCTATCAAATATCCACAATTCTCGTTCTCGAGCTATTTCATTCATTGCCCAAAAAATATTTTCCAAGTAATTTCACCAGAAAATTATAAAAAGCACCCTTCCAAATAATCTCACCTCATGAAGATCTACTGCTTATAAATCTAGAGTGCCACATCATGTCATATGCAGCTCTATCAAATACTCCACATTTCTCATTCTCGAGCTATTTTATTCATTACTCATAAAATAATTTACTAGTAATCCTTCCAAATAATCTCACCTCATGAAGATCTCCTAGCTTATAAAGTTGCTGCACCAACTTGCTAATTGATTCATCTGTACCAGGGATAACAGTTGTAATGCGGGAGAGCCCCTCAGTTTCAGCATGCCCAACAGCCAAACTCTGATGATAGTAAAGATGATTCAGCAGTTGAGGAACTGTGAAAAGAACAGGAGGAGAGAGACAAGAAATAACAACAGGAAATCCACCTGAATATTATAGCCTCTTCGAGCAAAAACCCCTGTAACATTGTTTAGGACTCCCGGAGAGTCATTTACAATCATGGATAAAGTATGAGATTGAAGTCCACTTGTCTGAAAAGAATATTAGCAAAAGGCATTAGTTTCTTAAGCTAAAATAGACTAGCTTACCAAAGAGATACATTTTATACTCTAGGTCAGTATCTATGAGCTGGGAATTTGGAAATTATACAAGTTAACCAAAATTCAATTCAGCTTATATCTGGTTATCCTTTTCAACAAATTCAAAAAAGCCTTAAAAGTTTAGAGATTCTTTTCTCGAAATACATCAGTATTGCCCAGCATGACATTAAGGGAGACAGTTGAGTTTCCTATCAGAACAAAATAAATGAGTTAAGATCTGAGTTGATCTAAGAGTGATAACTACAGGTGGCAAACAAGTGGGTTTTAATCGGTGGGGTTAGGAAGAAATAAGAAAGTTCCTCTGGAAGAGGTAGCGACAGCACTCAAAATCTACCCCATTTTTTCTTGGTGGGTTCCATTGAGTCCAAAGAACAATTCACTAATATATAACATGATTATAAGTTGAGAGCAAGTTCAAAAGCCAAAAAGAAGTTGAATGCATCTAATTTACAAGGACAGGATTTCCGTACTTTCAAGCTAGGTCAGTTACTACTATGCTGGCCTCTTTTTACACTATAGCAGCACATAGACCAAAGACACCCAAGCATGTTCTAAAACGAGAAAATTTCAAAGCCAAACCAAACTCAATGTCTACTACACCATTTCACAAGTCATGAAGCTGGTGACTTGCTCTAAGAAGAATGAGTATGGATGAGTATAGATCAGTAACAAGCATTCTTACACTGTCATCAATGAACCCCCAACGAGCATCAAGTACAAGATTGATTGTAAAACCGTCCTCTACTGGATAAATATCCCCCTGCATGAGCAGCAGATAACACATAAACTAGAGATTTTGGAACAGATATTATATGGAATTGAAGGGTTATATAAGGATAGAAAGGCACAATCCATGAAAGTTTGAAACATCAACAAACATGTTTCTTTCTACTATAATCCTATATGGTGCAATCTACAAGCTCTAATTTGATTTTATACCCATGTTTAGAGCTTACAGTCACAAAATCATGATGGATAATCACTATTAAGATAACCAGAGATACGGCATTTTCCAACACAAAGAAATTAAATACTGATCTAGCTCTGGCCCCAGAAACACCAAAATGAAAGCTAAAAGAATGCTTACTCCTCCAGAAACATCAGCCTCATTAGATACTGATCTAGCTCTGGCCCCATTAAGACCATTAGCAGGTATTTTTTCTTGAAGATCTGGATAAGAAGCTGCTGAAAATCTCCAGAATGGAGCAGACGCACCCATTTTCTCCCTTCTAAGAGCAATCTAATAGGAGATAGAGAATACAAGAAGTTGATTGGTTGAAGAATAGTAATGTACCAACTAGAAAATTATCAAAATAATTTATAGGAAAGCTTATTACCTTTCCTGTTCTAGCAATTTCTTTTATCCCAAACTTCCTTAAATTTGTTTGCACAGCAACCATCTTGCCAGGATCTCCAGTTACCTGTGTTCAACACATGATAAGTAACTTGTGATTTAACATTGCAAGAATAGAATGAATCCCTTCATCCCCTTCTCACCCACCCTCCCCACCCCAATAAAAGAAAAAGCTCCATCCTAAAGCTCTGTAAGAGAGGGGTAGATAACCTCCATATCTATAAAGACTTATGCTCCAAACAAAAAATTATCTACTAAGCACTCCAAATAGAAATTAGAAGTGGAGGTTTCTTTTACTGGTTCTCAAAACCACCGGTCATTATCTATATACTTCAACTACTCACGCTAGTTTCTAGTCTGGCCACTATGGCTACTAAAAGTTCTTCCTTCTCAGTCAACGTGGACTCCCAACAACAAGATAATCTACTGACACTCCCAATCATATAATCTATGTTGCTCCAACTCTTCATGTTTCTTAAATACCCATATCAGACTCCCATGTCCAACACAATTTTGGATATGGATGTAAAGATATGACTCTCCAATAATCATTGAAGTACATAGAAAAACTAAATATGCCAGTATATGGTACTTGCACCCAAGTCCAAGTAACATAACAGATAATTTCTCTAAGAAATCAGAATAAGAAAACTACAGTATCCAAACTCAAACTTATGTAACTTTACACATATTTGGGATTTGAGAAGCAAGAAAAGAATGGGCATGTAACGAGGTTATTTCTGCCATTATTACCTCAATAGTTAGTAAGTTTTCTGAGATATCCACAATCTTTGCCCTGAAGATGTCCACTAACCACATGACCTGATAAGCAATAAAAGATTGACCAATAAAGGAAGAAAAAAGAAAAAGTAAACAAGAATTTAGAAGAAACTCCTATGATATGTTTGAGAACTTGAATTTCAAAAAATTATTTGAATTACAAAAATACTACAAGTTGTCAAATAAAACACATATAATTTAACATCCATGACTATTTTTTAAATTCATGGATTTGTTGGATGCCTGTTTAGTAGTAAATTTGAAATTCTTATAAACATTAGTGATTTTGAAATTTCAAATATATAACCATATTAACTCAATTGACTTATACATAATATATGCATTCCATTCTCATCATTTACTAGCAAATGAAATCTAAATACAAACTCTCAAATTCATATTCCCAAACATAGAATTAACATTCTAAAAGTCATTGTATATTTACCTCTGCTCTGAACTGTGGATCTGCTTTCACTTTTATTAGCATTAGCTCACGTTCAACCAGGGGCTCATTTGAAAGATCTTCAACCTGCTTATCAGATTAAAAGTAGTAATTTGAGAAATTAAAATGTCAAACAAACAATATTTCAAAAAGATGGAAGCAAAAAGGGGAAAACAAACGCAGAGAGAAACAATTACTTAGTACTTTGTTGAAAAAGAAAGGTATATTCATCTAAGAGTGGATGGAAAAGAATGAGATTAGAAGGTACTATTTTAAGAATGTTATCTACCACTTTTAAGATATTCCAATCTATTGCTCCATCACTTCAATTTTTCCTAAAATATCCATTTTTGCACTCGTATCCAACACATATCTGACGATAAGAATGGGGTATGATTCTCCAAATGGAAAAACTGACCATACCCTTGTCAAACACCAGACACATACCACATTCAACACTAACCCCAAGTCCAAGTAACATAGATTCTAACAGATAATCTAGAGGTACTTAAAACTTTAAATCTTTTTGCTTGCTATCAGACAAATTTCAGAAAGAGTGAAAAATATCGAATTAAGACAAAAAAAAAAAAAAAAACCTTTCCCATCTTGGGAACATCAGCTTAACAAGAGCCAAAATGCATATAAAATGAATAGTTCGAGGTAATATTGTACCTTCCAGACATTGACAAGCTTTTGTAATTGCTCTATAACTTGTTGCAGCACTCTTTCAGTACCAGAGACAACAATGGTAAAGAGTGCCTTATCTTTGATCAGAACAACTGCAAGGGACTCGATGTTGTACCCTCTCCTTGCAAAAACTCCGGCAATTCTATTAATCATTCCACTTTCGTCACCAACAAACACTAAAATCGTGTGCCGCCTCACCCTTTGATCATCATTGTGAAGGCAATAGGGAGACATACATAAGCATATGGACTATGGAAAGAAAGCAAACGAACGCAACATTGCTCCCACCAGTAAATCCAAATACTATCAAACAATAACCAAGTTTTGGAAAGAAGGTTCAACTAGTAACAGATTCAAAACCAGGAGAAATAGCTTGAAGTTCTAACCTATGTTACTCGTACTCAAGTATGTGTATGTTTCAACATCCAAAGTCAAGCATATTCAAATTGCTAAGTGCTTTCATGTATTTGGGGTCCTTGGAGGATCATGTTACCCTACCCATATTTAAATATAAATCAAACTCGGATAATACATAGATGTCGGACTTGGATGCTTTAAGTAAAATGAAAATCGGAGCAACATAGGTTCTACTTCTACCTAGCAGCAGCTTAGTGCTGGACTTTCAGCATTAAATTATTCATAATCATCCATTTAAGAAACAACGACACAGTAGCAAAAACACTGATTTAAATCATAAAACCCAACCTCTATAGTTCAATAGACTAAACATGAGCGCATGAATTGCAAGCTAATATGTGTCCTAATCCCTATAATTATCCAAATAAGCTAAAGGATCCAATATATCAACAAGGAGAATTTGTCCCATAGATTTTTGCAAAACACCCCATAACCCATTGACATTTCCGTCAACTAATAGCAAACCGTTAAGCATTACTATTCCATATAAAATAGAAAACAAAACTATGCATTTTAATATTTACAAAAACTTAGATTTAAGCTTTTTAATAATATGTTCTTCTCGCTTTTCACTTCCCAATAACAGAAAGTAAATGCCAAAATACAAGGTCAAGTGCATAGTTAGGGAGAAACCAAAGCTAGCAATAATACAGTAAGTAGGCAAAAAAAAAAAAAAATAGAACAATGAAATTGAAGACATGAGTAACAATGGCTTCGAAATCGATTGCCAATGTGAAAAGGAGTGGATTAGATAACATAGTACTTTTTCCGAGAGGGGGTCGAAGGAACAGAGGCATTTGCGGAGGAAGTGTTGTTAGAGATATTTTCATCGACACTCCTTGGAGAGAGCACCAGTTTCTTGGGGACATTGCGGTTGGGTGTTCCAATCTTTACTGGGAAACAAATGGGTTTCCAAGAACAGCCTGACTCAGGCTTTGAACAATACAATGGTAAGTGAGAAGTAGAGAGAACCGCCATGGAAGAGCAGGATGAAGAAAAGAGATGGAAAAAGAACAAACAGTGGAAATTATATAGTATCAGCCTATCAGGAAGGAACTAAAAAAAGCAATATTTTAATGAAGTTGCCAAAAAAGAAATGCCTGGATTTAGACACTGTTTTAATTGTCTTTTTCTTTCAAACAGTAAATATTAATTACACATGAATAAGTTGGTAAGAATTTGATGTTTCACACCCAGGATTTAAGTTTAATTTTCGTTCTAAATTATACAAATGGTCACGGTGTTTCTATTTTAATTATCTAATTTTAAAAATTTTCAATTTTAACTATTTAAATTTATTTTTGTTTTGTTCACTCATCATTTCTAACCGAAATAATAATACATTTAATTCTCAATACTTACATATTTTATCAATTTAATCTTAATTCTAAATAATTCAATAAGTTTAACAATTCACATTAACAAATTTTATCAATTTGATTTTCAAACTTCCTAACCAAAATTTTTAACTTTTAAAATTGAGATATTTAACATCAATAAATTTGTAAAACTCCCCCTCCAAAAAAAAACTTCTCCAATAAAACAAATGATAAGAGGCTCTATATTGATATCAAAGTATCTTAATAAATCCTTCTCTGTTTTTCTGATTTTATTACTTAACCAAATAAGTATATGATTTGTAAGCAATACAAGAGACATTCCAAAAAAACAAAGACACCATTTATATCTCATGCAATAAAATATACTCATGCAATGCATGGGTTAGATGTGTGTATATCAATTAAAATATATTTAATCATTTTGTAACTTATTGATGTGGGTTTCTGAGTATTTTTTTTAAAGATAAACAACACTGATAGTCACCCAACTATTAGTAAATTAAAAATAATTTAACTTTTTAAGTAACATACTTGAATTTACAATTTAAAATTTAAACTACGTAAACAAAATTTTTCAAAATAGATTAATTGTAACAGCTCGTACCCGACCCAACTGTCAAATCAAGACACCGAAATATCACATTCATTGTCGGAGCAACTATAATTAATTACATATCGATTTAGATTTTTATTTAAGTTGCTATGCTCATTGCACATTTATAACATGGTTTATAAACAAATTGGAGCTTTATACAGGCTTATGAAAGCTCTATTAATATCTTATAGTTAATTAAGGACTAAAATATAAAATTCCAATCTTTCAAGTTGACATCGCGACTTTGAGAATCCCACATCATGACGCCACTCACTAACTTGATCTTGTCATGACATGAAAGATCCATCGTCACAACGTAAAAGATCCATCGTTGCGACGTGCATTCTGTTTTCATAAATTTTCTATGCTTCAACTCTCAACACCTAAAGTAATGTTCATATACCACATTTCAATCAAATTCAATAATTTGTTTCCACTAAAAATCTTTTACTCATGCTTTTTTTCTTTTTTCTTTTTAACCTATGTACAGGTCATATTCTATACCATAAAATTTATTTCATCTCACTTTCTTCCAACCTTTGATGATATGATGAGATGTGTCGAGCTCGCTACTTTGAACGACTTGAATCTAGAGCTCCAATCTGATCTTCTACCTATGTATTTAAAACACACGTTAAGCTCATGAAAGCTTAGTAAGTACATCAAAAATTAAACTTACCATTACTTTAATTAAATTTAAGGTGCCAGTACTTTAAATATAACATAATGAATTTAATTAAATGATTAATAAATGTTTACTTCCACTTACAATCTTACCCTATTTCACTAACCAACTCACTACTGATTTCACTTTACACTTTTCGTTTAGCCCACAGCAAACTCAACTGAACAACCAAGATATGTGGAAAGAACACTGAAATGCATCGAAGTGCAAAATTAATGAAATGCTTTGAAGAACCACTATCATTGAATTGCACCGAGGTCCATTATCATTGAGTTGCACCAAAGTGTCATTATCATTTATTTGCACCGAAGTCTCACTGTCACTATGTGCGCTGAAAGTTTCCTAATGGCATGTCATCTATATCCAACAAGTTCATATCTTGTCTACTTGGGCATTTATATTAGCTTTTTCATCATTGTCATTCAGTAATTAATAACATATAAAACTTTACATTCTTTACAATTTAATCCTTATTTTCATGAAATCAATATTCATTTTATTATCACTTTGATTTCACTTAGAATTAAATTCACTATCATAAACACTTCATTTGAATTATCAATTCGAATATTTTTATTTCATACTTCTAATTTTTACACTCTTTGCAAATTAGTCCTCTTTACGCTAATTTCACTACACGTAACTTTAGAATCTTTCCAATTTAGTTCTTGCTAACGTATAATTATATAATCACTTTATCCTCACTTTAGAATACATTTCATTTCCATATATCACTTCATTCAAACATTTCATTATAATATTTTAGTACACGTGATCACTTTTGAATATTTTACAATTTAGTCTTTATTAATATAAAATTTCATAATCACTATAAATCCACTTCAATATCACTTTAAATTTAACTCACTACCATATAACACTTCAATTAAGCACTTGTTCACAATATTATATTCTATACATTAACTTTTGTACACTTTACAATTTAATCATTTATTCCATACTTTCATTACACAATATTAATTCACTTTGAAATTTAAATTAAATTAATATCATCACTATACTTTAATCAATTTCAAATTAAATAATAACACAAATACTTATTAAGTTAATCACACATCTACTAATATAACAATTTTACATATTTCAAAATTGGATTTTAATAAGTATAGTAAAATTCTTGAATTACTTACCCCTCTTGTGTTAGAATTTCACTATTTTGCCTTTAATTTTCTTCCTTCCTTACTCTTGTCACCATCTTCACTTTGTTTTCAACACTTCCATTATTTCTTCTCTTTTTCAACTTCATGAACACATCAAATACATATTCATTTTATTTACTAGAAATCACTTTCTCATATCTCTACTTCAACTAAACATAAATTTTATAAGAAACACTTAACTTCTAACCTTATCTCTTTAATATCTTCACTTTCTTCTCAATTTTCTTCACTTCCAATTCCAGTTTCTTGCTTCCAAGATGATAGTCAAACTCTCTAGAATATCTACTTCTGTAACACCCCTTGCCCGGTATGGTCGTCAAACCCAAGCTATAGGATGTTACCATAGATTGCTTGAACGATTATTATGTATATTATTTTTCGCAAACAATGCTCGCATAACTTACAACATGCTTAATACCTACATGGCAAACCATTCTGCGGACCAATCTATGGCAGACTTTCCTGCGGACAGTTCCACTGTGGACTATCCTGCGGATAGAATGTCTCACGGACTCCTATATTGCCGAATGTTAAACTAAACGCAGTTAATTCTGTGCATTGTTCAAAATAACATCTATGCGGATAAAACATTATTACACTCATACATATCTAGAAATGGACTTGTGTCCCCTTCATTTACAACGTCAAAAGACAACATAAATAACTTCAAACTTGATAAGTTTACATAATCATATCTACCTATGTACATGCCACAACCCAAATTAAAATAATTAAAGTCTACCAGTCTTGCGAAACGGGAAAGTGTGAGCTTCTTACGGATCTGATCAATGTGACTTGAATGTCCAAAAAACTACAGGAAAAGTAACAACGCAGGAGTAAGTATTATAAATACTTAGTAAGGTCATAAAGGATCAACCCTCAACTTACCTCGCACACAAATTGAAATTTAGTCTACTATGCGTTCATGGTTTTCCAAACAAACCAACACCATCTTTGACCTAACAAGCGAATACTTTGTCAACATACAGAATGTCAAGTACGTCACATGATATGGTAACACTTTCATACCTAGTTCCTTCACATATCGTTTTCAACATAATAAGTGTATAAACTTTATCAATCATACAGAATATCAAGTACGCCATGTGGTATGGTAACTTTCATACCTCACATGTTTTATGTTACCCGATGAAACATTGTAAAAAAACTCAAAACACATGTACGCTTCACATCAGAGGCTCGTTCGAGCTAATCATGTACAAAGGTGTCAGGTTACCTATCCAGGCTAAACGTTTATCGACACAATAAAAGTTTGGCCAGGGCTATATATACATATAAGGTTACTAGTCCAAGCAAAACCTTTAAAAGGACATCAGATTACCAGTCCAGGTTAAATTGTGTCACATGTATCTTCGAGTCCATAACAAATGCTAGATCTCAGAATCATAAAGAAATAATATGTAACAATGTGTATGAGTCTTTTACTAAGCTCATCGGGACATTTCCATTTTATAACCTCTTTCTTATTCCTTGGTATCATAATTCAATATCTCCTTACTACACTCAACAACCGAATCTGACTTACAAATTTTCCAATTATACAATGAAGGAACTAAAACAAAGAATATTTAAACAAGGTTGATAGCGTATGAGCTTACTTAGCGGAATGGTGACACACCACAGTAGAGTCTACTCAACTTCTTTCCCTTTCCTTCGATTTTCTCTTGGCGGGTTCAAATTTTGATCTATAACGTAATTTTATTCAATTTTCATCAACCAAATATCGTTCATCAGCTTATTATGTATATGAGTCAGTTCAATTCAGCCACTCACAATTCCTTTAAACCTCACACATTATACAATCGAGCCCTATTATAACAACGTGTATAAAAATCTCAAACTGGTTTCAAAATGATTACACTTAAGTCCTGATATTCGAAAGTAACAAATTTTCATTTTACAAGGTGGTCTTTTTTCATAACTTAATCATTTAACACCACAATTTCAAGCATTCAACAATGGCAATCTCGTGAATCTTGAACAATTTTAGAAATAGACACAACTGTTAGCTAGATTGAAGCCTAACGACCTGAAAATAAAAAATCCATGCAAAATAAGCTCGAATTAGCTTACAATGCAAGAGCACAAAACTTGGCCGAATTCCCCTATCTTAACAAGAAAGAAGGACAGTGATGGAGAAGATGAAATAAAATGATTTTTTCTCTCTACTCCATTCACTACGTCTCGGTATTTATATAATCTAATTATTATATAAAATTAACATAATTCTAAATAATGACAACCCTTATTCGGCCACTATCTATAAAGGAAAAGGCTAAATTGTCATTCTTGGCCCTAATAAATAATGTATTATCATTACTAAATAGAAATACATAAGAATCAATTTTTACCACCTTTACGATTTAATCCCTATACTAAAATAAACTATCTAGTCAGTCAAATTAACAAACCAAGATTTCATATAACACTATAATAAACTTATAGATATTAAATATTAAAACTTGTAGACTCAATCATCTGTAAACAGGGTTCTGAAACCACCATTTTCGGTACCATTGAAAATTAATTGTTACAACTCTACCCCTTTTAGGAATTTTCATCCTCGAAAATTTTACCTGAAAAGATATTTGGGTATTGTGACCTCATGGTTTCTTCTGGTTCCTAAGTGGCTTCCTCAATACCATAACGATGCCACAAAAATTTTACTAGAGTTATATTTCTCAGCTCATTTACTTATCGTGCTAAAATCTTCACTGATTCCTCACTGTAAGTTAAGTCAGGTTGCAGTTGTATTTCACTCGAAGATATCACATGAGGGATCAGAACGGTATCGGTGTACCATTGATACATGAAACACATTATGGATTTTCTCAAGCTCTGAAGGTAAAGATAATCTATACGTCACTGGGCAAATTCACTCAAGAACCTCATACGGTCCTATAAATCTCGGACTAAGATTTTCTTTCCTACCAAACAGCAGAACTTTCTTAATAGGTGAGACCTTCAAAAATACCTTGTCGCCAATCTGAAATTCAATGTCTTTCCTTCTCAAATCTGCATATGACTTTTATCGATTGGAGGCAGCATTCAAATACTCCCTGATAACTCTAACTTTTTCTTTTGCTTCGCGAAATCGATTAGTTCTTGTTAACTTCTTTTCCCTTAACTCATATCAAAACAACGGGGTTCTGCGTTTTCTTTCGTACAAAGCTTCATGCGGTGTCATTTTGATACTTGACTGCTAGTCGTTATTGTATACAAACTCCACTAGCGGCAAGAATTTCTCTCAACTGCTCTCAAATTCTATAAGACAATAGCGAAGCATATTCTCAAGTATATGTATCGCCCGCTCAGACTGTCCATCTATTTGTGGATGAAATGTTGTACTGAAATTTAGTTTAGTACACAAAGTTTCATGTAATTTACCCCAAAATCTGGAAGTAAACCACGGATCACGATCTAAATAATAGACAACGGTACACCATGTAGTCTAAAAATTTTAGCCACATATAATTTCACTAGCTTATCCAGTGAAAAGTCAGTGCGGACTGGAATGAAATGTACAAACTTGGTTAATTTATCAACAACTACCCAAATCGTATTTTTCTTTTTCTATGTCACAGGCAAACTTGACACGAAATCCATTGTAACATGTTCTCATTTCCATTTAGGAATCATCACTGGTTGCAGCAAACTAGATGGAACTTTATGCTCAGCTTTCATCTGTTGGAACATTAAACATTTCGCTACAAACTTTGAGATTTTACGCTTCATTCCTAGCCACCAATACCTCTATTTCATATCACAATACATATTGGTACCATTCGGATGAATTGAAATAAGTACTGCTGTGAGCTTCAGACAAGATACCTCTTTTTATTTCTGTTTCTTTTGGTACCTAATGGCCTAGCCCATTTCGATCAATTTTCCTTTTAGCTAACAATTTTGGGTCATTTTTCTATAATTCATGAATTGTTTGCAAGAATACTGGTTTAACCCGCAACTCAGCTAAGACAAAACCATCATTTTTAAATGTCAGGTGAGTATTTAATGCTCTCAACCAAAAATAGACTTCATGCTTAAAGCATCAGCCACAACGTTAGCTTTTCCCTAATGGTAATTGATTATCAAATCATAATCCTTCAACAACTCAAGCCACTAGTGTTGTCTCAAGCTCAACTCCTTCTGCATCCACAAACATTTCAAACTTTTATGATCATTGTATATATGACATTTTTCTCCATATAGATAATGTCGCTAGATTTTTAGAGAAAAAAATAGCTGCCAATTCTAGATCGTGCATCGGATAGTTCTTATCATGCGGCTTCAACTATCGAGGAGCATAAGCAATCACTTTGTCTTCTTGTATTAGAACACAACCTAAACCACTGAGCAAAGCATCACTATACAAAATGAATTCCTTTCTAGAAGCTGTTTGCGTCAACAGGGGTGCTTTTGTTAGCATTGCTTTTAGTTTATCAAAACTTCGCTGACACTTTTCAAACCAGGCCAATTTAATCTCCTTTTATAATAGTTTGGTTAATGGTAACCCAATCATTGAAAATCCTTTGACACATTGTCTATATGTTGGGAAATGTGCCCATATTGTAGTAAACATGTAACTGTTTTCTATTTATTTGAACAATAAATAAATAAATAAAGCTAATTTCAAATTTTACTATTATGTCTTTTATATTTTTCATGCATACTAAAATTGTGGCAAGAAAATATTAGCTCATTGTTTGTCTAAAGTTCAAACTGAAGATAAGTGGCATTGCAAAAAATGTTTACATTGTGAGAAAGACGACTTACTTCAGTAGATAATCTAAATGAGTCCTTAATCCCGTAAAAGAATCAAAGTGAGCATTTGATTCAAATACTAAGAAGGATTATTATGTTCTCTAAAATTCCAACTAGGGAGACAGCTATCTTGGCTATCGGAGCAATTGACTCCACGAGTAGAGACATAAATGTATTCATTAGTAGAATGATACATTGGACTGGACCCAAGATGAATTAATTCTAAATCCATTTTTGAATTAATTCACTTGTGACATTCATGGGGTGATTTACCTAAATCCTGAGTTAGTCACTGACCATGTGTATGCAACTCATGTGCTCTAAAGATGATCGAGCCTACAGCTGGTATGTTGGGTACATGACTTGTGTATGGCATGGCTTTACTAGCAACAGTGGAATTCATAGCTCAATTAAAGAGTTAATGATATTTTCTCATTGGCATTGTGTGGATTGATAAATATGGAAAGTGGCCAAGGGTTGCTTGTTCTCGAACAAGCAATATATCACAGTCATTTGTTTACAGTGATCATATTAATCATTAAGAAGACACAATGTTGACAATGAGATAAAATAGGATTGTATTGAGTAAACAAATTTAACTTAAAGGAATCAAGGATATCATATGAGCGTAACACACACATGACGAGGTCGTTGGACAAAGTAGTTGGATAAATTACTTTCGTAGAGAGTATACAATAAGGAGTTTTCTATCATGGTACTTCTTGTGGACTGACTTCATGATTAAGTAATTGCGAATTATTGGAACGATGCTTGTGGACATAATTGCAATTACTAGAGCCTAATAGTATATGTCTGATTAGTCTCGGGAGCCCAAAACTGAGACCAAGAGCCAAAAACTAATCGAACAGAGCCCGATATGTGAACCCGAGCTAGCGATCCAACCGGTGGCTAAACTGGACTGGTCGGGTCGTCGTTGACCCGGACCAAACAGGCAGCACCCGAACTGGCTCGGGGTTCCGTAAGGGTGTCGTGATCGTTATGTCAGAGTCTTAAAATTTATATAATGAATGATCTAGCCTAGAAACTAACTGTGACAACGATTGAGGCAAGCGCATCTATCGAACAGTAGTATAGTTTAGTGGCAAGACTAGAATATCGAACCCAAAGGAACCAAAAGTACTACTACTAACTTTCTTTCTATTATCTAGCCTAAGAATTGAAGTGAATTATTGCTTAATCTAAAATTAACTAGCTACTAAGCTAAAGACGCTAAGACAAAGAGGATGAATTGGGGAAATACTTGTGGGAAAAACCAATTGATTAAGATGATACCCAAGGAAGAATCCACCTAGACTTCACTTGTTATTTAACTCTGAACCAGACGATTTATTCACTTGACTTGATCTGTAGGATTCCCTAATTTATATTAATACCTCCGTCGAGGCTATTAACGTCTAACCCTAGGTTGATTAATTTAAATCTCTTTCTAATTAAAACCACTAGAATTGCATTAACTCGATCTATAGACTCCCATATTAGGTTTGACCCTAATCGCGATTTTTTAAATCATCCTATGTCTAGGGTTGCGATCAACTCCGCTTAATTATGCTAGATCTACTCTTAAAAAGCAGAGACTTTTGCTCCACTGCCTAAGCACATCACTACTTGAATCAATATCCTGAAATATCAAAATAAGAACTAAGAACACATAATTAAAAACAAATCAAGTATTTATCATATAGTTTAGAAAACAATAACAAAATCCGCCTTAGGTTTCATCCCCCCTCAGGTATCTAAGGGGTTTGGTTCATAATAATAAAAGAATACATCTCAGAAGAAAAGATAAAACAAAACATAAGAAAACTCTAAAACCCCCTGAAGGAATTGAATGAGAGATTCACCGTCTTGAGTATGATTTCGGCTTCTTGAGATGAATCAACTGGCTTTCTTTGAGTAAATCCCACGATTCTGATCTCTCTGGCTCGGCTCTTTGGCCTAGCTGGACGACGCTCTAGCCAAAAACCCCCTTTTAGGTTGTACTTAGGGTGTTTATATAGGCTTCAAAATGTGTTTCTTCGCCTCTAAGTATCCTAATCCGAGTGAAATTCCTCTTTGTCACGGCAGGGACACGCCCGTGTGGCACGCTCGTGTAAATCGAATCCAGGCCGTGGTCGAGCCTACTAAAGGGGCACTGCCGTGTGCTTTGGGCCCAGGCCGTGTTGATTTCCTACTTCGGCCCATTTGGCCCATTTTAAGCCCATTTTCCGTTCTTTTCATCCTCCCATGCTCTCCTGAGTATAAAACATGAAATTAAAGGATTAAGAGCACCAAATTCCATAATTCAAGGGATAAATCATCCAAAAGCATGCTAAATGTGGAGATAAAATATGTTACTATTACGGTTTATCAAATACCCCCACACTTAAGCTTTTGCTTGTCTTCAAGCAAAATTCTCGACTTGCAATTAAAACGAACTTCCTCAATTCATAACCTTTATCAACAGTGTTTCATCATAATTCATAGGTAATTCATACATTGATAATTTAACCGAAAGGTTCCTAAAGGTTCAAATAATCAAAGTCATAGTTTTTACAGTACGAAAAATAGGTGTTTCCCCTTACCTAAATAATTACCTCTGTTTCAAAATCGACAAAAATTGACATCCTCACTAAAGATTCACTCAAATCACTCGGAGTGTTTAAGGTTCAAAAATAAGCACTCAGAAGTCGAACATGAAAAGTTAATCCCATAGGCTTGCATGAAAATCAAATCTTCACCACTGTAAAATGATATGATACACAAATCAAAAGGTTTTTTATGGGTTGTAATGGGGCTTGGGTTAAAGGTGTGGATAAAGGCTAAATTAAAGGGTTAGAATCGAGATTGAATTAACAAATTACCTAACTAGAAACAATGAACTGATAATGAATAATTACATCAATTGAAAACTAATAATACTACTATTAATACGAGCTTCTTCTTTAAAAATTAGAATTTAAACGTATAAGCTCACTTAATCACAAAACTAATAATGAAGATACTTCTATTTTTTTTTTAAGAACAAATCAAGTACAATAATAATAAGATAGAATTTGATAACTGGAATAAAGAAAATAGTTAAGTAACCGATCAAATCAAATCTCGATATAGGGGTAGTCAAGAGAAATGGTGATAACAAATACAAAGTTGGTTTTGGGTTAATATTAATGGGTGAGTCAATAAAAGGGTTGTTAGGATCAAAGGGGTTCACTAAGGGTTAGTTGTGATGGTAGGCTTTTTATGGAGTAAGTGGGTTAAATCCTAGGTGCCTTTATCATCTTAGTATATCAAATCAAAGGTGTGGCCTCAACATGTATAATCGAAGCAAGTTCTAGAATAACAAATCAATGTTGACACACTCATAATCAATAACGTGAGCACGAAAAGGAATATATGCTCTAAAAGGCTCAAAATCTCACAAAAATTATGGGCTTTTTGATATCAACCTTGTAAATTTCAAACTTCAAGATAATCATTAGATTCGGGTAGACAACCTAACAAAATTTTTACTTCTGAAAAATAGACTTCTCATGTTTGATTCTCTAGTCCCCTAAAGTTTAAATCATCACTACATAATTATCAATGACTTAATCCGAAACATATCAATGAAAATCATAAATCAAAAGAAGTTTCATTCTAACAGTAATATGAGAGAATTACTTGGGAACAAGACATAATTCAAGAATTTGAGAATAATGCAAAAAGTTAGGCATTTTAAAGATTTACCCCTCCACACTTAAGATGTACATTGCCCTCAATGTACAAAGAATAATATAGTAGAAAATCAAAAGATAGGGATAGAGGTTAAACTCTCTAAATTCTGGATGGCTTCCTTGAGTTGAGAGTGGTCGTGGTGTGGTGGCTGCCCACTATTACTGCGCTAGATGAAGAAATTGGGTAGCCCGTGAAGAAATAGCCAGGAAATAGTAAGACACATTTAAAATAAAATAATTATGTATTTAAAGACAAGAAAGATAAAGAGAAAGAAAATAGAAAGTAAAATAAAATTAAAAGAAGATATAAATGGACTGAAAAGTCCTTATTGTTAGATGGTTCGCGAGGTGGGTGTGATTTCTAAGGCCGTGGTGTGTGATTCCCAAGCAGCCTTTAGAACCTAAAACCAAGAAACTAAAATAAAACAGATTAAATTAAGCATAAGAGAGTCAAAGAGAAGGAAAATAAAGGAGAAGAGAAAAGAGAAATAAAAACTAAATGGCCTCAAATGTCCTCGGCTTGTCTAGTGAATGAAGCGGCCGGCATGAACTTACGTAGATCGGTCTCCCATAGGGAAACTGTACTAGGATCCTTTCGTTTCTTCGACATGGATATGGTGTACATCTAGAGTTTGGAAAAGGGCCAAGGAAGGAAAATATGGAAGGGGGGTCTGAAAATTTATGGAATAAGGGGAATGGGGAGTAGTTGAGAGGAGGGAGGGGGTGGTTTAAATAGAGTTTTGATGTCTGGTACATCCCCGCGCCCGTGTACCATGGGCGTGTCAAGTCGCACGGCCGTATCGTACGGCCGTGTTGTGCTTCATTCGTCTTTCCCACGCCTGTGTGCCGGTCGCCACGCCCGTGTACTGATGAAACGGTGTCGGCCACGGCTGTATCGCACGGCCGTGGTGTTTAGTCGGAGCCCGTGTAACTTCCCTCAGTGTCGGCCACGGCCATATCGCACGGCCATGGCCATTTATTATTATCCGTGATCTGGGAATCTTCCGTCATTGGCTCGTACTATCTCTGCCATGTTAGTACGAAAATCTGTGGTGTCCACACGGCCACGACCACGGTCGTGTGCAAGGCCGTGTGGTATGGAAATTTGCGCCTAAATAAAAAAAAAGAAATAAAACTAAACTTAATTATTAGGGTTAGTGCTCGGGTTGCCTCCCGAGAAGCACTCGTTTAAAGTCTTAAGCTAGACTTACCTCTCATTCGCATAATCAGGGTGGTTTGAAGAGTTGAACATCCTTCCTCATGCTATATGTCCTATTATTAGTATATAGTTCAAGTCGAGTAGCGTTTATTTTAAAAGTGCCAAATGTAGGATTACTTACCTCGACTGTTCCGTATGGGAAGACATTGAGTACCGTAAAAAGGATTTCTTCGTTTGTATTAGGGTCAGGAGGAGATATTCGAGGGTCCACTTTATCTAACAATACCTGATCTCCGATTTTGAATTTTTCTATCCCATAGAGTGGCTTTTGTTCTGCTTCGTGTATCCCTAGTTTTTTCCTTGAAATGCGTCTTGCACTCGAGTAGTTCATCGATCTGAAGCCTTCGTTCCTCATGGGTTATTTCTTTGTTGGCACAAGATATAGGATCTGGCTCAGTTGTGTTGTTCCGTGGTGCTTCCTGGAAAGAAGGTTTAACCGAATGGTCATTAATAAAATTAATTTTCTCACCTTGATGACTTGATGTTCTAGCCGAGTCAAGAGCCTGAAGAGTGACTGTCTCGTCACCTACACGAAGTATGAGTTCACCTGTATCAATATCAATTTTAGTTCTAGCAGTTGCTAAAAATGGTCTTCCTAAAATTAAAGGGATCGTATTGTCTTCATCCATGTCTAAAACGACAAAGTCTACTGGGAATAGAAATTTATCATTTTTTACGAGTACATCTTCAACTATACCCATAGGAATTCTAATAGTTTTATCGGCTAATTGAATGCTCATCCTAGTTTGTTTGGGTTTCCCTAGACCTAGCTGTTTAAACATTTTATAAGGCATGACATTTATACTTGCCCCTAGATCAGCTAAAGCATTATCAATGGATAAACTACCAATTAAACAAGGAATCGTAAAACTCCCTGGATCTTTTAATTTCTGTGGTAGTTTGTTTTGTAGAATCGCTGAGCATACTGCGTTCAGCTCCACATACGATGCCTCGTCTAACCTCTGTTTGTTTGTCAAAAGCTCTTTTAAAAATTTCCTTGAATCTGGCATCTGCGAAAGAGCTTCAAGGAACGGTAAGTTAATATGTAATTTCTTTAAAAGTTTAAGAAACTTACCGAACTGTTCCTCTGTGTTATCTTTCTTCATTGCTTCGGGATATGGTATGCAAGGTTGGTACTCTTTGATTACCGATTTTGATTTATCATGACTTACCTCGACCTTACCTTCCTCTACCACATCCTCTTGCCTTAATTTGGGCTCATCTAATCCTTTACTATCATGAGCGGTTATGGCTTGAAGTTGCTCCTTTGGGTTAGTTTCAGTGTTGCTTGGAAATCTACCTTGTGGTCGTTCTGACATGATCTTGGTAAGTTGACCTACCTGATTCTTGATCTCTTGAATCGATGCTTGTTGATTTTTAAGTGTCGTTTCGGTGTTTTGGAAACGTGTTTCTGACACCGCTATGAATTTTGTCAGCATCTCCTCAAGGTTCGGCTTCTTTTCCTGTGGGTAGGGCTGTTGTTGGAAGTTTTGAGGGGGTTGCTGTCTCTGATTTCCTTGACCTCCCCATGAAAAATTGGGGTGGTTCCTCCAACCTAGATTATAATTGTTAATATAAGGGTTATTTTGAGATCTAGAATTATTACCCATATAGTGAACTTGCTCGTTTTCAGCGCTCGGGTTGCAAGATGGGTATTCTGTGTTGTTCATCCCTCCTCCATTCATATCGCACTGCATAACTGGATGTATCTGCAAAGAATTACATAAACCATCAATCTTTTTATTTAAGAGTTCTACCTGATTGGATAGCATAGTTACTGCGATGAGGTTGAAAACTCTGACTGTTTTTGTTGGCCTTGTCCTTGTGACTTGCCACTGATAGTTATTCAGTGACATCTCTTCTATAAACTCGTGAGGCCACTTCAGGAGTTTTGTTGTTCGTTCACGGCGTGATTGAATCAATGCTTGCTGGTTGAAGGGTTTACACCATTGTAAAAGGTTTAGACCTCTAGCCACAAGGGTAATGCATGGTGTGGGCACCTTCTCAATAGGTCTTTGTATCTCTCCCATGCGTCATAAAGTGTCTCTAAATCCATCTGTACAAAAGAAGAGATATCATTCCTTAACTTAGCCATTTTAGCCGGTGAAAAATATTTTAATAAAAATTTTTCGGTCATTTGCTCCCATGTAGTGATTGACCCTCGTGGAAGAGAATTCAACCACTGTTTGGCTTTATTCCTAAAAGAAAAGGGAAACAACCGAATACGGATGGCATCATCAGAAACACCATTTATTTTGAAAGTATCGCAAAATTCTAGGAAATTCACCAAGTGATTGTTTGGATCTTCATCCTGCAAACCATCAAACTGAACAAATTGCTGTATCATTTGAATTGTGTTAGGTTTCAGTTCAAAATTATTTGCAGCAATAGCAGGTCTAACGATACTTGACTCAGTTCCTGTTAAATTAGGTTTAGCATAATCATACATAGTTTGAGGAGGAGGATTTTTGGCAACCACAAGAGGGAGTGGATTATTCTAGTGATCAGCCATCTCTTCCGTGTTATTAGTATCATCCTCTTGCTCTTCTTCTATGTAATTTAAGCTTTGCCTTATTTCTCTACGATTTCTGCGAACGGTACCTTCAATATCACTGTCGTAAATTAAGGGTCCTGTCGGGTTCCTTCTAGTCATAAACTAGCGGTACCTGCAAGGAACAAAGAAAGAGAAAAATTAGCAAAGTTAAAATAAAAATAAAATAAAAGTAAATTGCAAAAATAAAAAAAAAGGCTAAAGTAATAAAAATTGAGCGTTCTTAATATTTTGGTTCCCCGGCAACGACGCCAAAAACTTGATCGTTATGTCAGAGTCTTAAAATTTATATAATGAATGATCTAGCCTAGAAACTAACTGTGACAATGATTGAGGCAAGCGCACCTATCGAACAGTAGTATAGTTTAGTGGCAAGACCGGAATATCGAACCCAAAGGAACCAAAAGTACTACTACTAACTTTCTTTCTATTATTTAGCCTAAGAATTGAAGTGAAAGAATTGAAGTGAATTATTTTTTAATCTAAAATTAACTAATACTAAGCTAAAGACGCTAAGACAAAGAGGATGAATTGGGGAAATACTTGTGGGAAAAACCAATTGATTAAGATGATACCCAAGGAAGAATCCACCTAGACTTCACTTGTTATTTAACTCTGAACCAAACGATTTATTCACTTGACTTGATCCGTAGGATTCCCTAATTTATATTAATACCTCCGTCGAGGCTATTAACGTCTAACCATAGGTTGATTAATTGAAAACTATTTCTAATTAAAACCCCTAGAATTGCATTAACTCGATCTATGGACTCCCATATTAGGTTTGACCCTAATCCGGCAGATTTTTGTCATCCTATGTCTAGGGTTGCGATCAACTCCACTTAATTATGCTAGATCTACTCTTAAACAGGGACTTTTGCTCCACTGCCTAAGCACATCACTACTTGAATCAATATCCTGAAATATCAAAACAATAATTAAGAACACATAATTAAGAACAAATCAAGTATTCATCATATAGTTTAGAAAACAATAACAAAATCCGCCTTAGGTTTCATCCCCCTCAGGTATCTGAGGGGTTTAGTTCATAATAATAAAAGAATACGTCTCAGAAGAAAAGATAAAACAAAACATAAGAAAACCCTAAAACCCCCTGAAGGAATTGAACGAGAGATCCGCCGTCTTGAGTATGATTTTGGCTTCTTGAGATGAATCAATTGGCTTTCTTCAAGTAAATCCCACGATTCTGACCTCTCTGGCTCGACTCCTTGGCCTAGTTGGATGACGCTCTAGCCAAAAGCCTCCTTTTACGTTGTACTTAGGGTGTTTATATAGGCTTCGAAATGTGTTTCTTCGCCTCTAAGTATCCTAATCCGAGTGAAATTCCTCTTTGTCACGGCAGGGACACGCCCGTGTGGCACACCCGTGTAAATCGAATTCAGGCCGTGGTTGAGCCTGCTAAAGGGGCACGGCCGTGTGCTTTGGGCCCAGGCCGTGTTGATTTCCTACTTCGGCCCATTTGGCCCGTTTTAAGCTCGTTTTTCGTTCTTTTCATCCTCCTATGCTCTCCTGAGTATAAAACATGAAATTAAAGGATTAAGAGCACCAAATTCCATAATTCAAGGGATAAATCATCCAAAAGCATGCTAAATGTGGAGATAAAATATGTTACTATTACGGTTTATCATGTCGCATTTGCACCATCGAATTTCACAGTGGTGCGGGTCGCGACAACAATGTCACAGTGGTCGCGATGGTTGGTCGTCGGTGGTTGAGCAGTGGAAGAGTTACATTCCTACTGGAATTCCACCACAGAATTTGATTTCAGATTAATAATTCCAAAAATAATGTTATTTTAATAGTTTAATATTAAATTTAATTTAATAATTATCTTAATAGTATTTTATTAATTTAATATTAAAGTGATTATCTTAATATTAAATTTAATTTAATGTTTATCTACAAGATAAACATTCTATTATTTACAAAGATTTAATACTAAATTTAATGTAATATTTATCTTGATAAATGTTATATTAATTTAATATTAAAGTGATTAAGTTTAATCATAGTTGAACTCTCTAAACTTTTCCTATATAAAGAGAGTCTTGGGTCATTATTTACACACACTTGAATTCAAGAGAACGTTGTAGAGAGAAAATTCTCTGAAGAGATTATTCTAGAAAATTTCTAGAGATATTTTTTTTATTTACAACTTGACCCAAAATTTTAGAGAAATTGCAAAATTACTCCACTGATAATTTTTGTATAAAATTTCCTGATTCGAACTATCCCACACTCGACAGACGTGAGCTTGAGAATAGCGAAGAAGACTGCTCGGTCGAAGCGCTCATCCTAGACGAATCGAAAATGTGCAATTTTGATTGAGTATTTATTACTTTAGATATCACAACCAATATCTTGTTTTGGAAAAAAAATTATAACTCTGGTTTTTCCCTAAATTTATTTTCCGCTGCGTTTTTCAAAATCGTTTTTCCAGTACTATAATATCCAAGTAAACCGAGGAAACTCCTCACTTCATTGACATTCCTCAAAGGCTTCCAATTCAAGACCATAGAAATTTTATTTGGATCAACGCGGATACCATCCACAGAGATTACATGACCATTGAATCCAACTTTTCGGAGCCTATAGTCACATTTAATATGTTTGCAACACAGTTCACAGGTGCTAGGCATGCTCGACTTCATTATTTTAATAAATCAAAATATCATCAATGAAAATAAATATAAATCGATCTAAGAATGGTTGAAATACCCGGTTCATAAGATCCATAAATGCAGCAAGGGTGTTAGTTAAACCAAACGACACCACTAGGAATTTGTAGTGTCTATACTGGGTTCAAGAAGTAGTTTTTGATACATCTGATTTCATGACTCGCAACTGATTATATCCTGATTGCATATCAATTTTCAAGAATATGGTGGCTCCTTTCAACTGATCAAATAGGTCATCAGTGCGTGACAATGAGTATTTATTCTTTATGGTGACGTTGTTCAACCTTCGATAATCAATGCACAGCCTCATAGTTCCATCCTTCTTTTTAACAAATAAAACTAGTGCACCCCAAGGTGATATACTTGGACTGATAAATCCACGATCAATCACTTTTTTGCAACTGAGCTTTCAACTCTTTCAATTCTATAGAACCTATTCTATATGAAGTAATTCAAATCGGAGCAGTTTCAGACATTAATTCAATTACAAATTCTAATTCTCTTTCCGACAGTAACCCCGGTAATTTTTTCGAAAATACATTTGTGAATTTTCGCGCAATCAGGACTTGCTCAATTTTTGTTCCTATCACTCTCATCTCCAGTACATAAGCTAAGTATGCTTCACATCATTTTCTGACTAACTTTTGAGTTGTCAAAGCTGTGATAATATTGGTAACTCAATCCGCCCGCTCGATTTCAACATTAACTAGTTCGCCATTTTGACATCTTAACACAATCCGTTTCTATTTACAGTTAAAAATGGCATTGTGTACGGTCAACTAATCCATACCAAAGATCACATCAAACTCGTTAAACAACAATAACATTAAATTCGCAAGAAACTCATAACCCTGCATTTTAAGCAGACACTTCCTACTAATTTGCCATGAATTACACTAGTATTTAAAACCTTTTTACACATAACTTTAGCTTGTTTAATAGCTAAATCAAAGAATCTTAGTATATATTTAGGCTTTTATACTCAAAGTATGAACTTATTATTTTTAGTAGTTCTTATTACATTTTATATATCTAAATAAGGTTACATGATCTTGTAGGTCAAGTCGGGAGCTAAAGATGCTTATTCGGGCCAAAATTTATGCCTATGTTGCGACACCAAGACACTGATGTCTCAACATCAAAGACAGAAGCCAAAAACAAGTTTTGGAGTGAAATTACCCTCGATGTCACGAAATGACCCTCCCATGTTGCGACATACCCCCTATGGTTGGTTGCAACATCCCAGGCATGTGTTGTAACCAAGTCCCTGCGCAGCCCAAAAACTCTTGCACGTTTTAATTCCGTTTTTTAGGGAAATTAAAAGTATCCATCCGAGTCAAACTCTAAGGAATTCAAGAATATTTTAGGCACTTTAATATTCCAGGTTTAACCTATATAAAGACCATGGTAATTAGTTTAAACAGACAATTTTTGGGAGGCAGAAAATATACTTAGGGTTTTTTATTTCATTCTTAGTTTTTACTTAGGGAATTTTATGTTCTTGTAATCAGAAGATCCTATTCTGAAGAGAGATTCTTACGAGTGGAGATTGTTCCAGAGCTACACTTTCATCGATAAATCCATGAGAATCTCTTTTCCTTTATTCTATTCTTTATATCTTTTTCTTTAACATTGTTTAATTGAATGTTTGAGTAAATATTAGAATCAATTTATGCTTCATACATATCTCGCATGTTCCAACTGTTCTAATCTTATCCATTGATTGAAGGATAGAGTTTTTTAGTAGATCAGTTGTTTGGGAAAGGAAGAACTTAAACCCTAGGCTTGACAACCCTAAGAAGTCATTTAGGTGGGAATTAATCCAAAATTGGTATGGTCTATTCGTGAACACCTTAACCCCGAACTGGTCTTGTAACACCCCAAACCCGGCCTGGACGTTATGGCCGAATCTGGCGATGTCACATGATAGTGCTTTAGAAAACATAATTGCGTTAAAACCATTTTTAGGTATCTTAGGCTATCGTCAAAACGTGTCGTTTATATATTCATTATCCATTTTCAAAACTTTATACGTTGCGAAAGCTTTTTAAATGATTTGCGAGTTCGTACGTATTTTGATAAAACCTTTGTTTATTTTGAAAACTCGCGTCTTGTCCTACTGCTAGTAGTTTATGAAATAATCATCCCAATTTTTAAACTAAAATCCGAAAAGCATTATTACATAAAATTTACCCAAATATAACCAAAGCGAGAATTAAAAATAAACCATAAATAAGTATCCGAACCGTGGTCACTTGCAAGAGTCCTCTCTTTGCACCAATCCGCCTACTTCTGGGATTATTACGAGCAGTTAAGCAGAGAAAGGGTGAGTTTTTGCAAACTTAGTGTGTAATCCCCACGAGAAAACATACACACAGAGATATCAGATAGCAGACATAATCTCACGGTTCGGGTCTGAGCCCATTACTGAAGCGGTGTGGACCATAGCCCACTCAGTTCGAGAATCGGACATATTATAGGGCCTTAGCCCATTTGAGACGAGGATATGCAGAGAACAAAGTCCTACCCACTAGCCTCTACACACCAACTCCGTCCAACCCTACACACCATGTGGGGATAAAATCAACCCACCCAGCCCTACACACCATGTTGTACCGAATGCGGCACATAATCGGAAATTTGCGGTGGTACGCGGATATGAGCTTAAGAGCCTTTCAGATACTTCCTCCAATCATAATCAACCCACCCCGATACAATGCAATATACAAGAATGACATGCTACTATGCAATTTAAACTCATATATTCAAATCAGTATACATGCTTAGTGCAAATCGATGGACAAATCACTTATATAGGGGCCTAAGTAAAGCTTACCGACCCTACAGTAGGTCCACAGTCGACTTGGGCGACCCGTGCAACCTTATAGAACATTTCAGAAAAATGGGCTCACAAGCCCATATGGCTTGCCCGTGTGGCCCAGACGGCCCAAATTGGCCTTGGCCATGTGATTCATTTTTAATGTAACCCATGCTAGCTAAATATTCATATATGTTTTCACTATTTACTTATATGTTCATTCAATTTGTCTACTTGAGTCATTGTCACTAAATTATTTATAACTTGAGCTCTGAGAACTCCAAATTAAGACCCGCTTGATTTTTCCGACACTAGACTCACATATTTTCTTACCATAAAATTTTCAGAATTTATGGTTTAGCCAATAAATCTGATTAATTCTTAAAAGTCATCCACATTTCGTTGTGCAGCGGTTCGACCCTTCTTTACTAAAAATTTATTTTCTCCTAGTATGGGATTCGGATTGTAACACCCCAAACCCAGCCTAGACGTTATGGCCGGATCTAGCATGTCACATAGAAGGGTTGTTTAAACTAAGCGTTCCTTGGAAATGTTTGCATCTCTTTTGAAAACTTCGAGTTACGTTGGTTGTTTATAAAAAAACCCGATTTACTCAGTGTCCATTTTAGAAAAGTTGTAATTAACTTGAAAACTGTCTTTGTTATGAAAACCGATTTTTAAAATTTACGTTAATGTGATATTTTAGAAAACGACTGTTATTGTTTTAAGAAAACCCCGTTTTTATAAGTTTAACAGTTATAATTGAAAGGTTAAAAGAAAATAAAAATATACTAATGCCCTTATTACAAACCATCACCCCAAAATAAATAATCTTAAAGGTAAAGTAAAAACTGAATTTACTAAAGTTTGAGCGAAATCTCCGTTGTATGGCCACCACTGAGTCCTCCACGGCTCCAAATCCTCTATTGCCGGGGTTTACCTGCGAGGTTAAAGAAAAGGGGTGAGTTACGAGAACTCAGTGTGCAATCCCCTAAATGACATTAACTGGGCCCGAGCTCAGGGGACATCAATGTAACATCCCGAAATTGGGCCTAGAAGAATTGGGCCCAATGGGCCTTGGGTGTAGGAATGTTTAAAATTTTCGAGAATATGAGAATGGTGTTATTGCAAATTGTACTTATTAGTTAAGTGAATTTGGAAGGTTACGACGTTTTTAGGAAGTTCGGGGTTTAATTAGGCCTTAGTAAAAAATTGGTATTTTAGCACTTTAAGGAGAGAAGGTAAGGGGCATCAAGGCTTAAGGAAATAAGTGTGCATATTGCTAGCATAAATGAGCATATGGTAAAGGGGATATGGCGCCACATGAAGGACTTTAAGGGATGGGGTTCAAATCCCATCAAGTGCAAAATTATGACTATTTTTTTTGTGTTCTTTCCCTAAGTGTCGGCCAAGGTAGTATTTTAGGCAAGGTGGACTTTTTAATTTTGGCAAGGTGGCTAAGGGAATAAGGAAAGGATGAGGATAGGAAAGAAATCAAAAGAAAAGGTAAGTTGAGGGAGCATGTTGGCACTTTTCAAGGGTGATGTTTTGGAAAGTTTTGGTTGGCCAATGTTGACCTTATTGTCAAGACTATGGGACGGTTTTGTTAGGGGAAGGAGAGCCGAATTTCTTTTTCTCTTTAGACCATTTTGTTAGTTTTGGTGCATGAGAGGTACACTTTTCTCTTTGAACATTTGTGTCTTCTTTTCAAATCCATCTCCTCTTTGCTTTGGCTGAAACCTCCTAACACATTTGTGCATTCTTTTTCTTTTGTTTGGCCTAAACACTCACCTTTGCTCATCCCCCCTTTGATAGCCGAAACTACCAAAGCACTTTTCTCCATTCATTTTTCTCTTTTGACCATTTCATCAACCTTTTCTTCTTCTTTAATCAACATCACTTTGTGATCACATCTTCTTGTTCGATTTTCTCTATAGCCGAACCCATTACCATCCTATTTCCTCATCATTTCGTTCCCTATCGTGTGGGAAAACCTCTTCTTAATCGAATCGGTCTGAGTTACATTCTTTCCTATGATTTGGCCATCGTTGGGCTTAGGACTTTCAACAAGGTAAAGGAGCACAAGTGATTTGTATTAACCAAATAATTATCGTCGACTCGTCAAGCAAGTGGGGTAAGAACGTTGTTATGAGATTTGTTTTGGCCAAAGGTGGGATAATTGCTAACAACTCTTTCGCTCACCAAATATTGTTAGGACGGGATTTCAGTAGTCAAAGGATAGGATCGATTCTTGGTGCACTGAGGGAGATCACATTCGTGGTAAGTGGAGTTAGCCTAATAAAGTGTTTCTAGTTACGATTATCAAAGTTGAGACTAACCTTCTATCAACTATCATTATAGGTGTTGAAATTGATAGAAAGCACAACTCGTAATCAAGGTGTGTAATCCCGTACTTTCCGAATACATGTTTGAAATAGTGTGTAATCTCACACTTCACTGAAAGTTTGCATGAATATTCTGTGATTCGGTCGAAATATCGAAGAAAACCGAAAACTGGCATCCGTGATCACTTGGGCGTGCGTATGTCCGTAGTGGTAACCATAGTTTGCAATGAAACAGTTTTTGGTCAGCAACAGTGATGTGATTTTGAAAAATCACAGAAAATATTAGAAAAGGGATTAATAAGTGAATAAGATATCAAATTAAAGCTTACTGTGTCTATTTTTATATGGAAGAAGCAAAGAAGGAAAAGGAATTTTAAAGTCTGTGATATTTTAATTTTAGTGAGACTAGTTCTGATTGACTACGTGGTTCCCTGATCTGTCTTGGTAAAATCGTATAAAATTGTACAAAGTGAATTATGAGTTATAGTTTATATCTATAGATTCCTTAGTGAGCCTATTTTCAATAGAAACAAGTGGGAGCAGTATATGAAAACTGTACAGTGAGATATTTGAAATTAAGAAAAGAGAGGTCAGAATCGTTGGATAGTGAAACAAGGAAAATTTTAAGGAATAAACTGCTCTAAATGGCTAAGCCAAAAATTCTGGAAAAATTGTAGTAAGAAGATATATGAGTCTAGTTTCAAGGAAAATTTACGGATTTATATTTTGAGATTCCTAACTCGAGTTATAGTCAATTTAGTCAGTATGACGCAGATGGACAGTTTCAATTTTTATGCCCCAAATTAGTAGTTAAGTCTGGGTTGCAAAATTACCATAATACCCTTAGAGGGTAAATTATCGAAATACCCCTGGGTTGCGAGATTACCAAATTACCCTTAGTGGGTATGATTACCGAATTACGAAAATTCCCTTATGGCCGAATTACGAAAATGCCCCTAATGGGCCGATCTGATGTATTGTTAATGGGCCGATTTGATATATATTGTTTTGTGGGCCGATCTGATATATTGTTTAATGGGCCAATTTGACATATGGCTTAATGAGCCAATTTGATGTAATGCCCTAATGGGCTGATTTTGCAAAGTGTTAATGGGCCAAATTGTTTGTAATAAATCTCTGAGTTATTAATTATCGTAGTTATGTTGTAAATATCATGATTTACTATGTATGTTGCATTTACATAAGTTGCATGGGATTGGGATATTGATGATCGGGGAAGTGAAATTTGGTGGCTCTGCCACATAATCTGGTGACTCTGTCACATTTTATCTAGTGGCTAAGCCACATATATTCTGTTATTCTGGTGGCTTGTCCACAATTCGAATTTGATATAAATGGCTAAATGCCTATGATTGGTGTGTTGGCGGGGTGGGTTGACAAAAGATCCCCACAGGTGTGATGGATGGTACGAGTGGTGTGTAGCGGATGGATTATTAGGTTGGTTTGGGATTGCATTACATTCATACAATATAATTGATACATTATTATGTGAAAAGGGGCTTAGGCCCAAAATATTGCTAAATGGGTTCAGGCCCAGTGGATGACGGTAAGGGGATTATACACTGAGTTCTTGTAACTCATCCCCCTTTTTCTTAACCCTTGTAGGTAATGCTCCGTGACGAGGACTTGGGGCCATGGATGACTCGGTGGAGGCCATACTTCAGAAATGGTGTTTATTTTGAACTTTAGATTTCTATTTCCGTTCACTTTACTATTTTGGGTTTTTTATGATGTAATAAGGCCTCTGAAGTATTTATTTTTACTTTATGTTGACGTACTTTAATTTTGCTTGAATTGTTTTTAAATGGGAATTTTTCTAAAAACTTAAATAAAGGTTTTCCAAAATCGATTAACAAATGGATTTCATAATAAACTTTTATAAATATTTTAACACAGAAGTTTTCACTCGAACTATCAAACGATATTTTCAAAAGTCACGGTTTTAAAGTTCACTACCTTGATTGTTGACTCATCAATCAATCTTTCAAAAATACTTGTATTTTATCTACGTTTCATAGCGATTTCAAAATGTACGCAACTCTATTTACG
The DNA here is from genome assembly GCA_025698515.1 of Gossypium sturtianum. Taxonomy (NCBI): domain Eukaryota; kingdom Viridiplantae; phylum Streptophyta; class Magnoliopsida; order Malvales; family Malvaceae; genus Gossypium; species Gossypium sturtianum. Next base: position 43,897,056 of record CM046952.1, read on the forward strand.
AACATCACGTTTTTGTAAATTGTTCATTTCAAATATACTTTCGCTACTAAAAAGGTTTTTAAAGATTATTACGTTTTCAAGTAGTTAACAATTTCTTAAATGTTTTTGGTTTTAACAAAGAGGCTGTATTTCTCAAGCAACTTTTTAATAATCGCAAAGATGGTTTTTACTTCCATGTAACACACCAGATTCGGGCCTAACTTCTAGGCCGAGTTTGGGGTGTTACAATCAATCTGGGCCTAAGCCCTATAATCATGGTAGTGTAAATGAAGTAGTGCAAATGAAATAATACAGCTCAACCCAATCCAACCAACACACTCCCGTACCAGCCAATCACACCTGTGGGGATCAAGTCAACCCACCCCGCCAATCACACCAAAATTGCAGACAAGCTGCTAATCACAATATTTGTGGCTGAGCCACTAGAGTCATAATTATATATATATATATATATATTGTGGCTATGCCACCAGGCTACACTGCTCTTCATTCTTTAACCCGCCCCATGCAACATGATAACATGCAATAAACATAGCAACATATACAAGTGTAAGGTAAACATACAATCGTTACTTAACAACACTGAGGGTAAAATGGTCATTCAACCCATTGAAGGTATTTGAGTAATTTCGCAGCCCAGGGGCATTTTGGTAATCTACCCTCCAAGGGTATTTTGGTAATTTACCCACTTAAGGGTATTTTGGTAATTTTACCCACCAAGGGTATATCAATAATTTTACCCACCGAGGGTATTTCGGTAATTTACCCACTTAAGGGTATTTCGGTAATTTTATAGCCTTCCAGAGGGTCTACAGTCACCTCGAATAACTTAAGTATTCTAAACAGAAATAATGATGTGAATGGGCCTAAGGCCCATTCTCGGCCCAAGTGGGCCCACACGCTCGTGTGGCCCATTTAGCCCAAATCTAATCACAGATATGAGATTCACCTAGACCAGTTCAATATCTACTACATAATCATACAATTTATTCATATGGGCCCACGGGCCCATTGGGCCCACTCGGCCCAAGGCAGCCTACACCCATGAGAACACTCATGAGGGTCTCAACTATCGCGTTGAAGCTCCCACACGTGCGCTCGCACGCTCGTGTGGCTGCCATCACCGTGTGACTGGTATTTCAGCATTTGCTACTCTATAGCTAGAGTAGGGCGAAATACACACTTGATAGGAAGCTGAAGTTAATCCGCGCTCTGAACACTGTTCTGCGTAGAAGCCAACAATGATCGCACCCTTGACCCCCAAGGGGGTGTGTCAATCAACTTCAGTCACCACCACCGTGACCCAACGGCTAACCCAAACAAGCACGCCACAAAGCGAAGTGATAAGCCAAGAAAGGTGTGTCTCATCTCCTCATGGTTTGCTCTATTTAAAGCCAGCTTCTCATCTTCCCTCTTGCTAGCTTTCCGATGTGGGATCCCTCCTTCAGCAGAGTTTAAATCCAACACAAACTCTGGCCGTCCAAATTTACCAAAATAAATATCCTTTTTTGCTTGCAATGGGATTCGAACTCAGGCTCCCCTGTAACTTAATCCACGCCGCTAGCCACTAGGCCACAAGCTCCTCTTGTGTCTAAAATCATGCGCAACTAAATATAAGTCTATGGCCAACGTCTAAGTTCACTTAAAAAATAAATCAAAATGAAATGCAAGCGCCAAGACTTGAAACTTGGACCCCTTGCTCCCTTGTGTGGCGTCATTCCCTTGTCTCCTATGTGGCATCATTTGCCACTAGACCACAACCCCTTTTTGTGTCATTTTTCTCCTCGTTTTATTCTTAAAGCCTACCTTCTAACTCCCAGGGTTTTATTCACCTAAAACCAAAATTTTTCCTAAAGCTCAGGTTTGATCCAGGGACTTCATGGAAGCCCCCTAACCTTCCAAAATCACTCACCTAATAGGTCCAACTTGCATTTATACCATTCTCATATTCTCAAAAATTCTAAGATGCTTCTACGCTCGGGGCCCAATAGGCCCAACTCTTCTAGGCCCAATTTCAGGATGTTACAAATCTACCCCCTTAAAGAAATTTCGTCCTCGAAATTTCCAACTATAGGAACAGTCGCACATCCTAACCTACCACACTACGCCCATGCTGCGCACTCTGATTCTAATTTCCTTATCATATTTTAACTAGAATTTGGAACTCTTTACACATACCTAAAACACCTAACCATTAAAGCAGACATATATCCCATACGCAACCAATTTCTATATCCAAACATCACATCCAAACCAAACACACAGAGAATAAATACCAAAAATACAGTCATTGTATCATATAACAAAGCATAAGGTCAAGAAACTTACGGATTTGGTGCCGGAGACTCGGTGTGCCATACTTTAAGTAACACTATCACTTTCCAATTTAAAAATTTAAACACTTAGGAAAAATTTCAAAACCCATTCCACAGCCGAGTTTTGCAACCTGGCTCTGATACCATTAAATGTAACACCCCAAACCCGGCCTAGACGTTATGGCCGGATCTAGCATGTCACATAGAAGGGTTGTTTAAACTAAGCGTTCCTTGGAAATGTTTGCATCTCTTTTGAAAACTCCAAGTTACGTTGGTTGTTTATAAAAAAACCCGATTTACTCAGTGTCCATTTTAGAAAAGTTGTAATTAACTTGAAAACTGCCTTTGTTATGAAAATCGATTTTTAAAATTTACGTTAACGTGATACTTTAGAAAACGATTGTTATTGTTTTAAGAAAACCCCATTTTTATAAATTTAACAGTTATAATTGAAAGGTTAAAAGAAAATAAAAATATACTAATGGCCTTATTACAAACCATCACCCCAAAATAAATAATCTTAAAGGTAAAGTAAAAACTGAATTTACTAAAGTTTGAGCGAAATCTCCGTTGTATGGCCGCCACTGAGTCCTCCACGGCTCCAAATCCTCTATTGCCGGGGATTACCTGCGAGCTTAAAGAAAAGGGGTGAGTTACGAGAACTCAGTGTGCAATCCCCTAAATGACATTAACTAGGCCGAGAGCCGGGGACATCAATGCGGGCCTAAGCCCTATAATCATGGTAGTGTAAATGAAGTAGTGCAAATGAAATAATGCAGCCCAACCCAATCCAACCAACACACCCCCGTACCAGCCAATCACACCTGTGGGGATCAAGTCAACCCACATCGCCAATCACACACAAAATTGCGGACAAATTTGCTAATCACAATATTTGTGGCTGAGCCACCAGAGTCATAATTATATATATATAAATATATTCTGGCAATGCCACCAGGCTACACTGCTCTTCATTCATTAACCCGGCCCATGCAACATGATAACATGCAATAAACATAGCAACATATGCAAGTGTAAGGTAAACATACAATCGTTACTTAACAACACTGAGGGTAAAATGGTCATTCAACCCATCGAAGGTATTTGAGTAATTTCGCAGCCTAGGGGCATTTTGGTAATTTACCCTCCAAAGGTATTTTGGTAATTTACCCACTTAAGGGTATTTCGGTAATTTTACCCACCAAGGGTATATCAGTAATTTTACCCACCGAGGGTATTTCGATAATTTACCCACTTAAGGGTATTTCGGTAATTTTACAGCCTTCCAGAGGGTCTACAGTCACCTCGAGCGACTCAAGTATTCTAAACAGAGATAATGATGTGAATGGGCCTAAGGCCCATTCTCGGCCCAAGTGGGCCCACATGCTCGTGTAGCCCATTTAGCCCAAATCTAACCACAGATATGAGATTCACCTAGACCAGTTCAATATCTACTACATAATCATACAATTTATTCATATAGGCCCACGGGCCCATTGGGCCCACTCGGCCCAAGGCAGCCTACACCCATGAGAACAATCATGAGGGTCTCAACTATCGCGTTGAAGCTCCCATACGTGCGCTCACACGCTCGTGTGGCTGCCATCGCCGTGTGACCGGTATTTCGACATTTGCCGCTCTATAGCTAGAGTAGGGTGAAATACACACCTGATAGGAAGCTGAAGTTAATCCGCGCTCTGAACACTATTCTGCGCAGAAGCCAACAATGATTACACCCTTGACCCCGAAGGGGGTGTGTCGATCAACTTCGGTTACCACCACCGTGACCCAACGGCTAACCTAAACGAGCACGCCACAAAGCGAAGTGATAAGCCAAGAAAGGTGTGTCTCCTCTCCTCATGGTTTGCTCTATTTAAAGCCAGCTTCTCATCTTCCCTCTTGCTAGCTTTCCGATGTGGGATCCCTCCTTCAGCAGAGTTTAAATCCAACACAAACTCTGGCAATCCAAATTTGCCAAAATAAATATCCCTTTTTGCTTGCAATGGGATTCGAACTAAGGCTCCCCTGTAACTTAATCCATGCCGCTAGCCACTAGGCCATAAGCTCCTCTTGTGTCTAAAATCATGCGCAACTAAATATAAGTCTATGGCCAACGTCTAAGTTCACTTAAAAAATAAATCAAAATGAAATGCAAGCGCCAAGACTTGAACCTTGGACCCCTTGCTCCCTTGTGTGGCGTCATTCCCTTGTCTCCTATGTGGCGTCATTTGCCACTAGACCACAACCCCTTTTTGTGTCATTTTTCTCCTCATTTTATTCTTAAAGCCTACCTTCTAACTCCCAGGGTTTTATTCACCTAAAACCAAAATTTTTCCTAAAGCTCAGGTTTGATCCCGAGACTTCATGGAAGCCCCCTAACCTTCCAAAATCACTCACCTAATAGGTCCAACTTGCATTTATACCATTCTAATATTCTCAAAAATTCTAAGATGCTTCTACGCTCGGGGCCCAATAGGCCCAACTCTTCTAGGCCCAATTTCGGGATGTTACACGGATGATGTTCTCGTTTGTTTCTCCTGAAAATAGACTCATTAATAATTTTAAGCATATAAACTATAACCCATTATTATTTTTTTACACTTTTTTATGATTTTCCAAAGTCAGAACAGGGGAACCCAAAATCATTCTGACCTTGTCTCACAAAAACTATCTTATCTCATAATTTACAATTCCATTGCTTACATTGTTTCTTCCATGAAAAATTAGACTCAATAGAATTTAATTTCATATTTTATTCAACCTCTAAATCAATTTCCATTTTTTTCATGATTTTTCAAAGTTAGGCTACTGCTGCTGTCCAAAACTATTTTCTCTTATCTCTCGGCAGCAAGCAATATCGGCTTTTAACCGAATCCCGTTTTCTGCGTTTAGGGTGCACACCTGTATCATTTTCAACGTAAAAGCAACTCCAAGCAATCCCCAACCTTCAATTGATCAATTTTCCATTCCATTAATCACTTAAACAATCGAATTGAATTAAACCCAAAATGGGGTATTCATCTATCAAACGAAAAACCATTACCTTCAATCAAATAATCAGGAATTTCATGCCCTTAGAACGCCATTGATTGATATTCAGCCCTTTGAAAAACCCCTAAACACCAAACGAACCCTTCTTAATATTTGAACAAAACATAATTAAAGTTTAACCTAAAACTAAACTTACCGAATGCGTGCAGTCCACGAAGCATAACGAAATTGAAAGAAAAGAATCAAAAAAGGAAAGGATGAGGGAAAAATTAGAAGAAAATTCGGCAGTAAGAAGACAATGGAAAAGGGAACAGTAGCAAAGAGGGAGAAGAGGAGAAGAGAAAACTAAAAATTTTGTTTTGGGGAAAAGAAAAAGATGAAGAGAAACTAATAACCCCAAAATCTTTTCCCTTAATTTTCTCTACCAAACTCCCCACTAAATCCACTACTCAGATTTTTAGTCCATCTCAAACTCTTCTAGATGGACAAGCAAAAATAATGCCCAAGCTAAGATTCGAACACAAGACCTCCTTCACACCAACACTCCACTTAACCACCAGGCCAGCATGTCCATTCTGTTAATTATCTACCAACTTTTACTTAAAAGCCCACTGACCAAAAATAAGGCTTTCTTCAGAAAAAATACCAAAATTTAGCCAAAGGCTTGGCTTGAATTTGGGACCTCCCACACACACCCAGAACACTTAACCACTGAAGCAGATACACCGTTGTGTGTCAAAATTCACAAAAGCCAAAATTAAAAATTTTGGGGCGTTACAGGTCTGGACTGTGAGGTTGGAAGATAAGTAGTTCTTGCTGACTTGTTATTCTAGTGGACGTATCGAAAGATCCTGCTAGGGTATCGACTAGTTGATTGATTAGAACCCTACATCAATAGTTAATTTGGTAAAACAATTGGATCTAGGCTAAAGGAACTCACGTAACCGAAACAAGGGATAGAAGAAGCTGATACATAAACTTAGGAGTAGATTTAGGTTTAATTCAATTTATTTAGTTCATTAATATTATTATCATGTTGCTTCCATATTAACACTACTAAGTTGTGACTCAAGTAGATTAATAATTATTTCCCATAATTGGTTTGATAATAGTCTTCCCCAAACTGCAATCCCTTGGGTACAATTCTCGAAGTACTTACCTACTTCATTGTAATTATATTACAACCTGACCCATATACTTGCGGACACCGCCTTAAATCTATATCTTTAGTTGCAGTATTCACACTCTGGACGTTGATACGTCCAGAGGCGGTCAAGTTGTTCACACCGTTGTCGAGGATTGCGACAGTGATAATTGTTATTCAATCAATTACTTGTGAATAATATTAGTAAAAACACGAACGAGCTAGATAGTGCACTAATTTTTTTCATTAATTGTGTTATTTTATTTTTCAAATTTTATTTACTTATTTATTGTTCACCTTATTGACTACACGATTTAATTATGGAAAGTTTCAATTACTGGTGGTTTAATAATGAAAGGACCTCTTGGGATGACGAATGGAACAACATAACAGGTTGGTCAAACGGTGCCACAACGAACCAATGGAGCGATGATAACGGGTGTGAGGACAATGAGTACTCATACGAACCTCTTTATGAGTCATACAATAAAGATAATGATATACCCAAACACTCAGATGAACCTCTTTGTGATCTGCATAAGATTCCTTCATGTGAAACTGTTGAGTCGTCCAATTCCGAAAGATTATCAAACATGCCAGACATGATGGAACAGATGAGGAAAATTGTAACAGCCCGATTTAGGGCCTAGACGGAATAGTGGTTTTGAAACCACAAATTCGAAGTAGAAATATATGTTTTATGGTTTTTATGAGGTCTATGACATGTTTTCATGGTTGTGTGAAAATTTCATAAAGAAATTTTATGATTTAGTGATCAATTTATCTTTTAGGACTAAATTGCAAAAATTGAAAAATATGAGATTCTAGAAGTTTTAAGTATGAGATAGCATTAGAAAAACTATTAGAGGTCCTTATTTAGTAATTAGAACATTATATCACATGATGGACAAAAATGGACATGGAAGGGAAAAATCTCAAGGAAGGGCCTTAAGGGCATTTTGGTCATTTAGTTAATAAATTAATAAAAAGGGGAAAAGAAGTCAAATTTGTGTCCATCTTCTTCCCTAAGTGCTGAAAATTAAAGAAAAGACATAGCTAGGGTTTTGTTCATTTTCAAGCTCAAAGTAAGTGCATCCTAGCCCCGTTTTTAATGTTCTTTACATTTTTGAAATCCTCGTAGCTCGATTTATCTATTTCTAGATATATTTTAAGCTAGATTTCATGTTTAAAAACTTACCCATGTATGACATGCATGTATTTTGATGTTTAATGGAGGAATATGGAAGCTTGATGTGTGATGAACATCTTTCTCTAAGTGATTTTTTATGGAAACACCTAAAAAGGACTTATTTGTAAAAGTGATAAAATGTGTGGTAAAAATCAATTTTGAAGGAAAATGTGAGCCATTATAAGCTTAAGATAGGTTTGACTAGGCTTGGGTAACCAAGAAAATGAGTATATTTCATCATACCAACTTAGGGACCATTTTGCAAATATGTGAAAGTTTAGGGGAAAAATTATAATTTTTGCTAAAGTGTGATTCATGGTCTATTTTAGTTAATGTGATAATTAAATAAGTGAAATTTGTCATTATAGATCAAGAAACACGAAGTCCGGACCTAAACCGAGGAAAGAACAAAGTGGTAGACTAAATTGAACAACCACCTATATTTTGGTACCGAGGTAAGTTTGTGTGTAATAAATCAACATTATGTTATTATGTATTTAAATGCTTGATATTACATGAAATTTATATTCTTTTTATGAAATTTGTTAGTGAGGTCTCGATGAATAAAATGATAGAGATTTACTATATCGAAGTCTCGGTTGAACTATAGGAATAAAAAGGATACCCTAGTCATGACATTAGATTAATAAGGTCCCGTATAAGACCATATCTGGGATATGGCCTCGGTACCGAATTGAGAGCCCGTGTAAGACCATATCTGGGATATGGCATCGGCATCAAATAGTGAATCCGTGTAAGACCACGTCTGGGACCTGGCTTCGATATGAAATCGTGTAAGACCATGTCTGGGACATGGCATCGACATAAGATCTTGTGTAAGACCATATCTGAGATATGGCGTCGACATCAATATGAGATCCTGTATAATACCATATCTGGGATATGGAATCGGCACCGACATGTGATCCCATGTAATACCATATCTGGGATATGGTATTGGCATCTTACTACGTGTATGACAATTTTCGAGTATCCTTCGACATTCCAAGTGGTTCAACGGGGTAAAGAATTAAAGTTTTATGTTAAAAATGAAAAAAGAGCTAAAATTTTGTGATGGAGTGAAACAGGTACATATGCCAAACTCACGAGAAATGAGTCCGGTATGTGATATGAGGTTGGTAAGAGGGAACATGAGTAAGCCATGTCAATGTTGCTTGAGAATTTTGTATTAATTCATAATGTATTATGTGGATGTTATTACAAGACTTTATGTTGTTATCTATTATATGCAAACTTACTAAGCTTTATGCTTAATGTAACAGCCCGATTTTGGGTGCTAGTCGAAACAGTGGTTTCGGAACCACTAATCCAAGGTTAGAGAAAATTATTTTCATGATATTTTATGAGTTTGAGCATGATTATATAAGTACATGAAAATTTTAGTGCTTTAATTTTAGCGATTTCATGCTTAATCGCGAAAAAGGACTAAATTGCAAAAAGTGCAAAAGTTCTATTTTATAAGCTAAAGGTGTCTAATAGCCATAGAATATTAATTGGAGGTCTTTAAAGGGAAATTAGCCCCTTAAATCATGGTTGGCCGGCCATAGGGGACAAGGGAGTCAAAATTGGTCAAAGTTGGTAAAGGTTTGGTGATTAAATTGATTGTTTTATATTAAAATAAGGAAAAGATGATATCCTTATCTTTACTCATCTTCTTCCATCAAAAAACACAAGCAAAATAGGGGTTTTAAAGCTAAAAAATTTCAGCAAACTCTTCTCCCTACAAGTAAGTGATTTTAATGGTTTTTCTTGATGATAGTTGTACTTTTGGAACCCCTAAAGCTTAAACTTTCTAAAGAGGGGACTATCTTGCAATATGGTGAAAAGTTTAGAGTTTTTCCATGTGAGCTTTTAAGTTGTTTGCTGCAATTTTAAGGAAGAAAATAAGTCTTAGTTGTTAGATGAACAACTTTTGTGAAAGGTGTTACCATGAAAACACCTAAAATGACCTTTTTGTAAAGGTTGTAAAATATGTAGTAAATGTGTGAAATGTTGAGTTTTGATGGTAGCCATAAGAGAAATAAATGTTCACCTAGGCTCGATAAAGGTAGAAATTTGATTAGAATTGATTTCCGAGCCTAGGGGTAAAATGGTTATTTTGCAAAAGTCTAAGGGCAAAATAGTAATTTTGCCAAAACATGGTTATTGAAATGCATTCATTAATGTGATTCTTAAATGAGCTAATTTGCTATTATAGATCAAGAAGGACCAAGAATTTATCTCGATCGGGGAAAGAACAAAGTATCGGACTAGATCGACGCTCTAGCTTATTTTAAAATCGAGGTAAGTTTGTATGTGATAAATTCAACATTTATGCTAGTATGTTTGAAAATGTTTGATATTATAATGATACATGATATTCTATGAAATTGAGTATTGGTGTTGAATGAGAGAGATGATAAAAGTTGAGATGTTGAAGTCCCGGTTGGACTATAATAAATGTGAGAATACTATCATCGAGACATGAGATGGATAAGGTCTCGTGTAAGACCATGTCGGGGACATGGCCTCAGCACCGAATTGAGATTTCGTATAAGACAATATCTGGGATATGGCTTCGGTGTTGAATATGAGAATCGTATAAGACCATATCCGGGATATGGCATCGATACTTGAAGTGAGATCCCATATAAGACCATATCCGAGATATGGCATCGGCACTAAGAGGTGACCCCATATAAGACCACATCTGGGATGTGGCATTGGCTTCGTATTTATGTTAATGACGATGAATATGCGTCTTTGAGCATCCCTAGTGATTTAGTGGGATAAATTGATAAGCTTGGAAATAGAAATGAGATTAGTACTAAAGTCATGTGATTGAGTGAATACAGGTACCCGTGAATAATTCACGAGGAATGTTTACGATATGTGGCATGGTATATGCTAGATAAGAACAAGTACGAGTAAGTTATGGCGAAGTGCTTATGACTTTGTGTGGTTATCTAATGCCATGGATTGATGTCATTATGAACTTATTGTTGCTATTTATTTTCATGCAAACTTACTAAGCTTTATGCTTACCCCTCTCATTTCCCTTTTTCCTTGTAGTATTGCTAAGATAATTCGAGAATCGTGGGACGTCGGAGTTCGAAAATCACACTATCGATATCTCTTTGGTATAACAAGTTAGACTTATTTTGAGTATGGCATGTATAGGACTTGGGTATTTTGTTATGTCATTTTGATAGCCAAAGTGTTGGCTATTTATGTTATCAAAGTCATTTTGTAAATGGTCAATGGAATTGGGCCAATACTTGACAAGTTTATATATATTCAATGATGATGAATTTCATGAAGTGTATGCTTGTGTGGATACATTGATTTTGAGTCCTTAGAAGTGTTTTATAGTCATGAAATGTGTTGGATTGAATTGATGCAAGTATGGTTGCTATTCAGGGTGGCATTTGGCTTGGTAGATAGCCCTTTAAATGTCCACACGGGTAGACACACGGGAGTGTGTCTAGGCCATGTGTGATACACGGTCAGCCCCCATGGACGTGTTAATTGGCCATGTGTCCCCATGCATGCTAGGTTCACTAGTCAGTATGCTCAATAGTAAACACACGAGCAGAGACACGGCCATGTGTCTCAGCCGTGTTGGAGGCACGACCTTGGACATGGGCGTGTGCCTAGGCCGTGTGATGTCTGCACCTAAAATTAGGAATTTAATTCGACACACGGTCTAAGGACATGGGCGTGTGCCTTGGCCGTGTGACCATAGTGAGGTGATGATGTCATAAATAGAATGCCATGGTTTTGGCACACGGCCTAAGACACGGGCGTGTCGAGGCCGTGTGAGGGACACGGGTGAGGAACACGGGCGTGTGAGATCCCACACATGCGTGTCTTTTCTTATACACAGGCGTGTGGCCCTGTTTTTAAGTAAAAGTTTTCTAAGTGCTTAAAGGTTTTCGGTTTGGTTCCGAACCATTCCAAATGTATGATTAGGGGTCTCGTAGACTCGTAATAAGGAAGTTATGAACATGAATGAAAATTTTTTAAGTTGGAACAAAGTTTTATAGCCCGATGTTGTATGTTAAGTCAGTTAAGTTCGGTAATGCCTCGTATCCGGTTCCGATGTTGAACACAGGTAAGGGGTGTTACACTTACTCCCTCTCTTTTACCTTTTCTTGTAGTATCGCCAAGCTAGCTCAGGGATCGAAGGACGTCGGAGCTCAACTCACACTATCAAGCTATTTTTTTGGGTATAGTAAAGTTTGATTATTTTGGGTATGGCATGTATAGGAACTTGGTCATTTTGTTATAAGTCATATTGTTTGGCCAATGTGTTGGCTATTAATAATACATATTTCATTTTGTAAATGGCCATTGGAATTGGCCAATACTAGTTAAGTTATATCTATTCAATGATGATGAAATTCATGAAGTGCAAGCTTGCACAATTGATTGAGTAATATGTGAAGTATATGCATGATGAACGTGGTGTGAAATTTAGGTGTGGATGTCTTGATTGTGGATATTAGAGGTGCATTATTGTTATGATATGTGTTGCTGGAAATGGTATGAGTGTGATTGATTTTCAAGGTGGCAAATGTCTTGGTAAATAACCTTATATTTGTCCACACGGGTAGACACATGAGCGTGTGTCTAACCTGTGTGTGACACACGATCACACCCGTGGGCGTGTCGATAGACCGTGTGTCCCCTGCATCCAGATTTAGTAAAATAGAATGCCCAGTAGTAAACACACGGGCAGAGACACGGTCGTGTCTCTCAGCCGTGTGAAGGACACAGCCTCAGGACATAGGCGTGTGCCCAGGCCATTTGAAGTCTGCACATTAATTGCGAGAATTAAATTTGCCACACGGCTAGCACACGAGCGTGTGTCTCGACCGTGTGACCCTAAATGTCTGCTGACGTCATAAATAGAATGTCAAGGTTTTCACGCACGGGCTAAGACACGGGCGTGTCATGGCCGTGTGAGGGACACGGGCCTTAGACATGGGCGTGTGGCCCTATTTTGAGCAAAAATTTTCCAAGTGCTCGTAAGCTTTCGGTTCAGTATCGAACCACTCTATATGTATGTTTCGGGTCTCGTAGGTCCATAACAGGGACATTATGAAGACGAACAAAAAGTTTTAAGTTGGAATGAAATTTATGGCCCGATTTTGCATGATTAAGTATGTTAAGTCCGATAATTCCTCGTACCTGGTTTTGGCGTGGAATATGGGTAAGGGGTGTTACATTTAGTGGTATCAGAGCTATGGTTTAGTCGTTTCTCAGATTATCGTAGCTTGTGTGAGAGTCTAGTTATACATGCCATACGTATGTGTTTATACATAATGATAGTGTGACGAATCCTGACGGTTTAAAATATGTTTTCATATAGCAAATGGATCCCGACAGAGCAGTGGCGAATGACGTAGAAAGTAATACGCCAGCTCCTGCTAAAGGGGCAGTGCCAGCTGAAAGTAGACTCATAACTGTGTGTTAGGAAGGAGGAGAAGAGGCTAGGAAAGCCTTTCTCCATATGATGAACACCTGGTATACGGAGTTCATTTGAACGAACCCAACCGCTCAACAACAAGCTCTACCCTCTCCAAACCCTTAGCCTATCCCTGTAGCTCCCCAAGCTGTAGAAATGGTAAGAAGGGAAAAGCCCCCGGTTGATAGAATCTGGAAATAAGGAGCTGAGGAGTTCCGAGCTAATAAAGATGACGATCCGGAAAGAGCAGAATTCTGGCTTGAAAATACCATCAGAGTGTTTGATGAATTGTCTTGCACACTCGAAGAGTGTATGAAATGTGTTGTGTCTCTCTTGAGAGATTCAGCTTATCAGTGGTGGAACACCCTGGTGTCGGTTGTACCAAGGGAAAGAGTTAATTGGGAATTTTTTCAAGAAGAGTTCCGAAAGAAGTATATTAGCCAAAGGTTTATCGATCAGAAAAGAAAGGAATTCCTTGAGCTAAAGCAAGGTCGAATGACGGTAACCGAATATGAACATGAGTTTTTAAGGCTCAGTAAATACGCTTGGGAGTGCGTATCCACCGAAGCCATCATGTGCAAGAGGTTTGAGGACGGATTAAATGAGGACATCCGGTTGTTTGTTGGTATTCTAGAACTGAAGGAATTTGTTGTGCTAGTAGAGAGAACTTGCAAGGCTGAGGAATTGGCCAAAGAGAAAAGAAAGGCTGAAATTGAATTCTGTGACCCGAGGAAGAGACAATTGGGTAAGTCATTTCAATCCTCGTCCAAGAAATCGAGATAGTTCACTACTCGATCAGCCACTTCAATTGGGTTCTCGAACAGAAGTAAAGGTAAACAGTACTCGGTTTCTAAAGCTCAGACCACTTCAATTGCTAGTGTTGGTAATGCTCGACCAAGTAGACCGAAATGTTCACAGTGTGGTAGACGTCACCCCGGTGAGTGTCGAGAAAATGAGAGAGCTTGTTTCAAGTGTGGTTCCCAAGATAACTTCATTAGGGACCGTCCCGAGATGGTTGATAAAGATAGAAATCAGAGTGTGAGACCGGGCAACACTGCTATTAAAGGGAGACCACAGAGAAATCTGAGAAATGGAATGAGGAGTAAGAATATACCTAGAGAGCAGACTGCAAGATCTGAGGGTAGAGCGCCTGCGAGGACTTATGCCATTCGCGCTCGCGAAGAGGCGTCCTCCCCTGATGTGATTACGGGTACATTTTCTCTCTATGATACTCATGTTGTTGCTTTAATTGATCCGGGATCTACCCATTCGTATGTTTGTATGAAATTAGTATCTAGTATAAACATGCCTGTAGAGTCTACAGAATTTGTGATTAAAGTGTCAAATCCCCTAGGCAAATGTGTGTTAGTTGACAAGGTATGCAGAGATTACCTTTTGATGATTAGAGGTCATTATTTTTTGGCTAATCTCATGCTATTTCCGTTTGATGAATTCGATGTAATTCTTGGTATGGATTGGTTAACTGCTCATGATGTGATAGTAAATTGTGGAAGGAAATTTATTGAATTGAAATGTGAAAATGGGGATATTCTTCGTGTTGAACCAGATGAACATGATAGATTGCATGTAGTGATTTCTTTTATGTCTGTTCAGAAATACATAAGAAAGGGATATGAAGCTTATCTTGCCTTTGTGATGAATGCCAAAGAGACTGAGTTAAGAATTGAAACAGTGCCGATATTATGTGAGTATCCAGATGTATTTCCGGAAGAATTGCCCGGGTTGCCTCCAGTTAGAGAAATTGAATTTGGTATTGAGTTAGCCCCTAGTACTGCGCCTATTTCGATTGCTCCAGGATGGCTCCGACTGAGTTGAAAGAATTGAAGGCTCAGGTACAAGAGTTGACGGATAAAGGTTTCGTATGATCGAGTCATTCTTCGTGGGGTGCTCCCGTATTATTTGTGAAAAAGAAGAATAGTTCTATGAGGCTATGTATAGATTATCGGTAACTTAATAAGGTAACCGTAAAGAACAAGTATCCCTTGCCAAGGATCGATGATTTGTTTGACCAATTGAAGGGAGCCACTGTGTTTTCCAAGATAGACTTGAGGTCTGGTTATTACCAGTTGAGAGTCAAAGACTCATATATGCCGAAAACCGCATTTCAGATAAGGTACGGTCACTATGAATTTCTAGTTATGCCTTTTGGTTCAACAAACGCCCCTGCCGTGTTTATGGATTTAATGAACCGTATCTTTCGACCATACTTGGATAAATTTGTTGTAGTCTTTATTGATGATATATTGATTTACTCTCGTGATGAGAGCGAGCATGCTGAGCACTTGATGACGGTTTTACAAATTTTACGAGATAAACAGTTATATGCCAAGTTTAGTAAAAGTGAATTTTGGCTTAAAGAAGTCAGATTTTTGGGCCATATTGTTTCGGGTGATGGCATTAGAGTTGACCCGGGAAAGATTTCGGCCATTGTTGAATAGAAACCGTCGAAGAACGTATCAGAGGTTAGGAGTTTTCTGGGCCTAGCTGGTTATTACAGACTATTTGTCAAAGGATTTTCCATGATAGCTACTCCGATGACGAGGTTGTTACAAAAAGATGTTAAGTTTGAGTGGACAGAAGAATGCCGACAGAGTTTTGAGAAATTAAAGACATTGTTGACTGAGGCTCCAGTTTTAGTACAACCTGAACCGAGAAAAGAATTTATGGTTTATAGTGACGCATCCTTGAATGGATTGGGTTGTGTACTTATGCAAGAGGGCAAGGTGATAGCTTATGCCTCGAGACAGCTGAAACCGCACGAGAAAAATTATCCGACACATGATCTGAAGTTAGCTGCCATTGTGTTTGCGTTGAAGATTTGGAGACACCATTTGTATGGCGAGAAATGTCGGATATTCACTGACCATAAAAGTCTAAAGTATTTGATGACTCAAAAGGAATTGAATCTAAGGCAACGAAGATGGTTAGAGTTGATAAAGGATTACGAGCTAGTGATTAACTACCACCCAGGAAAAGCGAACGTGGTCGCCGATGCCTTGAGTAGGAAATCTTTGTTTGCATTGAGAGCTATGAATACACGGTTGGCTTTATCTGATGATGGTTCTATTCTAGCTGAGTTGAGAGCTAGACCGATGTTTCTCCAAGAGATTTGTGAAGCTCAGAAAGGCGACAGTGATTTGCAAGCCAAAAGAGTTCAATGTGAATCGGGTATGGAGTCAGACTTTCAGATTAGTTCGGATGGATGTTTGATGTTTTGAGATAGGGTCTGTGTACTGAGAGATGATGAGCTTATTCAGACAATTTTGCACGAAGCCCATAATGGATGTCTATCTATTCATCTAGGCAGTACAAAGATGTATAATGACCTGAAGAAATGGTATTGGTGGCCGAGTATGAAGAAAGATATTTCTGAGTTCGTATTGAGATGTTTGATTTGTCAGCAAGTGAAAGCTGAACACCAAGTACCTTCCGGTTTACTTCAGCCGGTGATGGTTCCCAAGTGAAAATGTGACAGAATTACTATGGATTTTGTGACGGGTTTTCCTTTGACACCGAAAAAGAAGGATGCCATTTGGGTTCTGGTTGATAGGCTTACGAAATCGGCTCATTTTATTCCGGTACGTATAGACTACTCACTTGATAAATTAGCCGAATTGTATATTTCTAAAATTGTGAGATTGCACGGAGTGCCTTTGTCGATTATACCAGATAGAGATCCGAGGTTCACTTCGCGGTTTTAGAAAAAGTTGCAAGAAGCCTTGGGCACAAAATTGAATTTTAGTACAGCTTTCCATCCGCAAACCGACAGACAGTCGGAGAGGGTAATACAGATACTTGAAGACATGCTCCGATGTTGTGTTTTGGAATTTCAAGGTAATTGGGAAAAGTATTTACCATTAGTGGAATTTGCCTACAATAACAGTTTCCAGTCGAGTTTGAAAATGGCGCCTTATGAGGCATTGTATGGGCGTAAGTGTCGAACACCCTTGTATTGGACCGAACTCAGAGAAAATTAGATTTACAGAGTCGATTTGGTTAGAGAAACCAAAGAAAAAGTAAAAGTAATTCGTGATTGTTTGAAAGCTTCTTCGGATAGACAAAAATCCTATGCAGATTTGAAACGAAAAGAGATTGAATTTCAGGTCGGTGATAAGGTATTCCTGAAAGCATCTCCATGGAAGAAAGTTTCGAGGTTTGGCCGGAAAGGCAAATTAAGCCCACGCTTTATTGGACCGTATGAGATTACTGAAAGAATAGGGCTAGCATATCGGTTGGCTTTTCCATCTGAGTTGGAAAAGATCCATGATGTGTTCCATGTGTCTATGTTGCACCGTTACCGATTAGACACTTCACATGTGATTGTACCGACAGAGGTTGAAATTCAACCGGACTTGACTTATGGTGAAGAGCCGGTGAAGATTTTGGCTCGAGAAGTCAAACAGTTAAGAAATAAAAGTATAGCTCTTGTGAAAGTATTGTGGCAAAGACACGGGCTAGAAGAGGCTACATGGGAGCCTGAGGAGGCTATGAGAAACCAATATCCAAACCTTTTTACTGGTAAGATTTTTGAGGACGAAAATCCCTGAGGGGGAGAATTGTAACAGCTCGATTTAGTGCCTAGTCGGAATAGTAGTTTTGAGACCACAGATCTGAAATAGAAATATATGTTTTATGGTTTTTATGAGGTCTATGACATATTTGCATGGTTGTGTGAAAATTTCATGAAAAAAATTTATGATTTAGTGATCAATTTATCTTTTAGGACTAAATTGCAAAAATTGAAAAATATGAGATTATAGAAGTTTTAAGTATGAGATAACATTATAAAAATTATTAGAGGTCCTTATTTAGTAATTAGACCATTATATCTTAAGGGCATTTTGGTCATTTAGTTAATAAATTAATAAAAAGGGGAAAAGAAGTCAAAATTTGTGTCCATCTTCTTCCCTAAGTGCCGAAAATTGAAGAGAAGACATAGCTAGGGTTTTGTTCATTTTCAAGCTCAAAGTAAGTGCATCCTAGCCCCGTTTTAATGTTCTTTACATTTTTGAGATCCTCGTTATCTATTTCTAGCTATATTTTAAGCTAGAGTTCATGTTCAAAAACTTACCCATGTATGACATACATGTATTTTGATGTTTAATGGAGGAATATGGAAGCTTGATGTGTGATGAACATCTTTCTCTAAGTGATTTTTCATGGAAACACCTAAAAAGGACCTATTTGTAAAATTGATAAAATGTGTAGTAAAAATCGATTTTGAAGGAAAATGTGAGCCATTATAAGCTTAAGATAGGTTCGGCTAGGCTTGGGTAACCAAGAAAATGAGTATATTTCATCATACGAGACTGGGAACCATTTTGCAAATATGTGAAAGTTTAGGGGAAAATTATAATTTTTGCTAAAGTGTGATTCATGGGCTGTTTTAGTTAATGTGATAATTAAATAAGCGAAATTTGTCATTATAGATCAAGAAACACGAAGTTCGGACCTAAACTGAGGAAAGAACAAAGTGGTGGACTAAATTGAACAACTACCTATATTTTGGTACCGAGGTAAGTTTCTGTGTAATAAATCAACATTATGTTATTATGTATTTAATTGCTTGATATTACATGAAATTTATATTCTTTTTATGAAATTTGTTAATGAGGTCTCGATGAATAAAATGATGGAGATTTACTATATCGAAGTCCTGGTTGAACTGTAGGAATAGAAAGGATACCCTAGTCATGACATTAGATTAATAAGGTCCCGTATAAGACCATATCTGGGATATGGCCTCAGCACCGAATTGAGAGCCCGTGTAAGACTATATCTGGGATATGGCATCGGCATCGAATAGTTATTCCGTGTAAGACCACGTCTGGGACCTGGCTTTAGTATGAAATCGTGTAAGACCATGTCTGGGATATGGCATCGACATACGATCTTGTGTAAGACCATATCTGGGATACGGCGTCGACATCAATATGAGATCCCGTATAAGACCATATTTGGGATATGGCATCGGCATCGACATGTGATCCCATGTAAGACCATATCTGGGATATGGCATTGGCATCTTACTACGTGTATGACAATTTCCGAGTATCCTTCGATATTCCAAGTGGTTCAACAGGGTAAAGAATTAAAGTTTATGTTAAAGATAAAAAAAGAGCTAAAATTTTTTGATGGAGTGAAACAGGTACATATGCGAAACTCACGAGAAATGAGTCCGGCATGTGATATGAGGTTGGTAAGAGGGAAAATGAGTAAGCCATGTCAATGTTGCTTGAGAATTTGTATTAATTCATAATGTATTATGTGGATGTTATTACAAGACTTTATGTTGTTATCTATTACATGCAAACTTACTAAGCTTTATGCTTACTCTCTCTCTTTTCCCTTTTCTTTTAGTATCACCAAGCTAGCTCGAGGATTGAAGGACGTCGGAGCTCGATTCACACTATCAAGCTATTCTTTTGGGTATAGTAAAGTTTGATTATTTTGGGTATGGCATGTATAGGAACTTGGTCATTTTGTTATATATCATATTGTTTGGCCAATGTGTTGGCTATTAATGTTACTTACTTCATTTTGTAAATGGCCATTGGAATTGGCCAATACTAGTTAAGTTATATCTATTCAATGATGATGAAATTCATGAAGTGCAAGCTTGCACAATTGATTGAGTAATGTAACAGCCCGATTTTGGGCCTAGTCGGAACAGTAGTTTTGGGGCCACAAATCTGACGAGGAAAATCTTATTTTTATTATATTTTTATGGTCTACGATTTCATGGAAAGATTTCGTGAAAATTTTGTTCGAAAATTTCGACGTTTGGGCACTCAATTTAGTCAAAAAGACTAAATTGTAAATAGTGCAAAAGTTGAGTTCCACATGTTAGAAGTGTCCAATTTCTATGAAATTTTAAATTGGAGGTCCTTAAATGGTAATTAGACTATTGGTTAAATTGTAGGACAAAAATGGACATGAGATAAGTGAAATAGGATATTTTTAAGTTAGGGGCATTTTGGTAATTTGATAATTAAATGGACTAAAAGACAAAATAAAAGCCAAAAACCCTTGTCCATCTTCTTGCTTGACCGAATTTAGCATGGGGGGAGCCATGGCTAGGGTTTTCAAGCTTTCAAGCTTAATAGTAAGTGCATCCAAGCCCCATTTTTAATGTTTATACATTTTTGAGATCCCCGTAACTCGGTTTAGCTATTTCTACCATTATTTTGAGCTAGGGTTTGTGTTTAAAAATTTACCCATGGATGACATGCATGTGCTTTGATGCCTAATGGTAGAATATGAATGCTCGGTGTGTAGTAAACGACTTTTACTAAGTGATTTTCGATGAAATCGCATAAAAGGACTAGTTTGTAAAAAGTTGAAAAATGTATGAAAATGTGTGAATGAATGCAAATTTTGGATTGCTATAGTTATGAAAATGGTTCGGCTAGGCCTAAAATACAAGGAAATTGAATAAAAATCATTTTTACAAGCCTAGGGGCAAAAGTGTAAATATGATAAAGTTTAGGGGAAAAAATGTATTTTTCCATAATATGATTTTTGGACTGAATTGAATAGTATAATAACTTAATAAGTCAAATGTGATATTTTAGATAAAGAAAACGAGTTTCGGACTTAGAACGGGGAAAGGCGAATATTGGACGACTCGGTCCCTTTCGCCATTTTAAGTCTAGGTAAGTTTGTGTGTAATAAATCAACATTATGTTATTATGTATTGGAATTCTTGATATTACATGAAATGTATATTTTTTTTATGAAATTGGTTAATGAGGTCTCGATGAGAAATATGATGAGGTTTTACTATATCGAAGTCCCGGTTGAACCTTAGGAATAGAAAGGATACCCTTATCACGACATTAGAATAACAAGGTCCTGAATAAGACCATGTCTGAGATATGGCCTCGGCACCGAATTGAGATCCCGTATAAGACCATATCTGGGATATGGCATCGGCATCGAATAGTGATTCCGTGTAAGACCACGTCTGGGACCTAGCTTCGGTACGAAATCGTGTAAGACCATGTCTGGGACATGGCATCGACATACGATCTCGTGTAAGACCATATCTGGGATATGGCGTCGACATCAATATGAGATCCCGTATAAGACCATATCTGGGATATGGCATCGGCATTGATATGCGATCTCGTGTAAGACTATATCTGGGATATGGCGTCAACATCGATATGAGATCTCGTATAAGACCATATCTGGGATATGGCATCGGCATCGACATGTGATCCCATGTAAGACCATATCTGGGATATGGCATTGGCATCTTACTACGTGTATGGCAAATTTTGAGTATCCTTCAATATTCCAAGTGGTTCAATGGGGTAAAGAATTAAAGTTTATGTTAAAGAAGGAAAAATGGGCTAAAGTTATGTGATGGAGTGATACAGGTACATATGTGAAACTCACGAGAAATGAGTCTGGTATGTGATATGTGATCAAAATTTGGTAAGGTTGATATGGAGTAAGTGTTACAATGAAGAATTGTAAATATTTGATGATGACTAGCTATTGGTATGGCTAACTATGGATATACTTTAGTGTTATATGTGTATAAATGAGAATTAATACAAAGAAAACATGATAGAGTAAATTTAGCAATAAAGCAGTTTGGACAAAGACAAGAATCAGATCACTTCGAAAAATCACCAAAAATGGTGGAAATCAAATTATAGGTTGAATAAGATATGAAATTAAATCTTATTGAGCCTATTTTCACATAAAAGAAACGGTGTAAGCAAAAGAATTTTATATTCTGAGATATTTGAATTTTTGTGAGACAGAGTTAGAATGATTTCGGAATCCCCTGTTCTGAATTGGAAAATTCATTAAAAATTGTAAAAAAATAATCAAGGGATAAATTTATATTCCTGAATTTCTTAATGAGTCTATTTTCAAGAGAAACAAACGGGAATGTTTTTCAAGTTCTGTATAATAAAAAAAATAAATTTTTAGTGAAGAGGGGTCAGAACTGTCAGACAGCAAAATAGGGGAGACTTTAAAGAATAAAATGTACTGACTGGCTGAACCAAAAATTCTGTAAATCTTATGATAAAAAAACATGTGAGTCTAGTTTTAGGGAAAATTATCGGATCTTAATTTGGAGTTTCGTAGCTCTAGATATAAATAATTTAGTGACTGTGACTTGAGTAGACAGCTTGAGATGAACATAAGTAAATAGTGAAATTTTGTGCAATTATGATTGTATTACCTTGAGAACATATTGTGAGAATTGGTGAAAAACATGTTAATAAATTGCTTATTATTTGCATACAAACTTACTAATCATTGTAGCTTACTCCCCTTCCTTTCTCATATCTTATAGGGTTTTATGCTAGCTCGAGTTGGAGATCGCCGGAGATGCTATCACACTATCAAGCTATCATCGTAGGGTAAAAGTGAATACAGACCTCTTAAGTTTATGGCATGTATAGGGGATAAGTCAATTTGTGATTGTGTCATTATGATTTAGCCAAAGGTATTGGCTTGTAATGGTTAAAGGTTTAATGTAATGTGTAGCCATGTGAAGTGGCTTATATTGGCTAATTGGTTATAAGCCTATATCTTTATTCATATACATATGCCAATGTCTTGTGATGTGGTGTGTACTTATTTGGTATATGTGATGGATTGTAGTTTATGGCCTAAATACCTAATGGTTGAATGTGGCCCAATAGTCTTATTATTGAATGTGACTTGGTATGTTTGGATTCGGTAAAGTATGATGTTAAGAGTATGTATATGATGATATTGATATGATATGTTATTGTTTGTGTTTGGTTGGTCTAAATGCATTTACATGCTTAAGATTGTGCCGTGTGATGTTTTGTGTGTATGTGCAAGTGAGGGTGGTAAAATGGCTTGGAAAATAGCCTTGTAATTGTCCATACGGGTAGACACGGGTGTGTGTCTAGGCCGTGTGTGACGCACGGTCAGCCACATGGTCGTGTGTTTCAGCCGTGTGTCCCCTGCACCTTAATTTAGGTAAAACAAAATGTCCCCTATTTTGGACACGGCCTGAAGCACGGGCGTATGATATGCCACACGGGCGTGTCCCTTCACCCACACGGGCGTGTGGACTTGTTTCATGATGAAAATTTTCTAAGTATCCCAAAAGTTTTCTAAAGTTCTCGGTTTAATCCCAAACCACTTTCGATGCATGATTTGAGCCTCGTAGACCCATAATAGGGATAACATGATTGTAAATGAAAAGTTTTAAATTTGGACAGAAATTCATGTCTCGGTTTTGTATGATTGTTTAAATTTATGTCCGGTAACGCCTCGTACCCTGTTCCGGCATCGAATACGGGTGTAGGGTGTTACAAGTAATGTGTGAAGTATATGCATGATGAACGCGGTGTGAAATTTAGGTGTGGATGTCTTGATTGTGGATATTAGAGGTGCATTATTGTTATGCTATTTGTTGCTGGAAATGGTATGAGTGTGATTGCTTTTCAGGGTGGCAAATGGCTTGGTAAATAGCCTTATATTTGTCCACACGGTCAGACCCGTGGGCGTGTCGATAGACCGTGTGTCCCCTGCATCCAAATTTAGTAAAATAGAATGCCCAGCAGTAAACACACAGGCAGAGACACGGTCGTGTGTCTCAGCCGTGTGAAGGACACGGCCTTAGGACATGGGCGTGTGCCCAGGCCGTGTGAAGTCTGCACATTAATTGCGAGAATTAAATTCGCCACACGGCCTAGCACAAGGGCGTGTGTCTCGGCTGTGTGACCGTAAATGTCTGCTGACTTCATAAAAAGAATGTCAAGGTTTTCACGCACGGGCTAAGACACGGGCGTGTCATGGCCGTGTGAGGGATATGGGCCTTAGACACGGGCGTGTGGCCCTATTTTGAGAAAAAAATTTCCAAGTGCTCGTAAGCTTTCGGTTCAGTCCCGAACCACTCTATATGTATGTTTTGGGTCTCGTCGGCCCATAATAGGGACGTTATGAACACGAACAAAAAGTTTTAAGTTGGAATGAAAATTTATGGCCCGATTTTGCATGATTAAGTATGTTAAGTCCGGTAATGCCTCGTACCTGGTTCCGGCGTGGAATACGGGTAAGGGGTGTTATAAAAATGCTTCAAGAGATACCTTAGGCGCTACCCCCAAGGGAAAAGGTCATCCATGATGTTCCCAACCTTGATCCAAAGGACACTTGTTTTAATGTTGACACCCTGAAGTAGACAATAGTAGGCAACAAACTCTGTAATTTCAAGAGCTCCAACAAAAATCTAAATTTTTTTATTCAAACCTCACTCAAGTCGAGTGCACATTTCAGCTTCTGTGGGAACTATCTCTCGAACATATTTACTGAGTTGCACAAATTTTCTCTCATACTGCACCACTGCCTTGTTTCTTTCTTTGAGCTCGCATAACTTACAACATGCTTGATACCTACATGGCGGACTGTTCCATGAACCATTACACGACAGACTTTCCTACGGACTCTCCTGCGGAATGAATGTCCCCGGACTCCTATACTACGAAATGTTAAACTAAACTCAATTCATTCTATGCTTTGTTCAAAATAAAATCTATGCAGATACAACAATGTTAGACGCATACATATCTAGAAATGGACTTGTGTCCCCTTCATTTACAACTTCAAACTTGATATGTTTACATAATCATATCTACCTATGTACATGCCACAACCCAAATTAAAATAATTAAAGTCTACCAATATTGCAGAATAGGAAAGTGTGAGCTTCTTACGGATCTAATCAATGTGACTTGAACGTCCAAAAATCTACAGGAAAAGTAACAACGCAAGAGTAAGTATTATAAATACTTAGTAAGGTCATAAAGGATCAACCCTCAACTTACCTCACGCACAAATTGAAATTTAGTCTACTATGCGTTCATAGTTTTCCAAACAAACCAACACCATCTTTGACCTAACGAGCAAACACTTTGTCAGCATACAGAGTGTCAAGTACGCCACATGATATGGTAACACTTCCATACCTAGTTCCTTCCCATCTTGTTTTCAACATAATAAGTGTAGAAACTTTATCAATCATACAGAATATCAAGTACGCCATGTGGTATGGTAACTTTCATACCTCACATGTTTTATGTTACCCGATGAAACATCGTAAAAGAACTCAAAACACAAGTACGCTTCACATCAGAGGCTCGTTCGAGCTAATCATGTAAAAGGTGTCAAGTTACCCATCCAGGCTAAACGTTTATCAACACAATAAAAGTTTGGCCATGGCTGTATATACATGTAAGGTTACTCGTCCAAGCGAAACCTTTAAAACGACATCAGATTACCAGTCCAAGCTAAATGTGTGTCACATGTATCTTCGACTCCGCAATAAATGCTAGATCTCGGAATCATCAGGAAATAACATGTAACCATTTGTATGAGTCTTTTACTAAGTTCATTGGGACACTTCCATTTTATAACCTCTTTCTCATTCCTTGGTATCATAATTCAATATCTCCTTACTACACTCAACAACCGAATCTGACCTACAAATTTTCCAATTATACAATGAAGGAACAAAAACAAAGAATATTTAAACAAGGTTGGTAATGTATGAACTTACTTGGCGGAATCGTGACACACCATAGTAGAGTCTACTCAACTTCTTTCCCTTTCCCTCGATTTTCTCTTGGCAGATTCAAATTTTGATCTATAACATAATTTAATTCAATTTCCATTAACCAAATATCATTCATCAGCTTGCTACCTATATGAGTCAGTTCAATTCAGCCACTCACAATTCCTTTAAACCCAACACATTATACAGTCGAGCCCTATTATAACATGTATAGAAATCTCAAACTGGTTTCAAAATGATTACACTTAAGTCCTGGTATTCGAAACTAACAATTTTTTATTTTACAAGGTGGCCCTTTTTCATAACCTAATTATTTAACACTACAATTTCAAGCATTCAATAGTGGCAATCTCATGAATCTTGAACAATTTTAGAAATAAACACAACTGTTAGCTAGACTATAGCACAATGACCCCATAAGTACAAAATTCATTTAGCTTACCAATAAAGAGCACAAAACTTGGTGGAAGTTCCGTATTGTAATGCCCCAAATTCTTAGGTTTTTAAGTGTGTATGTTTGTCAAATAATTTGATTTGGTATGTTGGTTAAGTGCCTTAAAGGTCTATTTTGGGTCCTGAGTTCGATTCCCTTGCTTTGAATTGTTCTTATCTATTTTTTGTATTATGTTCAACTTGAGCCTTAGGGCTTATATTTTTTTTTGTTAGATTATGATAAGAATGAGCTTGTTGGTTTAGTGGTTATGCTTCAAGTATTCTTGGTCTTGTGTTTGAGGTTTGGCGTGAGCAAAACAAATTTATTTTTGTTCTTCTTCTTGGTAGTGACGTCAAGGTGGTGGAGTTTGAGGGGGATTGTTATTCTAGGGGAGATTTGTTAGGGATATGTAGTTGTTTAAGTGGGTAGTTTGATAATTTTAAATTTTATTTTCAGATTTTATCGAAATTCCTAAATTTGCTCTCACTCCCAACCATCCACCCTTTTTTTGCTTCCACGTTTCTTTTACCCTTTCTTTTGTTGTTCTCTGTTTCTTTTTGCTTTCCTTGTTCTTTCCCTTTTTTTTTGAGGCCTTTTCTTATTTTGATAATTTTGTTGCTTGTTCCATGAGGAAATTGCATTGAGTCTCTATTTCAGTCATAAGGCAAAGAATAGCGCAAGTTTATTATTGATTTTTTTGACATTATTCGTTTTCACTCGTTCTTTGTCAAGGTTGAACTTTAATGATTAGTTTTGCTTTATACTTTATTAAGTGTTCAATTGGTCTTTTTATTAGGTGAAAAGGTTGTAAATCAAGATCCTCCGGTGGTGTAATCTTCGTATTTGTTCGTTGTTTTGTGAGGAGTAAATATTCAAATACAATTTTGGGATTGTTCTGTAACGAAAGAGGGTATTTTGGAGTAAGATTTTGAGGTTTAATTGAGTTATAATTAGATCTTTTTAATGTTGTATGTAGGATTCGGAGTGCATTAATTGCGGGTTTCATCAAATCAACAATCAGGTATGTGAAATCAACCCAAAAACACAATCAAAACTCGATAAAATCGCGAAACAGAGCATTTTTCAAAACTGCCCAGTGTCATGTCGCCACGCAGCCGTGTGGAGCACACGGTCGTGTGTGTTTTTGTAGCCCCTGTTGGTAGGCCGTGTGGACCACACCGGATAGCTTTTTGGGCTGTGTGGGCCTTTTTGGAAAATTTTTGGGCTCGATTAAGGGCCGTTTGTGGGACTAACTTGGGTCCATATGCATCATATGAGGTCGAAAAAGCATAAGTTTTAGTATGTAAAAATACATGTGTAAGCTTAGGGAGTATGTTAAGAAAGATATTTTACAATTAAACCATATGGTATGTTGTGATCTGTATTAAAATATGTATGAATGTATGTATGTGTGTGTGTGCGTGTGTGCGTGTGTGCGTGTGTGTGTATGTGTGTGTCTGTGTGTCTGTATGTATGTATTTATGTATGTGTGTGTGTGTGTGTGTGTATGTATGTATGTGTGTTTTTGTGTATGCCATACGATTTATGATATATGTATGTATGATGTATGATTATGACATGCTTGTTTTTTGGGTTGGGATATGATATGATGGAGGAAGTATTATATGGTAGTTTTTACTGCAATTATGGCGGCTAGATCGCAAATTTCTATCTGGCAGCTTAGCTGCATGTTTATGAGTGGCACACCGCCACAAATTGGTGTGATTGGATGGGGACTCTTGTAATCCTATATGGTGTGATTGGCTGGTCGGAGATGGTGTGTAGCGGATGAGGGTAGGACATGTTATAATATGATATGATATGCTATGAATTGATATGATATGATATGATATGATATGTTATGATACGTTATGATATGATAAGATATAATCAGTATGGAATCTTATACGATATGAAATATTAAAAGATATGCTATGATTTGAATTTTGATATGCTATGACATGTTCTGATATCACTACACCAAAATAGACTTTTAGCGGCGTTTTTAGGCTTTTAGCGGTGTTTATAAGTGCCACTAATAGTATTTGCGGCGCTTTTGAAAGCGCCGTAAAAAACGCCGCTAAAACAAATGCCGCTAAAGGTCATGACTTTTAGCGGCGCTTTTCCCACAAACGCCGCTAAATTTAGCGGCGCTTTTACCACAAACGCCGCTAAAGGTCCTGATTTTTAGCGGCGCTTTTACCACAAATGCCGTTAAAGGTCATGACTTTTAGCGGCGCTTTTCCCACAAACGCCGCTAATTTGTACAGATTTGCAATACACAATTTTTCCAATATCATACCCTTCCTACATTAAAACCCAACCAAAAACAGCAAATGTAGCATATAATTCCAGCCAAAAAACAACAAATGTAGCATAAAAATCTCACCAAAAGCATTAATTCTAAATGATACTTCAAATTCAATAAAAGATATATGATATAAATTAATAAATGAATTCTTACAATAATGTTAAATGTAACAATGTTAAAAATGATCTTAGAACGAGAAAATAAATGTCTAAGATGGTGGCCTCTGCGACTGCTGGAACATCTTCATTATAGTCTGAAGTTGTAGCTGGAGTTCATCATACTTTCTGTTCTGCTCTGCCTCCCTCGCTGCTGCCTCCGCCTTAAGTTGAGAAATTTGCTGAACCGTGCTCGCTTGCATCTCAGCTATCTGGTCTTTCAACCTCTGAACTTCAGCTTGAGATTGACTCCCGGAAGGCATGTATTGCTGGGAGTCGGGTCCAAAATATTGGGTCGGGGTAACACCAGATCCTTGAAATCGAACCCGACCATACCTTTCAAGACTCAAAACATTAGTAATAATTCTGTTATCGATATCCTCAAGATTAACAGAACTATCAGTCGAAGCAGCCACTTCATACTCTACCTTCTTCTCTTTTAGTTTCTCCTAATAAATTAATTAAAGAGTTAGAAACGAAATATACAATAAGAAAGAATGCAACATAACTTAACATTATTAATTTAAAACTACTAATGAAAAATTTTATTAAGTAAATATATCATAATCTCTCCAGCTTTGGATGTCATCGGAGACCCATCCTTCTTCCTATGCGTAATGTCAAAATGCTAAACGCGTCCAACTTTTTGACCAGATGAGACTTCCTACAGTGTAGTAGTAAAAATATAATTTAATAGTATGAAGTCATTAATATTTGACAGAATTAATAAATTATAATACCTCGGCCTCAGCTACAGAATCAAAACTTCTCGACCCTGCCGTGTGCGTGAATTTTTGTTTCTGCCTGCTGCTCGTTCCAACACGCTCACGGTCCTACATAATGAAATTATTATTACGTATATAGTAAATACTATAAACCAAAAAATATATAAGAGTTTAGAACTAGGTAATACCTCTCCTTTCTTAGAGTTCCAAAATCTAACCGCATCTTCCCATTGATACCTCAACATTCCCGGCGGGACATTTCGCAATTTATCCTCGAGGCTTATGTCTTTCTTAAAATATTCTTTTTTCAATGTGCTTTTATGGTCTCTCCATTTTTTTCCCAATGTCTTTTTTATATAGTCATCGGAGACCTTCAAAGCAAATCTCTCCTAAAAAAACATAAGTTTAGAAAGTAAATATAAATGAAACTTCAACCAAAGTATTATAAATTACATTAACGTTTTGTTACCTTAATGTTATCGAGAGCTTGATTTTTGTTTCCATCAGGCATGTGATGCCATGACTCGTAATTGATGGGCGACATATTTGCATTTCGTGCAATAATGCCCAAATAGCCTGCTAGAACTGTTTCTCCTTACTTTCACACGCTCGACAGGATTTAATTCGTATAAATCTCTAAGCAGCGTACGTTCGCGACCTCTGCGCGTCCCACCACTCTCAACTGAACAATGATATATTATTATTATATTAAAATTGAAAAATGAATCAATAATAAAAGTCAACATGCATGTAAAATAAACTTAACATTACTTTGTAATTCTGCAGGCTCATCATCTATGTCAGGCACATTCGAGGATCCAACAATTGTTTAATGTTCACTATTGCCCTCTTCCAAATTTACAGTATTCTGTACAATATTTAAATCTCGTAATCTTCTTCTACTCATTTTTCCTGCAATACACATAAAATAGTTGAAATTTTAGTAACAAATAACAACAATAATGGTACATATAAAATAGTTAAATTATATAAAATGACCAAGATTAAAATTATAATATTACATATAAATAAAAAATCGTAAAATCTTACTACATCATAATTCGTAAATATCTTCGTCCACATCCTGACGAACCCATTGAAATTGTGTACTAGTACTAGGGATATTTTCATTTAAGTTTTGTTCTGGAAAAGACAAAGTTTCTGATCTTTTGACGATGTCATCTCTACTTCCATTGCCCATGTCAAACAAGTCTCTAGGGGTGTTTCGAAGTACAACGTACCAACCCTCAATTTGTTTGTTATCTTAATTCGATTTTTATATTAAAAAAGAAACCGTAAGAAAACTATCTAAAATGCTTAAAATCACATTTTAGATCCCAAACCCAAACTAGATGATGAGCTAACTAAATATATTGCTTGAGTACCAGTTGAAACAATATAATAAACAGCAATTTGGACAACAATTTTTCCAAAATCATCATGATATAAACAGCCTATAATAAACAATATAATATAATAAACAACATATATACCAACCAAGCAGGATAATAAACAGCAATTTGGATAGCAATTTGAACAGAAATTTTTTAAAATTCATCATACGTGGCATTGTTACACCTAGGGAGGATCCATTATATCTTACAATGAGATACCTGTTAGGTTTCCAGCCTATATACTTTGAATCTTTTTTTTTGGGACAGCAATATAATAAACAGCATATATACCAACCAAGCAGGATAATAAACAGCAATTTGGACAGCAATTTGGACAAATTCATCATGATATAACTGTCAATGTCAAAATAATGCCATAATCTAACAATATCAAATAAAGAAAGGAAGTACACCTTTCTTACCTGAGACAATATGGATTGAAGCTAAGCAAACTGGATTGCAGATAACAGAGAATTGAAGGCAGAAAACTGGATGACAATTGTAAAATAAAGTAAGCATAACTTACAAATAAAACAAAATTACATTTAAACTATTTTATAGTCGTCCTCAAAGCTTCTAAATTTTATAGTCAATTAATTCTATGCACTATCAATCACCAAACGATGTCACATCACAATTGGTGCACAAAATTGTATTATTGGATTCAAATGATTTAGTTTCTGACGTTTCATATTTTATTTATTTTTATTTTTTCAATTTTATCAAGCAATACCAAACACATCAATAAAGTGGCAAAATAAAATATTTCATTTCACACTGTTTTATTATAACCATATTGTATATGTTTAAATAACATTTAATAAAAAAAGAAAGAAATAATGCCCCTACCATCCTAACAATCACACATTCCTAATTTGATTTTCAATGTCAAAATAATGCCATAATCTAACAATATCAAATAAACAAAGGACGTACACCTTTCTTACCTGAGACAATATGGATTGAAGCTAAGCAAACTTGTAACATCCCAAAATTGGTCCTAGTAGAATTGGACCTATTGGGCCCATTGGACCTTGAGCGTAGAAGCGTTTTAAAATTTATGGGAATTTGAGAACGACATTATTTCAAGTTGGACTTATTAGGAAGGTGATTTTGGAAAGTTACGGGGTTCTATGAAGGCTCGGGGTTGAATTAGGCCCTAGTAAAAATTTGGTGTTTAAGCCTATTTAGGAGAAATAGTAAGTGGCATCAATACTTATGAAAATAAGTATTCAATTTTCTAGCATAATTGAGCATATGGCAAAGAGGTTATGGCATTAAGTGAAGAGTATGGAGGGAAGAGGTTCGAATCCCCTTGATGCAAAATTTTGACTATTATTTTTGTATTCTTTCCTAAAGTGTCGGCCAAGCATGTAAATAAGGCAAGGTGGACTTTTATTTTTGGCAAGATGGCTAAGGAAAATAGGAAAGGATGAAGGTGAGGAAAGAAATCAAGAGAAAGGGGAAAGTAAGGGGAACATGTGGCCTTTTTCAAGGGAAGTGTTATGGAAAGTGTGGTTAGCCAATTTTTGACCATTATGGTCATGTATGTGGACGATTTTGTGGTTAAAGGGAGGTAGCCGAATTTTACTTGGTGTTTTGGTAAAACTATAGTGTTTGTTTTGGTCAAAAATACCTTTGGCTTCAATAGTGTCATTTTCTCCAAATTGCTACTCTTTGTGAGTTTTAGTTTTTCTTCTTTCTTTCTTCTTTGTCGAAACCTCCTAGCACATTTGTGCAACATGTTCATCTCCCTTTGATAGCCGAATCACCTAGCATCCATCCAACCTTCCATCCTTTTCTTTTAACCATTCCTCTAATCTTTTCTCTTCTCTAAATCGACACCACCATAAAATCACATTTTCTTGTTTGATTATCCTCCATAGCCGAATATCAATATTCATTTTCTTCTATAACCGAACCTTCATCTCTTTTCTATCTTTTCTTCTCATCCGTATTTACACTCAATCCTTGATTAATCGTGATATAGTGGAAGGCCGAAACCTTGATTCTTCCGAAGTCATCGTATAATCATTGGGAATCGGTCCTAAAAATCTTCAAGGTAAAGGAGCACAAGTGATTTGTATTAACCAAATCATTATAAATCGACTAACTCAAGCAAGTGGGGTAAGAACGTTGTTATGAGATTTGGTTTGGCCAAAGGTGGGATAATTACTAACGACTCTTTCGCTCACCAAATATTGTTAGGACGGGATTTCAGTAGCCAAAGGGTAGGATCGATTTTGGTGCACTGAGGGAGATCACATTCGTGGTAAGTGGAGTTAGCCTAATAAAGTGTTTCTAGTTACGATTATCAAAGTTGAGACTAACCTTCTATCAACTATCATTATAGGTGTTGAAATCGGTAGAAAGCACAACTCGTAATCAAGGTGTGTAATCTCGTACCCTTCCGAATATATGTTTGAAATGGTGTGTAATCTCATACCTCTCTGAATGTTTGTATGATATGTTCTATTATTCGGTCGAAATACCTAAGAAAACCGAAAACCGGCATCTGTGACCACTCGGGCGTGCGTATATTCGTAGTGGTAACCATAGTTTGCAATGAAACAGTTTTTGGTCAACAACAGTGACGTCATTTTGAAAAATCATAAAAAATAGGAGAAAAGGTATTAATAAGTGAATAATATATCGAATTAAATCTTACTGCGTCTATTTTTATATGAAAGAAACAGAGGAGGAAGAGGAATTGTATATTCTGTGATATCTTAATTTTAGTGAGACTGGTTCTGATCGACTTCGCGATTCTCTGTTCTATCTTGGAAAATTCGTTTAAAATTGTACAAAGAGAATTATGAGTTATAATTTATATGTATAGATTCCTTAGTGAGCCTATTTTCAATATAAACAAGTGGGAGCAACATATGAAAACTGTACAGTGAGATATTTGAATTTCGGTTAAGAGAGGTCAGAATCGTTGGACAGTGAAACAAGGGAAAATTTAAGGAATAAACTGTACTAAATGGTTAAGCCAAAAATTTTGGAAAAATAGTAGTAAGAAGATATATGAGTCTAGTTTCAAATAAAATTTACGGATTTAGATTTCGAGATTTCTAACTCGAGTTATAGTCAATTTAGTCAGTACGATGCAGATGGACAATTTCGATTTTTATGCCCCACATTAGTAGTTAAGTCTAGGTTGCGGAATTACCAAAATACCCTTGGAGGGTAAATTACCGAAATACCCCTGGGTTGCGAGATTACGAAATTACCCTTAGTGGATAAGATTACCAAATTACGAAAATGCCCCTATGGGCCGAATTACGAAAATGCCCCTAAAGGGCCGATTTGTTATACTGCCTTAACGGGCCGATTTGTTATATTGCCTTAATGGGCCGAATTGTTATATTGCCTTAATGGACTGATTTGTTATATTGCCTTAACGGGCCGATTTGATATATTGCTTTAACGGGCCGATTTGATATATAGCCATAATGGGCCGATTTGATATATTGCTTAATGGGCCGATCTGGATATATTGCTAAATGGGCGGATCTGATATATGGCTTAATGGGCGATTTGATATAATGCCCTAATGGGCCGATTTTGTAAAGTGTTAATGGGCCAAATTGTTTGTAATAAATCTCTGAGTTATTAATTATCGTCGTTATATTGTAAATATTATGATTTACAATGTATGATGCATTTACATAAGTTGCATGGGATTGGGATATTGATGATCGGGGAAGTGAAATTCGGTGGCTCTCACATATATTCCGTGACTCTGTCACATTTTGTCCGCGGCTAAGCCATGTATATTCTGTTATTCTGGTGGCTTGTCCACAATTCGAATTTGATATAAATGGCTAAATGCCTATGATTGGTGTGTTGGTGGGGTGGGTTGACAAAAGATCCCCACAGGTGTGTTGGATGGTACGGGTGGTGTGTAGCGGATGGATTATTAGGTTGGTTTGGGATTACATTACATTCATACAATATAATTGATACATTATTATGTGAAAAGGGGCTTAGGCCCAAAATATTGCTAAATGGGTTCAGGCCCAGTGGATGACGGTAAGGGGTTTCACACTGAGTTTTTGTAACTCACTCCCCCTTTTCTTAACCCTTGTAGGTAATGCTCAGTGATGTGGACTTGGGCCATGGATGACTCGGTGGAAGCCATACTTCAGAAATGGTGTTTATTTTGAACTTTAGATTTCTATTTCCGTTCACTTTACTATTTTGGTTTTTATGATGTAATAAGGCCTCTGGAGTATTTATTTTTGCTTTATGTTGACGTACTTTAATTTTGCTTGAATTGTTTTTAAATGGGAATTTTTCTAAAAACTTAAATAAAGATTTTCCAAAATTGATTAACAAAAGGATTTCATAACAAACTTTTACAAATAATTTTAACTCGGATTTTCTTTAAAATTATCAATGACATTTTCAAAAGTCACGGTTTTAAAAGATTACTAGTTCGATTATCGATTTATCAAACAACCTCTCAAAAATACTTGTATTTTATCTACGTTTCATAACGTTTTCAAAATGCTTCTGCAACTCTATTTATAAACGTCACATTTTCGTAAATTGTTTATTTCAAATATGCTTTCGCAAACGAAAAGGTTTTTAAAGATAATTATGTTTTCAAGTAGACATCAATTGCTTAAGTGTTTTGGGTTTTAACAAAGAGGTTGTATTTCTCAAGCAAGTTTTTACTTCCATGTGACACACCAAATTCGGGCCTAACTTCTAGGCCGGGTTTGGGGTGTTACAAAACTGGATTGCAGATAATAGAGAATTGAAGGCAGAAAACTAGATGACAATTGTAAAATAAAGTTAGCATAACTTACAAATAAAAAAAATACATTTAAACTATTTTACCCTTGAATAAGATATAATGAAATTAAGGCAGAGATTAATAGAGTATTGGTTTTTTGAAGGGTTATTGAATGAATTTGATAGAATTAGTGAAGCTCAAATGCAAGGTGACTACATATTTGAAGATGTTAGAGTTGAGTTACATGTACTATCTCAGAAAAATCCCACCACATCTGATAACTAGTTTTTCCAAGTTGAAAATATTTAGAATGAATCGTGATATCAACTCAGTCAACCAATTTATTATAACCATATTGTATATGTCATATACCAAAACATACCTGTGAAGCCAAAATTTATCGTATACCAAAAACTTACCTATGAAGCCAAAATTTGAGCTTTGAGATCAGCAAATATCTGCATCATGAAAACAGTTCTGTGAATTAAACAGCAGAAGGCTTGCATGATTTTTAAGATTCTAAGGATTCAACAACAAATTCACTTGATACTTTCATTGGTTTCCTAGTATCGGTAAGCACATGGCAATAATATGACATTTGAATAGCATTAAAAGAATCACACACTATTTAACAAGCACATTATGTTTTCAATTTTACTTTAGTTAGCTGATGACCAACAAGAAAGAAAGCATGGTCCTTGGAATTCTGTTAACAGTCCATTACAAGTGCCCATAACAACAATAAAAGAAAGCAAAACTTGGCAGAAGATCCTCACCCGTATTGGCTGTACGTCCAACAACTTGTGTGATAGACTCTCTTGTGTTGGTGGAATGTGATTCCAAGTCAGTAATTAGCTATTGTAAAAGGTTAATGTCAATTTCCATATAAAACAAAGACCTAAAAGATATAAGTACAACTTCCATCTTTTCTAATAAGCAGAAAATGCATAAATTTGTCTAACAGTTAGGATAGGGGCTTATTGCTTCCCAACATTTATTCACCACTTTCAATGTGGAATCATATGACTTTTTGTTTCTCCTTCAGTTCAAAGAACTTGTCCTCAAGAGTAGAATACTCAAGCTTTTGAGCCTCTAACTTTTGTAGAAGCTTTTGATACTGAAATTGCAGAATTGCAGTATCAAGCTGCACCATACCAACAAAAAAGGAGGTGGCATAAAGAGAAGGTTCAAAAATATGAGTTATAGAAAGAAAATATTTTCAACTTGGAAACCTACTTGTCAAGACAGATTAATTATTTCCCAAAAACACTATAATCCGAAATTCAACAACCCAAAAAGGCAAAACAAAAAGTTCAAAACAATATAAGAGCAGGCAGATAATAGGCAGTGAAATAGAAAGAACCAGCTTCAGTATAATACAAAAGGCAAGAAATGTGTAACACAAAAGATGAAAAGGTTCCGTCATTTTCCATCTAGAAATCACAGAGAGAGTAGGCTGGAAGATTATAAAAGGAGCACGCATATGAAGCATACTTATGTGCTAACTGTAGAAGGCCTATAGAGTCGAAGACTAAACCGGTTTTCAGCAACAATTCTGTCAACAAGTGGTCTAGCATAACTTGTGGGTAGCCATTAAAAGTCATGAGATAGTGGCAGGGGGAAACATAAGAAGAAAATTGGGTAATAAGTTGAAAACGAAACAATGTGTTGATATCAGCAAACCTTCAAGGCCAGCGATAAATAGTACAAGCTCAGCGAAGATTTCGAAGTAAAACAATATAAGAATGAGAAAAAAATCAAAATTTTTATAAGTAATATATTTTAATAAAATAACAGGATAAGTATTAGATACGAAACCTGAGTTATATATTGGCTAAAAATCAATTTGAGTAATACCCAGAGCTGCAAACAATCTTCTTCAAATATTGAATTGGTCAATACTCAATTCATAAGTACCCTGATAGCAACTCAATGTGCATTAGCTCTACAAAACCCAATTACGCGATAAGATAGGAGTTTCAAAATGATATCGATTACAAAAGTAAAGCAACGATAGTGGTAATGAATATCAACGTAAACGAAATGACTATTAGCATACAAACCCAACAGTGATATAGTACTAGTTTAAGGGATAGAAAACAATAATAATTCTTAAAATACATTCATCTTTTCTTCCTAAACAAATCGTAATTCTTAAGTACCCTAACAACAACTCAATTTGTGCATTAGCTCTACAAAATCCAATTACATGATAAGATGAGTTTCAAAGTTATACTATTTGCAACAATAAAGCAACAAATAATCAACAACGGTCATAATGAATATCATCTTAAACAGAATGAAATATAGCACCGATTTAAGGTATACAAAGCAGTAGTATAGATTAGCTTAAGGGATATGAAACAAAATGAAATATAGCACTAGTTTAACAAATATCATCATCAACAATGATCATAAAGATTAGTTTCAAAGTAACACTACTTGCAAAAATAAGCAACAAATCCTCAATAACAGAACTAATGAATATCAACTTAAACAAAATGAAAAATAACATATAGCACTGGTTTAAGGGATGTCAGATTTAGCACATGTACTTTATTTCACATTATTTGGTCTCTTTACTTTTATAATGCCATTATTTAGTCCAAATAATTAAATTGATGACACATGAAAGAAATCGTGTCAAAATGATGAATTAGAAAAGGGTTTTTTTGAGAAAAAACCTAGTCAATATTTTAATTGAAAAGCGCAAAGCGCAAAGTAAACTCAATGCCTCCCCTTTAAATCCAAACGAAGTCAGAGATTCAAGGTCTAGAAAATCCGCAAGCCATTATCAGGTTTACATTTAAAAATATAAACAAAAACAAAAGGTAAAAACATTGTGCGGCTAATGGTGGAATTTTACCTTGAAATTAGCAGATCTCAACGAGTTCTCAACGGCGGAGGAGAGGTCTAATATGACTGTTCTCAACGAGTCTGTTCAATACTGGTGGCGCAAGCGTCGAGGCTGTTCTCAACGAGTTCCTTAACGGCAGAGGAGAGGTGAGATATGACTTGACCGGAGCAGATTCTGGGAGTTAGGGATTTTGGGTAATTTTTTAGGGGAAAACAATAAGGTTAGGGTGTTAGGGATTTCGGGGTTTGAATGGGGATAAAACCGAGCATACAAAAACGGCGCCGTTTTGCTCGAAATCAAAATACATTTTGCGGCGTTTGTACCCTAGCGCCACTAATGCTCGAGTTTTAGCGGCGTTTATCCACTAGCGCCACTAAAACTTTTTGCATTTTGACAAAACGACGTCGTCAATAAGGGTTTTGGGAATGGATGAAACAAAAACGACATCGTTTAACTTTACATTTTGCGGTGCTTTTGAAAACGCCGCTAATTCCCGATCTTTAGTGGCGCAAAGAAAACGCCGCTAATGCCACAACAAACACCACTTTAAACGACACCATTTTGGCTAAAGTGAGTACGTTTTTGCGGCGTTTTTGTCAAAAACGCCACTAATGTCTTTCATAGTAATTCATTTTAATAGTTTAATTATTTCTTAAATTCCCTAAAACCATTAACCTTAATCCTTAATTAAACCCTAAATATATATACATTGAAATTTTAATTTTGATTTAATCATACACATTATTTTAAAATATAAATACATCAATATATTTTTATATTGAGTAAATATAAATTTTTATGTATGCAATATATAAATAAAAAATGATGTTAATAATATCAATAATTGTGTTTATATTTTACAATATCTGGATCAAATTAAAGTTGATGTATGCTTTTGGGATTTAACCCATTTTGATATATATTTTTTTAAAATAATAATTTATATTTATCTTTTTTACTATATTCTAAAAAATCTAAGATTAATCCCTAAATCATAAACCCTAGACCCTAAAAATTATACCCTAAATCATACACGCCAAAACCTAAACCCCAAACTATAAACCCTAAACTCTAAACATAATGCATAAACCATGCATAATATCCCTAAACCCTAAACCCTTGAAATAGTAACTCGTAGAACTCAAATATTAAAATATAACCCCTAAAACCCTAAACCATAAAATAATAACCCCTAAACATTAACCCCAAACCATTACCCCATAACCCCTAACCCATTACCCTTAAACTCCAACACTTAAACCATAATCCTTAAACATGATCCCTAAACCCATGATCTATAAACCTTTAAATAGTAAGTCTTAAACCTTGACCCCTAAACTATATACCTTAAACCATAAAATAATAATTAGAAGAGGATGAAAGAGTACTACTTGACCTTTATTACAATTTTATATTTAATTATTATATAATTCATATCAATTTTAAATAAATAATTTTTGAAACTTTGACCAATATTTAAAAGAATTAGATTACATGACATAATTTTTATATAATTTTTTATGTAATAAAACAAAAACAAAAAATTTCAAAATATAAACCCTAAACCCATAACCGACAAAACCCTAAATCTTAAACCCTAAACCCTAAACCCATAACCGACAAAATCCTAGATCTTAAACCCTAAACCCTAAACCCTAAACCTTAAGCCACAAAACATAAACCATAAACCATAAACCCTTAACCCCATAAACACCTAAACCCTTAACCTGAACCCCTAACCACTAACACTTAAACCTTAATATTGTTAAACACTAAGATATTAAACCCTAAATAATAAACCCCAAATAACATACTTTAAAACACTAAACCCATAACCCAAAATAACAAAACCTAAACCATAAAATTAACTTACTAATGTAACACCCCAAACCCGGTCTATGCGTTTAGACAAGATTTGGTTTGTCACACCAATCATACATTCGTTTATTTTCACATGGTTAAGATAAAATAGTGCTACAAAACTTTTTGTTATAAAACCAATGTTCTTAAGAAAACTTAACATATTTGAGATAAAACCATATTAAGAGTTTAAAAATAAAATTTAAATCATCCACACAATAAAACCATAAAACATAATAAGAGGCCTTATTACATCAACCCAATAATAGCAATTAAAATAAAAACTTAAATAAAGTCATAGTTTATTAAAAACCCAAGTTTGTAGTATGGCCTCCACCAAGTCATCTCGGCCCAAGTCCACGTCAATTTCCATTACCGAAATGGTTAATAAAATTTGGGTGAGTTACAAAGAACTCAAGTGTGCAACTCACTTACCACCATTTTTAGGCCGGATCGTCAAGATATCATCTTTGGGCTTGAGCCCATTAATGATTTCAACCATACATCGTAAAGTAACATAATTTAAAGAGAAGAATGCATGAAATATGAATTTCCCAAACCAACCTAGTACCCATCCGCTAACACCCCGTACCAACCAACACACCGTGGGGATCAAGTCAACCCACCCCGCCAAACACACCAATCATGGGCTTAAAGCCCTTAAATAATTTTGTAGTGCACTCATCGAACTAGATTGTGACATTGTCACCGAACTAGAGGCATTTAGCGAATTTGTGGCAGAGCCACCTAACTAGAGGCATTGAGCCATATTGTGGCAGAGCCACCGAACTAGAGGCAATGAGCCAAATTTGTGGCAACTGGCCATTCTTCTCTTCATATAACCCACCCCATGCAATCATGTGTATATAACAAATATAATCATATAATGATTTTCATTAATCCATATCATCGGTGGGTTTATCAATTAACCTTTCATTAGGCTCATATAAACAATTTAACAACTAGCCCATTTAGTAGTTTAGTGACTTTGGCCCATTTTAGCCCAATTTATCTAAAAGCAGTAGTATTTTCGCCCATTTAATCGAACTAGAGTATTATCGCCCATTTAATCGAACTAGAGTATTATCGGCCCATTTAATCGAACTAGAGTATTATCGCCCATTTAATCGAACTAGAGTATTATCGGCCCATTTAATCGAACTAGAGTATTATCGCCCATTTTATCAATTTAGCGCTTTTTCGCATATTTCTTGGTTTTAACCGTTTTCATGTATTTTCACAAAAGTATCAATTACTACATAATTTCGAGTTTACCACTTTCACGATTTTATCGCAATACTTACGATTAGAAATCTAACGAAAATGAGTGTGAAGTTACACACACGGTTATGGAGAGAACTAAACTTTCCGCTCTTCAACACCTATACGTATTGTGTTAATTAAAACACTATCATCTATAATAAAACCGATCTAAATATAGCGATCTAGAAATTTACCCTCGGATTTTCGTAAGACTTCTACTTGCGATTTTTCTCCGATCGATGGTTCGCTAACCGAATCGAATCCACGAACAAATAATGGTTCGAGTACGAACGACTTGAACAATTGATTTTCCTCGGTTGAACGTCCACAACCCGGTGGAAAATCCCGGATTCCCGAAATAGTCCTTTGCTTGTACTTAGGGGGAATAACAGAACCTCCCCTCTTCCGAAGGCTAAACACCGCCCTTTTCTTCCCTATTCGAATGTCACAAAAATCGATTCCAACGATTTGTGTCACCACGACTTCTTGATTCCAACTTCCGTTATCGCACTAAAGTTTAACAAAATAGACGTTAATAAAATGAACGTTTATTACGATCTAATAAAGCCTTCAAACCACCATCAATATTCGGCTATAATCACTATTAACTAATCGAACGAAAAGAATCTCTTACCTAATCTCCACGTCGAAAAGAAAGAATTGAGAATGGTGGTTGATTGATGAAAGTTTCGGCTATGAAAGATTAAGGAGAAGAGAAAATAATTTGGCTTATAAACACTTTAGCATTCGGCCATGAAAGTGTAGGTGGAGAGAATTTCGATTGAAAAGAAATAAAATAAGAGAAAGATGATGATGATGTTGCTTTGATTTCAAAATGAATAGAAGAAAAAGAAAAGAAAAAGATGAGCTTGAGAGAGAGATGGATATTCGGCAATGGTGAGAGAAAAGAGAAAGAGAAAAGCTTTTGGTGTAGATGATTTTGGCACTAATGAAAATAAGGCACAAAGAATACCAATTGATGTGCAAAAATGACCAAATGGTCAAAAATTAACAAGGCTTACCAAGGATCAAATTCGGCCAAGGGAGAGAGGTTGAGAGAATTTGCAAAACTATGCACTAAAAAAAAATGACCAAAACAAAACCAAAATTCCTAGCCAACTATCACCAAAAATTCGGCTCCCTTCTTTTGCCATGATGCCGTCCAAATGCATGGTCTAATGACCAAGATATTGTTTCCAAAATAATTCCTTGATTCTTGCCTCATATCTTCACACCTTTCCTTATTTTCTTGATACCCTTCCTTAAGTTCAAATTTTCCTTATTCCTTTGATATTCTAACCAAAAATAACAAGTCAACACCTTCCATATATGCTCTTGGCCGACACTTGCTATATTGGTGCATAAAAATTCAAAATAAAATTCACCTAGATGCTAAACATGGGATTCGAACCTTCAACCTCATGCACAAGCTCATGCGCCATCACCACTTGTCCAATAATTCATCTTATGCCTCACTTTGACACTTAAATTAATTTATGTGTCAAAGTCACTTAATCCACTTCCATAAATAATTTCTTAAAATTAATAATATTCCTTCTAAACAAATTTTAAATCCTTCTTGAGGACTATACTAACCACGAAAATAAATCAAAAAATTTTACTTTCTAGAATAATTACTCAAAGCACACATAGAAAATAAATTACTCCAATTTTTGGTGTTACAACTCTACCCCTAAAAGAAAATTTCGTCCTCGAAATTTACCCGGCTGAAAAAGGTGAGGGTATTGTTGCCGAATTGCATCCTCAGGCTCCCACGTAGCTTCCTCCACTCCGTGGTTACGCCACAACACTTTGACCAACGGCACAGTCTTCTTTCTTAGCACCTTCACGTCTCGGTCTAAGATTTCCACTGGTTCCTCCTCAAAAGACAAATCCAAATTCAACTCCACTTCTTCTACAGGTACTATATGCGAAGGATCCGATCTATAGCGCCTCAACATGGACACATGAAAAACATTATGAATTTGACTCAATTCGGAGGTAACTCAATTTGATAGGCCATCTGGACCAACTCGTTTCACCACACGATACGGTCCAATGTATCTAGGACTCA
This sequence comes from Gossypium sturtianum, assembly GCA_025698515.1. Lineage (NCBI taxonomy): Eukaryota > Viridiplantae > Streptophyta > Magnoliopsida > Malvales > Malvaceae > Gossypium > Gossypium sturtianum. The sequence continues at coordinate 43,940,576 of CM046952.1, forward strand.
ACTTGCCCTTCTTCCCGAATCTGAATATCTTTTTCCAAGGTGAGACTTCAGGAAGACTTGATCTCCTACGGCATACTCGATCTCTTTACGCTTCAGATCCGCATACGACTTCGTCTATCGAAGCTTCCTTTAACCGTGCTCGAATAACTTTCACTTTTTCTTCCGTTTCGAAATCATCTCAGTCCTAACAATCGCCGATCACCCAACTCAGTCCAACAAATAGGAGAAACGACACCTACGACCATACAATGCCTCGTAGGGTGCCATCCGAATGCTAGCGGTGGTAGCCGTTGTTGTACGCAAATTCCGCTAATTGTAGAAAATCCTCCCAACTACCTTTGAAGTCGATTACACATCCCCTTAACATGTCTTCCAGAATCTGAATCACTCTCTCCGATCGACCATCGATGAGGATGAAAAGCCGATACTAAAATTAAGCTTTGTACCCAAGGCTTCATGCAAAGCTTTCCAAAATCGAGATGTAAACCTAGGATCCCGATCCGATATAATCGATACTGGTACCCCATGCAACCTCACGATTTCGGATACATACAACTTCGCCAACTCGCAACGAGTAGTCCGTGACGCGCCTTTGGTAGAAAATGAGCGGTCTTTCGTCAAACGATCAACAATTACCCAAAATGTAATTTTTCTTAGTAGGTGTTAAAGGTAACCCACTAACAAAATCCATTGTTATCCGCTCCCATTTCCAAAGGGGAATCTTAATGGTTGCAAAAGACTCGACGGCAATTGATGCTCCGCCTTCACTTGCGACAAGTTAAGCATTTTCCCACAAATTCAAATCTCCCGCTTCAATCCAGGCCACCAAAACCGCTCACGAAGATCCCGATACATCTTATTTCCTCGGGTGCATAGCATAAGGGCTACTATGCGCCTCCCTCAAAATCATTTGCCTCATATCGAGTCCCTAGGCATCTGCCCTTTCACGAAAAACACAATACACCTTCCGAATTTATTCCAAAATCCTCAATTTCACCATTTTCCACTTGTTGAAATAAAAGTCTCAACTTCTCATCTAAAATCTGCTTTTTCCTTAATTTGTTCCAACCACATAGGCTTCACTTGAAATTCCGCTATCAAACTACCATCCTCATACAAACTCAAATGGGCAAACATAGCTCTCAAATCGAGATACCACCCTACGACTTAATGCGTCCGCCACTACATTAGCCTTTCCGGGATGATACTCAATTGAGAAATCATAGTCCTTTAATGACTCCACCCATCTTCGTTGTCTCAAGTTTACTCCTTACGAGTAAGAAGATACTTAAGGCTCTTGTGGTCCGTATAGATGATAGACTTTTCACCATAGAGGTAATGCCTCCAAATCTTTAAGGCAAAGACCACTCTGCTGCTAACTCCAAATCATGAGTAGGGTAGTTCACTTCGTGCGGTCTCAATTGACGAAGCGTAAGCTACAACTTTCCCACTTTGCATCAATACGCAGCCTAAACCCGTATGTGACGCATCACAATAAAGCGTAAACTCCTCCCAAACCTCGAGTTGAATCAATAAGCGCTTAGTTAAAACCTTCTTGATCGCTTTCGAAACTTTCTTCACGCTTATCGGTCCATATAAACAACACTCCCTTCCGCAAAAGCTTAGTTAGAGGTGCAAAGAATCAATGAGAACCCTCAACAAAGCGTCTATAATATCCACCAAACCCAAGAAACTCCGAATCTCACCTACCGACTTCGGTGGTTTCCAATCCAATACCGCCTCAATCTTCCGAGGATCCACCCTTATTCCTTGGTGATACCACATGACCCAAGAAAGTCACTTCTCTTAACCAAAATTCACATTTATCGAATTTGGCATACAATCGATTATCTCAAGCACTTGCAATACAATCCGCAAATGCGAGTCATGTTCTTCTTCGCTCCTCGAATAAACCAGAATGTCATCTATGAATACCACCACAAACCGATCTAAGAATGGTTGAAAGACCCGGTTCATCATATCCATAAATGCGGTGGTGCATTGGTCAACCCAAACGGCATCACTAAAAACTCATAGTGTCCAGAACGGGTTGAGCATTTGTCTTGTGAATATCCGCTTCTTTCACCTTAAGTGGTGGTAACCCGACCTTAAATCAATCTTGAGAAAGCGAAGCTCCCTTCAATTGATCAAACAGTGTCGTCAATCCTCGGCAGAGGGTACCGATTCTTGATCATCACCTTATTCAATTGCCTATAATCGATACACATACGCATTGACCCATCCTTCTTCTTAACAAACAAAACCGGTACTCCCCACGGAGACACACTCGGTCGAATAAAACCCCGATCTAGCAGTTCTTGAATTTGGGCTTTAAGCTCGACAACTCCTTCGGTGCCATTCTATAAGGAGCAATGGACACTTTGGGGCGATCAGGGCAAAAGCTCAATACCAAATTCCACTTCCGATCTGGGAGGTACACCGGGAAGTTCTTCAGAAAAACATCCGAAAATTCCTTCACCGTTCTCACATCTTCCATCGATGACTCTTTGGCATCTAAAGCACTAATAAATGCTAAAAATGCTCCATATCCTTTTCGCACTAAACTTCTCGCCTTTAACGCAGTAAATCACGTTTGTCAAGAAATTTCTCCGCTCGCCTATCATAACTATCTCCTTATCCTCCGCATTCTTATCAACATCCGCCAAAGACACAGTCCAATTGAGCCCGGTGCTTAACCAACCAATCCATGCCTAATGATATCGAATTCGCCAAAAGGCAATTCCATCAAATTTGCCAAGAATGTTTCTCCTTGAATAACTAAGGGCACGTCTCTAAGCAGCTTTATTAACCACCACCGATCGACCTAAAGGACTAATCACCCTCATCTCTTTATCGGAAATTTGAGTCTAATTTCAAGTTTCCAGTTATGGTGCTAGCAATGTACGAATGAGTAGAACCAATATCTATCAAGGCAATAACGGGTACATCGAAATGAAGAACGCATCAGTTATCACATCAGTGCATTGCCATCCTCACGACGTCGACCGCATACACCAATCCCGGCCGTCTTGCATCCGCGTTGCCTCTAGGACCATTGCCTCGACGACCGCAGCACCTTGACCACGCCCCAGCCCCATTACCACCACGACTGGTCCCCGACCTCTCGGTGGTTGCTTTGAACTCCTCTTGCCGGTGGTGCATCAAGAGTACGAACTTCTTGAGTTGTATCCATACGCCGAGGCAACTCCTATATTAATGCTCCGTCGATCCACATTTATAGCAAGCACCCGCTTTCCTCCAACATTCTCGGAATGTCTTTTCCCACATTCGGCACAATCCCGACTACGATTAACGACTCGGTGCTCTTCCTTGAGCTGGTTCCTCATTCCGGGGCCTCTTCAGAATCTTCTCGAAGAACCCGAATGCTTCAGATCTTTCTTGCCTCGAATTTGCTCCCCGATTTTGACGTTCCGAGTTCTTAGCCTCTTGGCTATCTTGGCCTTCTCCACAAGAGCGGCAAAAGTTCTAACTTGTTGTGGGGCTATCGAACCCGCAACTCGTCTTTCAAACCGTCTTCAAGCGCACACAACGCTCATGGTCCGTTGCCACTATCGTTCGAGCATAGCGACTCAAACGTAAGAACTCGGCCTCATATGTCGCCACCGTCTTATTTCCTTGCACGAGTTCAAGAATTCCTTCCTTCGGGCATCCACATAGCTTGTTCCCACATATTTCCCTTGAAAGGAAGCCTTGAAAAATTCCGGTTAATCAAAGCAAAGATCGGTGCCATCTCGGATAGTAAGCCACCATTGGTAAGCCGTCTCTCAACAAAGATACCGCTCCTCTTAACTTTTGTTCCACGGTGCACTCAAGATCGTCCATAATTCGCTCATCGCCTCAAGCCAATATTCAAGCGACATTGGGAGCTACACGAGACACCTCACGAAAACCTCAGCCCACTTTGGATTTCGGGCCGCTCCGATATCGACCCACGAGCGGTTGGTCCAGGGCCGATCCGGTGACCCTTTCAAGTACTCGCGGCATTGCTCGTGTCACAAAGATTATCCTCTTCCATATGGTCGTGCGATCCCGTCTCACTCTCGAGTGACGCAGTGCATCCATTTCCGACATATGACCCGGCACATCGATTGCGCCCCTAACACCTCGTCCTCTACCACGGCCACGCCTACCGCGTCCACGACCACGTCCCCCTCTAGTGCTCATGGCGACTAATTCGATTTAATCGATTAAGAGTTTTATAAATCGAGAATAATATTTGATTGTTTATTAACGATGTCTTATGATATGAAAGAGATAGAGTGTTTTCGCATCAATATCCTATTGTCTCAATCTCTACGGTTTTAACACCTAAAACTAGAAGTTCTAGAGTGTTTCTTATAATCATATCACAATGATAATAAACATACGAAGATCTGAGATACTTACTTGACTTGGCGCGGGATGCTCATGGTGCCATACTACCTTTAATCAAAACTCTAGAAATTATTTTCAAACAAATTTCTTTATTGAACCCAAACCACACCGAGTTTTGGCGGGCTCGATACCACTAAATGTAACACCCCAAACCCGGTCTATGCGTTTAGACAAGATTTGGTTTGTCACACCAATCATACATTCGTTTATTTTCACATGGTTAAGATAAAATAGTGCTACAAAACTTTTGTTATAAAACCAATGTTCTTAAGAAAACTTAACATATTTGAGATAAAACCATATTAAGAGTTTAAAAATAAAATTTAAATCATCCACACAATAAAACCATAAAACATAATAAGAGGCCTTATTACATCAACCCAATAATAGCAATTAAAATAAAAACTTAAATAAAGTCATAGTTTATTAAAAACCCAAGTTTGTAGTATGGCCTCCACCAAGTCATCTCGGCCCAAGTCCACGTCAATTTCCATTACCCGAAATGGTTAATAAAATTTGGGTGAGTTACAAAGAACTCGGTGTGCAACTCACTTACCACCATTTTTAGGCCGGATCGTCAAGATATCATCTTTGGGCTTGAGCCCATTAATGATTTCAACCATACATCGTAAAGTAACATAATTTAAAGAGAAGAATGCATGAAATATGAATTTCCCAAACCAACCTAGTATCCATCCGCTAACACCCCGTACCAACCAACACAACCTGTGGGGATCAAGTCAACCCACCCCGCCAAACACACCAATCATGGGCTTAAAGCCCTTAAATAATTTTGTAGTGCACTACCGAACTAGATTGTGACATTGTCACCGAACTAGAGGCATTTAGCGAATTTGTGGCGTGAGCCACCGAACTAGAGGCATTGAGCCATATTGTGGCAGAGCCACCAACTAGAGGCAATGAGCCAAATTTGTGGCAACTGGCCATTCTTCTCTTCATATAACCCACCCCATGCAATCATGTGTATATAACAAATATAATCATATAAATGATTTTCATTAATCCATATCATCGGTGGGTTTATCAATTAACCTTTCATTAGGCTCATATAAACAATTTAACAACTAGCCCATTTAGTAGTTTAGTGACTTTGGCCCATTTTAGCCCAATTTATCGAAACAGAGTATTTTCGGCCCATTTAATCGAACTAGAGTATTATCGGCCCATTTAATCGAACTAGAGTATTATCGGCCCATTTAATCGAACTAGAGTATTATCGGCCCATTTAATCGAACTAGAGTATTATCGGCCCATTTAATCGAACTAGAGTATTATCGGCCCATTTTATCAATTTAGCAGTTTTTCGCATATTTCTTGGTTTTAACCGTTTTCATGTATTTTCACAAAAGTATCAATTACTACATAATTTCCGAGTTTACCACTTTCACGATTTTATCGCAATACTTACGATTAGAAATCTAACCCTAGAAAATGAGTGTGAAGTTACACACTGGTTATGGAGAGAACTAAACTTTCCCGCTCTTCAACACCTATACGTATTGTGTTAATTAAAACACTATCATCTATAATAAAACCGATCTAAATATAGCGATCTAGAAATTTACCCTCGGATTTTCGTAAGACTTCTACTTGCGATTTTCTCCGATCGATGGTTCGCTAACCGAATCGAATCCACGAACAAATAATGGTTCGGGAGTACGAACGACTTGAACAATTGATTTTCCTCGGTTGAACGTCCACAACCCGGTGGAAAATCCGGATTCCGAAATAGTCCTTTGCTTGTACTTAGGGGAATAATGAGAACCTCCCTCTTCCGAAGGCTAAACACCGCCCTTTTCTTCCTATATTCGAATGTCACAAAAATCGATTCCAACGATTTGTGTCACCCACGACTTCTTGATTCCAACTTCCGTTATCGCACTAAAGTTTAACAAAATAGAGCGTTAATAAAATGAACGTTTATTACGATCTAATAAAGCCTTCAAACCACCATCAATATTCGGCTATAATCACTATTAACTAATCGAAGCTTAAAAGAATCTCTTACCTAATCTCCACGTCGAAAAGAAAGAATTGAGAATGGTGGTTGATTGATGAAAGTTCGGCTATGAAAGATTAAGGAGAAGAGAAAATAATTTGGCTTATAAACACTTTAGCATTCGGCCATGAAAGTGTAGGTGGAGAGAATTTCGATTGAAAAGAAATAAAATAAGAGAAAGATGATGATGATGTTGCTTTGATTTCAAAATGAATAGAAGAAAAGAAAAGAAAAGATGAGCTTGAGAGAGAGATGGATATTCGGCAATGGTGAGAGAAAAGAGAAAGAGAAAGCTTTTGGTGTAGATGATTTTCGGCACTAATGAAAATAAGGCACAAAGAATACCAATTGATGTGCAAAAATGACCAAATGGTCAAAAATTAACAAGGCTTACCAAGGATCAAATTCGGCCAAGGAGAGAGGTTGAGAGAATTTGCAAAACTATGCACTAAAAAAAAATGACCAAAACAAAACCAAAATTCCTAGCCAACTATCACCAAAAATTCGGCTCCCTTCTTTTGCCATGATGCCGTCCAAATGCATGGTCTAATGACCAAGATATTGTTTCCAAAATAATTCCTTGATTCTTGCCTCATATCTTCACACCTTTCCTTATTTTCTTGATACCCTTCCTTAAGTTCAAATTTTCCTTATTCCTTTGATATTCTAACCAAAAATAACAAGTCAACACCTTCCATATATGCTCTTGGCCGACACTTGCTATATTGGTGCATAAAAATTCAAAATAAAATTCACCTAGATGCTAAACATGGGATTCGAACCTTCAACCTCATGCACAAGCTCATGCGCCATCACCACTTGTCCAATAATTCATCTTATGCCTCACTTTGACACTTAAATTAATTTATGTGTCAAAGTCACTTAATCCACTTCCATAAATAATTTCTTAAAATTAATAATATTCCTTCTAAACAAATTTTAAATCCTTCTTCAGGACTATACTAACCACGAAAATAAATCAAAAAATTTTACTTTCTAGAATAATTACTCAAAGCACACATAGAAAATAAATTACTCCAATTTTCAGGGTGTTACAACTAAACATTAAACCCTAAATCAATTTTAATAGCTTTGTAACTTAAATGAAAACTTCTAAATAGTTTAGTTAGCAATTTGTAACTTTTCATAATTAAGTTACTAAAATGAAACTTTCTCATTGCTTATAAGTGAATGTATCAAAATAAAATATAATTCAAAACAAGAATAAGAAAAAATTTTGAAATTTAAATTGGATCAAATCGAAACGAGTCCCTACACAAAAATGGTTGCTTAACTTTTAGCGGCGTTTGTACAAAAACGCCGCTATTGCTCAGCTTATTAGCAGCGTTTGTACAAAAATGCCGCTATTACTCGGTTTATTAGCGGCGTTTGTAAAAAAATGCCGCTATTGCTCGGTTTATTAGCGGCGCTTGTACAAAAACGCCGCTATTGCTCAGTTTATTAGCGGCGCTTGAACAAAAACGTCGCTATTGCTCAGTTTATTAGCGGCGCTTGAACAAAAACGCCGCTATTGCTCAGTTTATTAGCGGCGCCTGTACAAAAACGCCGCTATTGCTCATTTTATTAGCGGCGCCTGAACAAAAACGCCGTTATTGCTCATTTTATTAGCGGCGTTTGTACAAAAACGCCGTTATTGTTCAATTTTTGCGTAAAACGCCACTATTGCTCAGTTTTTAGCAGCGTTTTCTTGCAAACGCCGCTAATGTATAATTTTTGCGGCGTTTTTCATCCAAACGCCACTAAAAACGCCGCTAAAGCTCTTTTTGTTGTAGTGTGTGTAACACCCCTAACCCCTCTCCGTCGTCGGATTAGGGTCACGGGCATTACTAATACGTCATACAATTAATTAGTCATAATTACACATATATACTAGCCATTAACAATATAATATAAAGGGGCATGTCACAAACAATCAGATCATATCATACTAGAATATTATACAATCGATAATGATTCATGCTATGCAATGCTAAACTTAGTCTTCCACTGTCTACACTCTTATGACTATTTATCCGTTCTTGAATGTCAGAATTCAGATACATATAAGACTATTCCAATTAGTAGCATCAGAGTATTGGTCCATACTCCGTCTACGATTATCTTTTTAATTTATCTTCAATAATGTTAGTGGAATGCACTTAATTTAGGTTTGCTAATCCAACCCAATACAGAGTAAAAATTACTCTTACAGCCCTTATTTCGAGTCTACGGGACCTTAAAAGTAGTTTAAAAATAGGCAGGGACTAATTTGAAACAATTCTAGAAGTTTAGGAAATTATTACAAAAATTTTGATTTCAGGGGTCACACACCCGTGTGGCCAGCCCGTGTAACTCTCTAACTTGGGTCACACGCCCATGTGTGTTGCCCGTGTGTGACACACGTTCGTGTGGCCAGGCCGTGTGCACCCAAAAGTAACTTAAAACTCAAGTTTACCATTTCCTACTTACTTGGGCACTAAGCAACTCAATTATCAATCATGTAACCTATTCAAAACACGATTAAACATGTCCAAAATACACCAAATTCATCACCTAATATGCCTAACCAATGTACCATCATTGTTACCACATTTTATATGTTCAAATATATCAACACCACATCAAACATTCAATACTTTCATTCATATCACATTTACCATATTTGAAATAACTTTCAACTTCTAAAGTTACCAAATATGAAGCTAAGCACATACCAAGCATTATGCTAAGCTACCAAACTTTAAACTATCACATACCAAAATATAAACTAGGCTAACATACCAATATAGCCTCAACCACAACCATATACACATTTAACCATCATTTCACTAGCAACTAAGTTAACAACATCTTATAAACAATATCAACAAAAGACTCCCTAGGTACATGCCATTACAAAATGAAATATCATCATACTTGAGCTCGGGATTTGTGATTTGATGCTGAGTCGACGATAATTCGAATAGCACCTAGCCTGTGCACGGAAAACAAAACCGCACGCTGAGTAAAACTCAGTGGTATTTCTATAATCCGAATAATATAAACTTGATATAAGTATTTGAAATGCAAAATGCAACAAGTAAACTATGTTCATGTGTTTCAATTCAATAATATAATTTTTGTTCATTCCTTATTCACATCTACTAGGATTTTCACATGTTCAAATATATAAGTATATATCAATAGCGTTTCGTTTAACATTTGAATACATCATCTCATGCAATGACATGATTCATATCTTTGATCAATACTTGAATTCATTCAAGTTTCAGATCTCAATTCATCATTTCATATTTCATTTCTCATCTCATAATCATTTCTCATATTTGCCATTTCAATATTTTCTCATCTCATATTCATTTCTCATCTTTTCCATTTTAATATCAATCAGATAAATTATTATTTTAATTTCCCCTATTAACACGACACATACTTGGACGGATACACGGATCAAATCAACACATCAGTTTGGCATCGAGTGCCTCATCGGATAAATCCGAAGTAATAATTGCGCCCAGTGCTATATAAATTGACACCCAGTGTCTCATTGGTTAAACCGAAACAAATTGGCACCCAGTGCCTCATCGACTCGAGGTCGAAGTAATCTTTGAACTCTTCCTATCCTATGACATGTCATCTATATCCGACTCAGCCCGATACAGTTAATAGAGATTCATTTCACTTTCCAATACAACCAATGTCTCAATTTCATGAATGTATATCATCACATATAAGCATATATTTGATTTGATAATAATCACATTTTTCTCAATACACATATTCATAATCAATATATTTCATAATATACAAAATCAATCCATTTCATTTCAATTATGAAATAAATTCAATTCCCAAGTACCAAAGTACTCACCTCAAATGCTTACCATATGTAAATAATTATATATTCAATAATCTACTATTTAATTCGGATTATAGAAATACAAACTGTGGCTTCTGAGTTATTCGATATCGATTTTATCCTTCCCTTTTTTACTCGAGGATTCCGGTATGACGTTAGCTACGGAATAAAACAATTAAATCACATTAATATTATACATTTCAATTTCGCATTAATTTTAAATTTTCACACTATATTTTTCTTATTCTTCAATTTAGTCCCTAAAACAAGACTAATTTTAATCTTCACAATTAACTTCTTATTTTTATACTAACTTCACTCTAGACCACATTTAGCTTCCTCTTTTCCAATTCGACTCCTTAATTTCAAATTTTCATAATTTAGTCCCGATTGTTTAAAATCAACAATTAATTCCACAATTTAGCCATTTTCCATTTCTAACTTAAAAATCTATCTATTTAATCCATAATACTTAAACTATTCAACAATGTCAACATCTAAAGTTTTGAACAATACTAAAAATTATAACATGGGTCAACAATGTCAAGATCTAAAATTTTGAACAATACTAAAAATTATAACATGGGTCGAGTAGTCCTAGATACCGGAATTCTAAAAATATAAAAATTACAAGAAAATAAAACTAAATTAACTAACCAATTGAAATTTGAAAGTTTGGAGCCCTTGGTGCCGTCGGCCACTTTGTTTCTTTCTTTCTTTTCTTTTCTTTAATTTGCATGCAATTGTTTCATCTTTCTTTCTATTTATTTATTATGTTTTCATTTTATTATCTTTATTATTATAATATATATACATTAATGTTAACACATATAATATATATATACACATGCATTTTACTTAGCTCAGGGCCGGCCACCTATTTACAAACATTAATTAAGTGGCATAATTATTACTTTAGTCTCTTCTATTTCTTTCAATTTATAATTCAACTTTTAATCCTTATGCGATTTAGTCCCTATACCTTAATAACTTCTAATTTTACGAAATTTACTAATCCAAAAATTAATTGGCTACTAAACTAGCCTCATAAATATTTAATAAAAATATTTACAGGTCTGGTTTACGAAAATGGAGTCTCAGAAATACACTTTCCGACACCCCTGACTTTCGGGTCGTTACATGATGTATATATATTTGTACTGAAATTGTGGGTCAAGTCACACACTGGGCTTAAAGCTCACGCTTTGTTTGCTTCGTTTCAGGTGGTCCTCCGAGTTAGGATTGGACGGTGACATCGGAGCTCGGATTTCACACTTTTGGGTTTTGTATGTTACGAACTTCTTATTTATGGACTTTTAAGGACTTTGGACATTTTAATCTTGTTTGGGACATTTGGATTTATTTCGGTAATTATTTTGTTAAAGTTTTGGATTTTAACCGGTATTTGAAACAAGACGACTATCTATAAACTAAAGGTAATAAAGACTAAATTGTTATAATGTGTCCACTGCCAAAATTTTGTTGAAACTCGCTAAAGTGTTTTAGTTCACAAATGTTTTGAGTAAATTGGATTGATTTTGGTAAAACTATTAATGATGTGTTTTCGAAAATTGGTATGTTTTTCAAAGAGTTATTCAAATCAATTTCCTCTTTGTTGAAAGTGGGTTTTTTCATCAAGATTAGATATCAATATTTTTTTACTACAATGTAACCTTTATAATCTGACTATAACGTTTAGGTCGGGTGTAGGCTGTTACACCTATCTCAACAAGAAAGAAGGACACTGATGGAGAAGATGAAAGAAAATATTTTTTTCTCCCTACTCCATCCACTACATCGTATTCTAATTATAAATAATGCCAACACTTATTATATAAAATTAACATAATTATAAATAATGCCAACACTTATTATTCGGCCACTATCTATAAAGGAAAAGGCTAAATTGTCATTCTAGTCCCTAATAAATAATGTATTATCATTAGTAAATAGAAATCTATAATAATCAATATTTACCACTTTTACAATTTAATCTCTATACTAAAATAAATTATCCAGTCAATCAAATTAGCAAACCAGGATTTCATATAACAATATAATAGACTAGTAGATATTAAATATTAAAACTCATGGACTCAATCATCAGTAAACGGGGTTCCAAAACCACCATTTCTAGTACCACTAAAAACGGGCTGTTATAACTTTACTTTTCCTTTTTGGTGACTATGGAAATTCTCAATATTTTTTAGTGAAAAAAGTGAAATTGATAGAAAATGAAAAATTTTTAAAGAAAGGAAAATTTCTCTCCTCTCCCTTTTGTCACTCACGTTGGAAAGATAAAGGGATTTTCTTTACATTTCCTTCCTTTTTATACTAACTTCAAATAATTAAAATATTCATAAAATATTTAAAAATATATTATTAAAACAATAATTAAATAATTTAAAATATCACCAGCACCATTATTACAATCCAATGGCCCATATTTTATACTTCATGGCTAAGCATATCCAATGGCCATAATTCATCCACACATCTAAAGGCATTTCGGTAATTTTCTCAAAATTATCTTTCTTGCTAAATAACCATTTTGCCCTTAATCAAATTTTATATTTTCATTTATGTCCTTTCCATCTTTGAGGTATTTGTACTTTTAGTCCTTTAGCTTTCTAAATTTGTACGTTGACCCCTCAACTTTTGAATATTTATACTTTAACATTGTCACTTTTCACTTCTTCACAATTTAGTCAATACTTCATATTTATATATGACAATATAGTACATTTTTCAACTTTCTCCGATATCTAATACCTTCCTCTACTAACACTAATGTACATTATTCCATTTACTCGATAAATCAATTATACACATTTAGAGTATAACACTTTACAAATTTAGCATGATGATTTTAGGGGCGTTATATTAATAAAAATTAAACTTTAAAAAATCTAAAGCAGGTTTCTAAAAAAATCAACAAATTTTAGAAAAAATTTAAAAAATTAAATATTTATTACAGATAAATTAATAAATAAAAAATTAACAGCTTTTATAAACACTTTTTCATATATATTTTATCTAGGAAATTATATATACCATATACATATATAATTATTTAAGACATTAATTTTATAAAAAAAATATTGAATTACAAAATATATAAAATGATTTAAACTTAATTATAATATCAATTATAAAATTTATACAAAATCATAAAATATATTTTAATTGATATATGCAACCAAACCTGTGCATCAATTAATTGATATATCCAACTATTAGGATAAACTGCACAGTCTAGATGTATGTATCAATTAGTTGTGTTCTTTTAGGGGGAGTTTACAAATTTATAGATGTGGAATGCCTATATTTTAAAAGTTGAAAGCCTTGGTTAGGAAGTTTTGAAGATCAAATTGATAGAATTTGTAAATGTAAAAGGTTAAATTTATTGAATTATTTAGAATTAGGATAAAATTGATATAATATGTAAGTATTGAGGACTAAATGTGTTATTATACCTGTTAAAAAAGACTTTTCATTATCAATTTAACGATGAGTAACCAAAACAAGAACGAATTCAAACGATGGTGCCTAAATTAAAAAGTTTTAAAGTTGGGTGACCAAAATAGGAACACGGGCATAGTTGAGTGACCATTTGTATAGTTTACCCTTTATATTACATGTTGTGTCTCCTATAAATAAAAATTAAATACTACTAAAAATCCTATCACGCATGCATGCGTTTGGAAACCACAAATATATAACACAAATGTGTGTTTAAAAATAACATACAATAAATAATGAAATATATTGCTTGAAACTAATTATTAATAATAACACATGAAATATGTACGATATTAAAATTTTAAAAAATTAGATTAAATTCTTTATCATTGTGTTGTCATCAATCTTAAATTGTTGTTGAGTTAATTAGTTACACCAACCGTATTAATAGACATTATTAATATATACAATTGATGGGAGTAGTAAAGTATGCATAATAAAATTAAAATGTATAAAAATATTAGAATTAAGGTTTAGTTGAGTAGTAAACGATAGGTTTTACTAATGTAATTGGTTCAGATTCAAATAACATTATATGTATATTTTTATTGTTTTTTTTAAATAAAAAGGCTAAAGTATCATTGAATTATATAACTTATTTTAATTATAGAAAGGCATTTCTGAAATTTTCCTAACTCGGTTGAGGGTGACACCAACACAACCAAGAGTATAAATAATAGTATAGATTGAAATCCCACCATAAGCATATTTTTATAGGTTTTTAAAAGTAAAAGACTAAAGTACCCTCGAATAATATAACTTATTTTAATTACAAAAGGGCATTTTTGCAATTTCTCTAATTGAGTTGGTGACCCAGTTGAAGGTTACATGTAACACCCTAAAATTCAAGTATCGATTTATTGCATGTTTTGGTGTTTAGATTATGAAGAAAAATTTTCTTATTTCTTTTTGTGCCTATTATAGTTCTGAAGAAGAGTATAGAATTATTCGGGTATGGAATAATTTTTAGTTTGAGAATTTATTGAAGTGAAGCAAGTGGCATTGACACTTAAGTTAAATTAAGTGTTAAAAAGTAGCATAAGATGAGTAAATGGCAAGGTGGTGTTGGCGCATGGGTTATAGCATGAGGAGAGTGGTTCGAATCCCTTGGATGGCATTTTGACAACTTTTATTTTGCTCTTCTATGGTAAGTGTCGCCAAGCTTATTTATGGTAAGTGTTGACCTTGTTATTTTGGTTAGTATATCAAAGGAATAAGGTAAGAGTGAATTTTTGGTAGGGAATCAAGAAAATTTGGAAAGATATGGAGACATAGGGCAAGTATCAAGGAAAATGTTTGGAAACAAAATCATGGCCATTTGACCATGCATATGGACTGGCAATATGGTCTAGGGGAGCCGAATTTTTGGTGTTAGTTTGGCTAGGATTTGAAGTCTCTTTTTGGTCATTCTTAGCATATGTGCAAAGTTTGCAATCCTTTCTCAACTTTTCTCCTTGGCCGAATTTGTGCATTTGGTAAAGCCTAATTCTTTTGACCATTTGGTCATTTTCTTTGTTCATCTTTTGAATATTCTCTTGTGCCTCTTCTTAGTGCCGAAAGTGTTAGTACCAAAAAGACCATCTCTCTCTTTTTGTTTTCTTTCTCCATTCTTTGAATGTACCTTGCTCTCCAATACATCTTTTTCTTTCTCTTTTCTTCTCTTTGGCTGAATCTTCATTATCATCTCTTCTCTCATATTTTATTTCTTTTCACTCATCCTTTTCTCCATTGTTTTCTCCATGGCGAATGTTAGTGAGCCATAGCCGAATCATTTTCTCTTTTCTTTGGTTATCATAGCCGAATCTTCCATCACTTAGAGACATCATTTTCAATCCTTTCTTTTCAACCGTGGACAAAAGGGTAAGAATTCTTTTAGTTTCGTTTAGTTAGAAGTAGTCATGGCCAAATATTGATGGTGGTATGAAGGCTTTCTCGGATCGAAATAAACGTTCCTTCTATTAACGTTTATTTTTGTTATACTTTAGTGCGATAACGGAAGATCGAAATCAAGTGGTCGTGAGTGACATAGAACGCTTGGATCGATTCTCCTTGTGGAACAAGAATATTTGTGGTAAGGAAATCTCGTTCTTAAAACCTTTAGTCATAATCGATATATATTATTATTAGGACGTGCTAACGATCTTTGTCATTGAAGACAATCAAGATAGGGAAGAAACGGGCCGTGTATAGTGTTCGGAAGAAGGGTGGTACCGTTAATCCCCCTAAGTTTAAAAGAAGGACTGTTTCAGCAATCCGGGATTTCCCACCGGGTTGTGGACGTTCATCCGAGGAGAATCAATTGTTTGAAGTAGTTCGTACTCCCGAACCATTATTTGTTCGTGGATTTGATTCAGTTAACGAACCATCAATCGGGGAGAAACCGCAAGTAGAAGTAGTTCAAAAATCCGAGGGTAAATTTTAGATCGTTATGTTTAGATCGGTTTTATTATTAGATTATAGTGTTCTAATTATCGTGATACGTATAGGTGTTGACGAGCGGGAAAGTCTAGTTCTCACTATAACCAGGTGTGTAACTTCACACTCATTTCTCGGGTTAGATATCACTCCGTAAGTATTTTAATAAACCGTAAAAAAAAATGCAAAGTCGGAAATTATGTGATATTAACACTTTTGTGTAAAAGCATGAAAATGGTTAAAGTTGGAAAAAAAAATTTGCTAGATCGATAAATTGAGCCGATAAATTGCTAGATCGATAAATTGAGCCGATAAATTGCTAGATCGATAAATTGCTAGATTGTTAAAATGGGCCAAAAATATTCTAGTTCGATGAATGGGCCAAAAATATTCTAGTTCGATGAATGGGCCAAAAATATTCTAGTTCGATAAATGGGCCAAAAATATTCTAGTTCGATATATGGGCCAAAGTCCGCTAAATTGCTAAAGGAACAATATACAAATTTGTTTTATGGGCCCAAATAAAAGGGTTAATTATAGACCCGTTTATAATTATGGATTATTTGATAAATTATTTTATGGCTATATTTTGTTATTCATACATAATTGCATGGGATGGGATACATGATGAAGAGAAGTAAGGCCTGTGGCCATGAATCTAGTTCGGTGGCTCGCCACAAAATTTGGCTTAATGCCTCTAGTTCGGTGACTATGTCACAATCTAGTTGATGAGTGCACTACAATATTATTTTAAAGGCTAAATGCCTACGATTGGTGTGTTTGGCGGGGTGGGTTGACTTGATCCCCACAGGTGTCTTTGGTTAGTACGGGGTGTGTAGCGGATGGAAATTAGGCTTTACTGGGAAATTCATTTTACATGCATTTTATATATTTTATTTCATTTTATATTGTTAAAATTTGTAATTGGGCTCAAGCCCAAATTAATGCCTTGATGGTCTGGCCCAATAATGGTGGTAAGTGAGTTACACACTAAGTTCTTTGTAACTCACCCCGTTTTATTATCCATCTCAAGTAATGGAAATTGATGTGGACTTGGGCTGGGGATGACTTGGTGGAGGCCATACTACGAGCTTGGGTTTTATAAACTATGAACTTTATTTAAGTTACTTATTTTAATTACTATTTTGGGTATGATGTAATAAGGCCTCTAATTATGTTTTTATGGATTGTTTTATGCGTGGATGGATTTAAATTTTATTTTTAGACTCTTAATATGGGCTTATGTTAAATCTATAAAGTTTTCTTAAAAATATTGTGTTTTATAACAATTTTGGACACCTAAATTACTTTTCAAATTCTTTCAAATTCTTTTAAAACTACGTTAAGGTTTTGACTAATATATATATAAGATTTCAAACAAGTATTTTTCTTAATTCATAATCATTGTACTTAGTTTTTATTAAACCTTATTTCTAAAGGTTTTACATTATTGTTTTACTTAAGTCATTAGAGAATTTTGGATGTTCGTTCGGTGTGGCAAACCAAATCTCGTCTTAACGCATAGACCTGGTTTGGGGTGTTACATTAAATGTGAATTCTGGTTAAGGGAAGTGACTTTCTTGGGTCATGTGGTGTCAGCCGAAGGAATAAGGGTGGATCCTCGGAAGATTGAGGCTGTATTGGATTGGAAACCACCAAAGTCAGTAGCTGAGATTCGGAGTTTCTTGGGTTTGGCTGGTTACTATAGACGCTTTGTTGAGGGGTTTTCGTTGATTGCTGCACCCCTAACTAAGCTATTGCGGAAGGGAGTACCATATATATGGACCGATAAACAGCAAGAAAGTTTCGAGAAATTAAAGAAGATTTTGTGAAGCGCTAAGATCTTGATTTCACCGGAGGGTCGGAAAGGAGTTTATAGTTTCTTGTGATGCGTCGCATACGGGACTAGGTTGTGTATTGATGCAAAGTGGAAAAGTGGTGGCTTATGCTTCGTCGGTGAGACCGCGACGAAGTAAACTACCCTACTCATGACCTGGCGTTAGCGGCAGTAGTGTTTGCTCTAAAGATTTGGAGGCATTACCTCTACGGTGAAAAGTCTATCATCTATACGGATCACAAGAGTCTTAAGTATCTTCTTACTCAGAAGGAATTAAACTTGAGACAACGAAGATGGGTGGAGCTGTTAAAGGACTATGATTTCTCAATCGAGTATCATCCTGGAAAAGCTAATGTGGTAGCAGACGCGTTAAGTCGTAAGGTGGTATCTGATTTGAGAACAATGTTTGCCCATTTGAGTTTGTACGAGGATGGTAGTCGATAGCGAAATTTGGTGAAGCCCTCGTGGTTAGAGCAAATCAAGGAAAAACAGATATCAGATAAGAAGTTGGGACTTTTAATTCAACAAGTTGAAAATGGTGGAATAGAGGACTTTAGCATAAACACGGAAGGTGTGTTATGTTTTCGTGGGAGAGTTTGTATGCCTAAGGACTCAGATCTGAGACAAATGATTCTACGGGAGGCGCATAGTAGCCCTGTAACACCCCCAAACCCGGCCCACAAGTCCCGACCGAATCTGGTTATGTCACTGCGGAAAGACGGTTGGAAATCTTTGACTTTAGAATAAAACTTGAAAATTTATTATCTCTGAAAATCGTGTCCATTTAAAATTTAATAAATAATATAAGCTTGTTGAAACTTCCGAATTAAAACATTATTATAAGTTGCTATAATATGAATCTTTTGCGAAAATATTACTAAGTGTAGTGTAAACTTCAACATTAATAAATAGAGTACTTTAAATCAAAGAGGCCCTTATTACATCAAATAAAATTCCAAAATACTGATAATATAAAATACTTAAATAAAGTAAAACATCTTCTGCATGAAAATCTCCTTCTGCATGGGCCACCCTGTATCCCCTCCAACCCGGTCCATTACTCACGACTCACCTGCGATGATTAAAAAAAAGTTGGGTGAGTCATACAGACTCAGTGTGTAAGTTAACCACTGAAATCCACCCACATGCTAGCCACATAATATCCCAATTATCAAATGCAACAAGTAATATATATATTCATTTTAACAATTACCACAATCTGGGCTTGGCCCACATTCAAATCATACTCAAATACTGGGCTAGGCCCATTTCTCAATAAACCACATATCAACTGGGCTTGGCCCATTTCCACGTATGTTCTCAAAACATACCTATCCACATGTCATATTGGGCTTGGCCCATTTCCATATTATTACAAAAATAATGCAACATGATTCCCAACCCAACCTAGGGTCCATCCGCTACACACCCCCTTATCCAGCCTACCACACACCAGGGGACTATTGAGTCCCCCTTTCCTTTTCCCTCCATAAAGGCAACCAATGCCATCCACGATGTAGCGTATAGCTAACATCAAACCACGATGGAGCACACAGCAATCCATCAAGCCACGATATGGCATAAAGCCCATATCAATCAAGGTAACCACGCGAACCAAATCGCAAAGATCCACAACGCGACCTCGATCGGCGCCAATCCACGATGTAGCACAAAGTCGACATCAACCACGCACTCGAAGTACACCCGCACCTTCTTTTCATATCCCACCCATGCACATGCCACATAAAATATAATCGTGATCATGCATGCACATGCTTATTAACGCCCATAAACATACTCATAAACAAATAATCACATCGCAATAGATCCGATACTAACTAACTGGTCATCGCTATACCCTTTAGGGGTATATATGGCACACTTATTACTGCACTTGTTAGTAAAACATATAACACATAAAACCCGAAAACAGTGGGTTAGTTACACACCTTATTACTAGGAGTTCTAGACTCTCGATCCTCGACGCTATCGTTTAGCGAAACTACGCTTTTTGCCTGCGTTTTTCTGCCGCTGGCCCACACCCTGGTGGCCAATCTCGTACAGCAGAAACGGATCTCTTCTTGAACTTTGGGATGGGAGCTTTCCCTTGCCCACTTTGACTGGTATTGGCCTCCATCGAAAGTCACTTAATCAGAACCACACGATTAATCAACGAGGTCATAATCAACTAATTCTAAGTCACTTACTAATATCCTTACCGAAATAATCTGAGATCTCGAAGGCTTCCCTTGCTCTTGTCGATATGCCCCTTAGATGATCGAATCCAAGAGACTTCCTCAATGCTTCCTTCTTTCGGCTACACACAAGAGAACATACTTAATGGCACTATGACATTCGGCCATGCCAAAACTAAGGCCAACCATTCGGTTTTAGCCACTACAACAAGGAATTCATAAATCGATTACTAAGGGCAGAACATACTTACCACTCTTGCTTAAGATTCGGCCAACCACACTAGGACACCAAGGGAGATTTCGGCTATCAATGGATTAAAAGAAAACAAAAGAATTATTTGGCTACAAAGGCCAAAGGAGAAATCGGCACACCAAGAGGGAGAGGGAGAGATTTGCAAAAGACTTGAAGAATAATTGGCATTCTACCCCCTCCTATTTATAGCATTCGGCCAACCCCCCTTGAAGACTCCAAGATTTGGCCAACACCTTTCTAGCCACTAATTCAATTCCATTTGAATTAGTTCAATTCAAAACAAGTTGAATTACTCCACTATTATCCCACTTATCACTAAAAAAACCAAATAAATAATAATTATCCCTACTTAATCTAATTAATAAAATAAAAATAAAAAAAAAACACCTTATCCACATCTAAATAAGAGTCTTCTAGCCGTCCAACACTTCCAAAATTGCTGCCAAAAAGCAACATAAAATTAAATTCCAAAACGCAGCTCCCTTGGTTCGAACACAGGACCGGTCCACTGCACACTTCTCCTCCAACGCCTGGGCCACTCGGCCACATTGATTTTTATGCTAGAAACCCCAACATTTATTCTTAAACCCTTCTTATCTCAAGCCCATAACCACCAACAAAAATTAAAAACGCCATCCTGCAGCCTCCAGCGCTCGAACTGCGCGCTTGCGCTCCTCAGCGCCTAAGTGGCGCATGAGAGCCACTCCACCAGCCCATCTTCCTTGCCCGAATTCCTCGCCATATACCTTTAAGGCCTTACAAAGCCCAACGCCCAAAACAAAATAAAACGCCAAGTGCTTCTCCGGCCCCTCGAAACCGCGACCTCACCCCTCCAGCGCCTAAGTAGCGCCCAAGAGCCACTTTGCCAATTGGACTTTCATGTCCATCCACTTGGACATTTATTTTTAAGGCCTTCCTAGCCCAGTCCCTTGTCGCAAAAATAAAACAACATTGCTGCCGCTTGGACTCGAACCCAAGCCCCCCCACTGGCGCTACTTCCAGCCTCCTAAAGCAGCGCATGAAGCCACTTTGCCAGATCCTCTCTTATGCCTTAAACGCCCAATTAAATCTTTTAAACCCTCAAAACCAAGCCCCCTCTTTATTACCCTAAAAATCCAAAAATTTCTAAGGCATTCCTTGCCTTCTAGGGTTCTCCAAACCCCTAAAAATTCCTCCAACATGACCATAAGCCTGTCAACCGCTCGGGTTATGCTCCAAACGCATAACCCCTAAACCAGGGTGTTACAAGCCCTTATGCTATGCACCCCGGAGGAAATAAGATGTATCGGGATCTTCGTGAACAATATTGGTGGTCAGGGTTGAAGCGTGAGATTTCTGAATTTGTGGGAAAATGTTTAACTTGTCAGCAAGTGAAAGCGGAGCATCAATTGCCGTCAGGATTATTACAACCGGTAAAGATTCCTCTTTGGAAATGGGAGCGGATAACAATGGATTTTGTTAGTGGGTTACCTTTAACACCTACTAAGAAAAATTCCGTTTGGGTAATTGTTGATCGTTTGACGAAGATCGCTCATTTTCTACCGGTTAAATGCGGATTACTCGTTCGTTACGAAGTTGGCTAAGCCGCACGTATCCGAAATTGTGAGGTTGCATGGGGTACCTGTGTCTATTATATCAGATAGGGATCCTAGGTTTACGTCACGGTTTTGGAAAGCTTTACATGAAGCCTTGGGAACAAAGCTAAACTTCAGTACGGCTTTTCATCCTCAGTCAGATGGTCAATCAGAAAGAGTAATTCAGATTCTGGAAGACATGTGTAACACCCTGAAAATTGGAGTAATTTATTTTCTATGTGTGCTTTGAGTAATTATTCTAGAAAGTAAAATTTTTTGATTTATTTTCGTGGTTAGTATAGTCCTGAAGAAGGATTTAAAATTTGTTTAGAAGGAATATTATTAATTTTAAGAAATTATTTATGGAAGTGGATTAAGTGACTTTGACACATAAATTAATTTAAGTGTCAAAGTGAGGCATAAGATGAATTATTGGACAAGTGGTGATGGCGCATGAGCTTGTGCATGAGGTTGAAGGTTCGAATCCCATGTTTAGCATCTAGGTGAATTTTATTTTGAATTTTTATGCACCAATATAGCAAGTGTCGGCCAAGAGCATATATGGAAGGTGTTGACTTGTTATTTTTGGTTAGAATATCAAAGGAATAAGGAAAATTTGAACTTAAGGAAGGGTATCAAGAAAATAAGGAAAGGTGTGAAGATATGAGGCAAGAATCAAGGAATTATTTTGGAAACAATATCTTGGTCATTAGACCATGCATTTGGACGGCATCATGGCAAAAGAAGGAGCCGAATTTTTGGTGATAGTTGGCTAGGAATTTTGGTTTTGTTTTGGTCATTTTTTTTTAGTGCATAGTTTTGCAAATTCTCTCAACCTCTCTCCCTTGGCCGAATTTGATCCTTGGTAAGCCTTGTTAATTTTTGACCATTTGGTCATTTTTGCACATCAATTGGTATTCTTTGTGCCTTATTTTCATTAGTGCCGAAAATCATCTACACCAAAAGCTTTTCTCTTTCTCTTTTCTCTCACCATTGCCGAATATCCATCTCTCTCTCAAGCTCATCTTTTTCTTTTCTTTTCTTCTATTCATTTTGAAATCAAAGCAACATCATCATCATCTTTCTCTTATTTTATTTCTTTTCAATCGAAATTCTCTCCACCTACACTTTCATGGCCGAATGCTAAAGTGTTTATAAGCCAAATTATTTTCTCTTCTCCTTAATCTTTCATAGCCGAAACTTTCATCAATCAACCACCATTCTCAATTCTTTTCTTTCGACGTGGAGATTAGGTAAGAGATTCTTTTCGTTTCGATTAGTTAATAGTGATTATAGCCGAATATTGATGGTGGTTTGAAGGCTTTATTAGATCGAATAAACGTTCATTTTATTAACGTCTATTTTGTTAAACTTTAGTGCGATAACGGAAGTTGGAATCAAGAAGTCGTGGGTGACACAAATCGTTGGAATCGATTTTGTGACATTGAGAATAGGGAAGAAAAGGGCGGTGTTTAGCCTTCGGAAGAGGGGAGGTTACGTTATTCCCCTAAGTACAAGCAAAGGACTATTTCGGGAATCGGGATTTTCCACCGGGTTGTGGGACGTTCAACCGAGGAAAATCAATTGTTCGAAGTCGTTCGTACTCGAACCATTATTTGTTCGTGGATTCGATTCGGTTAGCGAACCATCGATCGGAGGAAAATCGCAAGTAGAAGTCTTACGAAAATCCGAGGGTAAATTTCTAGATCGCTATATTTAGATCGGTTTTATTATAGATGATAGTGTTTTAATTAACACAATACGTATAGGTGTTGAAGAGCGGGAAAGTTTAGTTCTCTCCATAACCGGTGTGTAACTTCACACTCATTTTTGAGTTAGATTTCTAATCGTAAGTATTGCGATAAAATCGTGAAAGTGGTAAACTCGGAAATTATGTAGTAATTGATACTTTTGTGAAAATACATGAAAACGGTTAAAACCAAGAAATATGCGAAAAACTGCTAAATTGATAAAATGGGCGATAATACTCTAGTTCGATTAAATGGGCGATAATACTCTAGTTCGATTAAATGGGCCGATAATACTCTAGTTCGATTAAATGGGCGATAATACTCTAGTTCGATTAAATGGGCGATAATACTCTAGTTCGATTAAATGGGCGAAATAATACTGTTTCGATAAATTGGGCTAAAATGGGCCAAAGTCACTAAACTACTAAATGGGCTAGTTGTTAAATTGTTTATATGAGCCTAATGAAAGGTTAATTGATAAACCCACCGATGATATGGATTAATGAAAATCTGTTATATGATTATATTTGTTATATACACATGATTGCATGGGGTGGGTTATATGAAGAGAAGAATGGCCGTTGCCACAAATTTGGCTCATTGCCTCTAGTTCGGTGGCTCTGCCACAATATGGCTCAATGCCTCTAGTTCGGTGGCTCGCCACAAATTCGACTAAATGCCTCTAGTTCGGTGACAATGTCACAATCTAGTTCTGTGAGTGCACTACAAAATTATTTAAGGGCTTTAAGCCCATGATTGGTGTGTTTGGCGGGGTGGGTTGACTTGATCCCCACAGGTGTGTTGGTTGGTACGGGGTGTTAGCGGATGGATACTAGGTTGGTTTGGGAAATTCATATTTCATGCATTCTTCTCTTTAAATTATGTTACTTTACGATGTATGGTTGAAATCATTAATGGGCTCAAGCCCAAAGCATGATATCTTGACGATCCGGCCTAAAAATGGTGGTAAGTGAGTTGCACCTTTGAGTTCTTTGTAACTCACCCAAATTTTATTAACCATTTCGGAGTAATGGAAATTGACGTGGACTTGGGCGGAGATGACTTGGTGGAGGCCATACTACAAACTTGGGTTTTAATAAACTATGACTTTATTTAAGTTTTTATTTTAATTGCTATTATTGGGTTGATGTAATAAGGCCTCTTATTATGTTTTATGGTTTTATTGTGTGGATGATTTAAATTTTATTTCTAAACTCTTAATATGGTTTTATCTCAAATATGTTAAGTTTTCTTAAGAACATTGGTTTTATAACAAAAAGTTTTGTAGCACTATTTTATCTTAACCATGTGAAAATAAACGAATGTATGATTGGTGTGACAAACCAAATCTTGTCTAAACGCATAGACCGGGTTTGGGGTGTTACATTTAGTGGTATCAGAGCCCAGTTTCAAAACTCGGCTGTGGTTTGGGTTCAATAAAGAAATTTGTTTGAAAATAATTTCTAGAGTTTTGATTAAAGGTAGTATGGCACCATGAGCATCCCGCGCCAAGTCAAGTAAGTATCTGTATACTGTATGTTTATTATCATTGTGATATGATTATAAGAAACACTCTAGAACTTCTAGTTTTAGGTGTTAAAACCGTAGAGATTGAGACAATAGGATATTGATGCGAAAACACTCTATCTCTTTCATATCATAAGACATCGTTAATAAACAACTGAAATATTATTCTGATTTATAAAACTCTTAATCAGATTAAATCGAATTAGTCGCCATGAGCACTAGAGGACGTGGTCGTGGACGCGGTAGGCGTGGCCGTGGTAGAGGACGAGGTGTTAGGGGCGCAACTGATGTGCCGGGTCATATGTCGGAAATGGATGCACCTGCGTCACTCGAGAGTGAGACGGGATCGCACGACCATATGGAAGAGGATAATGCTGTGACACGAGCAATGCTGCGAGTACTTGAAAGGGTCGCTGGATCGAGCTCGACCAACCGCTCGTGGGTCGATATCGAGCGATCAAATCCAGTGGAGTGAGGTTTTCGAGAGGTGTCTCTCGTGTAGCTCCCAATGTCGCTGAATATTGGCTTGAGGCGTGAGAGCGAATTATGGACGATCTTGAGTGCACTGTGGAACAAAAGTTAAGAGGAGCGGTATCTTTGTTGAGAGACGAAGCTTACCAATGGTGGCTTACTATCCGAGATGGCACTGATGCTGCTTTGATTAACTGGGAATTTTTCAAGGCCTCCTTTCAAGGGAAATATGTGGGAACAAGCTATGTGGATGCCCGAAGGAAGGAATTCTTGAACCTGGTGCAAGGAAATAAGACGGTGGCAGCATATGAGGCTGAGTTCTTACGTTTGAGTCGCTATGCTCGAACGATAGTGGCAACGGACCATGAGCGCGTTGTGTGCGCTTCAAGACGGTTTGAAAGACGAGTTGCGGGTTCGATAGCCCCACAACAAGTTAGAACTTTTGCCGCTCTTGTGGAGAAGGCCAAGATAGCCGAAGAGGCTAAAAACTCGGAACGTCAAAATCGGGAGCAAATTCGAGGCAAGAAAGATCTGAAGCATTCGGGTTCTTCGAGAAGATTCCTGAAGAGGCCCCGGAATGAGGAACCAGCTCAAGGAAGAGCACCAGAGTCGTTAATCGTAGTCGGGATTGTCTTGAATGTGGGAAAAGACATTAGGAGAATGTTGGAGGAAAACGGTGCTTGCTATAAATGTGGATCGACGGAGCATCAATATAGGAGTTGCCTCGACGTATGGATACAACTCAAGAAGTTCGTGGCTATCGATGCACCACCGGCAAGAGGAGTTCGCAACCACCGAGAGGTCGGGGACCAGTCGTGGTGGTAATGGGCCGGACGTGGTCAAGGTGCGCTGGTCGAGGCAATGGTCCTAGAGGCAACGCGGATGCAAGACGGCCCGGGATTGGTGTATGCGGTCAGACGTCGTGAGGATGGCAATGCACCTATGTGATAACTGGGACGTTCTTCATTTTCGATGTACCCGTTATTGCCTTGATAGATATTGGTTCTACTCATTCGTACATTGCTAGCACCATAACTTGGAAACTTGAAATTAGACTCTGAAATTTCCGATAAAGAGATGAGGTGATTAGTCCCTTAGGTCAGTCGGTGGTGGTTAATAAACTGTTTAGAGACGTGCCCTTAGTTATTCAAGGAGAAACATTCTTGGCAAATTTGATGGAATTGCCTTTTGGCGAATTCGATATCATTCTGGGCATGGATTGGTTGGTTAAGCACCGGGCTCAATTGGACTGTGCTGAAAAGCGGATGTTGATAAGAACTGCGGAGGATAAGGAGATAGTTATGATAGGCGAGCGGAGAAATTTCTTGACAAACGTGATTTCTGCGTTAAAGGCGGAGAAGTTGGTACGAAAAGGATATGGAGCATTTTTAGCATTTATTAGTGCTTTAGATGCCAAAGAGCTGTCAGTGGAAGATGTGAGAACGGTGAAGGAATTTTGGATGTTTTTCTGAAGAACTTCCTGGTGTACCTCCAGATCGGAAGTGGAATTTGGTATTGAGCTTTTGCCCGAATCGCCCAAGTGTCCATTGCTCCTTATAGAATGGCACCGAAGGAGTTGTCGGAGCTTAAAGCCCAAATTCAAGAACTGCTAGATCGGGGTTTTATTCGACCGAGTGTGTCTCCGTGGGGAGCACCGGTTTTGTTTGTTAAGAAGAAGGATGGGTCAATGCGTATGTGTATCGATTATAGGCAATTGAATAAGCTGACGATCAAGAATCGGTACCCTCTGCCGAGGATTGACGACCTGTTTGATCAATTGAAGGAGCTTCGTTTTTCCAAGATTGATTTAAGGTCGGGTTACCACCAGCTTAAGGTGAAAGAAGCGGATATTCACAAGACAGCGTTCCGAACCCGTTACGGACACTATGAGTTTTTAGTGATGCCGTTTGGGTTGACCAATGCACCAGCTGCATTTATGGATATGATGAACCGGGTCTTTCAACCATTCTTAGATCAGTTTGTGGTGGTATTCATAGATGACATTCTGGTTTATTCGAGAGCGAAGAAGAACATGACTCGCATTTGCGGATTGTATTGCAAGTGCTTGAGATAATCAGTTGTATGCCAAATTCGAGTAAATGTGAATTTTGGTTAAGAGAAGTGACTTTCTTGGGTCATGTGGTATCGGTAGAAGGAATAAGGGTGGATCTCGGAAGATTGAGGCGGTATTGGATTGGAAACCACCAAGTCGGTAGTTTGAGATTCGGAGTTTCTTGGGTTTGGCTGGATATTATAGGACGCTTTGTTGAGGGGTTCTCATTGATTGCTGCACCTCTAACTAAGCTTTTTGCGGAAGGGAGTGTTGTTTATATGGGGTGATAAGCAGCAAGAAAGTTCGAGAAGCGGTGAAGAAGGTTTTATGAAGCGCCGGTATTGATTCAACCCGAGGTGGGAAGGAGTTTACAGATTTATTGTGATGCGTCACATACGGGTTTAGGGCTGCGTATTGATGCAAAGTGGGAAAGTTGTAGCTTACGCTTCTCGTCAATTGAGACCGCACGAAGTGAACTACCCTACTCATGATTTGGAGTTAGCAAAGAGTGGTCTTTGCCTTAAAGATTTGGAGGCATTACCTCTATGGTGAAAAGTCTATCATCTATACGGACCACAAGAGCCTTAAGTATCTTCTTACTCAGAAGGAGTTAAACTTGAGACAACGAAGATGGGTGGAGCTGTTAAAGGACTATGATTTCTCAATTGAGTATCATCCTGGAAAGGCTAATGTGGTGGCGGATGCATTAAGTTAAAAGGTGGTATCTCGATTTGAGAGCTATGTTTGCCCATTTGAGTTTGTATGAGGATGGTAGTTTGATAGCGGAATTTCAAGTGAAGCCTATGTGGTTGGAACAAATTAAGGAAAAACAGATTTTAGATGAGAAGTTGAGACTTCTAATTCAACAAGTGGAAAATGGTGGGATAGAGGATTTTGGTATGAACATGGAAGGTGTGTTGTGCTTTCGTGGAAGAGTCTGTATGCCTAGGGACTCAGATATGAGGCAAATGATTTTGAGGGAGGCGCATAGTAGCCCTTATGCTATGCACCCCGGAGGAAATAAGATGTATCGGGATCTTCGTGAGCGGTTTTGGTGGCCTGGATTGAAGCGGGAGATTTCAGAATTTGTGGGAAAATGCTTAACTTGTCAGCAAGTGAAGGCGGAGCATCAATTGCCGTCAGGTCTTTTGCAACCAGTTAAGATTCCTCTTTGGAAATGGGAGCGGATAACAATGGATTTTGTTAGTGGGTTACCTTTAACACCTACTAAGAAAAATTCTGTTTGGGTAATTGTTGATCGTTTGACGAAGACTGCTCATTTTCTACCAGTGCGTACGGACTACTCGTTGCAGAAGTTGGCGAAGCTGTATGTATCCGAAATCGTGAGGTTGCATGGGGTACCTGTATCGATTATATCGGATCGGGATCCTAGGTTTACATCTCGATTTTGGAAAGCTTTGCATGAAGCCTTGGGTACAAAGCTTAATTTTAGTACGGCTTTTCATCCTCAGTCTGATG
The DNA here is from genome assembly GCA_025698515.1 of Gossypium sturtianum. Lineage (NCBI taxonomy): Eukaryota > Viridiplantae > Streptophyta > Magnoliopsida > Malvales > Malvaceae > Gossypium > Gossypium sturtianum. The sequence continues at coordinate 43,969,927 of CM046952.1, forward strand.
GTCAGTCGGAGAGAGTGATTCAGATTCTGGAAGACATGTTAAGGGGATGTGTAATCGACTTCAAAGGTAGTTGGGAGGATTTTCTACCGTTAGCGGAATTTGCGTACAACAACAGCTACCAGTCTAGCATTCAGATGGCACCCTACGAGGCATTGTATGGTCGTAGGTGTCGTTCTCCTATTTGTTGGACTGAGTTGGGTGATCGGCAGTTGTTAGGACCTGAGATGATTTCTGAAACGGAAGAAAAAGTGAAAGTTATTCGAGCACGGTTAAAGGAAGCTTCGGATAGAGATGAAGTCGTATGCGGATCTCAAGCATAAAGAGATCGAGTATGCCGTAGGAGATCAAGTCTTCTGAAGGTCTCACCTTGGAAAAAGATATTGATTCGGGAAGAAGGGCAAGTTGAGTCCTAGATACATTGGACCGTATCGTGTGGTGAAACGAGTTGGTCCAGTGGCCTATCAAATTGAGTTACCTCCGGAATTGAGTCAAATTCATAATGTTTTTCATGTGTCCATGTTGAGGCGCTATAGATCGGATCCTTCGCACATAGTACCGGTAGAAGAAGTGGAGTTGAATTTGGATTTGTCTTTTGAGGAGGAACCAGTGGAAATCTTAGACCGAGACGTGAAGGTGCTAAGAAAGAAGACTGTGCCGTTGGTCAAAGTGTTGTGGCGTAACCACGGAGTGGAGGAAGCTACGTGGGAGCCTGAGGATGCAATTCGGCAACAATACCCTCACCTTTTTCAGCCGAGTAAATTTCGAGGACGAAATTTTCTTTTTAGGGGTAGAGTTGTAACACCCGAAAATTGGAGTAATTTATTTTCTATGTGTGCTTTGAGTAATTATTCTAGAAAGTAAAATTTTTTGATTTATTTTCGTGGTTAGTATAGTCCTGAAGAAGGATTTAAAATTTGTTTAGAAGGAATATTATTAATTTTAAGAAATTATTTATGGAAGTGGATTAAGTGACTTTGACACATAAATTAATTTAAGTGTCAAAGTGAGGCATAAGATGAATTATTGGACAAGTGGTGATGGCGCATGAGCTTGTGCATGAGGTTGAAGGTTCGAATCCCATGTTTAGCATCTAGGTGAATTTTATTTTGAATTTTTATGCACCAATATAGCAAGTGTCGGCCAAGAGCATATATGGAAGGTGTTGACTTGTTATTTTTGGTTAGAATATCAAAGGAATAAGGAAAATTTGAACTTAAGGAAGGGTATCAAGAAAATAAGGAAAGGTGTGAAGATATGAGGCAAGAATCAAGGAATTATTTTGGAAACAATATCTTGGTCATTAGACCATGCATTTGGACAGCATCATGGCAAAAGAAGGAGCCGAATTTTTGGTGATAGTTGGCTAGGAATTTTGGTTTTTGTTTTGGTCATTTTTTTTTAGTGCATAGTTTTGCAAATTCTCTCAACCTCTCTCCCTTGGCCGAATTTGATCCTTGGTAAGCCTTGTTAATTTTTGACCATTTGGTCATTTTGCACATCAATTGGTATTCTTTGTGCCTTATTTTCATTAGTGCCGAAAATCATCTACACCAAAAGCTTTTCTCTTTCTCTTTTCTCTCACCATTGCCGAATATCCATCTCTCTCTCAAGCTCATCTTTTTCTTTTCTTTTCTTCTATTCATTTTGAAATCAAAGCAACATCATCATCATCTTTCTCTTATTTTATTTCTTTTCAATCGAAATTCTCTCCACCTACACTTTCATGGCCTAATGCTAAAGTGTTTATAAGCCAAATTATTTTCTCTTCTCCTTAATCTTTCATAGCCGAAACTTTCATCAATCAACCACCATTCTCAATTCTTTCTTTTCGACGTGGAGATTAGGTAAGAGATTCTTTTCGTTTTGATTAGTTAATAGTGATTATAGCCGAATATTGATGGTGGTTTGAAGGCTTTATTAGATCAGAATAAACGTTCATTTTATTAACGTCTATTTTGTTAAACTTTAGTGCGATAACGGAAGTTGGAATCAAGAAGTCGTGGGTGACACAAATCGTTGGAATCGATTTTTGTGACATTCAGAATAGGGAAGAAAAGGGCGGTGTTTAGCCTTCGGAAGAGGGGAGGTTCTGTTATTCCCCCTAAGTACAAGCAAAGGACTATTTCGGGAATCCGGGATTTTCCACCGGGTTGTGGACGTTCAACCGAGGAAAATCAATTGTTCGAAGTCGTTCGTACTCCCGAACCATTATTTGTTCGTGGATTCGATTCGGTTAGCGAACCATCGATCGGAGGAAAATCGCAAGTAGAAGTCTTACGAAAATCCGAGGGTAAATTTCTAGATCGCTATATTTAGATCGGTTTTATTATAGATGATAGTGTTTTAATTAACACAATACGTATAGGTGTTGAAGAGCGGGAAAGTTTAGTTCTCTCCATAACCAGGTGTGTAACTTCACACTCATTTTCGGGTTAGATTTCTAATCGTAAGTATTGCGATAAAATCGTGAAAGTGGTAAACTCAGAAATTATGTAGTAATTGATACTTTTGTGAAAATACATGAAAACGGTTAAAACCAAGAAATATGCGAAAAACTGCTAAATTGATAAAATGGGCCGATAATACTCTAGTTCGATTAAATGGGCCGATAATACTCTAGTTCGATTAAATGGGCCGATAATACTCTAGTTCGATTAAATGGGCCGATAATACTCTAGTTCGATTAAATGGGCCGATAATACTCTAGTTCGATTAAATGGGCCGAAAATACTCTGTTTCGATAAATTGGGCTAAAATGGGCCAAAGTCACTAAACTACTAAATGGGCTAGTTGTTAAATTGTTTATATGAGCCTAATGAAAGGTTAATTGATAAACCCACCGATGATATGGATTAATGAAAATCTGTTATATGATTATATTTGTTATATACACATGATTGCATGGGGTGGGTTATATGAAGAGAAGAATGGCGATTGCCACAAATTTGGCTCATTGCCTCTAGTTCGGTGGCTCTGCCACAATATGGCTCAATGCCTCTAGTTCGGTGGCTCTGCCACAAATTCGCTAAATGCCTCTAGTTCGGTGACAATGTCACAATCTAGTTGAGAGTGCACTACAAAATTATTTAAGGGCTTTAAGCCCATGATTGGTGTGTTTGGCGGGGTGGGTTGACTTGATCCCCACAGGTGTGTTGGTTGGTACGGGGTGTTAGCGGATGGATACTAGGTTGGTTTGGGAAATTCATATTTCATGCATTCTTCTCTTTAAATTATGTTACTTTACGATGTATGGTTGAAATTGTTAATGGGCTCAAGCCAAACATGATATCTTGACGATCGGCCTAAAAATGGTGGTAAGTGAGTTGCACACTTGAGTTCTTTGTAACTCACCCAAATTTTATTAACCATTTCAGGTAATGGAAATTGACGTGGACTTGGGCGGAGATGACTTGGTGGAGGCCATACTACAAACTTGGGTTTTAATAAACTATGACTTTATTTAAGTTTTTATTTTAATTGCTATTATTGGGTTGATGTAATAAGGCCTCTTATTATGTTTTATGGTTTTATTGTGTGGATGATTTAAATTTTATTTCTAAACTCTTAATATGGTTTTATCTCAAATATGTTAAGTTTTCTTAAGAACATTGGTTTTATAACAAAAAGTTTTGTAGCACTATTTTATCTTAACCATGTGAAAATAAACGAATGTATAATTGGTGTGACAAACCAAATCTTGTCTAAACGCATAGACCGGGTTTGGGGTGTTACAACATGTTAAGGGGATGTGTAATCGACTTCAAAGGTAGTTGGGAGGATTTTCTACCGTTGGCAGAATTTGCTTACAACAATAGCTATCAGTCTAGCATTCAGATGGCACCCTACGAGGCATTATATGGTCGTAGGTGTCGTTCTCCTAGTTGTTGGACTGAATTGGGCTAACGATGCGGATGTTAGGTCCTGAGCTGATCTCTGAAACGGAAGAAAAAGTAAAAGCTATTCGAGCACGGTTAAAGGAAGCTTCGGATAGACAAAAGTCGTATGCAGATCTGAAGCGTAGAAGTATCGAGTATGCTGTGGGGGATCAAGTTTTCTTGAAGGTCTCACCTTGGAAGAAGATTTTCAGGTTTGGGAAGAAGGGCAAATTGAGTCCTAGATACATTGGACCATATCGTGTGGTGAAGCGTGTTGGTCCAGTGGCCTATCAGATCGAATTACCTCCGGAGTTGAGCCAAATTCATAATGTTTTTCATGTTTCCATGCTGAGGCGCTATAGATCGGATCCTTCGCACATAGTGCCGGTAGAAGAAGTGGAGTTGAAGTCAGACTTGTCTTTTGAGGAAGAACCAGTGGAAATCTTAGACCGAGATGTTAAGGTGCTAAGAAAGAAAACCGTGCCGTTGGTCAAGGTTTTATGGTGAAATCACGGAGTGGAGGAAGCTACGTGGGAGCCTGAAGATGTAATTCGGCAACAATACCCTCACCTTTTTCAACCAGGAAAATTTCGAGGACGAAATTTTTTTTAGGAGGGTAGAGTTGTAACACCCTAAAATTCAAGTATCGATTTATTGCATGTTTTGGTGTTTAGATTATGAAGGAAAATTTTCTTATTTCTTTTTGTGCCTATTATAGTTCTGAAGAAGAGTATAGAATTATTCGGGTATGGAATAATTTTTAGTTTGAGAATTTATTGAAGTGAAGCAAGTGGCATTGACACTTAAGTTAAATTAAGTGTTAAAAAGTAGCATAAGATGAGTAAATGGCAAGGTGGTGTTGGCGCATGGGTTATAGCATGAGGAGAGTGGTTCGAATCCCTTGGATGGCATTTTGACAACTTTTATTTTGCTCTTCTATGGTAAGTGTCGGCCAAGCTTATTTATGGTAAGTGTTGACCTTGTTATTTTGGTTAGTATATCAAAGGAATAAGGTAAGAGTGAATTTTTGGTAGGGAATCAAGAAAATTTGGAAAGATATGGAGACATAGGGAAAGTATCAAGGAAAATGTTTTGGAAACAAAATCATGGCCATTTGACCATGCATATGGACGACAATATGGTCTAGGGGGAGCCGAATTTTTGGTGTTAGTTTGGCTAGGATTTGAAGTCTCTTTTTTGGTCATTCTTAGCATATGTGCAAAGTTTGCAATCCTTTCTCAACTTTTCTCCCTTGGCCGAATTTGTGCATTTGGTAAAGCCTAATTCTTTTGACCATTTGGTCATTTTCTTTGTTCATCTTTTGAATATTCTCTTGTGCCTCTTCTTAGTGCCGAAAGTGTTAGTACCAAAAAGACCATCTCTCTCTTTTGTTTTCTTTCTCCATTCTTTGAATGTACCTTGCTCTCCAATACATCTTTTTCTTTCTCTTTTCTTCTCTTTGAAAACTGAATCTTCATTATCATCTCTTCTCTCATATTTTATTTCTTTTCACTCATCCTTTTCTCCATTGTTTTTCTCCATGGCCGAATGTTAGTGAACCATAGCCGAATCATTTTTCTCTTTTCTTTGGTTATCATAGCCGAATCTTCCATCACTTAGAGACATCATTTTCAATCCTTTCTTTTCAACCGTGGACAAAAGGGTAAGAATTCTTTTTAGTTTCGTTTAGTTAGAAGTAGTCATGGCCAAATATTGATGGTGGTATGAAGGCTTTCTCAGATCGAAATAAACGTTCCTTCTATTAACGTTTATTTTTGTTATACTTTAGTGCGATAACGGAAGATCAGAAATCAAGTGGTCGTGAGTGACATAGAACGCTTGGATCGATTCTCCTTGTGGAACAAGAATATTTGTGGTAAGGAAATCTCGCGTTCTTAAAACCTTTAGTCATAATCGATATATATATTATTAGGACGTGCTAACGATCTTTGTCATTGAAGACAATCAAGATAGGGAAGAAACGGGCCGTGTATAGTGTTCGGAAGAAGGGTGGTACCGTTAATCCCCCTAAGTTTAAAAGAAGGACTGTTTCAGCAATCCGGGATTTCCCACCGGGTTGTGGACGTTCATCCGAGGAGAATCAATTGTTTGAAGTAGTTCGCACTCTCGAACCATTATTTGTTTGTGGATTTGATTCAGTTAACGAACCATCAATCGGGGAGAAACCGCAAGTAGAAGTAGTTCAAAAATCCGAGGGTAAATTTTAGATCGTTATGTTTAGATCGGTTTTATTATTAGATTATAGTGTTCTAATTATCGTGATACATTATAGGTGTTGACGAGCGGGAAAGTCTAGTTCTCACTATAACCAGGTGTGTAACTTCACACTCATTTCTCGGGTTAGATATCACTCCGTAAGTATTTTAATAAACCGTAAAAAAAAATGCAAAGTCGGAAATTATGTGATATTAACACTTTTGTGTAAAAGCATGAAAATGGTTAAAGTTGGAAAAAAAATTTGCTAGATCGATAAATTGAGCCGATAAATTGCTAGATCGATAAATTGCTAGATTGTTAAAATGGGCCAAAAATATTCTAGTTCGATGAATGGGCCAAAAATATTCTAGTTCGATGAATGGGCCAAAAATATTCTAGTTCGATAAATGGGCCAAAAATATTCTAGTTCGATATATGGGCCAAAGTCCGCTAAATTGCTAAAGGAACAATATACAAATTTGTTTTATGGGCCCAAATAAAAGGGTTAATTATAGACCCGTTTATAATTATGGATTATTTGATAAATTATTTTATGGCTATATTTTGTTATTCATACATAATTGCATGGGATGGGATACATGATGAATAGAAGTAAGGCCTGTGGCCATGAATCTAGTTCGGTGGCTCTGCCACAAAATTTGGCTTAATGCCTCTAGTTCGGTGACTATGTCACAATCTAGTTCGGTAGTGCACTACAATATTATTTTAAAGGCTAAATGCCTACGATTGGTGTGTTTGGCGGGGTGGGTTGACTTGATCCCCACAGGTGTGCTGGTTGGTACGGGGGTGTGTAGCGGATGGAAATTAAGCTTGGTTGGGAAATTCATTTTACCTGCATTTTATATATTTTATTTCATTTTATATTGTTAAAATTTGTAATTGGGCTCAAGCCCAAATTAATGCATTGATGGTCTGGCCCAATAATGGTGGTAAGTGAGTTACACACTGAGTTCTTTGTAACTCACCCCGTTTTATTATCCATCTCAGGTAATGGAAATTGATGTGGACTTGGGCTGGGGATGACTTGGTGGAGGCCATACTACGAGCTTGGGTTTTATAAACTATGAACTTTATTTAAGTTACTTATTTTAATTACTATTTTGGGTATGATGTAATAAGGCCTCTAATTATGTTTTTATGGATTGTTTTATGCGTGGATGGATTTAAATTTTATTTTTAGACTCTTAATATGGGCTTATGTTAAATCTATAAAGTTTTCTTAAAAATATTGTGTTTTATAACAATTTTGGACACCTAAATTACTTTTCAAATTCTTTCAAATTCTTTTAAAACTACGTTAAGGTTTTGACTAATATATATATAAGATTTCAAACAAGTATTTTTCTTAATTCATAATCATTGTACTTAGTTTTTATTAAACCTTATTTCTAAAGGTTTTACATTACTGTTTTACTTAAGTCATTAGAGAATTTTGGATGTTCGTTCGGTGTGGCAAACCAAATCTCGTCTTAACGCATAGACCTGGTTTGGGGTGTTACATTACACCAACTAAATTAGGATCTTAAATAATAGTACAGATATATAATTCATGAAAGTAATAAAGAGTACATAATAAAATTAAAATGTATAAAATATCAAAATAAAGTTTTAGTTTTGTGGTAAATTAAAGTTTTTATGAATGAAATTGGTTTGAGTTTAAATCCCATCACGTGCATATTTTTATTAGTCTTTTTTAAAATAAAAAAATACTAAATTACCTTCAATAATATAACTTATTTTAATTATGAAAGGGCATTTCCATAATTTCCCTAATTGATGACCCGGTTGAGGTGACACCAACTCAGTCAGGAACTTAAATAATTGTATAAATGTACAATTGATTAAAGTAATAAAGTGTGCATAACAAGATTAAAATGTATAAAAATATTAAAATAAAATTTTAGTTGCATGGTAAATTAAATGTTTTACTAATACAATTGGTTTGGGTTCAAATCTCACCATATGCATAATTTTATTAGTTGTTTTAAATAAAAATACTAAAGTACCATTGAATAATATAACTTATTTTAACTAGAAATCCTATCACACACATCTGCGTGTGGAAACCACAAATTTAGAACACAAATGTCTTGTAACACCCCTTCCTCGATTAGAGGTCAATCTTTGAAAACAAGGCTGCTCTCTTCAGTTGATCAAACAAATCATCAAGTCAGGGTTATTCAAGATTTCTTGAAAGTTGCTTTTGACAGATAAAAGTCCTGTGACGATTTAAAAAAGAAAAGATATTGAGTTTGAGATCGGTGATAAATTTTTCTTGAATTTAAGCTTTTGATATTCGGCCAAGCAAATTGGTATGTAATTCAAGTCCTTTTTCTTGTAATTTTTATATATTTGAGGTCGAGAATGCTTGATTTAGCTAGCCTATGTACCAATTTGTAAAACTATTAAAGTTTTTAAAAGTTGTCATTGTTGATTTCTTTAAGAATTATGCTTGAAATTGATAGGTTTTAAGCTTAGATTATCAAAAGGACTAGATTGTAAATTTGATTTAGCTTAATTATAACTTTGTTACATTAGGGACTAAATTGAATAAAAGTAAAACTTTTCATGAATTTAGGCTAGAAATAGAAAGTATAAGGTCCCCTAATGAGAATATATGAAATCAGATTTTAATCAGAAGCTAGGAATTGAAATCTATTATGACTATCTTGAGTTTAGGGATTCAATTGAATAAAATGTACAATTTTAGGGATATCAAAAAATTGAATTCATATAGGTTCATTCATATCATGTCATAATATGAAAATGTTTGGTATTGATTGGTTATAAAAAATAATTGTATAGATTAAGAATTGGATCGAAGTGGAGTTAATCGCAGAAAAGCTAAAAATTGTTGATTAGTCCCTAAAGAATCAACTTGTTTGGTGTCCCTCTTTGTGTTATATATGTATGCTTGTGTTTAATTTAATATATGAATGTTTCTATATAGATGAAATATTATAGAATTTGCCATACTTTGTAACACCCCACACCCAACCTAGATGTTATGGCCAGATCTTAAGGTATTGCGCTTCACAATTGAAAACCCAAATTAGAATCTAGCTTTGAAAATCATGTGATCTAAAAATATTGATTTTAGCTAACCTTTTATGCATTTTTAGAAAATCTTATACTTGAAAACACTTGTTTTACAGTAAAGTCACTTAATCACTTGCTTAGTATAGCAATGGAAATTTTCAGAGTTTTAGTTTTGAAAATCGATTTCTAATTTGATAATTCGTAAAATTTTGCAGTTTTATGTTAAAAATACCAAAATCTGACAAAATAAACAAAAACCATAAAGCAAAGTCCAAAAACAGATTTACAATCCAAAATTCCTTAAATGAATTAAACATAAATCGTTTTATATTATTATTCAGAAAATCAATCCGAACTCCCGCATGCCGCCCGATCCTAAGTTTGCTGATTACCTAAGAAGGAAATTAATTGGGTGAGCTTACAAGCTCAAAGTGTAACTCAGCCATACAAACAAAACAGATAATAGAATCACACAGAAGTCAAAAGTCGAACATAATACACAACATGACATATTATGCAATGTAACATAATGATCAAATTAGATACGGATGGCATGGCATATCATGCGATGCAACACTTAATACAGAACAAATATAGATCCTAACCCCATCCACTACACATAATCTTCATCCATCCCTACACACCAATAGAGTAATAAATACCCATCCAACCCCACACACCGATAAGTGAGTGTATGTCACTATACAGAAAAGTGCAGTCAAAGCTTCCAGTAATAATGCGGTAATCCCCCGAAATCAAATAATTGTGGTCAAGTTACCAAAATTGCAGTCAAACTGTCAGAACAGATATGAGGTTAAACCACCAGATAAGTGATCCATTGTAATTCGATGTAGCAAATGAAACTAGTTTTCATACTTAAATAGCTTGAAGGCGAGCAGTTTTATTATGTTTTAGTTAGACTTTCGATCTTAGTTTTAATTTCAATAAATAGTGTAAATTGAGTCTTTTTATGACCTTAATGACCGAATAAGGCCTAAAGGTGAGCTAACGTACTTAGTGAGTGTGCAGGACACCATTCAAAGGCATAAGAGCTCGAGGTTGGCTGTCGTGTTGCAACACAAGAAGCCTAATGTCGCAACATAGGGAGACAAATACAAGAATATCAAGACTGTCTTTGCTGTCGTGACACACCTCTGAAGCCAAACCTGAACCAGAGTATACTTCTTGTGATGTCATGACACAAACATTGGGTGTCGCGACACTAGCCCGGTACGGGAAAGATTTATGAGCTCGAGGCATTTTGGTCCGCACAATAAAAATTAATACAAAAACGTCAACAAACTTAGGGTTAAGGATGATGACCAACTCTATAAATAGGCTCTTTAGACACTTGTTTAGGAGAGTTTTCACAGTTCAGAATTTTCTTTGTAATTAGTTTTATGTTTTTCCTTTCTTTTAAGCATTAGATTTCTTTTCAGTTCTTTCCATTCATGTTCTTCAGAGAACTTGATTTGTAGACACAATCAAACTATTGAGGATTTCTGCGTGTTCATTAATCAAATAAAATCAGGGTTCTCTTAACTTATTAGTTTACTGGAAGATCGAGAGATCATGCTAGTGTAACAACTAGTTGATTGAAAAGAAACCCGAAATAGGAATTAGTTATGACTACCAAAGCGATCTAATCACCCATGCCTAGATTTGGTTAAGTTTAGATATCAGTTGTCCGAAGACCGTTTATTTATGCAATGTTTACTTCTTTATTTATAAAAAAACCTAAAAACTTTTTTTTATGTTCAATCGTAATATAATTTATTTATATTACAAATTAATTCTATTTGCGTTTAGGTTAACATTAATTTAGTAGTCGCCTCCCTTGGGTACAATCCTCGGAGTACTCACCTACTTTGTTGTAACTATATTACAACCTGACCCGTATACTTGCAGACACAGCCTCATTCTTACATCTTTAGTTGCAGTCTTCACACTCTGGACGTTGGTACGTCCGGAGGTAGTCAATAAGGCAAATCATTAAACTGCCAACACTTCCTTCGTCACATAATCATCCCACCCCAATACACATGCAACAATAACATAACCAGATATTCAGATGCACAAAGATCAGACATGCTTACATATCAGAATCATGCTAATGACATACTAAGAATTTTCAGATCAGATACATATTTACTTCAATTAACATGCTTTGAGAAAGTACTCATACAAAGGAAAAACCTCAGATTCATATACCAGAAACATGAGTATCACTTAGCAAAACCTATAACATTATTGACCTTGAAACGCACTTTGAAATGTGTCCCTATCTAAATTTTACAAAAAATGGGCTCACAAGCCCGTGTAGACCTTACGGCTTACCTGGTCTAGCCTATGTGGCCCACACTGCCTGGAATATGGTCGTGTGATTCACATGGTCTGGCACACGGCCGTGTGACATTGACAGAATATTTTCTAGATTCGTGTCGTTCACTATTTTTCGAGATAGAAGGTACACACCTAGTCGTTTTTTATGCCAACATAACAACAACTAAAAATGACAAAAAAAAACCTTAACGGTTTAGCAATAAAACAAGGATCATCCTCAACAACCGAACTAACACATTAAGTCTATAACCTTAGACAATAGAACACTTACCCTTAGCGACTAAGGTTTAACGCACTCACGACGCTGATGGTCAATGCGCATCTTGATTCTCACTTAGATAAATCGTACAACAAATCGATTACATGCCCTATACTAAATCAAACCAGATATTAACATTCTCAAGAAGTGAGTGAATACATAGAGGTTATAGATAAGAAGCACAACTAACAACTATATTTCCCCTTACCACACACGAAAAAATGAATAAACTCACAACGAATATTGGCACAAAGCAATTCAGCAATAGAAGAGCAGGGAAGTATAGAAACTTCAAGAAAACAGAATGATAAACGATAATCAAGGGAATTGGAAACATGAGAAAAATAGAGAGCAAAAACTTGGAAGAAAGAAAAGAAAAGAAAAGAAACAATGAAAGACTAGAGAAAGAAGAAGAGGGATGGCAAAAGAGAGAGTGTGTGGCAGAGTGGGTAAGTGATTTGAAAGAATTTTGGGGAGTGATTTTCTCAAAACAAAATTAAAAAAAAAACAAAATCCTAAACTACTAGATTTCTGCTAACTTATCAGTTGACCAGAATTCGAATCCAATCCAAATATTGGCCACATGGGCGGAACACACAAAGCCATAGCAAAAATATTCACTTTGCACTCATGGGATTTGAACATAGAACCTCTAGGTAAGCTGCAGCCTTACCACTAAACCAACAGGTTCATTCTTTCCAACAATTACCCAGAATTTAAAGATATGTCAGATGTTCTAAGTCAAGGGTTGGAATAAAAATAACAAAAATTAAAGAGAAAATATTTGAATACATGACCTCTCACACAAAAACACAACACTTAACCACTACAATAGATTAATTCACTTGACACAAATCCTGCAAAATTTGTTTAAAAACAAGGCGTGACCACTCTCTTGATTCACAAACCCAATTTCTACTAATCTGGCTTTTAGGATGTGACAACTCTCCCCTCCTTAAAAAGAATTTCATCCTCGAAATTCATGCTATCACACCATTCACTTAACCACAAAATTCATAACCTTTCAGACCAAACTAACCACCACACTTCCCCTGGGCAACTCTGATTTCAATGCAAGTCAGAGAATACCTCACCTTAAACCTCCAACGGACTTCCTATTCACTATCACAGATTGCCTCGTGGGACTATCTGCAGAAGGATCACTAACGATTTCCTCTACCCCAAATTCTTATAAATGCTACTAATAGAAAACATTTGAGTACAACCAATTCTCAATTACTGTAAGCTACAATTGGAATGGATCACAAAAGTAACTGTATTGACTCTAATTACGTATCGATCCCTTTGACGCCTAGCTGCATAAACCAGTCTTTACTTCCATTTTTTAGCCGAACCTTGGATCTGACTAAGAAAATGACACGAGCAACCCCCAAAACGGTGCTCAACGTATCCACATCTAAAACATGCCCCTATTTTCCTCCAACACTAGCTTGGATGGAGCCTACCACAGAAAATACAAATCGGAGCCCTATCCAAACCAACAACTGCCTCAACCAACTAAGGTTTGTCTACTCTGGCCCACTTCCAAGGTCGCAGGTTGAAGCAAGTAGAACAAAAACCCCTATTATTCCGTACTTTTTTCCTTTCCTTTTTCTCACTTTCCAAGAAATTACTCACTTCCACTATTTGGTCTCATTTGACCGGAGTTGCTCAGTCACTAACCCTCGGCCCATAAATCCAGATTGGGCCATAGTGGCCCTCTGCAAAACCCTAGGCATAGCCTGGGACATTGCATTGTCCCTTACACCCTGATTACCAGTCTTAGTAGTAAGTGTCTCAATCGTCCCATTTGTTTCTAGATTGGGCATGTTGCCTAGAGGAGAGGACTCTGCTTGATCCACTCGACAATGTCCACCACACCCTCGTATACCAAAAGTACTCATATACCTAACTACAGTTCAAAATTTCTATAGATTAGCTTAGGTTATTTTTAATTCCTAAGTCTAAAGTTTAGCAAAAGTAACATAGTCCCTTTTCTTAAAGTAGAAAGGCTTTATCCTAAAGTCTCCACAATTTACCAGTTGACTAAAGTAGCTAAAGTATAAGTGACTAAATTATAAGTAACTTACTTGGATTGGCATTTGTGTCTCGAATTCACATTTCCAAAATCTTAGTAAATTTTATGTAAATCTACTTATATCCTAATTTCCAAAAATTTTCTTTAAAATCAGAAATTGAAAATTACGTATGCAATTTTAAAACAAAAACCACAGCGCGACTTTTGAACATCAATTCTAATACCATTACCAGCATAGATATGTGGTTAAACCACCAGATAAGTCAGATCATTAAACTGCCAACACTTCCTCCGTCACATAATTATCCCACCCAATTGAAATGCAACAATATCATAATCAGATATTCAGATGCACAAAGATCAGACATGCTTACATATCTATAATCATGCTAATGACATATTCAGAATTTTCAGATCAAATACAGATTTACTTCAATTAACATGCTTTCATAAAGTACTCCTACAAAGGCAAAACCATAGATTCATATACCAGAAACATGAGTATCACTTAGCAAACCCTATAATATTGTTGACCTTGAAGCGCACTTCGAAACACGACCTTAACTAAATTTTACAGAAAATGGGCTCACAAGCCTGTGTGGCCCATACAACTTACTTGGTCCAGCTCGTGTAGCCCTCACGGCCTGGAACATGGCCGTGTGATTCACACGGCCTGGCACACGGTCATGTGGCATCAACAGAATGTTTTTCAAATTAGCGTTGTTCACTATTTTTCGGGATAAAAGGTACACACCTGGTCGTTTTATTGATGCCAACACAACAACAACAATACCAACACCTAAAATCGACAACCAAATTAAAGGGGTAGCAAAAAAACGAGGATCATCCTCAACAAATGAACTAACACATTAAGTCCCTAACCTTAGGCAATAGAACACTTACCCCTAGTGACTATGATTTAATGCCCTCACGAGGCTGATGGTCAGTGTGCCTCTTGATTCTCACCTAGACAAATTGTACAACAAATTAAGTAAATACCCCATACTAAATCAAACAAGATACTAACATTCTCAAGAAGTGAGCGAGTACACAGAGGTTATAGATAAGAAGCACAACTAACAACTATATTTCCCTTACCACACACGGAAAAACAATGAAACTCGCAACAGATATTGGCACAAAGTAATTCGGTAACAGAAGAGCAGGGAAGTATAGAAACGGTGAGAAAACAAAATAATAAACAATAATGTAGAGAATTGGAAACGTAAGAAAAATAGAGAGCAAAAACTTGGAAGAAAGAAAAGGAAAGAAAAAACTAAAAGAATGGAGAGTGAAGAAGAGGGACCGACGAGAGAGAGAGTGGGTAAGTAAGTTTAGAGAACTTTGGGGAGTGATTTTCTCAAAAAAATTTAAAAAAAAAAACCAAAATCCTAAACTACCAGGTTTTTGCTAACTTATCAATTGACCAGAATTTGAATCCAACCCAAATACGGCATAGGACAAAGCAAAAATATTTTCACTTTGCACACACGGGATTTGAACACAGAACCTCTGGGTAAGCTAAAGCCTTACCACTGAACCAACAGGCTCATTCTTACTAACAATTACCTAGAATTTAAAGATATGTCAGATGTTCTAAGTCTAGGGTTGGAATAAAAATAAAAAAAAATAAAGAGAAGGGATTTGAACACAGGACCTCTCACACACAAACACAACACTTAACCACTACAACAGATTAATTCACTAGACACAAATCCTACAACATTTGTTTAAAAACACTACATGAACACTCTTTCGGTTCACTAACCCAATTTTTACTAACCCAAATTTTGGGATGTGATAACTCTCCCTCCTTAAAAAGAATTTCGTCCTCGAAATTCATGTTGCCACACCATTCACTTAACCATAAAATTCGTAACCATTTTGTCCAAACTGACCACTATGCTTCCATTGCGCAACTCTAATTTCAATGCAAGTCAAAGAATACATGACCTTAACCTCCAACGGACTAACTATTTATTATCACAGATTGCCTCGTGGTGTTATCTACAGAATGATCACTAACGATTTCCTCTACCCAAAATTATTAGAAACACTACTAATAGCAAACATTTGAGTAAAACCAATTCTCCATGATTGTAAGGTACAATTGGAATGGATCACAAAAGTACCTGTATTGAATCCAGTTACGTATCGATCCCCTTAACGCCTAACTACATAAACTAATATCTACTTCCATTTTTTAGCCGAAGCTTGCATCTGACTAAGAAAATGACGCGAGCAATCCCTAACACAATGCTCAACGGATTCACATCTAAAACATGCCCCTATTTTCCTCCAACACTCGCCCGGATGGAGCCTACTACAGAAAATACAAATCGGAGCCCTATCCACACCCACAACTGCTTCAACCAGCTAAGGTTTGTCTATTCTGGCTCGCTTCCAAGGTCGCGGGTTCAAGCAAGTATAAAAAACCCTCTTATTTCGTACTCTAATCCTATCTTTTTTTTTTCATTTTCCAAGCAATTAATCACTTCCACTATCTTGGTCTCATTCGATCGGAGTTGCTAAGTCATTGACCCTTAGCCCATAGGTCCAGATTGGGCGATAGTGACCCTCTGCAAAACCCTAGGCATAGCCTGAGACATAACATCGTCCCCAACGCCCTGATTACATGTATCAACTGTCCCACTTGTTTCTAGATTAGGCATGTTACCCAAAGAAGAGGACTCAGCTTGAGCCACTCGACGACGTCCACCACACCCTCGTGTACTACAAGTACTCATTATATCTAACTACAATTTAGAATTTCTATAGATTAGCTGAGGCTATTTTTAATTCCTAAGTCTAAAGTTTAGCAGAAGTAACATAGTCTTTTTTCCTAAAATAGAAAGGTTTTATTCTACAGTCTTTACAATTTACCAGTTGACTAAAGTAGCTAAAGTATAAGTGATTGAAGTACAAGTAACTTACTTGGATCGGCGTCAGAGTTTCGAATTCACATTTCCAAAATCTTAGTACATTTTATGTAAATTTACTAATATCATAATTTCCAAAAATTTCTTTTAAATCAGAAATTGAAAATTACGTATGCAATTTTAAAATAAAAATCACAGCCCGAGTTTTGAACCTAGGCTCTAATACCACCAAATATAACACCTCACACCCTGCCTAGACGTTATGGCTAGATCTTGAGGTATTACGCTTCACGATTGAAAACCCAAATTAAAGTCTGACTTTGGAAATCATGTGATCTAAAAATATTAATTTTAGAAAACCTTTTACGCGTTTTTAGAAAATCTCATACTTGAAAATACTTATTTTATAGTAAAATCACTTAATCACTTGCTTAGTATAGCAACTTAAATTTTTAGAGTTTTAGTTTTGAAAACCGATTTCTAATTTGATAATTCATACGATTCTGCATTTTTATGTTAAATATACCAAAATCTGACAAAAAGAACAAAAACCATAAAGCAAAGTCTAAAAACAGATTTACAGTTCAAAAGTTCATAAATTAATTAAACATAAATTGTTTTATATTATTATCTAGAGAATCAATTTGAGCTCTTGCACATCACTCGATCTTAAGTTTGTTGATTAACTGAGAAGGAAAATAATTGGGTGAGCTTACAAGCTCGTGTGTAACTCAACCCATACAAATAGAACAGATAGCATAATCACATAGAAGTCAGAAATTGAACTGAATACACAGCATGGCTCACTATGTAATGCAACATAATGATCAGATCAAATACAGATGGCATGGCATATCATGTGCAACACTTAATACAAAATAAATACAGATCCTACAACCATTTGCTACACACCATCTCCATCCATCCCTACACACCAATAGGGTAATAAATACCCACCCAACCGCATACACCAATAAGTGAGCGTATGTCACTATAAAGAAAGGTGCAGTCAAAGCTGCCAAAAATAAAGTCGTAATCTGCCAGAATCAGATAAGTGTGGTCAAGCCACCAGAATTGAAGTCAAATTGCCAAAACAGATATGTGGTTAATGTAACATCTCAGTTTAGGGCCTAGTCAGAATAGTGGTTCGAGACCACAAATCCGAGGGTTATGAATGAGTTTTTGAGGTTTATATCATGTATGCATGCTAGTGTGAAAGTTTCATGAAGCAATTTTGTGAAATTGTGGTTGAATTGTCCAAAAGGACTAAATTGCAAAAGTTGCAAAATGTGTGTTTCTAGAAGCTATTTGTGTGAAATAGCTTTAGATTATTAATTAGAGGTCCTTAGATAGCAATTTACCCAAATTCTAATTTTTGGAAAAAATGGGCATGGATGAGTCAAAATTTGAAGTTTATCAAAAGGGCATTTTGGTCATTTATCAAATAAGTGATTAAAATAGGTGAAAAGATGACAAATTCATTCATCTTCTTCCCCTTTAGCTGCCAAAAATTTGAGAAGCCATTGTTAGGGTTCTTTCAATTTTCAAGCTTGCTAGTAAGTGCTCTTAAGGCCCGGTTTTGATATTCTTTGTATTTTTGAAGTCCTGGTAGCATGAGTAAGCTATTTTTAGCTATTTGATGAGCTATAATGGATGTTCAAAAATGTGGTCATGAATGACATGCATGTATTTTGATGTTTTATGGAAGATTATGAAAGCTTGATGTAGTAGAAACATCTTTTGTTAAGTGATTTTCCATGAAAATGCATGTAGGGACTTGATTGTGAAAAACTTTAGTTTGGTCATACATGTGTGATTTAGTGAGATTTGATGAATGCTTTAGTTGAGTAAGTGGTTCGGCTAAGCATGAAAGGATAGAAAGTTGAATAAAAATCACTTTACGAGCCTTGGGGCTAAAGTGTAAAAATGAGGAAGTTTAGGGGCAAAATAGTAATTTTGCTAAAGTATGAAATGTGGGTCAATTTAGTCAATGGGTATATTGAATAAGCTGAATTATTCATTATAGATCAAGAAAGACGAAGCCTGGATCGAAACTGAGGCAAAAGTAAGATGGTGGACTAAATTGCATATTTCTATACTTTTGAGTATCGAGGTAAGTCTATGCATAAATAATGCATTCATACTTACAATTTGTTAATGCTAGCTAGTGTGTAGCATATTTGAGAACCTATGTGGGATGAATGTAGTAGAAAACGTGGAATGAATGTATGATCGAGAATGATTATGTAAGTAGACTTGTGCATGTGTTGTGATAATGCTAGGTGGTGGGCTAAGTGCGATACCATTCTAATGCATATTGACGATGAGCTAGCTATGTGCGATACTATCGTAAGGTATATCGTTTGGTGAGCTATGTGCTGAATCACTATGAATACCTTTGTGGTAGGCTAAGTGCGATACCACCTTATTAATCAATTGTGGTGTGCTAAGTGCGAAACCACTGAGATATTAACTGTGTGGATTAACTGTGTGTATTAGCTGTGTGTGATAGCTGTATAGATTAATTACGTGAATTAGCTGTGTGGATTAGTTATGTGAACTAGCTGTGTGAATAGGCTGTGTGGATAAGTTATGTGGATAAACTGTGTGGATGTATTACGAGAAATAATGACGTGTTGTATATTGTGTAAACGTGACATAGAATGCAGGGGTGCATTTCGATGGTTATGAGTATGTGACTCATGATGTGTTGGAAATGTGGTAAAGGATAGAAAGAGTAAGCATAGTTGTGAATTACTTGTTGGTATAATGCTAATGGTTGCTTAGCTTATACTATGTTGCTTAATTGTTTATGTGTAAACTTACTAAGCTCAAAGCTTACTCTCTTTCTTTTCCCTTGTCTTATAGATTAAAAGCATTGAATCGAGATACGAGGATCATCAGAAGATAGCCCACATATCAGCACACTTTGGTACATGAAACTTAATGTTTTGTATATGGCATGTATAGGGGCTAGACAAGTTAGTGGATTTTGTTATAAATGGCTAAGATGTGTTGGCCTTTAGATGGATAGCTTATTTTGTATAATGCCATGGGTGTTGGCTATTACATTATATGAAAGAAAGATGTAGTTTTCTATGTGAGAATGTACTTCAATTTGAGATGATTATGATGGTGTTAGATGAGTATATGTTGTGTATGTTAGAAGGGTGAAAAGAACTTGACACTTAGTCTTGTTCTTGACCATGTGGATGGACACACGGGCGTGTGTCTAGGCCATGTGTGACACACGGTCAGCCCACGGGCGTGTGCTGTGGCCGTGCATCACCTGCACGTTAACATTTTAAATCAGGATAGTCCACGGGCTAGCCACACGGGCGTGTGACTAGGCTTTGAGGCCGTGTGTGTGAAGTCAGTGTGCACCACGGGCGGTAAGCACGGGCGTGTGCCTTGGCCGTGGGGCATTGGCAGAATGTTGGGTTTTTAGGCACGGTTTGGGGACATTGGCGTGTGTGTCCATGCACGGGCGTGTCTAATCTTGCACGGGCGTGTGAGACCTGTAGAAAAGAGAAAAATTTTAAGGATCGTAAAAGTTCCGGATTAGTCTTGAGAGCCCTCGTGTGTATGAGTGAGGCCTCGTAAGTCGAGAATGAGGTTGTAGAGAGTAATGACGTTGAGCCTAAGTGGTGATTAAGTGGTTTGAGTTCGGTAACGCCTCGGGCCCAGTTCTCGGCGTAGAACCCAGGTGAGGGGTGTTACATTTAGTGGTATCAGAGCTATGGTTTAGCCGTTTCTAGGACTACCGTAGCAGGTGTAAGAGTCTAGCTATACATGCCATAAGTGTACAATGATAATGTGGTGGTTTCTGATGATTTAAATCTTGTTTATTATAGTATATAGATTCCGATCCATTGACTGCTGATGAAGCAGCGAGTAACGCGCCGGCTCCTACGCAAGGGACCGCGCCCGTTGAGAGTGGACCCGAGGTCAGGGGTCAAGGGGAAGAGGCACGGGAAGCTTTTCTCCAAATGATGAGTAATTGGTACTCGAATTATGTTCGAGCGAACCCTAATGCTCAACCTCCTCCACCTCCTCCTATACCTCAGCCAAATCCTGTGGCTCCCCAAGGTATGGATGTGGTAAGGATATCGAAACCCTCAGTGGATAAGATTAGGAAACACGGGGCTGAGTAGTTTAGAGCTAAGGTAGATGATGACCCAGAGAGGGCAGAGTTCTGGTTGGATAACTCGATGAGGGTGTTCGATGAGCTCTCATGTACACCTGAGGAGAGTTTGAAGTGTGCTGTATCATTGCTGAGAGATTCGGCATACCATTGGTGGAAGACGCTGACGTTAGTGGTCCCGAAAGAGCGGGTGACGTGGGACTTCTTTCTGGAAGAGTTCCGAAAGAAGTATATAAGCCAGAGGTTTACTGATCGAAAAAGGAAATAATTCCTTGAGCTGAAGCAAGGAAGGATGACAGTAGCAGAATACGAGCGTGAGTTTGTTAGGTTTAGCAAATACGCTCAAGAATGTGTTCGACAGAGACCATCTTGTGCAAGAGGTTTGAAGATGGGCTGAATGAGGATATCAAACTCCTAGTGGGCATTTTGGAATTGAAAGAATTTGTGGTATTAGTTGAGAGGGCAAGTAAGGCCGAGGAATTAAGTTCAGAAAAGAGAAGGGCTGTAAGTGAAGCCCGAGATGCGAGAAAGAGGCCGATGGGCAAGTCGTATCAAGCCCAGTCGAAAAGATCCAAGGAAGTGAATCCTCAGACGACAGCACCAGTGGGTTATTCGCATCGAGACTTGGGCAATACTCGTTCGGGTTCGAGAGTCCAAGCCCCCTCGATGGAAAGTGTGGGCAATACAAAGAGTAGACCTGAGTGTCCTAGTTGTGGTAGGTATCACACCGGAGAGTGTTGGGGAAACAGTCAGAAATTTTATAAGTGTGGTTCCCCTGACCACTTTATCCGTAGCTGTCCCGAGAGGGATGATAAGGAAGAGAAGCAGAAAGTGAGACCTAGTGATGTATCTACGAGGGGTAGACCACCAAGGAACCCAAGAGGTGGGGCTAGTGGTAGAGGTGCGCCCAGAGATTCTGCTGTGAGACCAGAGGGTCGGGCACCTGTGAGGACGTATGCCATTCGCGCTCGCGAAGAGGCATCCTTCCCTGATGTGATAACGGGTACTTTTTCTCTCTATGACACCTTCGTTATTGCTTTAATAGATCCAGGGTCTACTCATTCTTATATTTGCATGAGGTTAGCATCTTGTTTGATTATGACCGTTGAGTCTACGGACATAGTGGTTAAGGTGTCAAACCCGTTAGGGAAGCATGTGTTAATGGACAGAGTGTGTAAGAATTGTCCTTTATTGATTGAGAATCATTGTTTTCCGGCAAACCTTATGTTGTTGCCGTTTGGTGAGTTTGATTTAATCCTAGGCATGGATTGGTTGACTACCCATAATGTCTTAGTGAACTATGGTAGTAAGTTTATTGAACTGAAATGTGAGAGTGGAGATGTGGTTCGGGTTGAATCAGGTGGATTGGACAGTCTACCTGTGATGATTTCTTCCTTAGTGGCTGAGAAATGTTTGAGGAAAGGATGTGAGTCCTATCTTGCGTTTGTGTTGAATACTCAAGAGGTTGGAGTAGAGTTTAAAATAGTGCCAGTGGTATGTGAGTACCCTGATGTATTTCCTGAAGAGTTACCCGGATTACCTCCAGTGAGAGAGGTTGAGTTTGGAATTGAGTTGGTTCCAGGAACGACACCTATTCCAATTGCTCCGTACAGAATGGCACCTGTAGAGTTGAAGGAACTGAAGGTTCAGTTGCAAGAGTTGACAGATAAGGGTTTTGCAAGACCGAGCTACTCGTCGTGGGGTGCTCCGGTATTGTTTGTGAAGAAGAAAAATGGGTCTATGATATTGTGTATAGACTATAGGCAGCTTAACAAAGTGACGGTTAAGAATAAGTATCCTTTACCAAGGATTGATGATCTTTTTAATCAACTGAAGGGAGCTACAGTGTTCTCCAAGTAGACTTGAGGTCTGGTTATTATCAGCTCAGAGTGAAAGAGCAAGATGTGTTGAAAACTGCATTTCGGTCAAGGTATGGCCATTATGAGTTTTTGGTTATGCCGTTTGGTTTGACGAATGCACCTGCGATTTTTATGGATCTGATGAACCGTGTTTTCAGACCATATGTGGACAAGTTTGTGGTTATCTTTATTGACGACATATTGATCTACTCTCGGGATGAGAACGATCATGAAGAGCACTTGAGAATTGTCTTGCAAACTTTGAGAGATAAACAGTTGTATGCTAAGTTTAGCAAGAGTGAGTTTTGGCTCCGAGAGGTCGGATTCCTAGGCACATGGTGTCAGGTGATGGTGTCAGAGTTGACCCGAGTAAAATATCGGTTGTTATGGATTGGAAATCGCTGAGGAACGTGTCAAAAATTAGAAGTTTCTTGGGATTAGCAGGATATTACAGACATTTCGTAAAGGGGTTCTCTGTGATTGCTACCCCGATGACGAAGCTATTACATAAGGATGTCAAGTTTGAATGGACTGAGACATGTCAACAGAGCTTCGAGAGACTGAAAATAATGTTGACTGAGGCACCGGTTTTGCTTCAACCAGAATCAGAGAAGGAGTTTATGGTTTATAGTGATGCGTCGTTTAATGGTCTCGGTTGCGTGTTGATGCAAGAGGGTAAGGTAATCGCTTACGCTTCGAGGCAGTTAAAACTGCACGAGAAGAATTATCCGACTCACGATTTGGAGTTGGCTGCGATTGTGTTTGCGTTAAAGATTTGGCGACATTATTTGTATGGTGAAAAGTGCCGAATCTTTACGGATCACAAGAGTTTAAAATATTTGATGGATTAGAAGGATCTGAATCTGAGACAGAGACGGTGGCTTGAATTGTTAAAAGACTATGAGTTAGTCATTGATTACCACCCGGGAAAAGCGAATGTGGTTGCGGATGCCGTGAGTAGGAAATCCCTGTATGCTCTAAGAGTTATGAGAACGAGTTTAGCATTGTCTGATGATGGTGCTATTTTGGCAGAGTTGAGAGCTAGGCCACTATTTGTTCAACAAATATGTGAAGCTCAGAGAAATGATAGCGAGATGCAAGCTAAGATAGCTAAGTGAGGGTCGGAATGTGATTCTAATTTTCGAGTGAATTTGAATGGTTGTCTGATGTATCGCGATAGAATTTGTGTTCCTAAAAATGAGGAGTTGATTCGAAAAGTTTTGCATGAAGCCCACAGTGGATGCTTGTCAGTACATCCGGGCAGTACGAAAATGTACAACGACTTGAGGAAGTTGTATTGGTGGCCGGGTATGAAAAGAGATATTTCAGAGTTTGTGACTAAGTGTCTGATTTGCCAACAAGTGAAAGCTGAGCATCAAGTGCCTTCGGGATTGCTTCAGCCAGTGATGGTTCTCGAATGGAAGTGGGATCGAGTTACCATGGATTTTGTAACGGGGTTGCCAATGACTCCGAGAAAGAGAGATGTTGTGTGGGTTGTTGTGGATAGATTGACGAAGTCGGCTCGCTTTATTCCAGTACGTGTTGATTATTCATTGGATAAGTTAGCTGCGTTGTATGTGGCAGAGATAGTGAGATTACATGGTGTACCTGTGTCTATTATATCGGATAGAGATCCGAGGTTTACTTCGAGATTTTTGAAGAAGTTGCAAGAGGCCATGGGTACGAGATTGAATTTCAGTACTGCGTTCCATCCGCAATCCGATGGTCAGTCTGAAAGAGTGATTCAAGTTCTTGAAGATATGCTTCGATGCTGTGTGTTAGAATTCGAAGGTAGTTGGGAGAGATATCTACCTTTGGTCGAATTCGCCTATAACAATAGTTATCAGTCGAGTATACAGATGGCACCGTATGAGGCTTTGTATGGCCGTAAGTGTCGGACTCCTTTGTATTGGACCGAGCTTAGTGAGAAGCGGATCCATGGGGTCGATCTACTGAAAGAAACCGAAGAGAAAGTGAAAGTAATCCGTAATAGTCTGAAAAGTCGCCTGGACGCATGGAAGTCGATGCGGATTTGAAAAGAAAAGAAATTGAGTTTGAGGTAGGCGACAAAGTATTTTTGAAAGTATTGACGTGGAAGAAGATTATGAGATTTGGACGGAAAGGGAAATAGAGTCCAAGGTTCATAGGGCCGTATGAGATTACAGACAGAATTAGGCCTATAGCTTACCGGTTGGCTTTGCCGGTAGAGTTGGAAAAGATTCATAATGAATTCCATGTGTCGATGTTACGACGGTATCGCTCCGATCCTTCACATGTGATTCCTTCAACGGAGATTGAGATAAGACCGGATATTTCTTATGAAGAGGAGCCGATTAAGATCTTAGCTCGAGAAGTGAAACAGTTGAGAAATAAGTGCATAGCACTAGTGAAAGTGTTATGGCAGAAACATGGCGTGGAAGAGGCTACGTGGGAAACGGAAGAAGCTATGAGAGAGCAACATCCAAACCTCTTTTCTTGGTAAGATTTTTTGGGGAATCTCTAAAGGGGGAGAGTTGTAACATCCCGATTTAGGGCCTAGTCAGAATAGTGGTTCGAGACCACAAATCTGAGGGTTATGAATGAGTTTTTGAGGTTTATATTATGTATGCATGCTAGTGTGAAAGTTTCATGAAGCAATTTTGTGAAATTGTGGTTGAATTGTCCAAAAGGACTAAATTGCAAAAGTTGCAAAATGTGTGTTTCTAGAAGCTATTTGTGTGAAATAGCTTTAGATTATTAATTAGAGGTCCTTAAATAGCAATTTACCCAAATTCTAATTTTTGGACAAAAATGGGCATGGATGAGTCAAAATTTGAAGTTTATCAAAAGGGCATTTTGGTCATTTATCAAATAAGTGATTAAAATAGGTGAAAAGATGACAAATTCATTCTTCTTCCCCTTTAGCTGCCGAAAATTTGAGAAGCCATTGTTAGGGTTCTTTCAATTTTTCAAGCTTGCTAGTAAGTGCTCTTAAGCCCGGTTTTGATATTCTTTGTATTTTTGAAGTCCCTGTGAGCATGAGTAAGCTATTTTTAGCTATTTGATGAGCTATAATGGATGTTCAAAAATGTGGTCATGAATGACATGCATGTATTTTGATGTTTTATGGAAGATTATGAAAGCTTGATGTAGTAGAAACATCTTTTGTTAAGTGATTTTCCATGAAAATGCATGTAGGGACTTGATTGTGAAAAACTTTAGTTTGGTCATACATGTGTGATTTAGTGAGATTTGATGAATGCTTTAGTTGAGTAAGTGGTTCGGCTAAGCATGAAAGGATAGAAAGTTAAATAAAAATCACTTTACGAGCCTTGGGGCTAAAGTGTAAAAATGAGGAAGTTTAGGGGCAAAATAGTAATTTTGCTAAAGTATGAAATGTGGGTCAATTTAGTCAATGGGTGTATTGAATAAGCTGAATTATTCATTATAGATCAAGAAATACGAAGCCCGGATCGAAACCGAGGCAAAAGCAAGGTGGTGGACTAAATTGCATATTTCCATACTTTTGAGTATCGAGGTAAGTCTATGCATAAATAATGCATTCATACTTACAATTTGTTAATGCTAGCTAGTGTGTAGCATATTTGAGAACCTATGTGGGATGAATGTAGTAGAAAACATGGAATGAATGTATGATCGAGAATGATTAAGTAAGTAGACTTGTGTATGTGTTGTGATAATGCTAGGTGGTGGGCTAAGTGCGATACCATTCTAATGCATATTGACGATGAGCTAGCTATGTGCGATGCTATCGTGAGGTATATCGTTTGGTGAGCTATGTGCTGAATCACTATGAATACCTTTGTGGTAAGCTAAGTGCGATACCACCTTATTAATCAATTGTGGTGTGCTAAGTGCGAAACCACTGAGATATTGGCTGTGTGGATTAACTGTGTGTATTAGCTGTGTGTGATAGCTGTATGGATTAATTACGTGAATTAGCTGTGTGTAATAGCTGTGTGGATTAGTTATGTGAACTAGCTGTGTGAATAGGCTGTGTGGATAAGTTATGTGGATAAACTGTGTGGATGTATTACGAGAAATAATGACGTGTTGTATATTGTGTAAACGTGACATAGAATGCAGGGGTGCATTTCGATGGTTATGAGTATGTGACTCATGATGTGTTGGAAATGTGGTAAGGGATAGAAAGAGTAAGCATAGTTGTGAATTACTTGTTGGTATAATGCTAATGGTTGCTTAGCTTATACTATGGTGCTTAATTGTTTATGTGTAAACTTACTAAGCTCAAAGCTTACTCTCTTTCTTTTCCCTTGTCTTATAGATTAAAAGCGTTGAATCGAGATACGAGGATCATCAGAAGATAGCCCACATATCAGCACACTTTGGTACATGAAACTTAATGTTTTGTATATGGCATGTATAGGGGCTAGACAAGTTAGTGGATTTTGTTGTAAATGGCTAAGATGTGTTGGCCTTTAGATGGATAGCTTATTTTGTATAATGCCATGGGTGTTGGCTATTACATTATATGAAAGAAAGATGTAGTTTTCTATGTGAGAATGCACTTCAATTTGAGTTGATTATGATGGTGTTAGATGAGTATATGTTGTGTATGTTAGAAGGGTGAAAAGAACTTGACACTTAGTCTTGTTCTTGACCATGTGAATGGACACTCGGGCGTGTGTCTAGGCCATGTGTGACACACGGTCAGCCCACGGGCGTGTGCTGTGGCCGTGCGTCCCCTGCACGTTAACATTTTAAATCAGGATAGTCCACTAGCTAGCCACACGGGCGTGTGACTAGGCTTTGAGGCCGTGTGTGTGAAGTCAGTGTGCACCGCGGGTGGTAAGCACAGGCGTGTGCCTTGGCCGTGGGGCATTGGCAGAATGTTGGGTTTTTAGGCACGGTTTGGGGACATGGGCGTGTGTGTCCATGCACGGGCGTGTCTAATCTTGCACGGGCGTGTGAGACCTGTAGAAAAGAGAAAAATTTTAAGGATCGTAAAAGTTCCGGATTAGTCTTGAGAGCCCTCGTGTGTATGAGTGAGGCCTCGTAAGTCGAGAATGATGTTATAGAGAGTAATGACATTGAGTCTAAGTGGCGATTAAGTGGTTTGAGTTCGGTAACGCCTCGGGCCCGGTTCCCTGTGTAACAGCCCGATTTTGGGCCTAGTAGGAATAGTGGTTTTGGGGCCACAAATCCGTTGAGGAAAATCTTATTTGAATTATATTTTTATGGTCTATGATTTCACAGAAAGATTTCGTGAAAATTTCGTTCGAAAAATTCGACGTTTGGGCACTCAATTTAGCCAAAAGGACTAAATTATAAATAGTGCAAAAGTTGAGTTCTACATGTTAGAAGTGTCCAATTTCTATGAACTTTTAAATTGGAGGTCCTTAAATGGAAATTAGACCATTGGCTAAATTGTTGGACAAAAATGGACATTAGATAAGTGAAATGGGATTTTTTAAGTTAGGGGCATTTTGGTAATTTGGTAATTAAATGAGTTAAAAACAAAATTAAATTGCCAAATTTGTCCATCTTTTTCATATGGACGAAATTTACCAGGAGAAGACATGGCTAGGGTTTTCTCAACTTTCCAAGCTCATGGTAAGTCCGTTCTAGCCCCGTTTTTCAAGTTATTTACGGTTTTGGAGTCCCGGTAGCTCGATTTAGCTTATGCTACCAATAATTCATGCTAGGGTTCATCTTTGGAAAATTACCCATAGGTGAAAAGTGTGTATTTTGATGTTTTATGGTAGAATATGAAGGCTGAAATTATGTTAAACAACTTTTACTAAGCGATTTTACGTGAAAACGAGTAAAACGTCATAATCGGTAAAAATACCTAATGTTCATTAGTACATGTTAGAGTGAGAATTTGATGTTGCCATAGAAGGGAAAAATGTTCAGCATGTCATAAAATATAAGAAAATAGGATGAAGTTTAATTTTCGAGCCTAGGGGCGAATTCATAATTTTGTGAAAGTTAGGGGGCAAAAATTTAATTTTTCCATAATGTGATTTTTGGACTGAATTAAATAGTATAAATATTAAATAAGCTAAATGTGTTATTATAGATCGAGAAGAACGTGGAATCGACCTTGAACGAGGTAAAGGAAAGGTTACGGACTAAATTGCAAATTTTGCCATATTTTGCACCGAGGTAAGTTGGTGTGTTAATAATAATGCAATAATGTCGTAATGTATGTTTGAAACCTAAATTGTGGTATTAAATTGATATTTGCTTAATTACATGTTTAGTATATTATGTTGGTGAATTGATTTAATAATATGTTTTTGATAAAAGGTGACATAGGTGACAAGGAAAATGGGTTGAAATGTTGTGCTTAAAGGTGTTTTCTATGACTATGGTTATTATGTGAAATGGAAAGTTTATATGTAAATAATGTATTTATTTTACTTGTTCAATAATTATTTTGCTAGATATTATAGAAATCATTGGGTGATAACTATAATATGAAAATGTATGGAATGTGAAATTCTCGATTGAACCTTCGGAAAACCGAGAGATACGGACAATATGTAGCTAGGTCACACGAGTGATAAGGGACCTTCACCGTGTGCACAAGAAAGCTACGAGATGGAAAAAAATTTGATATGTAGCTAGGCCACATGGATGATAAGGGACTTTCACCATGTGTGCAAGAAAGCTACGGGATAATAATTTCATATGTAACTAGGTCACATGTGTAATACTGTGTGTATACCATGTGTACATGAAAGCTACGGGTTATGAGTATCTAGGTCACATGAGTGGTTCCTAGTGTTGGACGCCATGTAGACAAGAAAGCTACGAGATGGAATGGCTAGGTCACATGGGTGATAAGGGACCTTCACCATGTGTACAAGAAAGCCGAATTATGTGTAGGTGGAGCTATGTGCTGAGACCGTCGAGTATCGGGCGTTTTTCGAAGGGGTTCAACGAGATAACTTACTAATGGTGATTGGTGCGATCATGTTATGAATAAGTGCAGGTGTGAATGTGGCCAATTGAGAAATGTGGCAAATGTACGTGTGAGTAAGTGTTTGTGTGAACAAGGGTGCATGTGACCATGTGTGTATGTGCATAATGTGTTTGATATGTGATACGTGATTGAAATTGTGGTAAGGCTGATATGGTGTAACCGCCACTGTGAATACTCGTAAATATTGGTGATGATTATTCATTTGTATGGCTAGTATTGAACATGCTTGGTGTTATGTGTGCATATATGAAAGTAATATAAAGAAAACATGGGAGAGTAAAATTTTCAGTAAAATAGATTGAAATAGCAGCAGTTACGTGATTTTGAAAAATCACCATAAATAGTAGAAATTGAATTATATGCTTAATGAGAGATTAAATTAAATATTATTGAGTCTATTTTCACATAAAAGAAATGGTGTGAGTAAATAAATTTTCTATTATGAGATATTTAAATTTTGGTGAGACAGGGTCTGAATGGTTTTGGAAATCCCCTGTTCCTAATTTGGAAAATCACTAAAAATTGTATAAAAATTGTTATGGTGTGTGATTTATATTCTAAGAATCCTTGGTGAGTCTAATTTCGATAGAGACAAACCAGAAGGCTATCCAAACTCTGTATAATGAGGAATTTACTTTTAGTGAAGAGGTGTTAGAGCTATCGAACAGCGAAATAGGGGAATATTTAATGAATAAACTGTATTGATTGGCAAAACCAAAAATTCTGGAAATTTTATGGTAAGAAGGTATGTGAGTCTAGTTTTATAGAAAATTAGCGGATCTTAATTTGGAGTTCGGTAGCTCAAGATATAAATAATTTAGTGACTGTGACTCGAGTAGACAGCTTGAGATGAATATGAATAAAAAGTGGAACTATGTGAAATTATGATTGTATTATCTTGAGAACATATTGTGAAGATTTATAAAAGCCTGTTAATAAATCACTTATTATTTACATACTTACTTACTAAGCTTTGTAGCTTACTTCCATTCCTTTCCCATATCTTATAGGGTTGTATCCTAGCTCGAGTTGGAGATCGCCGGAGATGTAATCACACTATCAAGCTATCATCGTGGGGTAAAAGTGAATACAAACCTCTTAAGTTTATGGCATGTATAGGGGACATAGTCATTTGTATATGTCATAATTGGTTTGACCAAAAATGTTGGCCTTTAATATTTAGTAGTCCATTTTGTATAAGGCCATTGATGTTGGCTAGTGTTATTCAAGTTATATGTTTGTGATGATGCAATTTATGAGATGCATAATTTGGATGAAATTTTATGACTCGGTTTAATACGTTTACAAGTGCATGTGTTCCAGTAATGTCTCGTATCCAGTCCCAGTTTCGGACTCGGGTATGGTGTTACATTTAGTGGTATCAGAGCTACGGTTTAGTCGATTCTCGGACTAACGTAGCGTGTGAGAGTCTAACTATACATGCCATATGTAGACCGTGATAGTGTGATATCTCCCGGCTCTAACGAAATTATTTTGTTAAGACAGAGATGACTTCCAACCGAGCTATTTTGGATGATGCTAAAAAGAAAAAAATGATATTGAGGTGATTGAAATGTGTTTGGGATGAGACTAAACTTAGAAAGGTATGGATAGAAGTTCATGATATGTATGTGTTAATGTACGAAGTGAGATAATCATGAGTTGAGAAATGTGGAAACGTGGAATAAAATGAAAGTTTATGTGGTGGTAAACCCATTCATATTTGCTTGGCATGCATATGATGATATGTGCCCAACATATTTGATTAAGTGAATATGATAAGTACACCTACACAAATTGATGGAATGTGTGGTTATGTACACTTGTTGAATAAGTGTAATCCATATGTTAATGTGGTTGAATTTTATGTTTACTTATTAAATTACAGACAGTATGATGTTATGTTTTACGTCTTTGATAACGAGGAAATGAGTGCGATCGTTCAATGATGAATTAACGGATAAGACCATGGTTGGATCATGGTAGTACATGTGTGTACGTGTAAGACCATAGTTGGACTATGGCATCAAGTAAACGATGTACTCGAACCCGTAAGGCGTTCTCTAATTTGAAAAATGCTAGTTAGTAAATTTCATTGTTTGAAATTGTGAATGACAGAAAACATTCGTAAAATGAATAAGCATATTAAATTGTCTAAAGTGAATTATGTGATTATGATGATATCACGTTAATGATGAATGTTAAGTCATATGTGTGTATTTATGAGCGTCAAGTTAGAGGCTGTATGACCTCACCCCCTTATCAGTGATGCTTTATGACGAAATTTTACAAGAACCACGTTGAATAAGTTCATAAGTGTGAAACTAAAGAGTTAGTGATGAAATAATTAGTAATGTATACAGAGATGAGAATAGTTGGAAAGTGAAAACAGCTTTAGAAGAAATATCAAAATGTTTTAAAGATTACATAGATTATGCAATGTCAAAGATAAAGAAGAAGCTAGTCTCGGCTATTCGATTCAATTGAGTTATGTGTATTTATAGTATCCTCAAGTATAGTAATGAATTTTTTGCATTCACGAGTATATAGATGGATAGTCTGAATGAATAAATTATATTCGGGAAAGTATGATACAGAGATATGCCTATTGGATTGTTTTAATCGAATGATGTTATTACGAGTTAAAGCTGTACTGATTGATAAAGTCATCACATTTATGAAAGTTCGAATGATCTATGCATGTTAGCAAAAGTTCTAAACGGTTAAAAGTATTATTAACCGAAGCTCTAGTTCTGAGTTTAGTTTGAATTGAGTAAAGAAATTGCAATTTTTTTTTCAATGATGTACTATTGAACAGATCGAAATATGTTTTAATACATGTGAAGAAGTAGTTTGCACATGCAGACGGTTAAAGTCACATGAAAAAAAAATGAATGAATGAAAAAAATGAAGAACTGTTCGACTAATGATTTAGAGACGGTCACTTTTATATCTGTTTTGTGAATTGGATGATTCTGTATGTTCGATGAAAAATGGTATAAGCTTCCTGATCTTAATGGGTTAAGGTATTTAATGTCGCAGAAGGAACTGAAATTAAGACAACGTGATTGTTTTGAGATGTTAAAAGACTAAGAGTGATTATCGACTTACCTTTTGGAAAGCATGTATGGTTACAGATGCTTGAATGGAAAATCTTTGTTTATTTTTGTGAGTAGTGGTTACTCGATTTATCTTATTTGCTGATGGACTAGTCCTAGCTAAGTTAAAAGCTTAAGCGATACTTTCTTTGTGAATTGAGAAGCTCAGAAATGTGATAGAGAGTGGTGAACTAAACGAGTACAGTGTGAAACGACTTTCTGTTCCGAATTTCAAGTTGGACCTGATTCTTGTTATTATTATTGTTCTGAGATGGAATTCGCGTACTGGGTAATCTAGAGTTTGTACAGAAGTTGAATATGAGACTCAGTAGTAGTTCGTCGGTTCATCCAAGAGTAATAAACGGTGCAGTCATATAAAGTAGATGTGCTAATGATTGCGTATGTTAAATGATATCTTGGATCCGTATTCAGATGACGAT
Organism: Gossypium sturtianum; assembly: GCA_025698515.1. Classification (NCBI taxonomy): domain Eukaryota; kingdom Viridiplantae; phylum Streptophyta; class Magnoliopsida; order Malvales; family Malvaceae; genus Gossypium; species Gossypium sturtianum. Next base: position 44,003,091 of record CM046952.1, read on the forward strand.
ATGTTAACAGATAAAAGTCGAAAATCAAGTGAATTCAGGACTAATACAGTCAGTGGTTGTGCGAGAGTGATAATAAGATAGAGTTACCATAGATTTCATATAGGGATTGTCATTATCCCCGACAAGGAATATGATAATTGGTTTATGGTTGATCAATTGACAAAGAAAGATCCGTATGATCATTTCATTAAGTGCAGATTTCTTATTTGACAGATTAGCCGAGTAATATGGTTCTAAGATTATTCGATTATGCAGAGTGCCAGTTCCATTATGTCGAATAGAGATCCGAAGGTTACATTGTAATTATAGAATGAGCCATAGGGAATTCCGAGTATACAGTTGCATTTTGGCACAGTAATTTGTTTTTTATATCAATGATAAGTCTAATAGGGTAGTTCAGATTTTGACGGTGTACTCCGACACTGTGTGCTAAAAGTTTAAAGGATATTGGAAAGAGATATATGAGATTTAAATCGATTTGTAATTCTGAGAAGATTAGTGAAAGTGTTTCAGGAGAGTTGAAAGCAACTTTTTCTGGTAAGATTTTCGGGGACGAAAATCCCTAAAGAGGGGTAGAATTGTAACAGCCCGATTTTGGGCCTAGTAGGATAGTGGTTTTGGGGCCACAAATCCGTTGAGGAAAATCTTATTTGAATTATATTTTTATGGTCTATGATTTCATAGAAAGATTTCGTGAAAATTTCGTTCGAAAAATTCGACGTTTGGGCACTCAATTTAACCAAAAGGACTAAATTGTAAATAGTGCAAAAGTTGAGTTCTACATGTTAGAAGTGTCCAATTTCTATGAAATTTTAAATTGGAGGTCCTTAAATGGCAATTATACCATTTGCTAAATTGTTGGACAAAAATGGACATTAGATAAGTGAAATGGGATTTTTTAAGTTAGGGGCATTTTGGTAATTTGGTAATTAAATGAGTTAAAAACAAAATTAAAATGCCAAATTTGTCCATCTTCTTCATATGGACGAAATTTACCAGGAGAAGACATGGCTAGGGTTTTCTCAACTTTCCAAGCTCATGGTAAGTCCGTTCTAGCCCCGTTTTTCAAGTTATTTACGGTTTTGGAGTCCCGGTAGCTCGATTTAGCTTATGCTACCAATAATTCATGCTAGGGTTCATCTTTGGAAAATTACCCATAGGTTAAAAGTGTGTATTTTGATGTTTTATGGTAGAATATGAAGGCTGAAATTATGTTAAACAACTTTTACTAAGCGATTTTACGTGAAAACGAGTAAAACGTCATAATCGGTAAAAATACCTAATGTTCATAAGTACATGTTAGAGTGAGAATTTGATGTTGCCATAGAAGGGAAAAATGTTCAGCATGTCATAAAATATAAGAAAATAGGATAAAGTTTAATTTTCGAGCCTAGGGGCAAATTCATAATTTTGTAAAAGTTAGGGGGCAAAAATTTAATTTTTCCATAATGTGATTTTTGGACTGAATTAAATAGTATAAATATTAAATAAGCTAAATGTGTTATTATAGATCAAGAAGAACGTGGAATCGACCTTGAACGAGGTAAAGGCAAGGTTACGGACTAAATTGCAAATTTTGTCATATTTTGCACCGAGGTAAGTTGGTGTGTTAATAATAATGCAATAATGTCGTAATGTATGTTTGAAACCTAAATTGTGGTATTAAATTGATATTTGCTGAATTACATGTTTAGTATATTATGTTGGTGAATTGATTTAATAATATGTTTTTGATAAAAGGTGACATAGGTGACAAGGAAAATGGGTTGAAATGTTGTGCTTAAAGGTGTTTTCTATGACTATGGTTATTATGTGAAATGGAAAGTTTATATGTAAATAATATATTTATTTTACTTGTTCAATAATTATTTTGCTAGGTATTACTATAATATGAAAATGTATGGAATGTGAAATTCTTGATTCAACCTTCGGAAAACCGAGAGATACGGACAATATGTAGCTAGGTCACACGAGTGATAAGGGACCTTCACCGTGTGCACAAGAAAGCTACGAGATGGAAAAAAATTTGATATGTAGCTAGGCCACATGGATGATAAGGGACTTTCACCATGTGTGCAAGAAAGCTACGGGATAATAATTTCATATGTAACTAGGTCACATGTGTAATACTGTGTGTATACCATGTGTACAAGAAAGCTACGAGTTATGAGTAGCTAGGTCACATGAGTGGTTCCTAGTGTTGGACGCCATGTAGACAAGAAAGCTACGAGATGGAATGGCTAGGTCACATGGGTGATAAGGGACCTTCACCATGTGTACAAGAAAGCCGAATTATGTGTAGGTGAAGCTATGTGCTGAGACCATCGAGTATCGGGCGTTTTCCGAAGGGGTTCAACGAGATAACTTACTAATGGTTATTGGTGCGATCATGTTATGAATAAGTGCAGGTGTGAATGTTACCGATTGAGAAATGTGGCTAATGTACGTATGAGTAAGTGTTTGTGTGAATAAGGGTGCATGTGACCATGTGTGTATGTGCATAATGTGTTTGATATGTGATACGTGATTGAAATTGTGGTAAGGCTGATATGGTGTAAGCGCCACTGTGAATACTCGTAAATAGTGGTGATGATTATTCATTTGTATGGCTAGTATTGAACATGCTTGGTGTTATGTGTGCATATATGAAAGTAATATAAAGAAAACATGGTAGAGTAAAATTTTCAATAAAATAGATTGAAACCGCAGCAGTTACGTGATTTTGAAAAATCACCATAAATAGTAGAAATTGAATTACATGCTGAATGAGAGATTAAATTAAAGATTATTGAGTCTATTTTCACATAAAAGAAATGGTGTGAGTAAATAAATTTTCTATTATGAGATATTTAAATTTTAGTGAGACAGGGTCTGAATGGTTTTGGAAATCCCCTGTTCCAAATTTGGAAAATCACTAAAAATTGTATAAAAATGGTTATGGTGTGTAATTTATATTCTCAGAATCCTTGGTGAGTCTAATTTAGATAGAGACAAACGAGAAGGCTATCCAAACTCTGTATAATGAGGAATTTACTTTTAGTGAAGAGGTGTTAGAGCTATCAAACAGCGAAATAGGGGAATATTTAATGAATAAACTGTATTGATTGGCTAAACCAAAAATTCTGGAAATTTTATGGTAAGAAGGTATGTGAGTCTAGTTTCAGAGAAAATTAGCGGATCTTAATTTGGAGTTGTAGCTCAAGATATAAATAATTTAGTGACTGTGACTCGAGTAGACAGCTTGAGATGAACATGAATAAAAAGTGGAACTATGTGAAATTATGATTGTATTATCTTGAGAACATATTGTGAAGATTTATAAAAGCCTGTTAATAAATCACTTATTATTTACATACTTACTTACTAAGCTTTGTAGCTTACTTCCATTCCTTTCCCATATCTTATAGGGTTGTATGCTAGCTCGAGTTGGAGATCGCCGGAGATGTAATCACACTATCAAGCTATCATCGTGGGGTAAAAGTGAATACAAACCTCTTAAGTTTATGGCATGTATAGGGGACATAGTCATTTGTATATGTCATAATTGGTTTGACCAAAAATGTTGGCCTTTAATATTTAGTAATCCATTTTGTATAAGGCCATTGATGTTGCCTAGTGTTATTCAAGTTATATGTTTGTGATGATGCAATTTATGAGATGCATAATTTGGATGAAATTTTATGACTCGGTTTAATACGTTTACAAGTGCATGTGTTCCAGTAATGTCTCGTATCCAGTCCCAGCTTCAGACTCGGGTATGGGGTGTTACACCCGGCGTAGAACCCGGGTGAGGGGTGTTACAGTTAAACCACTAGATAAGGCAGATCATTAAACTATCAACACTTCCTCTGTCACATAATTATCTTACTCCAATACATATGCAACAATAGCATAACCGGATATTCAGATTCACAAATATCATACATGCTTACATAATTTAGACTCAATTTTTAATTATAAATTATATGATTATATTGTAATTGGATTTCAAACTTTACAAAAAATTTATTCTATTTTATTTTTTTATAAAATTAATAAATATATTTATAAAAAAATATAAAATTTGTAATTAACATATATGATATTTATAGCATTAAATATATATTATAGAATTTTATAAAATTAAAAAAATACAATTTAAAATAAAAATAGTCGAGGCATGGTGAAATTTAGTTAAACTCCACCTTGAAATTTTTCAATGAAAAACTTGACCCATCCTCCCCTAAAACTCAATTTTCAAAAACATAATGTCTTGTATGATTTAGGATCCTTTTGGATAGGTTTTTACTTTCAATGCAGTGTGTTTTTTTTTTTTTTTTTTGTCTTATGCTATAATATCTAATATCACCGCCACCACTATTTTTACACTAATAATAAGTAAACACACCGCTCATCCAAAAAGACCTTAGGCAAGTTTCAACCGGTTGATTTCCTACAATTGATTGGATTTTAAGAAAATATATCTTTAAATTTGAATTGGCTACCTATTATTTTAATTATTAATTAATAATTTTAATTTATAAAATATAAAATAATTTTTTGAGCAATGAAATGGGTTATAAGATCACCCTAGCCTAGTCTAATTTGGACTTAGACAAAACACCCAAAGCTTTTCAACCATACACACCAATTCAGTTGATATTTTCTCCTTTTTTATTTAAATCTTAAAAAATATCCACTTGTTTACTCACATGTCACTAACTTAATGCCAACCTGTAACGCCCCAAATTTTGGGCCTAGGAGAAATAGGTTTTGAAACAAGGGAACAGTTAGGAGACTGCACCTAGGTATTTAGTTGTGCAAGAAAATGGCACAATTGAATGCTTACCTTAATGGTTAAGTGAGTTTGGAGTGTTTGGGAATGTTTGGGAAGTCCTGGGTTCAAACATAGGCTTTAGCAAAATTTTTAATTTTCAAGTGAATAAGGCCCTTAGTTCTGGAGAGTAGGCTTTAAGAATAATTGTGGCGGAAATGTGACATAAAAGAACTTGTAGTCCAGTGGTAAGTGGCGTGTTTAAGGCTGCAAGGGAGCTCAAGTTCGAGTCTCATGATGCGCAAGGGAGTATTTATTTTATTTCCTTGCAGCATGAGAAGCAGAGTTAGACTGAAACTCTGTAAGATGAAGTTTGAATTGGTCTTGGAGGGTTTTGTGGAGCAAATCAAGGAGGAGATTGGGGAGAAAATCAAGGAATTTAGAAATGGGAGGTTGGTAAGGTGTTGTGGCTGATTGGGACTCTAAGGCTTTAGTGGAATTCGGCTAGGGGGAAAATAGGGAGCATTTTCGGCAACAGGCATTTCTTTGTTTGGTTTTGTGAAGGTTGAAATGAGAGTGCCGAATTTTCTTTGGGATTTTTACCATTCGGGGTTTCTTTCGGGTTTTGCTATTGAGGTGACCAAAATTTCTACTACTTTCTTCCTTCCTACATTTGCCGAATAGGTAACTTTCTTTTTGGTCTTATTTTTTTTCTTTGCCGAATTCCCTTTCCTCTCTCACTTTTGGTTCTGCTTCTTCTTTCCCTCCTGAATCCTTCTCCTCTTGGCCTCCCTTCTAAACCGAACCTACTCTCCATCGTCTTCTTCTCTGCTTCCCACTCTCTTCCAATCATAGCCGAATTCTTCATAAGGCTTTTTGTGTACGTTCAGTCTATCATCTTTCCCTATTGTGCTTGGCTGAATATACCTAAACTATTCCAACCAATTCCATCATCATCAATTTTGGTAAGTCTTCCAACTTTTTTCCAAGTGAGTTATTTCATTAGCACTATGTTTTTAAGCCACGCTTATTTTGTTCTTAGGGTTCTAAATCTCTAGAAGAGAAAGGAGGAGTCTTTAGGATACAGAAGCGTTCCAAATCTTCCCCTTCACCAACTAATTGATTATTGGGGTAAGTTTGGTAAGGTGGGCCGATTAGGCTGTGATGTTGGTGTTAGGTTTGTTTTAAATCACATTCTAGTGAACAGATCTGTCTAATAAGAATCGTTGCTTAAACAGATAATCATCAGGAGCGTGGAACCGTGGCTTGGCCAACAATATTAGAAGAGTAGGCCATATTTCATTCAATCGTGGTAGGTGATTGTTTAAGTGTGGTTAAGTACTTGAAAATATCCATTATTGAAGGGCTGGTCGAATATTTGAATCAATCTAGGTTGGTGCCAAGAGGTGTTTCGCTAGCTCTCGTGAAAAAGGTGTGTAATCACACTATCTCCTCTGCGAATCGGCAAAAGCCGAAAAGCCGAAACCTCGGCATATGAGGCCTCACGAGCGTGTGATCGCTCGCGTGGTAAACTGAGCCACAAATCATGGGCAATAAACTGTAGAGGCCACTTCGAGCGCTCTCGTGCTCTTGAGCCGTTATGGGCCTCGTTGGGCTGAAATGGGCCGTGTGGGCCCAATGGGCTCGTGGACCCCACACAGAATAAATCCATGATAAATGGAAAATACTGGACTAGGCTATATCGTTCGCATAGTTGTGACTGAATTAGGTCTAAATGGGCCACACGAGCGTGTGGTCCCACTTGGGCCGAATATTGGACTTTGGGCCCATTTACATCATTTTGATCATATAGGTTATCTGTGTTGCTCGAGGGGACTGTGGATCCTTGGAAAGGTCGTTATCTGCACTGAAACCCTAAAAAAGGTAAAATGACCAAAATACCCCTAAAGGGTAAAATTACTATTTTACCCCTAATAGATGGAAATTACCATTTTACCCCTAGAGGTAAGTCGACTAATGAATGTATATTATTATATGACTGTACTGATTAGGACATACTGCATACACGAGATATTTATGACACGGCATACTTCATGGGGTTGGGATACTGTTATGGAGGAAGAATACTGCTACCGGTGGCTTGCCACAAATATCAGCATCGCGCGACTTTCTTTGTGATATCGAGCATCGCGGCTATGCCGCAATATCATCATCGTGGCTTTGCCACATATATCTGCATCGCGCTCTCATCGCGTTATTGTTACTGGTAGCTATGCTGCAATATTGGTGTGTTGGCTGGGTGGGTCGATTTTATCCCCACATGGTGTGTTGGTTGGTACGGGTGGTGTGTTGGCTGGATTGGGGTGGGTCGCATATGTGCACCATACTGATACTGTAATGGGCTAAGGCCCACACAACATCATTATCGAATAGGGCTCGTGCCTGCATCATTATCGCATGATAGGGGATTACACACTGAGTTCTCGTAACTCACCCTTTTCTTTTAACTGTACAGGTAATCCCCAGCCTTAGACGATTTGGAGCTGCGAGGGCCTCGGAGGTGGCCACACGTTCGCTAATATTTTATTTTAAAACCTAATTATTTAAATTTTTATATTGGGTTGATATTTATGTAATAAGGCCTCTGGTGATTTTAATTTCTTTTAATTGGGTTTAATTTCTTAGTTTGAAACAGTCAAACTGGTACAAATAAGTTTTCAAAAATAATAATTGTTTTAAAAGACAAACACACATTTTCAAACTTCAAAATGACATTAATTAGAGTAGCTTCCGCGGGTTTTTAACCAACTAAGAAACCAACAATAACAAACTTGGCGATCATTTAAAAATGGTTTTCTCTCAACAAGCCTGATTTCGAAAAATACTTCAATGTGACACGTCAGATTCGGTCGTAGCGTCTAGGCCGGGTTTGGGGTGTTACATTTAATGGTATCAGAGCCAATTTGCAAAACTCAGTTGTGAAATGGGTTTTGAAAAGTCTTTCTGAAATTAGATTTTTAAATATTAGAAACGTTTGAAAGATGTACAAGTGTGGCACACCAAGTCTCCGGCGCCAAATCTGTAAGTTCTCTAATTCTGATTACTGATATACTGTGAAACTCTAGATAGAGGAAACTGAGACCGTAGGAGACTGTAAACTGTAGTGAGACCTCGATCTGCGAAAACAAACCCCTAATGACTGTTTTTCATAATACATTTGTTAATAATTACAGAAATTATAATCTGATGCATAAGACTTTTAAAACAGATAAAGCGTATATCGAAATGAGCACAAGAGGTACTCGCGGAAGGGGTACACGGGGCCGCGGTAGAAGCTGAGGAAGTGCTCAGGCCGAATCGTCGGCATCAGGCCATATGCCTGCTGGGGAAGCACCAGCCTCACCAATAACTGAGACGGGGTCTTATGATCGAGCAGCTGGGGATGATGCTCTGTCCCAAGCGATGCTCCGCGTTTTAGAGAGGGTTGCTGGAGCTAGTATTGGAACAGTGGGCCGAGGGTCAATTTCAGAGCGACTCCGGTCTAATGGAGCAAAAATTTTCAGGGGTATTTCTGGAGTAGCCCCAAATGTGGCAGACTACTGGTTAGAGGCTACCGAACGGATAATGGACGACCTTGACTGTACTACGGAGTAAAAATTAAAAGGGGCAGTGTCCTTACTGCGAGATGAGGCCTACCAATGGTGGCTCACCGTGAGAGAGGGTACGCAGGCCGACCGAATGACATGGGATTTCTTTAAGGCAACCTTCCAAGGGAAATATGTGGGCGCAAGTTATGTGGATGCCTGAAGAAGGGAATTTCTGAACCTGACCCAATGGAATAAGGCAGTGACGGAATATGAGGCAGAGTTCTTGCGGTTGAGTCGGTATGCTCGAGGGATAGTAGCAACTGAGTATGAAGGCTGTGTGCATTTTGAGGATGGCCTTCGAGATGAGTTAAGGGTATTGATAGCTCCACAGAGGGAGCGAGATTTTGCTGCTATTGTAGAAAAGGCAAAAATTGCTGAGGATGTGAAGCGCTCTAAGCGCCAAAACCGCGAAAAAGATAGGGGCAGAGATAAGAGGGAATCTGGGCCCTCAGGTCTTCTGGAAGGCCTATAAAGAAGGCTAGGTTTGATGGGCCAGTTCGGGCTGGAGTTCCTGTTGCTATTGCTAGATCGCAGCCTTGCGCTGATTGTGGGAGATCTCACCAGGGTGAGTGCTGGAAGAGGATTGGGGCGTGCTTCATATGCGGGTCCATGGATCATCAGGTTAAGAATTTTCCTCAGAGGCCTGTTCAGATGCAAGCTACAGAACAGGATAATGTACAGCCACCGAGGGGTGGTCAGTAGCCACCTAGAGGCCGTGGAAATGGTATGGGCCGTGGTCATGGACCACCTCATGCGGAGGCGAGGCAGCCAGCTCTGGTGTATGCTGCATGTCGCCGAGAGGATGGAGACGCCCTAAATGTGAATACCGATACATTCGTTATCCATAATGTACTATATACCTAATTTGGAACTAGAGTGCGCAGCGGGGGCGTAGCGGTGTAGTCTATATATGCGACCATTCTGATAGTTGGAAATTTCGAGGACGAAATTTTTTTAAGGGAGGTAGAGTTGTAACGCCCCGAATTTTGGGCCTAGGAGAAATTGGTTTTAAAATAAGGGAACAGTTTGGAGACTGCACATAGGTATTTAGTTGTGCAAGAAAATGGCACAATTGAATGCTTGCCTTAATGGTTAAGTGAGTTTGGAGTGTTTGGGAATGTTTGGGAAGTCCTGGGTTCAAACTTAGGCTTTAGAAAAAAATTTAATTTTCAAGTGAATAAGGCCCTTGGTTCTGGAGAGTAGGCTTTAAGAATAATTGTGGCGGAAATGTGACACAAAAGAACTTGTAGTCCAGTGGTAAGTGGTGTGTTTAAGGCTGCAAAGGAGCTCAAGTTCGAGTCTCATGATGCGCAAGGGAGCAATTATTTTATTTCCTTGCAGCATGAGAAGTGGAGTTAGACTGAAACTCTGTAAGATGAAGTTTGAATTGGTCTTGGAGGGTTTTGTGGAGCAAATCAAGGAGGAGATTGGGGAGAAAATCAAGGAATTTCGAAATGGGAGGTTCGTAAGGTGTTGTGGCCGATTGGGACTCTAAGGCTTTAGTGGAATTCGGCTAGGGGGAAAATAGGGAGCATTTTCAGCACCAGGCATTTCTTTGTTCGGTTTTGTGAAGGTTGAAAGGAGAGTGCCGAATTTTTTTTGGGATTTTTACCATTCGGGGTTTCTTTCGGGTTTTGCTATTGAGGTGACCAAAATTTCTACTACTTTCTTCCTTCCTACATTTGCCGAATAGGTAACTTTCTTTTTGGTCTTATTTTTCTTTCTTTGTCGAATTCCCTTTCCTCTCTCACTTTTGGTTCTGCTTCTTCTTTTCCTCCTGAATCCTTCTCCTCTCGGCCTCCCTTCTAAATCAAACCTACTCTCCATCTTCTTCTTCTCTACTTCCCACTCTCTTCCAATCATAGCCGAATTCTTCATAAGGCTTTTTTTGTACGTTCAGTCTATCATCTTTCCCTATTGTGCTTGGCTGAATATACCTAAACTATTCCAACTGATTCCATCATCATCAATTTTGGTAAGTCTTCCAACTTTTTTCCAAGTGAGTTATTTCATTAGCACTGTGTTTCTAAGCCACGCTTATTTTGTTCTTAGGGGTCTAAATCTCTAGAAGAGAAAGGAGGAGTCTCTAGGGTACAGAGGCGTTCCAAATCTTCCCCTTCACCAACTGATTGATTATTGGGGTAAGTTTGGTAAGGTGGGCCATTTAGGTTGTGATGTTAGTGTTGGGTTTGTTTTAAATCACATTCTAGTGAACAGATCTGTCTAATAAGAATCATTGCTTAAACAGATAATCATCAGGAGCGTGGAACCGTGGCTTGGCCAACAATCTTAGAAGAGTAGGCCATATTTCATTCAATCGTGGTAGGTGATTGTTTAAGTGTGGTTAAGTACTTGAAAATATCCATTATTAAAGGGCTGATCGAATATTCGAATCAATTTAGGTTGGTGCCAAGAGGTGTTTCACTAGCTCTCGTAAAAAAAGTGTGTAATCACACTATCTCCTCTGCGAACCGGCAAAAGCCGAAAAGCCGAAACCTCGGCATATGAGGCCTCACGAGCGTGCGATCGCTCGCGTGGTAAACCGAGCCACAAATCATGGGCGATAAACTGTAGAGGCCACTACGAGCGCTCTCGTGCTCTTGAGCTGTTATGGGCATCGTTGGGCTAAAATGGGCTATGTGGGCCCAATGGGCTCGTGGGCCCTACACGGATTAAATCCACGATAAGTGGAAAATACTGGAATGGGCTATATCGTTCGCATAGCCGTGACTGAATTTGGACTTTGGGCCCATTTACATCATTTTGATCAAATAGGTTATCTATGTTGCTCGAGGCGACTGTGGATCCTTGGAAAGGTCGTTATCTGCACTGAAACCCTATAATAGGTAAAATAACCAAAATACCCCTAAAGGGTAAAATTACTATTTTACCCCTAATAGATGGAAATTACCATTTTACCCCTAGAGGTAAGTCGACTGATGAATGTATATTATTATATGACTGTACTGAGTAGGACATACTGCATACACGAGATATTTATGACATGGCATATTGCATGGGGTTGGGATACTGTTATGGAGGAAGAATACTGCTACCGGTGGCTTGCCACAAATAATATTACTGGAAGCTTTGTTGCGATATCGAGCTTGGCAGCTCTCGCTGCAATATCATATCTTGGTGGCTTCGCCAAATATATCATATCGCGCGGCTGCGTTGCGTTGTTATTGTTACGGCGCAAACTATGCTGCAATATTGGTGTGTTGGCTGGGTGGGTCGATTTGATCCCCACATGGTGTGTTGGTTGGTACGGGTGGTGTGTTGGCTGGATTGGGGTGGGTTGTATATGTGCACCATACTGATACTGTAATGTGCTAAGGCCCACACAGCACTGTTACTGAATAGGGCTCAGACCTAGACTGTTTGTAACATTCCAAAATTGGGCCTAGTAGAATTGGACCTATTGGGCCCATTGGACCTTGAGCGTAGAAGCGTTTTAAAATTTATGGGAATTTGAGAACGACATTATTTCAAGTTGGACTTATTAGGAAGGTGATTTTGGAAAGTTACGGGGTTCTATGAAGGCTCGGGGTTGAATTGGGCCCTAGTAAAAATTTGGTGTTTAAGCCTATTTAGGAGAAATAGTAAGTGGCATCAATACTTATGAAAATAAGTATTCAATTTGCTAGCATAATTGAGCATATGGCAAAGAGGTTATGGCATTAAGTGAAGAGTATGGAGGGAAGAGGTTCGAATCCCTTGATGCAAAATTTTGACTATTATTTTTGTATTCTTTCCTAAGTGTCGCCAAGCATGTAAATAAGGCAAGGTGGACTTTTTATTTTTGGCAAGATGGCTAAGGAAAATAGAAAAGGATGAAGGTGAGGAAACAAATCAAGAGAAAGGGAAAGTAAGGGGAACATGTGGCCTTTTTCAAGGGAAGTGTTATGGAAAGTGTGGTTGGCCAATTTTTGACCATTATGGTCATGAATGTGGACGGTTTTGTGGTAAAAGGAGGTAGCTGAATTTTACTTGGTGTTTTGGTAAAACTATAGTGTTTGTTTTGGTCAAAAATACCTTTGGCTTCAATAGTGTCATTTTCTCCAAATTGCTACTCTTTGTGAGTTTTAGTTTTTCTTCTTTCTTTCTTCTTTGCCGAAACCTCCTAGCACATTTGTGCAACATGTTCATCTCCCTTTGATAGCCGAATCACCTAGCATCCATCCAACCTTCCATCCTTTTCTTTTAACCATTCCTCTAATCTTTTCTCTTCTCTAAATCGACACCACCATAAAATCACATTTTCTTGTTTGATTATCCTCCATAGCTGAATATCAATATTCATTTTCTTCTATAACCGAACCTTCATCTCTTTTCTATCTTTTCTTCTCATCCTTATTTACACTCAATCCTTGATTAATCGGTAAGTGTTCATCTCAACATTTCTTATTTTTTTTCTCTTAATACCGAATCTATGTTTTGGTTTGGGATGGTCATTTTGACCGAGACCATCACCTTTTTTCTCTCTCAAACAAGATCTTTTTCTTCTTCGTAGTGATATAGTGGAAGGCCAAAACCTTGATTCTTCCGAAGTCATCGTATAATCGTTGGGAATCGGTCCTAAAAATCTTTAAGGTAAAGGAGCACAAGTGATTTGTATTAACCAAATCATTATCGTTGACTCGTCAAGCAAGTGGGGTAAGAACGTTGTTATGAGATTTGTTTTGGCCAAAGGTGGGATAATTGCTAACAACTCTTTCGCTCACCAAATATTGTTAGGACGGGATTTGTGTAGTCAAAGGATAGGATCGATTCTTGGTGCACTCGAGGAGATCACATTCGTGGTAAGTGGAGTTAGCCTAATAAAGTGTTTCTAGTTACGATTATCAAAGTTGAGACTAACCTTCTATCAACTATCATTATAGGTGTTGAAATCGGTAGAAAGCACAACTCGTAATCAAGGTGTGTAATCCCGTACCCTTCCGAATACATGTTTGAAATGGTGTGTAATCTCATACCTCTCTGAATGTTTGTATGATATGTTCTATGATTCGGTCGAAATACCGAAGAAAACCGAAAACCGGCATCCGTGACCACTCGGGCGTGCGTATATTCGTAGTGGTAACCATATTTTTGCAATGAAACAGTTTGGTCAGCAGCAGTGACGTGATTTTGAAAAATCACGAAAAATAGGATAAAGGGAGTTAGAAAGTTAAAAAGATATTGACATAAAGCTTACTGTGTCTATTTTTATATGAAATAAATAGAGGAGGAAGAGAAATTGTATATTCTGTGATATCTTAATTTTAGTGAGACTGGGTCTGATCGACTTCGCGGTTCCCTGATCTGTCTTGGAAAAATTGTATAAAATTGTACAAAGTGAATTATGAGTTATAATTTATATTTATAGATTCCTTAGTGAGCCTATTTTCAATAAAAACAAGTGGGAGCAACATATGAAAACTGTACAATGAGATATTTGAATTTAGGGTAAGAGAGGTCAGAACTATTGGTCAGTGAAACAAGGGAAATTTTAATGAATAAACTATACTAAATGGCTAAGCCAAAAATTCTGGAAACATTTTTGTAAGAAGATATATGAGTCTAGTTTCAAGGAAAATTTACGGATCTAAATTTTGAGTTTCCTAGATCGAGTTATAGTCAGTTTAGTCAATATGACGCAGATGGATAGTTTCAATTTTTATGCCCCACATTAGTAGTTAAGTCTGAGTTGCGAAATTACCAAAATACCCTTGGGGGGTAAATTACCGAAATACCCCTGGGTTGCGAGATTACCGAATTACCCTTAGAGGGTAAAATTACCAAATTACCAAAATGCCCTTATGGGCCAAATTACGGAAATGCCCCTATGGGCTGAATTACGAAAATGCCCCTATGGGCCGAATTACGGAAATGCCTCTAAAGGGCCGATTTGCTAGAATGCCCTAATGGGCCGAATTACAAAGTTCTATAATTGGACGATTTACCGTAATAAATCATTGGATTAATTATTGTTGTTTATATTTGTGGATATTATGCTTTATTATGTATGTTACATTTACATAATTTGCATGGGATGGGAAAAATGTCGAAGAGAAGTGTAGCCTGGTGGCTCTGCCACAAATTCTGATAATGGCTATGTGCCAATTTAAATATGGCTTTGTGCCATCGTGATTAAGGCTGTGTGCCGATTATATTACCGTATATGATTCTGGTGGCTCTGCCACAAATTCTGATAATGGCTATGTGCCAACCTTAATATGGCTTTATGCCATCGTTTATACTTAGTATGGCTTTGTGCTATCGTTTATATTTAAAATGGCTTTGTGCCTGCGTTTATAAATGGCAATTTTGCTTGCGAATTGGTGTGATTGGCGGGGTGGGTTGACTTGATCCCCACAGGTGTGATAGGCTGGTACGGGGGTGTGTTGGATGGACAGGTTGGGTTACATACATTGCATTTATATCTATATATATATATTCTGATTTGTAAATGGGCTTAGGCCCAAGATGATTGCTATAAGGGTTCAGGCCCAGTGAATGACGGTAAGGGAATTTCACACTGAGTTCTTGTAACTCACTCCCCCTTTTTCTTAACCCTTGTAGGTAATGCTCAGTGATGTGGACTTGGGCCATGGATGACTCGGTGGAAGCCATACTTCAGAAATGGTGTTTCATTTTGAACTTTAGATTTCTATTTCCGTTCACTTTACTATTTTGGGTTTTTAAGTTGTAATAAGGCCTCTGGACTATTTTTATTTTGCTTTATGTTTGGGATGTTTTTATTACTTTTCTTAAATTGTTTAAAAAGGGAATTTTCTAAAAATATAAATAATGGTTTCTAAAATTGATTAATAAATGGATTTTATAGCAAACTTTCACAAATGATTTAACGCGGATTCTCTTTCAAAATTATCTACGACATTTTCAAAAGTCACAGTTTTAAAGCTCTCTACCTCGATTTTTGACTCATCAAACGATCTTTCAAAATAGCTGTATTTTATCAAATATTTACATACAAAACTTGTTTACTTAAACACAACCAAGTAACGCCTATTTTAGTAAGAATCATATGATGTGTTACACTTTCTTTATGTGACATACCAAATCTGCTCGGAACGCATGGGCCGGGTTTGGGGTGTTACACTGTTACTGCATGATAGGGGATTACACACTGAGTTCTCGTAACTCACCCTTTTCTTTTAACTGTACAGGTAATCCCCAACCTTAGACGATTTGGAGCTGCGAGGGACTCGGAGGTGGCCACACGTTCGCTAATATTTTATTTTAAGACCTAGTTATTTAAATTTTTATATTAGGTTGATATTTATGTAATAAGGCCTCTGGTGATTTTAATTTCTTTTAATTGGGTTTAATTTCTTATTTTGAAACTGCCAAATTGGTACAAATAAGTTTTCAAAAATAATAATTGTTTTAAAAGACAAACACACATTTTCAAACTTCAAAATGACATTAATTAGAGTAGCTTCCGCGGGTTTTTAACCAACTAAGAAACCAACAATAACGAACATGGCGATCGTTTAAAAACGGTTTTCTCTCAACAAGCCTGATTTTGAAAAACACTTCAATGTGACACGTCAGATTCGATCGTAGCGTCTAGGCCAGGTTTGGGGTGTTACACAACCTCTTATTTGTTGGCACTTTGTTGAGGGTTGGAATAATGTGTGCAAACTCAACCGCTTCCCTTTAATGTGGAATTTATATGTTTGTTTGAGTACTAAATAGAAAAAAGGCATTTCTAAAAAGAAAAGGTACAAAAAAAACTTGCATTCTTGGTTTATGCCCCATTTCCTACGATTACAACTATTTACAGTGTCAATTTTTATCTTAGAAAACAAATAAGATTTAGTCTTGACCTGCTCTAAAAAGTTAGAAATTAGGTTTTTCATCGGTTACTAAATTTGTGGTGGTTGTATGTTATCAATTTGTTAAAAATACAGGAAGGGAATCGTGTCACAAGGTAGTTTCCCTAGGTTGTAGCTTGTTCTACTACAAAATCTCAATGCTTGTGGTAATTGAAAAGAAATGTCCAGTGAATAGAATCAAATGTCTTCCTTAAATCAATTTTTATGCTCATTCTGGAAGTGTGATAACCCCTTCACCATTTCTTTTTCCAGCATTACATTCTCAACATTTCTGCCATGAAGAAATGTACTTCAGGTTCTATTGGCAAACAACTTTGCTGTGCATTTGTAAAAGATGTGACAATATATGAGCCCAAAATCCACCATGACTCTGCTTTTAAGAACAAGAGTTACTCAAGTAGATTTCACAACTTAGGAAGCTTATCAATGTTGAAAATTTGAAGATTTGCCACACCAATGACATCCCAATGAAGGGATCTACACACATATTTCATTTTCTCAAAACTTGATTTTTAAATTATTTTTCCACCCATCAACTAGGAAATAAGTTGTGTTATCTCTTACCTTGTTCACGAGTTTTGAAATATATTTTATTGTTAAACTATTTTGTATATATGTGCGATGCACGAGTAAGATGTAGTGTATAAAAATTAAAGAATATATAAATTAGTTTTTTTCCTTCATATGCTTGAATGTAAAAAATATCAAAAAAAAGATTAACTCCCTAAAAAATAATTATTAATTTGGGAATGAAATAATTTTTTTTTAAGTTCATATTTGTTAAACTCAATATACATCAAGAGGGATGAATTGGTGTTTTCAATATTTAAAGCAAAGATGACAATTAAAAGAGACTTAAGAATTTACAGATAGTTCAGTTTCAATTACCTACATTCACTACATTATCTTACCACAACTAAGCAAAGATGAGGTTTAACCTTTATAATATCTATCTTTTCAAAATGCAAGATAGAGTAGCTTCTCCTTCCTTAAGGTTTTCTACTCAAAAACCTTAATAAATCCTCATAAATTTGGGAAAAATAATTGAGAAAGAATTACCATCTCTAAAAGGTAGATATAGAACAAATTAATTGTCTTACAATACAAGACAGCACTTGAAAGAAAGAATTACAAATGAATCCACACGTGTGTACAAGTGAAAATATGAATAACAAAGAGAAAAGATTGGATTTTTTCTCTTGATTTTTGTAATCTTATTTCTTATCTTGTTCTAAGTGTTCTTGTGCTATATTTATACCCTCTTATGGATAAATAGTTGATTGGTGTTGATAGAGATCAAATTGAACATTGAAGTCTTATTTTACCAAATTTAATTTAGAGAGTATTTGTTATATCAAAACATTAAAAAAAATCAAAACTAACAATATTAAATGATAAATAATATTTAAAATAATCTAGTGAAACATTAGTCATTAATAACTATCAAATAGTAAAAAATTAAAATATTTTAAAATGAACAAAAATAACCTAAAATGCTAAGTGAAGGTGTTGATGGGCCAAGTAGCTCGCTTGGATCAGGCTTAGGTTTTACATTTTCGACTTCAAACCAGGCCGATTTACTATACAATAATTCAAATATATAAAAATATTTTTATTAATATTTGTAATATTTATAATTAAATTTAAATAAAAATACTTTTATTATGATTTAATCAGTGAAATGAGCTTTTCGAATAAGCTCAAGTCTAGAAATTTTTTAGAATTAGGCCTAAGCTCAAGTAGACCTGTGAACACCTCTACCGTCAAGTAAATATATTTACTTCAGTTAAAGGTAAACAATAAGTAATAAATTATAATCATTGTTAAAAATAAGTAGTAAAAAATGTAAAGTTAAACTATTCAAATAGTCAGCCGAGTTTACCCATGTTCCTATTTTGGTCATCCATTTTAAAATTTTGTAATTTTAGTCACTCCCATTAGTTAAATTTCATGTTTTAGTAGCCTTATTTTGATTGTTATAATAACAGTTCTAGCCCTTAACATTTTACGCAATATGTCAATTTGATCCTAATTTTAACAATTTTAACAATTTTCTCCCTCAATATTTACATTTTCGATCAATTTGGTCCTAATCCTATAAATTCAAAAAAATTATTATTATAAAAATTTCAAAAAAATAATAAATAAAAAATTGCATAATTTTTCATAAAAAAAATTATAAAAATTTTGCTCCTCTTCTACTAGGTTCTGAATTAAAATATGTAAACAAGGCAATGGCAAAGAGATTTTGTAATGCCCCGCTTAATTTATTTATGTTTCATTAAATACCTGATATAAATGAGTATCTGCTTTAATGGTTAAGTGTTCTAGTTGTGTGTATGAGGTTTTGGGTTCAAGTCCCACATTTGGAAAATTTTGTTATTTTTCTAATCCTAGCCTTATCCTTGGTGGATTGGGTTATACTCTATCTTTAGTAAACTCCTATTAAAATGAACGTGCTGGTTCGAGTGGTAAGGGGTGGATATGCTGGAGGTCCTCTGTTTGAATCCCTGCGGGAGCGATGGTGTTAATTTTTGTTTTGGTTGGCTGAGAGAGTTTGAGTGGTCTAGAAATTCTGAGTAGTTGGGGTTGAATTGTTAGTGGGGAGTTTATTTTGATTTTATTTTATTTTTTTCCCCCAAAAGACTTCTCTGTTTGATGTTTTGTCTTCTTCCTCTTTTTGAGACTTTTGAAAATTTTTGCTTTCCTTTTTCCTCTCTGATTCGGTAATCAAGTTTTAGTGCAATTCATTGTGTTTCGGTGTTGGGTACCCAATTCTCGGTTTGGTAAGTGTGGTTCTTGTTTTTGGTTAGTGTAACACCCCTTACCCGTGTCCGACGCCGAAATAGGGTACGAGGTATTACCAGACTTATCTTGCTTAAACATACATCCTCGGCTATAAAATTTTATTTCAACTTTTAACTCTTTCATTCTTATTCATTACATCCTCATTATGGGCCTACGAGGCCCTAAACATACATTCGGAAGGTTTCGGGATTAAACCAGAAATGTTTGCACACTTAAAAATTTTTTGCCTTAAACAGGGCCACATGCCTGTATGGAATGGAACACGCCCGTGTGGGCAGGCCGTGTGGTCACACACACCCATGTTCCTAGCCCGTGCGAAATTTATTTTTCATTTCAAACCTACAGCAGTTTTCACACGGTCGGACACACGCCCGTGTCCCTCACACGGCCTAGACACACCCGTGTCCTCACCCGTGTGTGAAAACATGGGTATTCTGTTTATGACGTCAGCAAACTCTTAATAGCACACACCCGTGTGCTGGCCCGTGTGGCGAATTGAATTCTCGCAAATTTGATGTAGGGGACACACAGCCTAACAACACACCCATGGGGTTGGCCGTGTGTCACACACGGCCTAAACACACGCCCGTGTGTCTACCCGTATGGACAATTAGAAGGCTAATTTCCAAGCCTATTGCCACCCTCAAACATAAACACACATATACCAACACAAGCAACACATAACATGGCCATAATACACTATGAAGGCTCACAAATCATCATTCATGCACAACATAGATCTCATCATCATTAAGTTATAAAACTTGACAAATATTGGCCAATTCCTAATACCATTTACAAAATCAGTGCATAACGTTAATAGCCAACACTTTGGCTTTCAAATATGACATAGCACAAAATGACCAAGTACCTATACATGCCATACTCAAAATAAATCAACTTCACTATACCAAAAGAATGATTGATAGTGTGATCCAAGCTCCGACGTCCTACGATCCCCGAGCTAGCTTGGCGATACTACAAGGAAAAGGGAAAAGAGAGGGGTAAGCATATAGCTTAGTAAGTTTGCATGAATTAAAATAGAAACATAAATGCTCATGGTAAAATTCATTCATGTCATAGAACCATAATAGCACAAGTTCTCAAGTACTTTGACATACTTACTCATACTTACGCTTATCCATCACATATCACATTACAATTTCATAACTCGTATTTTACTCATGTTACCTGTATCACTTCATCACATAATTTAGCACTAAAGCTATCATGAACATAAACTAATTTCATCATCATCCTTAACATAAATGTAACTCTTTGTCATTTATGTATAGCTTAGCTCTTGCCATCTTTGCATACTTAGCTCTTTTGCCCGTTGAATTACTCAAAATATTGGAGGGTACTCAATCTCATCATACATGTATTACGATGCCAATGCCATATCCCAGATATGGTCTTACATGGGATCACCTCTTGATGCCGATGCCATATCCCAGATATGGTCTTACACGGGATCTCTTAACTCGATGTCAATGCCATGTCCCAGACATGGTCTTATAGGAGATCGTACATAGATGTTGATGCCATATCCCAGATATGGTCTTACACGAGATCTTCCTTTGGTGCCGAGGCCATGTCCCAGACATGGTCTTACACGGGACCTTCCTTATTCGGTGCCGATGCTATGTACCAGACATGGTCTTACACGAGACCTTTCTTATTCGATGCCGATGCCATGTCCCAGACATGGTATTATACGGGACCTTCCTTATTCGATGCCGATGCCATGTCTAAGACATGGTCTTATACGGGACATTCCTTATTCGATGCCGATGCCATGTCCCAGACATGGTCTTATACGGGATCTACATTCGGTGCCGATGCCATGTCTCAAACATGGTCTTATACGAGACCTTCCTTATCTCATGCCGTGACATAGGTATCCTCATTATTCCGAGTCTTCAACTGGGACTTCAACTCAACATGATTCATTAGAATCTCATTGAGGCATCAATAATCAACTTCCTGAAATTAATATACACATCTCGTAGAATAAAGAAATTAAAAACATAATAACATCACATAGTTATAAATCCACACAAACTTACCTCGGTACTCAAAATGTGTGTAGATACTCTATTTAGTCCAACACTTTGTTCTTGCCTTGGTTTCAGTCCGGGCTTCGTGTTTCTTGATCTATAATAACAATTTCACTTGTTTAATATTCACATTGACTAAATTGACTCATGAATCATGCTTTGGCAAAATTATGATTTTGCCCCTAAACTTTTACATAATTACACTTTTGCCCCTAGGCCCGTAAAATGATTTTTATTCAACTTTCTTGCATTTTAAGCCTAGCCGAATCATTTTCTTAACTACAAAAACCTTCAATTTTCACTATTTCACTCATGTATGACCATTTTTATAACCTTTGCAATTTTGTCCTTTTTATGCATTTTTCATGAAAATCACTTAGAAAAAGATGTTTATCATACATCAAACTTTCATATCCTTCCTTAAAACATTAAAATACATGCATGCCATACATGGGTAATTTTTTTAACTTAAACCCTAGCTCAAAATATACCTAGAAATAGCTAAATAGAGCTACGGGGATCTCAAAAATACGAAGAACATTAAAAACGAGGCTAGGATGCACTTACTATCAAGCTTGGAAGTTGAAGAAACCCTAGCTATGGCTCCTTAGTGATTTTTGTCCATGGAAGAAGAAGATGGACACAATTTTGACTTCTTTTTCCCTTTTTAATCTTTTATTTACCAAATGACAAAAATGCCCTTAATGATCCTTTCTTGAGATTTTTCCTTCCCATGTCTATTTTTGTCCATCATAATCTATATTGGTCTAATTGCTAAATAAGGACTTCTAATAATTTTTATAATGCTATTTCATACTTAAATCTTCTAGAATCTCGTATTTTCTAATCTTTACAATTTAGTCCTAATGGACAAATTGATCACTAATTAATAAAATTTCTTCATGAAATTTTCACACAATCATGCAAACACCTCATAAGCCTCATAAAAATCATAAATCATATATTTCTACTTCGAATTTGTGGTCTCGCAACCACTATTCTGACTAGGCCCCTATTCGGGCTGTTACAGTTAGTGAATCTTTGGTTGATAGGCTTTCGTTTTTGTTGCTTAGGAGAAGATCAATGGGCTGAGGGCTTCCAATCGGTGCTATAGTTTTGCGAAATCATCGTTGCTCATTCGAAGGTAGGGGTTTTGGTAAAATAAGGGATTTTCTGTTCCGATGTAGTTTCGATTTAGTATCGATTTAAGTGACTAATTCAGTGATTTATTGGTTAATTTTAGGTGTTGCGTGGCTCGAGAGTGTTGTCACATCGAAACTGTATCAAGTGTGTTCCCAAAACGCAGAAAATCAGGTTTCGACGAGAGTCAAAAAAGTATCATGTCGATGCCACACGGGCGTGTGCCTTGCCGTGTGGTTGGCCGTGTGTGAGACACGGCTATGAGTCTGATGAAGGTGCGACTGTGCGTAAGACACGACCGTGCGATGGTGTGAGTGTGGCCGTGTGGGCCACACGGGCAAGGCCATATTGGGCGCGTGGGCCACACGGGCGTGTAAGCCCACACGGGAGTGTGGGTTTTGGGCCAGGCCGTATGGGCCACACGGCTAAGGCTAATCTAGGCGTGTGAGCTCAGACGAGTAAGCCACATAGGCATGTGGGCCCACACGGGTAAGCCACACGGACATGTGGGCCCAAAATTTTAAAATTTTTCTTAAGGTCGCATGAGTTGTTCTGATCGATTGTGGGCCTACCGTAGGGTCGGTAAGGGCTAACCAAACCCTAAATTATATGATCTGATATTCTAATAGTATGCTCTGAGTAGGACACTGTTATGCATGCTTGACTATTCTGTTAAAAATATGTGTTATCTGTATACGAGCATGTAAGCATGATATTTTTGTATCTGTATTCTGTATATATGTTTGGGGTGGGAATCGTATATGTGGAGGAAGTGATCTGTGCGGCGACCTTTTGCCTATATACTGGAAGTTCGACTGCATATTATCTTCGATGTGTCGTATCGACACTATATGGTGTGTAGGGATGGGTGGGTGTTTTTAACCATACATGGTGTGATGGGATGGTCAGAGCTGGTGTGTAGAGGATGAGGGTAGGATTATGTATATCTGTTTTGCTTATCTAATTTTGTTATATGTATCTGTAAAGGACTTAAGTCTGAATCTGAATCCGACTGTATATGTGATTTCTGTATGTATAGCATGTCTATTTCTGCTGGGTTACACACTGAGTTTATGAAAACTCACTTTTGTTTGTCTGTTCTGTTCAGGTAATCCACAGACTTAGGCGGTTCGGTGCAGCGGAGTCTCACGATGACCACAAGTTTGTGAACTATTTTTGATTAATGGTTTTTATTTAATTAAGGATTATTTCTGGGAGTTTTGTAATTAAGGGACTCTCCGGACTGTTTGTTTTTATTTTGGATTTTCGATTCAACTCTTTGTATGCGACGGTTGGCTAAAAAGATGGTTTTTAATAAAACAAAGGTTTTTTTTAAATACGAGCGGGATTTTAAAATATAACGATTTCTAAGACTTCCGCTGTAAATTATGTTTTGGCAAATGAATTAATTAAATAACACTTTCAGTATTAGTTATAAACGAATAAGAGTTATAAAACTTGGATGATTTATCGAAATGACTCTGTTTTTAAAACCCTTCTTTCTGACAACTCCAGATTCGACCATAACTTCTAGGCCGAGGTTCGGGTTTTACATTTAGCGGTATCAGAGCCAGGTTATAAAACTCGGCTTGTAAATTTTGGGTTCTAAAATTGTGTTTCAAAAAGAACTGGTTTTCAAATAATTTAGATCACTCTAAGTAAGTATGTAGTACACCGAGTATCCGACGCCAATCCTTTAAGTATTTCTGAACTTAGATAGAATATTCTGAAAACACTGTAGTTAGCACTTTCTGAAACTATACTGAGATAGTTAGAGACTAAAATCTCTGAAATACTTTTGAACTCCTGATAATTTACATATAAAATATCTGCTAATAAATACTGGAACTGATACATAAAATTTTATAATGTAGATAAATTTAAAATATACGATGAGCTCTCATGGAACTTGCGGTCGTGGTATTCGTAGGCGCGGTAGGGGCCGTAGGAGGGCTCGAGCTGAGTCTTCCTCTTTGGGCAGTATGCCAAATTTAGACACGAGTGAGACAACGGTTTCACCTGCTACGGAGACTGGGTCTCAAAGCCGCTCGGCTAGGAACGACGCACTATCCCAAGTCATGTTGAGGGTGTTGGGGAGGGTCGCTGGACCCCATTCTGGATTTGGGGGCCGTAGGTCGGTAACTGAACGATTCCGATCCAATTGAGCTGAGCTGTTTAGGGGTGTCACTAGAGTCGCCCCAACTGTGGCTGAGTATTGGTTGGAGGCCACCAAGAGGGTTATGAATGATATCGACTATACTCCTGAGCAGAAACTAAAAAGTGCAGTCTCTTTGCTTCACGATGAGGCATATCAGTGGTGGTTTTCGATTGAGGAGGGTACTCAATCAGAACGTCTGAACTGGGATAATTTTAAGACTACTTTCCAGGGGAAGTATGTGGGGGCGAGCTATGTTGATGCTCGTAGGCGTGAGTTCATGAATCTCACGCAAGGTGATAGATCTGTGGCCGAGTATAAGGCCGAGTTTCTGAGGTTGAGCCACTACGCTCAAGGTATGGTGGCATCTGAGTATGAGAAATGTGTCCATTTTGAGGATGATTTGAGGGACAGTTTAAGGGTTCTGATTGCTCCACAGAGGGAGCGTGAGCTCATTGTTCTTGTGGATAAGGTGAAGATCGCTGAAGAGGTTAAGCACGTGGAGTGCCATAATAGGGACCGAGAGAGAGGTAAGAATAAGAAGGACTCAGAGCCCTCTAGTTCTATTCAGATGCCTAAGAAATGGGCCAGACCTGATGGGCCTGTTAAAATAGGGGTTCCTGTTGCTTTTACTGGGATTCAGCCATGTGGTGATTGTGTAGGCACCATCCGGGCGAGTGTTAGAGGAGGTTAGGGGCTTGTCTGAGGTGTGGTTCTTCGGAGCATCAGATTAGAGAGTGTCCACACTGTGCTAATCAGATGCAAGCTTCAGGACTGAGTTCGATACAGCCTCAGAGGGCAGTTCAGCAGCCACCTAAGGACCATGGACCGGCTAGGGGTGGTAATGGTATGGGCCGAGGGCAGAGAGCACCGGGCAGAGGTGTTAATCAGACTGAGGGGAGGCAGCCTAGACTAGTTTATGTTGCTCGATGCTGAGAGGACAGAGACACCCTGATGTGATCACGGGTACGTTCTTTATTTTTTATGTTCCTTATACTGCTTTGATAGACATAGGTTCTACACATTCATATGTAGCTAGTACTGTTTCTGAAAACTTGGGGATTTTTGTTGAGTGTACTTCTAGTGAGCTTACCGTACTGAGTCCGCTGGGACAGTCTATTCGAGTAAGTAGACTTTATAGGAATGTACCGTTGGAAGTACAAGGGACTGTGTTTCCGGCAAGTCTGATGGAGCTACTGTTTGGGGAGTTTGATTTAATTCTGGGTATAGACTGGTTAGTTGAGATCGAGTTAGCTTAGATAGCGGGACTAAGAGGGTTGTTTTGAGGACCGTGGATGATAAGGAAATAGTTGTGATCAAAGAGCGTCGAGATTATCTATCCAATGTGATCTCCGCCCTTGTGGCCAAAAAATTGGTTCGTAAAGGGCATGAGCCGTATATGGCTTTCGTCAGTGTTTTAGTTTTTGGTGACTCTTCTGTTAGGGATACCAAAATAGTGAGGGAATTTTCAGATGTTTGTCCTAAGGAGTTATCGGGTTTACCTCCAAATCGGGAAGTTGCGTTCGGCATTGAGCTTTTACCGGGTACAGCTTCGATGTCCATCGCTCCATACTGTATGGCACCGAAGGAGCTTACAGAGCTTAATGCCCAACTTTACATTGACTACCGGCAATTGAAGAAACTGACTGTAAAGAATAAGTACCCAGTTTCGAGGATCGATAACCTGTTTGATCAGTTCCGAGGGACTTCAGTGTTTTCGAAAATAGATTTCTGATCTGGGTATCATCAGCTGAGAGTTAAGGAAGTGGATAGTCATAAGACAACATTTAAGACTCGTTATGGACACTACGATTTCCTAGTTATGCCCTTTGGTTTGATGAATGCTCCGACTGCATTCATGGATCTGATGAACCTAGTTTTTCAGACGTATTTGGATCAGTTTATCGTAGTCTTCATCGATGATATTTTGGTTTACTCTAATCCTGAGGATGAGCATGATGAGCATGATGAGCATCTTAGAGTAGTGCTTCAAATACCCCGAGAGAAACAGCTCTACGCTAAGTTGAGCAAGTGTGAGTTCTGGTTGCGAGAGGTAACTTTTCTAGGGCACGTGGTTTCTGCTGAGGGGATCCGAGTTGATCCTAGAAAGATTAAGGTTGTACTTGATTGGAAACAGCTTAAGAACGTATCAGAGATTCGCAGTTTTCTGGGTCTTACAGGATATTATCGGTGTTTTGTTGAGGGGTTCTCTCTGATTGTAGCTCCTTTGACTAAGCTTCTGGGCAAGGGTGTTCCTTTTGTCTGAACTGATACACAACAATCAAGCTTTAAGAAGCTCAAGTCTGTTCTAAATCAGGCTCCTGTTCTGATACAACATGAATCTGGTAAGGAGTTTGTAGTGTATAGTGATGTGTCGCACGTTAATTTGGGTTGTGTATTGATGCAAGATGGTAAGGTTATGGCTTATGTGTCCCGTCATCTTAAGTCACACGAGGGGAATTATCTAACGCATGATCTCAAGTTAGCTACTGTAGTATTTACGTTAAATATCTTGAGGCACTATCTGTATGGTGAGAGGTGTATCATCTACACCGATCACAATAGCCTCAAGTACCTCCTTACTCAGAAGGAGTTGAATCTTAGATAGCGTCGGTGCATTGAACTGCTCAAAGATTATGACTGCACGATAGAGTATCATCCGGGTAAGGCCAATATGGTGGCCGATGCTTTCAGTCGTAGAGCGATGACTGATTTGAGAGCGATGTTCACTCGTCTTAGTCTGTTCGATGATAGAGGTCTGTTAACTGAATTGCAAGTTAAGCCGACTTGGATTGGACAGATTCGAGAAAAGCAGTTAGGGGATGAGTCTTTGGTTCTGCGATTTCGTTAGGTTGAGAATGGCAATACTTTTAATTTGGGGTTGAATAAAGATGGGGTTCTATGTTTTTGAGGTCGGGTTTGTGTACCGAATGATTCTGATCTGAGACAGTCGATTCTGAGGGAGGCGCATAGTAGCCCTTATGCTATGCATCCCGGTGGTAATAAAATGTATCACGATCTTCGTGGGATGTACTGGTGGCCAAGTTTGAAACGTGAGGCTACGGATTTTGTTGCTCGTTATCTAACGTGCCAGCAAGTTAAGGCTGAGCACTAGTTGCCTTCGGGTTTGCTACAACCCGTTAAGATTCCTTTATGGAAATGAAAACGAGTGATGATGGACTTTGTTAGTGGGTTGCCCTTGACACCCACTAAGAAGGATTCTGTTTGGGTCATCGTGGATCGATTGACCAAGTCCACTCATTTTATTCTGATTCGGACGGACTACTCTCTAAAAAAGTTAGCGAAGTTTTACATTTCTGAGATTGTAAGACTACATAGGGTTCTAGTTTCAATAATTTCTGATAGAGATCCTCACTTAACTGAAATTGCATGAGTCTCTGGGTTCAAGATTGAACTTCAGTATTGCATTCCATCCTCAGACCGATGGTCAATTTGAGAGGGTGATTAGAGTTGTGTGATAGATTTCCAAGGTAGTTAGGAGGATTTTCTGCCGTTATTTGAGTTCGTTTACAATAACAGATTCCAGTCTAGCATCTAGATGGCACCTTACGAGGCTTTGTATGGTTGTAAGTGTCATACTTCGCTATGTTGGACTGAGTTGGGTGAGCGTCGGGTTTTGGGTCCTGAGTTGGTTTCTGAGACTGAAGATAAGGTTAGACTGATTCGGGATCATCTAAAGGCGGCTTTTGATAGACAGAAGTCTTATGCATATCTAAAAATGAGAGATATCGAGTACTCTGTGGGTGATTTCATTTTTCTTAAGGTTTCTCCGTGGAAGAAAGTTCTAAGGTTCAGTCGTAAGGGCAAGTTGAGCCCTAGGTTCATCGAGCCATATCAAATTTTGAAGCGTGTGGGACTGGTCGCTTATCAGTTGGAGCTACCTACAGAGTTGATCCGTATTCATGATATGTTTCACGTCTCGATGTTGAAGCGGTATCAGTTTGATGTATCTACCTTTGTCTCTGTTGAGGAGATCGAGGTTAGACTGGATTTGACTTTTGAAGAGGAGCCGATTCAAATTTTGGATCATGATATTAAGGTTCTGAGGAGGAAGCCATCCCGTTGGTTAAGGTTCTGTGGCGGGATCATGGCACTGAGGAAGCCACGTGGGAACCTGAGAACTCGATGCGTCAGCAGTATCCTCATTTGTTCGGATCAGGTATATTTTGAGGTCGAAATTTCATTTATGGGGTAGATTTGTAACGCCCCGCTTAATTTATTTATGTTTCTCTAAATACCTGATATAAATGAGTATCTGCTTTAGTGGTTAAGTGTTCTGGGTGTGTGTATGAGGTCTTGGGTTCAAGTCCCACATTTGGAAAATTTTGTTATTTTCTAATCCTAGCCTTATCCTTGGTGGATTGGGTTATACTCTATCTTTAGTAAACTCATATCAGAATGAGCCTGCTGGTTCGAGTGGTAAGGGGTAGATTTGTTGGAGGTCCTGTGTTTGAATCCCTGCGGGAGCGATGGTGTTAATTTTTGTTTCGGTTGGCTGAGAAAGTTTGAGTAGTATTGAAATTCTGAGGTAGTTGGGGTTGAATTGTTAGTTGGAAGTTGAGATTTAGTGGGGAGATTATTTTGATTTTATTTTATTTTTGATTTTCCCCCCAAAAGACTTCTCTATTTGACGTTCTGTCTTCTTCCTCTTTTTGGGACTTCTGCCAATTTTTGCTTTCCTTTTTCCTCTCTGATTCGGTAATCAAGTTTTAGTGCAATTCATTGTGTTTTGGTGTTGGGTACCCAATTCTCGGTTTGGTAAGTGTGGTAAGTGTGGTTATTGTTTTTGGTTAGTGAATCTTTGGTTGATGGGGTTTCGTTTTTGTTGCTTAGGAGAAGATCAAGGGGCTAGGAGCTTCCAACCTGTGTTATAGTTGTGCGAAATCATCGTTGCTCATTCGAAGGTAGGGATTTTGGTGAAATAAGGGATTGTCTGTCCTGACGTAGTTTCGGTTTAGTATTGATTTAAGCGAATAATTTGGTGATTTATTGGTCAACTTTAGGTGCTGCGTGGCTCGGGAGTGTTTTCGCATTGAAACCATGTCAGGTATGTTCCCAAAATGCAGAAAATTGGGTTTCGGCGAGAGTCGAAAAAGTATTTTTTTCGACGCCAGACGGGCGTATGCCTGGTCGAGTGGTTGGCCGTGTACGAGACACGGTCGTATGTCTGACGAAGGTGCGGCCGTGCGCAAGACACGGCCGTGCGATGCTGTGAGTATGGCCGTGTGGGCCACACGGACGTGTGGGATCACACGAGCATGCCACACAGGCGTGTGGGTTTTGGGCCAGGCCGTGTGCACCACACGGGGAAGGCCAATCTTGGCGTGTGGGCCCACACGGGTAAGCCACATGGGCATGTGGGCCTAAAATTCTAAAATTTTCCTTAGGGTCGCACGGGTCGTTCCAATCGGCTGTGGGCCTATTGTAGGGTCTGTAAGGGCTAACCAGACCGTTATGCATGCTTAACTATTCTGTTAAATATATATGTTATCTGTATACGAGCATGTAAGCATGATATTTCTATATATGTATTCTTTATATATGTTTGGGGTGGGAATCATATATGTGGAGGAAGTGATCCGTACGGCGACCTTTCACCCATTTACTGGCAGCTCGACTGCATATTATCTTCGATGTGTCGTATCGAAACTATATGGTGTGTAGGGATGGGTGGGTGTTTTTAACCCCACATGGTGTGATGGGATGGTCGGAGCTGGTGTGTAGAGGATGGGGGTAGGATTCTGTATATCTGTTCTGCTTATCTGATTTTGTTATCTGTATCTGTAAAAGACTTAAGTCTGAATCTGAATCCGATTGTTTATGTGATTTCTGTATGTATAGTATGTCTATTTCTGTTGGGTTACACACTGAGTTTATGAAAACTCACTTCTGTTTGTTTGTTCTGTTCAGGTAATCCACAGACTCAGGCGGTTTGGTGCAGCGGAGTCTCACGGTGGCCACAAGTTTGTGAACTATTTTTGATTAATGGTTTTTATTTAATTAAGGATTATATCTGGGCGTTTTGTAATTAAGAGACTCTCCAGACTGTTTGGTTTTATTTTGGATTTTCGATTTAACTCTTTATATGCGACAGTTGGCTAAAAACATGGTTTTTACTAAAACAAAGGTTCTTTTGAAAATATGAACGGGATTTTCAAATATAACGATTTCTAAGACTTCCGCTGTAAATTATGTTTTGGCAAATGAATCAATTAAATAACGCTTTCAGTATTAGTTATAAACGAATATGAGTTATAAAACTTGGATGATTTATCGAAGTGACTCTGTTTTCAAAACCCTTCTTTGTGACATCTCCAGATTCGGCCATAACGTCTAGGCCAGGTTTGGGGTGTTACAGATTCAATCCTGGGCAAATTTAGTGGCACAAGATTACTTCAACTAGACCCACTATAGTTACATAGTATTTTGTTATTTATAGTTAAATCATGTTCGTTATATGTGTTTTCAACACTTAACATGTCATTAATAAAATCAAAAAGTCTATTTTTTTGTTAAAAATCCAAAAAATTAAAAATATTTATTTACTTTACGATCATTTCTGATTCCCAACTCTAAATCAAAAGACCAACTCATTTAAGGTTGAGAACAAAAATTGAGAAAATTAAATCCAATTCAAATCATAGTTTTTTCTTTGATTCTAATTAAGAATTTAGGATAAATTAAATTTGATTCCATTACAGTTCAGTCCATAATTAAATTTGTTTGGTTTGATTTTAATTTCACAATAAAACCTACAATGATGTGAATTGAATTGAATTTTTAATTATTGTAGCATAATATAAACATTTGGTATTTAAAACATTATATAAAATATATTCAAGTGTACTAAACAATTTGATACAATTGAACAAGCAAATAATCAAGATCATTTATATCAACCTAGATTAGCAATTAGCATCACAATCGACCATCAATAAAGTTTAAAACAACATGAAGTTTAAAGTAAAAGCATCCATTCCAACATTCAATTGATAAAAGATGAAGAAGTACAAGAGTTAGAAATGCTCGTTCATGGAGAAGAATTCAATTTGAGAGATGAAGCTTGCTTGATCTTCATTTACAATGTTATTGACCTACCATCAAATATAGTAGTTAATTTGAGCTATTTTCCCACTTAAGGAGCTTATTTTCTAGGCAATTTAATATTTAATATTATGTTTTTAGTAATTAGTAGTTAGGATTAAATATTAGTAAAATAAGTAGTTTTAACACATTTTAAGAGTGTTGTGACATATTAGGCCGACACGGGCCTTAGGTAGTTCTAATATCTATAGTTGAGTGCGTAGGATGATGATTTATAGGCCCAACTGATGTGGAAGCAAGGGACAAGTGATGCACAAGCCTCTCGAGCCGTCAAAGAATAAAACAAACCAAACAAGGCACGGAACACCTGTCAAGTCACGCCATGCAAGTGCAATGATGCGACATAGGTCAACTTGCTACCTAAGTATATCAAGGCTATTTTCATCATCACAATCAAATTTATACGAAGACCTAGGACATACCAAAGACCTAATTTGGGCTGCCAACACTCCTATAAATAAGATCTTAGGCGTTTGATGTAACTAAGTCACCTTAGATGCAATCAAAAACCCTACTAGTTTAGGAGTAGGATTATATTTAGTTTCTTTCAACTTTTCTAAACTCTTTTGTTTTTCCTCTCGGAATCGGTTTCAATCCAAGAGTCCTTTTATATTATTAAAGTATTCCAGTTTAATTCTTCTTTGCAAGTGGCATATTTCATTATTCCGATCAAGAGATTTACTTCTTTGTACTCTACTTGACATCAATCCAGGATTATTCTAATATCTTTTCTCTACCAATTTATTTGTGTTCTTTACATGTTTATTTCAATTGAGATTAAGATTATGAATAACATGAATGGCTATATCCCTTAGGGAGATTAATGAATGGATGGGAATGTGATTAACAGAGGATTTAGGGTTTCCCGAAAGGTTTAGTTGGTATAGATTACATGTTCTTAAACCATAGGCTTGACAACCTTAGGAAGTAATCATAGGTGAGACGAGATCAAGAGATAAGTCAAACCGAGTAAATCATAGTTGATCTGCCATAAATCATATTATTATTTACATTCCTTTTTACACATAATTATAGCTTGTTTAATAGTAAATCAAACCATTTTAATATATATTTAGGTTGTCATACTTAAAGTAGTAATTTATGCTTTCTAGTAGTTTTTATTACATTTTATATATCTAAATAAGGTTACATGGTCCTGTAGGTCAAGTCGGGAGCTAAAGATGCTTATTCAGGCCAAAACTGATGCCTATGTTGCGACACCAAGATATTGTGCCTCAACATCGAAAACAGAAGCTAAAAACAAGTTTTGGAGCAAAACTGCCTTCGATGTCGCGACACCGACCTTCATTATCGCGACATCAGACTCTAATGTTGCAACACTGTAGGCCTGTGTTGCAACCAACCCCCTGCGCAGCCCAAAAACTCCTGCACGCTTTAATTATGTTTTGGAGGGAAATTAGGTGTATTTGTCTCAATCGAACTCTAAGGACTTCAAGGATAATTTAGGCACTTTAATATTCCAAGTTTTGCCTATATAAAGGCCATTGTAATCAGATTAAACACAAAATTTTTAGGGTTTAGATTCTTAGGGTTTTTTTTAATTCCTAGTTTTCACTTAGGTTATTTTATGTTCTTGTAATCAGAAGATCCTATTTCGAAGTGAGATTTCCACAATGGGAGATTATTCTCAAACCATGCTTTCATCGATAATTCCATGAGCATCTCTTTTCCTTATTCTCTTCTTTATATTTCTTTCTTTAATGTTGTTAGATAAATGTTTGTGTAAATATTAGAATCAATTTATGCTTTCTACATATGTTTCAATTGCTTTAACTTAATTAATTGATTGAACAATAGAGTTTCTTAGCAAATCAGCTGTTTGGGAGAGGAAGAACTTAAACCCTAGGCTTGACAACCCTAGGAAGTCATTTAGGTGGCAATTAACCCAAAATTGGTATGGCTTATCCGTGAACACCTTAACCCCAAATTGGCCTAGACTATGAGGTTAGAGGATAAGTAGTCCTTGTTTACTCGTTATTTTAGTGGAAGATCGAAAGATCCTGCTAGGGTATCGACTAGTTGATTGATTAGAACCCTACATCAATAATTAATTAGGTAAAACAATTGGATCTAGGCTAAAAGGAACTCGCATAGTCTAAACAAGGAATAGGAAAAGTCGATACAAGAACCTAAGAGTAGATTTAGGTTTAGTTAAATTTATTTAGTTTCTTATTATTATTGTCACCTTGCTTCTTGATTAACATTACTAATTCGTGATTCGAGTAGATTAGTAATTATTTCTCGTAATTCGCTTGATAACAGTTTTCCTCAAACTGCAATCCCTTGGGTACGATCCTCGGAATACTTACCAAGAGTTTCGTTGTAAACAAACCATATTACAACCTGACCCGTATACTTGCGGACACCGCCTCAAATCTATATCTTTAGTTGTAGTATTCACACTCTGGACATTGGTACGTCTGGAGGCGATCAGTAGTTATCCTGGTTCAGAAAGTGAGATTGGAAGATAATCGAGTATCAACTAATCGATTAATTAGTTTAAGGTTAGGAGGTAATAATTGGTTAATCAGTAGCTAATACACCTTAGAACCCTAATCTAAAGTTAATTACAAACCCTAAAGCGAGTTAATCTTCTTGATTGGTTTAATGATTTTAGTCGTTTTTTTTATTTTCTTGTTTATTTACTTTAGTTATTTAATTTCTCTTATTAATCTATTTTATGATTTATCATAATATAGGAATTAATTATTACTATTTAGATTTATTATTGTAAAAATATTTTGATAGATTTATTTCATCCTCCTTTCGGTACGATCCTCAAAATACTTCTTATGTTCCGTTGTACACAATACTATATTACAATTTGACCCGTATGATTGCAAACACCGCCGTTCTAATTATATTTTTTTTTGTGTACTATTTTACTATAAACGATAACTCGTTCATAGGCGGTCAAGTTGTTGACGTTGTTGTTAGGGAGATTTCGACATTAAATCTAGAAAATATTTTTACAATTAATAAGATAAGTAGGAAGGTTAAAACCTATAGATACGATATTTTCAATTTTTTGTTTATTTATTTTTATTTTTATTTATTTTAATTCTTTTTAATTTTTTTCAAATTGTTTATGACTCGAAGCTCCAGCACCCCAATTGAACCATATCCAAATCCGGAGCAATTACTTAGGCGCTGTAACACCCCGTACCCGAGACTGATACTAGGGCTGGATACGAGACATTACCATACTTGGAATCACTTAAACATTCTCTTATAGGCGGAAAAATTTCGTTCCGACATAAAAACTTCTCTTTCTTAGTCTAATCATACATTTCATGGGCCTACAAGGCCTTAGGCACATAACCGATAACTTTTGAAACTTAATCGAAAACTTTTCTTTGAAGCAGGGTTCACACGCCCATGTGACTTAGAACACGCCCGTGTACCCTTAGACACGCCCATGTCTACAAACCGTGGGGAGTTACTAACTATATTCACACGCCCGTGCATGATTAGACACGCCTGTGTGTAGACACACATGCCCATGTCCCCAGACCGTGTCTAAAAACCCAGGCATTCTGCCAATTTGCCCATGGCCAAGGCATGCCCGTGCTTCCCAACCGTGGTCGACACTTACTAAATCCACACAGCCTGGACACGCCCGTGTAACATGGCCGTGGGGAATTTATAATTTCATGGGTAAAGTGCAGACTTCACATGGCCTGGGTACACGCCCATGGGCTAGCCGTGCCTCCCACACGGTTTACACCCACGCCCGTGTGCCTAACTAAGTGTGCACGTAGTAGGCTATTTACCAAGCCATTGTCATCTAAGGGTGCACACAAACATACCTCTATTCAAAACAATAAACTCTTTCAATATACACATCACTAAAATGAACCCACAATTCATGAATTTCATCTTCATTAAACAAAAGAGTTTGCCAAGAACTTGTCCAACTCCTAGGATCATTTACAAAAATGACTTACATAGCCAACACTTTAACTAACAATTACAACTTGACAAAATACCCGAGTCCTATACATGCCATACTCAAAACAAGTCTAAAATTGTTATACCAAAGTGTCGTCGATAGTGTGAATTTTCGAGCTCCTGCAGTCACGATCCTCAAGTTACCTTGGCAATACTACAAGGAAGAAGGGCAATAAAAAGGGGTAAGCACAAAGCTTAGTAAGTTGCATGGTAATAATTAAAAATCATAATCCTCATAAAAGAATAATTCATCCATAGCATTAGATAATCATATACAAACCAGGACTTCTTGACAATCCTTATTTACAATTGCCCATATCTAACATTTACTGAAACACATATAGAGCCAATTTCTCATGACTCATTCAATAGCACTTGTATTCATTCATATCTCTACAATAAGTATAAGGTCAATATCACATTCTCTAGGTGGTCTTACATGAAGTCTCCTCTAGATACCGATCCCATGTCCGGACATAGTCTTATAGAGAATTACCTCTATGTGCTAATGCCATATCCCGGATATGGTCTTACGCCAGCTCTTGTCTCAATGCCGATGCCATGTTCCAAACATGGTCTTACACTGGCACTCATAATGTGGCCGATGCCATGTCCAAAACATGGTCTTACACTGGCACTCATAATGTGGCCGATGCCATGTCCCAGACATGGTCTTACACCGCACTCATAATGTGGCCGATGCCATGTCCTGCACATGGTCTTACACCGCACTCGTAATGTGGCCGATGCCATGTCCCAGACATGGTCTTACACTGGCACTCGTATCAACGCCGATGCCATGTTCCAAACACGGTCTTACACTGGCACTTATAATGTGTCCGATGCCATGTCCCAGACATGGTCTTACACTGGCACTCATAATGCATGATAGCATTTTTCGTATACATCATGGTCCATTAGGACTTCAATATCACATTCACATAAACTTCTCAATTTATTGAAGTATCATGCATTAATAAGACATCAAGCATTCTCAATTATGCTAATATGATATTGCATTAAATTCACATACAACTTACCTCGTTTTCAAAATGAGCTAGTTCTTCGATTTAGTCCACGATTTTGTCCTTTCCCCGATCGAGGCGAATTCTCGTCTCCTCTTGCTCTATAATAGAAAATTAGCTCATTTTAATCATTACATTAACATAAGCATCTCAATAATTATGCTTAGGTAAAATTACCATTTTACCCCTAGATTTTAGCAAAATGACCATTTTGCCCCTAGGCTCGAAAATTAATCCTAATCACATTTTAATCCTCAACAAGCCTAGGAAAACATTTAATGCTCTTAAAGCTATCATCAAAAATCAATATTCTACATACTTACTACAAAAGTTATAACCTTTTCATTAAGGTCCTATTTGGTGTTTTCATGCTAACACCCTTTTTAAAAGTTGTTTATCTAACAACTAAAACTCAAGTCCTTCCATAAAAATGCAGCAAATAATTAAGGTAGCTCTCATGGTAGAACTCTAAACCTTTTACAACATTGCACAATAGTCCCCTCATTTGAAAGCTTGAGCTTTAAGGGTCTCAAAAGTACAATTATTTTCAAGAAAAATTCACTAGAACACTTACTTGAGTAGATGAGAGCTTGCTGAATTTTTTTTTTGAAGGTTTCTACCCTTTCTTTGCTGCCAATTTTCGGTGGAAGATGATAGGGGAAAAGATGATATCTTTTCTCTCCTTATTTTATTATTACAAGTCAAATTAGTCCACCTACTACTACTAACTTTGACTAAAATTGAAAATCTTGTCTCCCATGCTTTCTTATGGCCGGCCAAGCCTCTTCCAAAGGCTAAATTGCCTTTTAAAGACCCACAATTAATAAATCATGGCCATTTGGTACTTTTAGCATATAGAATGGAACTTTCGCACTTTATGCGATTTAGTCCTTTTTTCGCGATTTAACATGAAATTGCTAAAATTAAAGTACCAAAATTGTCATGTTCATATGCTATTATGTTCTAACTCATAATATATCATGAAAATAATTTTCTCTAATCTCAGATTAGTGATCCCGAGATCACTATTCTGACTAGCCCCTAAATCGGGCTGTTACAGGCGCACTCATCAATTAATGAATATCGATCCACCCACGGTATTTAATTTACCCTGGGAAAATTCGTTAACAAGTACATAACCGGGAAGAAGTCCCAATGGATTAGCAGATGCGAATATGCCTTACCTACACTAGATGTTGTGTACAATAACATTGAGAGGCCGATGATTAACGCCAATAATTTCGAGATAAAGACGACCTCAGATGATTTAAAATACACTGGAATTCAAGGGGAACATGGTGGAAGAACCAAACTAGCACTTGAAGTGGTTTTTACAACTCTACAACACCTTCAAGTACAACAGGGTATCCGTTGATATCATGCGTCTTAGGTTATTCCCATTTTCATTGTGCGAAAATGCGGCTGATTGGTTAAACTTATTAGAATCGAGTTCCATTACAACATAGAACGATTTAGTGGGAAAATTTCTCTATAAATTTTTCCTGATAAGTAGAACCATTTAGCTTAGGCGAGAAATTGCCAACTTCAAATAATACGAAGGTGAGTCTCTGTACGAGCCATCGAAACACTTCAAGATGATGCTAAGAAAGTACCCACACCATGGATTGCAAGCGTGGCTCAAAATTCAAATTTTCTATAACAGTATTGACAGACACATCAGATCCAGCCTAGACGGAGCAGCCGAAGGATCTCTCATGTTCCATACGTACGAACGAGCTTATAAAATCATAAAAAAACATAGCCATGAATTCGTACATGTGGCCCAATGAGATATTCATGTACAAATCCAAACTCCCAACAGTAAAGGCTATAAATGAAGACAACGAAGATGATCAATTCCAACAGATCCTAGAAAAGCTTAACCATTTGGAGACGTCAGTCAAACCGACAAGAACGGAGCCAAATTTGAATAACCAACCGCAGGAGGTGAGCTACATTAGTTATAGGGGTGCAAATCCCTATTCAAATACCTAGAACCCTAGGTGGAGAGATCATCTAAATCTTAAATGTAGAGCCAACCAATGAGGTGCAAATCAAGCTCAAACACAAAAAAATCCTTCCTATCAACCTCCACCGTTACAACAAAGAATCGTGGGGAATGACCATGCTGCATGTGGTCAGAGATTCAATCGACTAAAAGAGAAGATGCAAACAATGAAGACGGATATTCAACAAGTCCAAGCTACGTGTGGACAACTCAAATCTCGAATGGATAGCCTCTACGACCAAATGAGCTAGTTAATGACGATGTTTCAAAACAAAATGTCCAGAGTCTCCCCAACAATACAGAGAATAATCCTCAGAGAAACAAACAGGAGTACATAAAGGCAATCGCATTGTGATCGGGCAAAGCATTGAAGCCACCAAACACGTCCATCCATGAAGAGGAGGAGGTTCTCGAAGAGGTCGGTGAACCCATGTAGGAAGAGGCCAAGCACAACAAACCAATCAAGGAGGTAGTTGAGCTAATGTATGATCCAGTAATATCAAACCCAAGCACAACAAAAGTACCATTCTCGATAAAACTAGAGGACAAGAAAAAAAGGGATGAGACAGATTTTGTAAGTTTTCTGAATCTATTCAAATCCCTCAATGTTGACTTACTGCTCCTTGAACTTGTTGATAAAATTCAAAAATATACCAGGTACCTACAGGAAATAATGGCACGACATAACAAAATGAAAAAGGGCAAGCGAATTGACATTTATGCCTCGTGTAGCACTTTAATCGCTAAGAAGATATCCCTAAAATTAAAAGATCCGAGTAGCTTCATGATTCCAATAGAGATAGGGGATCAACACTTTAGTAAGGCCCTTTGCGATTTAGGGGCCAGAATAAATTTGATGCCCCTATCGGTCTATAGGAAACTTAGACTCAAGGATCTCAAAAATATCTCGATAATGCTACAACTAGCTAATAAATCTTTGGTAAACCTGAAAGGTGTACTCAATGATGTATTGGTCAAGCTATGAAGATTTATAATCTCCATTAATTTTGTAGTCCAATACTTTGAGGAAGATCAAGAAATCCTCATTCTATTGGGAAGGCCATTTCTGGCCACTTCTAAATCGACAATCAAACTCAAGTGAAACGAGCTTATTATAAAAATAGATGACGAGATAGAAGTGTTCAAATATTGTCAAGATTCCCACAGTGAGGGATTTCTTAGGGAGGAATGTTACGTTCTATTCAATTTAATCCCTAACGTCCTTGATCAAAGGTACTTTCCTAGTTGTACAAGTGTAGGTACTTGAAATACAAGAGAACGAGACAAATGGCGAGATCCTGACAAAAATGGAATTGATTGGAAGGCTAATAATGGTCGAGAGCAATAGATGAGGTCGATGGTGAAGTTTAAGGAATTGTCGGAAAAGTCCAATAGTGCGACATAAATTTTAAATCATCAAACTTCAATTAATTTGTAATTTTTTTTGATTTGTTAGAATTAAGAATTAGATTTGTTATTGTATGTTCGTATTAGAAGGAAACTGGTTTTCGAGAACAACAAAGGAGCTAGATGGTAGTTGGATACAAGTACGGGCAAATGAGGGCATTCTACAAGTCCTGAATGAGCCAAATCGAAGCCACGTAGCAATGTACCAAGGTCACGCCACAATACAACCCCATTGAACCTAAAAACCCATAATTTTGTTTTCTAAGCAACTTAATGTTTAATATTATGTTTTTAGTATTTAGTAGTTAGGATTAAATATTAGTAAAATAAGTTTTTTTTAACACATTTTATGAGTGTTGTGACCTATTAGGCTGACACGAGCCTTAGGTAGTTCTAATATGTGTAATTGAGTGTGTAGGATGATGATTTATAAGCCTAATTGACATAGAAGCAAGAGAAGAGTGATGCACAAGCTTCCCAAGTCATCAAAGCATAAAACGAACCAAACAAGGCGTGGAACACCTGTTGTGTCGCGCCATGTAAGGGTTATGGAGTGACATAGGTCGACTTGCTACCCAAGTATATCAAGGCTATTTTTTCTGCACAATCAACTTTATATGAAGACCTAGGACGTGCCAAAGACCTAATTTGGGCTGCCAAGACTCCTATAAATAAGACCTTAGGGATTAGATGTAGTTAAGTCATCTTAGATGCAATAAAAAACCCTACTAGTTTAGGAGTGGGATTAGATTTAGTTTCTTTCGGCTTTTCTAAACTCTTTTTTTTCCTCTTAGAATCAGTTTCAATCCAAGAGTTCTTGTAACAACCTATACCCTGTCCAGTCGCCGAACCCAAGCTATAGGATGCTACAACAGTAAACCGGAACATTCCCAAGCAATTTATTCAATAATACTCAATAATCAATAAATACGAACTAATTTCATGTTAAACATGTATTACAATCAAAACCAAGTCTTAATCTGGCTTATGAAAGCCTTTGAGCAAAATCAAAACTAAATCGGGACCAATATGAAACATTTATAAATTAACAGGCATAAATGTAAAATAAGGGTCACACGGCCGTGTGGCCAAGCCGTGTGATAGCCTGAAGTCGTGTGGTGCAAGGCCACACACCTGTATCCTCAATGTCATATCCAAAAATTTGGTCTAGAAGTTTCGAATTAGTGAACTAGGTTGTCGATTTGGGCTAGGGTTTAGTTTTGGAAAATTATGGCCCATAAGTTGGTTTGGGAAATCAGAATTTGGTAACCAAAAAATATCTTCGTTGAAAGGCTTTTGAAAATAAAATTGATTTATGAAAGAAATGAAAAAAGGCTTCCAATTGTAAATTAGGATTGTTTTGTAAAGAGGTTTAAAGTTGAGAGTAGATCAAAAGAAAATATACCAAAGTTTTCAAATCAGTTTATTTTCCCCCTTCACCTTACAGCTGACTCACGACTTCCCATTTCCCCATCTATTACCGTCAATTGAAAACCCCCAAACACCATTCACAAATTTTGATCTCCAAAAATTTAATCATTGTGATTTTCGCCCTCTTTCAAACAACAAATTCTTTTCAAAATCAAAGAAGAACATCAAGAACACCATCAATTTCATTATTCTTCCCTAGTGAGTTTTTCGCGAATTTCAATCAACTATTCATTATTTTCTTCAATTGCGGTAAGGTTTTGTTTTTCTATTAGATTTTTATGTAGTCTAGCCTTTCAAATCAAGTTTTAATCCGTTGAAAAAAGAATTTTGGGTGTTAGCCAGAATTGGGGTCGTTAATGGCAGAATTTAGATTCTTAAATGAAACTATTGTTTCTAGTTTTTTTTTCAACTTGTTTCAGTGAGATTATAAGGTTTCTAAACTCATTTTAATCTTTCGTTAAAGGATTTGAAGGTTATATTGATTTTTCATTGAAAGTAGTCATGGACGTCGAAAATTTCCAGAACCATAAATCTGAAAAATTCTTAGTGATTTAAAAGCTGAGACCTGTTCTTTAATGAGTAATAAGATGTGTTAATACAGTAAGTAATGTGTGATTGTGTTAGTATGTGATATGGAATTTCTGGTTTTATGCACATATATGTGATTTAATATGGAAATAGCTTATCGAGCATTATGTGAGCATTTGTAAGTGTGCCAATGGGAAGCATGATAAGCATGCTATGTGGAAGTGTTAGTGTTGTGTACATCAGGATTAAGATGGTGATGATATGCATTAAACTGATAAGTGAAAATGTGTGTACTAGTGGATACTTTGGCCTTATGATCTCTTGAAACCGTTGGATATAGTTGGCATGCTATAGGATTTTTAAATACTCACCTTTGTGTTGTGATTTGGGCATTGAGGCCCAGGAAAGTTTGGAGAAATAAGGGAATATGAGCTAAAATCGATTTATCGGGACATGTCGGTAACCGTCTCAAAACTGAATCTACAGGGTCAAAATCACGACCTTCACTATTGTGACATTGCGACGTTGATGAATGAATTCTCCCAAGATTTTCTCCAATATCGTGACTTCATCATGAGCACATGGCGACTTAGTGACCCAACATCACAAATTTGAGTCCTCCCATGTCGCGATGTGACTGGCTATCGAGTTATTCTCCTATGGTCATGTTGCACGATGTCGCGGCCACAAAGAGCTCATCATCACAACGTGACACACTATTCAACACTTGATTTCGATTTGGTCTCTCGATTCACCTGTATACTCATTTAACACTTATTAAGCATTACAACACTAAAAATACTAGATTAAACACAAAAACATGTCAAAACCTAAATTTAACGCAAAAAAGTATTGAGTACCTAAAAAGACTCAATTTAACTTGAAAACACACTAAAGTAAGCATGAACGAATCATATTTACATATGTTAGGTCCAAAAATACCAAGAATGGGTGAATTGGTATTTTAAAATTCTTTGCAAACTTTTTTAAATGATGAGAAAATGAAAAAAAAGTTCGGACAATTTGATTTATAATGATTTGGCCTCAATTGCCTAACTCCACTACCTTGGTATACCTAAAGCAAGGATTTTACAATTCATTATAAGAAGTTCTACCTTTCAAGGAAAAGTTATGACATTTACAATCTCTATCTTTTACAAAGGCTAAGATAGAACCTTCCCCCTAGTTGTTATAACTAAACTAAAACCCTATAGCTCTAATGGCTTAACTAGAAACCCTTTACAATTCACCTAAGGTTTTATACCACAAAAACCTTAAATAGCTCTTTACAACAAAGATGAAGGATGTAAACAATGAAAGGCTCTCAAAGATGTATGTTTACAAGTGTTAGCTCTCTCTCAGAGAAAGCAAATGAGAATGATA
This sequence comes from Gossypium sturtianum, assembly GCA_025698515.1. NCBI lineage: Eukaryota > Viridiplantae > Streptophyta > Magnoliopsida > Malvales > Malvaceae > Gossypium > Gossypium sturtianum. The sequence continues at coordinate 44,046,338 of CM046952.1, forward strand.
AATAGATCAAACAATAAGCACCTAAGAGATGTGTACAAGAGAAAATGAGAAAAATAAAGAATTGGAGATTCTTCTCTTGATTTCTATGATTGAATGTTCATCTCTAATGTCTTGATGTGTCTTTAACTTATATTTATACCAAGGAATGAGTTTATGGACATTTATGGTTAGTGGGGATGAATCCTAGCCATTGGAAGTATTAATTTTGGGCTTAAAAATACTTGCAGAGCTTTGGGGTGCGGTACCTAGTCTTTGAGGTGCGATACCTTTCTTCAAAATTTGACCATTGAGCCACAGGTATTGCACCCCAGTTGGAAGGGTGCGATGCATTTTGAAAAATGGTGCAATACTTTTTGAGTAGGGTGCAATACTTGGGTGGAAAAGTGTTATACCTTTGTGCCTTTTTGCACATTGGCTTCTAAGTACTACATCTGTTGGCCAAGGTGTTGTATCTAGCCTAAAAACACTTTAAAAATCCTTAAAAATTATTTTTCAAGCGTTAAAATTGTTTAGAAAATGTTTGATAAAATTTTCAACCAATATTTTTACTAAATGACTTAGAAAATATAATATATAAAATTTATCTTAAATGTTGTTATATCAAAATCTTGGGACATCGAAGCTAACAACATATATCAAGTAACCACTCATCAACGTAAGTAATGATTTTTTTGAAGAGGAAATTTAAAGTCATATTTGAATGAGAATGTCACTAGAGAGAGATGAATGTTCATTCTAATTGATGATGAGGTAAAACTATGATATTCTTTCATCACACACATATATTTAGTTTATTATACATATTATGCTAAGTTTATTTTAAACTTACCATTATTCACTTTCTCTTATCGGTCTATTGTTTAATGTGAAAGTTTCACTTTATAATTGTACATTCTTATAAATTTTAATTTTATTTTACGTTCTTTTTTAATTACTATTATACTTATAATTATAATTTTATAAAAGTTTTCAATTTAAAACAATAATCTTTTTATTATTTATTTTCATAATTTTACGATTGTTTAGTTAATTTGTAATTACAAAATAATTAATTACATCATAAATTTAATGTTGATCGAAAATGACGACACTAACAATAGATTGATGAAGAAGATTAAAAAAATAAGATTTAAATATATTTGTAATCCTATTAGCATTTATTTTAAAATTTTATTTTATTTTATTTTTTTAGGAAGTTGAATTTTTTTTTTAATTTGTCTAAATAAGTTTTTATTTTAATTATTTTTAGGAAGTTTAAGTTTTTTTTTAATTTTTCATTTTTTTATAATACAATTAGATTATTTAATAATATCAGCATTTGTTTCACTTATTAAAATAAACTATTATAAAATTAAAAATTGTATGATAATCTCATTTCAATTAGATAAGTTGAACAAGATTCATAAATTTTAATTTGGTTATATTTGATAAAATTTGAATTTATTTTTAATTAATAAAATTTTTATTTTGTTTCAAATTAGAAAAATATTAAATATGAATGGTTAAAATAGTTTTTAATATTAAAACTAAAAAATTGAATTCAATGTTTTAACATTAAATTTAATATTTAATAGTTAATTCAATAATTTTAATACATTAAAATCATAATTAACTTTCTCTATTATTAGTTTGACATCCAAATTGAATCAAACTCTACTATCAGTAACAAAGTATTTTTTATTTTTATTTTTTTTAGAATTTAATTTTTAAAATATTTACATAGATTTCCAAGATAGAATTGTTATTTTACCTTTATTTAAACTTGTTAAAGTAATTCATCTTCGATTATGCTTTCATTATAATTTAAATTATTCAATTTAATAAATAAATATTATTTTATTATTTTAAATTATTTTTATTTAAAATGTGATTAATTTTATTATTAGACGACAAACGCACAAAAAAGAGACATACACAAAAAATATAGTAAAAGAGGTGTTACTATGAGGCAAACAAATATAAAATATTTATTTTATTGCTGAAAGCAACATTATTATTTAATACATTGATAACATAATTAATTTATTTACATCAATTTTGTAGATATTAAAAGATTATGATTGAAAAATAAAAAAATTGCAATATCTCCATATTTTAAACATTATATATATATACACCTTTCTAATAATACACAATTACTTAATTATGATTTGAAAAGTCTTCTATTTATTGAACATTATAAACACATATATTAATATGCAACCCACGTGATATCAGTAATTGGTATATATAAAAGTACAAATTTAAAATAATTTTGAATCGATGAAAATATTTTTTGTTGTTAATTACATTACTAAGTTGTATTATAAAATAATTAAATAAAAGAACACTTAAAGTAAATAGAGAATTTTCTTGTCTCCTCTTTTCATTTATAAAAGAGCTATATATAAGCCATTAACATTCAATGCAACATAAATGAATGAAGCTTATTTAACTATTTCATTTACACGTACATTAAGCATATTTAATAATGAATGGAGGGGTTTAACTCATTACTTTCATAAATGTTTAAAGGTTATAGACATCCATTTAATGTATTTACAACACTTCCCCTTGGATGTCTTTTAAATAAAAATGTGTCTCATTAAAACCTTTATTATGAAAAACCCTGTGGGATAAAAACCTAATGAAAGAAAAAGAGTACACAATCTCCTATTACAAGTTGCCTCATTAAAAACCTTTATCAGGAAAACCCAGTGGGACAAAACATTGGTTAAAGGAAAAAAGTACAACGTATTTTAGACTCCTCCTAATGGCAACATCACATTATGTCTTTGAGTCGACGCATTCCAATCTTGTTTCTTAGTCTTTCAAATGTTGAAGTTGGCAATGCCTTGGTAAAAAGATCTGTTAAATTATCACTAGAACGAATTTGTTGAACTTCTATATCACCTTTCTTCTCAAGATCATGAGTGAAGAATAATTTTGGTAAAATATGTTTCGTTCTGTCACCTTTGATATAACCACCCTTTAATTGAGCTATACAGCTGCATTATCTTCGTATAAGATAGTTGGCATATTTTCCTGTAAAGGAAAATTACATATCTTCTGGATATGTTGGGTTAATAACCTTAGCCAAACATACTCTCGGCTTGCCTCATGCATTGCAATTATTTCAGCATGATTTGAAGAGGCAACAGCTAATGTCTTCTTTGTCGAACGCCATGATATAGTAGTACCTCCACATGTAAATAAATATCCCGTTTGAGATCGACCTTTATGTGGATCTGATAAATATCCAGCATCAACATAACCAACTAATAGGGAATTTGAATCATTTGAATAAAATAACCCCATATCAATGGTCCCTCTGAGATATCTAAATACATGTTTAATTCCATTCCAATGTCTATGTGTTGGAGAAGAACTAAATCTTGCTAACAAGTTTACAGCAAAAGCTATATCAAGTCTTGTGTTGTTTGCAAGATACATCAATTCTCCTATGGCACTTAGATATGGTACTTCAGGACCAAGAAACTCTTCATCATTCTCACAAGGACGAAATTGATCTTTATTCACATCTAACGATCGTACAACCATCGGGGTACTCAATGGATGTGCTTTATCCATATAAAATTTATTTAAGATCTTTTTCCGTATAAGTTGACTGATGGACATAAATTTCATCTTTTAAATGTTCGATCTGCAAGCCAAGACAAATGATACGGGCACGCCCGGGGCACCAACATTTTACAAATTTATGGAGCTCGAATCCAATGTCCTGGGTGCCGTGGAGCTAATGTGCATCTTGGTGCATTTTTAGATTGAGCCGGATTAGTCCATTTGAGCTTGATTTGAGCTCACTCGAGCTCACTCCAGCTCATTGAGCTGATTGCTTAATTTAATGCTTTAAATAAATTGAGTCTTTAATTTATTTATTTTTCCTACAGCAAATTAAAGTGTCCTAAATATTTTATTTAGTGTCAGATTTAATTTGTCTAAGTCTAAATTAATTTGTCTCATTTTATTACAACTTTTTAAAGTGTTTTAATTCAAGAATTAATGTGCGAGTTTTTCTATTTAATTAGGAAATTTGCCGAATTTCAATGTGTCCTAAATGGTGTATTTAATTTGTCTAAAGTGTCTATTAGGATGTCCTAGTGTGTCTTTAATTTTGTTCATCTGATTTGGAGTGATTTAATGTATGTTCATTCCCTTTATAGGTTCAGCCGAATGTACATGAAGCATTTAAAGAGATACATGCACTTGGTGCAATGTATGTGACCAAATGCATCAATGAACTTGGAGGGTGCATGGACGGCTGGAAACATGCATGTTGGCTGCTCACTTTTGGCTCCCCAATGACCCCTATTCGGCCAAAGAGTCACCAGCCATTCAAGTCCCCAAGGTGGCCGAATGTCTCCCCTAAGCACATCAAATACCTTTCACACTTGCTGCACAAGTCAAGGGCTGTTCGGCTGCTCCCTTTTCATCAAAAGACGGTAATTTAAGAGTGCAATTAAAGAAGGGGACGTACCTAGTTGCTGCATGCATCTTCAAGTGACCCAAAAATACATTTCTCCTTCTAGAATGCTGCCCATTGACGTTCCCAAAGGCTGCACATGGACTTGGACGAATTTTGTATTTAATTCTTGAACATTCAGCCTTCTAGAAACCAACCATTGGGCTGCTTGTGCATTCATCATTTCCAAGTGCATTTTCTTAAGCATGAAGCATGACTATTGGAGCACCCATCAGCCGAACCTAGCAAGTCCATTAACATTCATCTTGCCAAGTGATTTGCACCATCTAGAAGCTGCCTTTATTTCCCCATGTTCAACCGAATCTTGCAAGCACACCAAGGGCCTCATTCAGCCAAATTTTGCCAATAACACTAAGGGATTTATTCTAGATTTTTCCAGCTTGTTCTAGTTTAATTTAGCTTAGCTATTAAGACTTTCTAGTGACCATTCGGCTAGCTCTATCATAGGCTATAAATACTTTGCTATTTTTCATTTGTAAGGGAATTAGACTTTTGCCATTTTATAAAATATATGAACTTTTGTTCATCGAGTGAGTTTTATCCCCTCTTCGTTTTCGTACGAGTTTCGATTCTGACTTATCAAGCTTGCTTGTGGCGTCAATCGTACTCTTCCATTCTTTTATACCAATGGTTCCTACTTTGTTAAGTAACGGGTCTTTGGTCCACCATCGAATTCCATATTTCCACCTTAAACAAATATAGAAACCGGGGTGACACTTTTCTAGTGTTGAATCGTTTCTGTGTTTAAGTTCACTTTTCCATTTCCATAAATTTTCTCTATTCATCCTTAAAACGAAATTCCAACTTTCTTTCCTTCCATCCTCAGCCGAATCTATCCATTTACCATCTATCCATTTTCATTAACAATCAATCTCCATAACTTAATCAACTTATCGTCCCTTTTGATAGCTTCCGCAATTTTGATCTATTTTCATCCATATTTCTATAATAATTTCCGAAGGCTTATTTTCTCCTCGTAGACGATTGGGCATTTCGCATACGTTTCGACTCATTCCGAGGCGGACCGTATCAACAAAACTTTGTTTTTCCAAGATCTTTCATCTCAAATTCTTTCTTTAAATAATTTACTGCATTTTGAAGCTCTTCAGGAGTTCCAATAATATTTAGATCATCAACATAAATAGCAATTATCACAAAGTTTGATCCATACATTTTGATAAAAACACATGGACAGATTAGATCGTTTTTATAACCTTCTTTTAACAAATATTCACTAAGACAATTGTACCACATACTTCCAGATTGTTTTAATCCATATAAACTTTTCTTTAATCTGATTGAGCAATTTTCCTGGGAAACTCTATATCCTTCAGGGATTTTAAATCCTTCAGGGATTTTAAATCCTTCAGGGATTTTCATATAAATTTCACTATCAAGTGTACCATACAAATAGGCTGTAACAACATCCATTAGACACATGTCAAGTTTTTCACATACTGCCAGACTAATAAGGTATCTAAAAGTGATTGCATCCACCACAGGAGAATATGTCTCTTCATAATCAATGTCGAGCTTTTGCGAAAATCCTTGTGCAACAAGTCGTGCTTTATATGTTACGACTTCATTTTTCTCATTTCGTTTTCGCACAAATATCTATTTATATCCTACCGGCTTTACATATTTAGGTGTTTGGACTATAGGTTCAAAAACCTCACATTTAGAAAGTGAATTTAATTATGCTTGAATTGTGTTTTTCCATATTGGTCAATCTTTTCTATTTCTACATTCCTCAATAGATTTAGGCTCAGGATCCTCATTTTCTTTTGTTATTTCAATAGCAACATTATAAGCAAATTTGTTGTCGACAACTATATTTTTTCAGTTCTATCTTTTTCTTGAAGTATCATAGCTTATTGAGATTTCTTCATTATCACTATTTTCAGGTACCTGAACCTCTTCTGGGGTTTTTTTGATTTGTTATATCTTTGACCTCTTCTTGGGCACTTGCCTCCACAATATTACCATCTTGAATAATTGCTCTTTTCTTTTTACGATGATTTTTATCTTTGAAATCAGTTGGCCTTCCACGCTTCAGGCATGGATTACTTTCTTTTACACTAACAATTTTCCCTATTGGGATATCAAATCGTATTAGAGCATTTTCAGCTGGTATGTGAGATTTTGTAGTTTTCTTTTGGTCAGTAAATGAATTTGGCAGTTGATTGGCGATATTTTGCAAATGTGTGATCTTTTGAACTTCTTGTTCACATTGACTTGTGCGAGGATCTAATTGAGATAATGATGATTCATTCCATGTAATTTCTTTTACCAGTTGTATTTTCTCTCCCCTTAATATTGGGAATGCCGTTTCATCAAAATGACAATCAATAAATCGAGCAGTAAATAAATCTCCAGTTAATGGTTCAACATATTTAATTATAGAAGAAGATTCATAACCAACATATATTCCCAACTTCCTTTGAGAACCCATCTTTGTGCGTTGTGGTGGAGCAATTGGAACATATACTGCACATCCAAAAATTCTAAGATGGGAAATATTTGGCTCCTGACCAAAAGCCAATTGTAATGGATAGTACTTACTATAACTTGTTGGTCTTAAGCGCACAAGTTCTGCTGTATGCAAAATAGCATATCCCCTAGCTGTAACAGGGGGTTTTGTTCTCATAAGCAATGGCTGAGCTATTAGTTGGAGGCATTTGATAAACGATTCAGCTAAATCATTTTGTGTGTGAACATGAGCTACAAGATGTTCAACTTTTATCCCAATTGACATACAATAATCATTAAAAGCTTGCGATGTAAACTCACCAGCATTATCAAGACAAATAGTTTTGATTACATAATCTGAAAATTGTGCTCTTAATCGAATTATTTGAGCAAGTAGTCTCACAAACGCCAAGTTGCGAGTCGATAATAAACACACATGTGACCACCTACTGGATGCATCAATTAATACCATAAAATATTTGAATGGTCCACATGGTGGATGAATGGGCCCACATATATCACCTTGAATACATTCCAGAAATGCAGGAGATTCAATCCCAACTTTAGCTGGTGATGGTCTAATAATCAAATTTCCTTGAGAACAAGCAACACAAGATAAATTCTTGAATTTAAGAATCTTTTGGTTCTTTAATGGGTGTCCAATTGAATTCTCGATAATTCTTCGCATCATAATAGATCCGGGATGGCATAATCGGTCATGCCAAATAGTAAAAGTATGTGGTTTTACAAACTTCTGGTTTGTAGTAACATGTGACTCAATTGCTCTAATATGTGTATAATATAAACCTGGTGAAAAAGCAAGTAGCCTTTCTAAAACATATTTCTTTCCACATTCAACATTTGTAATATATAGATATTCAATATTTTTCTCATTCATAATCTCAATATGATATCAATTAAGACGAATATCTTTAAAACTCAATAAATTTCTTTGAGACTTAGAGGAATATAAAGCATCATCAATGACAAATTTTGTACATTTACGTAATAATATAATAGCTCTTCTAGAGCCTTCAATAAGTTTTGAACTACCTGATATTATATTAACATGGCCCACACAGTTGAACCACACGGGCGTGTGGAATTCTGAGCCAGGCCGTGTGATCCACACGGGCAAGGCCAATTTGGGCCGTGTGGGTCACACGGGCGTGTGAGCCCACACGGGCAGGCCACATGGGCGTGTGAGCCTATTTTTCTGAAATGATCTCTAAGGGTGCACGGGTCGCCCAAGTCGACTGTGGACCTACTGTAGGGTCGATAAGCGTTACTTAAACCCCCTATTTATGTGATCTGATTATATGATGTCTGACTGAGCATGATATTTGTACTGAACTGAATGTATGAACAGTTATTTGCATGTTGCATGTCATATTTGGTATGTTGCATTGCATCGGGGAGGGTTGATGATATTTTGGAGGAAGTGTCTGAAAGGCTTTAAGCCTGTTATCTGGCAGCTCAGCTGCATTACTCTGTTATGTGCCGCATTTTGGTAGAGTATGGTGTGTAGGGATGGGTGGGTTGATTATATCCCCACATAGTGTGTAGGGCTGGACGGAGATGGTGTGTAGAGGCTGGTGGGTAGGATTCTGATATTCTGATCTGCATTCTGTATATGATTGGGCTAATGCCCTATTATATATATCTGATTCTGCATCCGAGTGGGCTAAGGCCCAAACTGTTTCTGTAATGTGCTCCAGCCCAGTCTGTGATTTCTGATTTCTGGTGATTACTCTATACGTTTGATATCTGTGGGGATTACACACTGAGTTGCGAAACTCACCCTTTTCTATTTAATTTGTCCAGGAAATCCCTAGCGTTAGACGGATTGGTGCAGCGGAGGACTCGACAGTGACCACTACTACTGCCTCACGGTAGTTATGGTTTATATTTATCCTGGTTTTAATTTTTATTTGGAAAATTTTAATGTAATTACGGCCATTATGTATTTTCTCTAAATTTGGAAATTGCAACGTTTATGGTTTTTGATCGTGTCCAAACAAACTATGACAATGAATAAGGCAAGCGCACCTATCGTTCGGTAGTATAGCTATGGCAAGACCGGAAATATCGTATCCTCAAGGACCAAGAGTACTAGTAGTTGCTATCTTTTTATTATCTAGCCTAAGTATTAAGAGAATCGATGTTTAATTAACTAATTACTAAACTAAGGATTCTAAGACGCAGAGAGTGAATTGGGAAAATACTTTCGGGAAAACCAGTTGATTAAGATAATACCCGAGGAAGAATCCACCTAGACTTCACTTGTTATTTAACTCAAACTGCGATTTATTCACTTGACTTGATCCGTAAGATTCCCTAATTTATATTAATACCTCTTTCGAGGCTACTAATGACTAACCCTAGGTTGATTAATTGAAATCTCTTTCTAATTAAAACCCCTAGTGTTGCATTAACTCAATCTATGGACTCCCATATTAGGTTTGACCCTAATCCGGCAGATTTTTATCATCCTATCTCTAGGGTTGCGATCAACTCCGCTTAACTATGCTAGATCTACTCTTAAACAGGGACTTTTGCTCCACTGCCTAAGCACATCAATACTTGAATCAATCTCCTGAAATATTAAAGCAAGAATTAAGAATGCATAATTAAGAACAAATCAAGTATTTATCATACAGTTCCAAAAACAATAACAAGATCCGTCTTAGGTTTCATCCCCCTCAGGTATCTGAGGGGTTTAGTTCATGTTTAATAAAGAATACATCTCATAAGAAAGTAAATAACAAAACATAAGAAAAACCCTAAAACCCCCTCAAGGAAATTAAAGGGAAGATCTTCCGTCTTGAGTGTGATTTCGGCTTTTGGGATGAATCAACTGGCTGCCTTCGAGTAATTTCCTGTGTCCAGCCCTCTCTGGCTTCGCCCCATTTGTTAAAAGCCCTGACAGAAGGCTTCTATCGAACTCCCTCTTTAGGTTGCCCTCTAGGGTGTTTATATAGGCTTTCAGGATGCCTTACTTGGCCCACAAGTATCCTAATCCGAGTGAAATTCATCTTGGCCATGGCAGGGACACGACCGTGTAAAATGCCCGTGTGAATCGAGCCCAGGCTGTGTTCGGGTCTGCTAAAGTGACACGGCCGTGTGGTTACCTCCAGGCCGTATGGATTTCTTCCTTTGGCCCATTTTCTCCGTTTTTGGCCCGTTTCCCGTTCTTTTCATCCTCTGATGCTCTTCTAAGTATAAAACATGAAATTAAAGGATTAGGAGCATCAAATTCCATAATTCAAGGGATTAAATCATCCAAAAGTATGCGAAATGTGGGATTAAAATATGTATATATTACGATTTATCAAATACCCCCACACTTAAGCATTTGCTTGTCCTCAAGCAAAATTCTCAACTCACAATTAAAATCGAATTTCCTCAATTCATAACCTTTATCAATAATGTTTCATCATAGTTCATAGGTAATTCATACATTGATAATTTAACCAGAAGGTTCCTAAAGATTCAAACAATCAAAGTCATAGTTTTTGTAGTACGAAAACATAGGTGTTTCCCTTTACCTAAATAATTACCTTTAATTCAAAATCGAAAAAAATTGACATCCTCACTAAAGGTTCACTTAAATCACTTAAAGTGTTTAAGGTTAGAAATTAAGCACTCAAGAGTCAACATGAAAAGTTAATCCCATAGGCTTGCGTGAAAATTAAATCTCCACCACTATAGAATGATATGATACACAAATCTAAAGGTCTTTTAAGGGTTGTAACGGGGCTAGGGTTAAAGGTGTGGATAAAGGTTGAATTAAAAGGGTTAGAATCGAGATTGAATTGACAAATTACTTAACTAGAAAGATAAACTAAAACTCGAATAATTACATCAATTAAAATTTCATAACACGAGCTTCTTCTCAAGATGTGGAATTTAAATGTATAAGCTCAATTAACATAGAACTAATAATGGATGAACTTCAAATAATAATAGATTTTTTTTAAGAACAAATCAAGTAATAGTAAAGAATTTAACAACTGAAATAGAAAGCATAGTTAAGCTAAGTAATCTATTCAAATCAGATCTCAACAGAATAGGGGTCAAATTAATTAAAGGGATTTCAACAATAATAGGTTTTTGGTTAATATTAAGGGTAAATCAATGAAAGTTTTGTTAGGCTCAATGGGGTTCACTAAGGGTTAAACATGAATGTAGGCTTTTTGGGAGTAAGTGGGTTAAAACCTAGGTGCCTTTATCATTTCAGTATATCAAATCGAAAGTATGGTCTCGACATGTATAATCGAAGCAAGTTCTAGAATAAAAAATCAATGTTGACACACTCATAATCAATAAAGTGAGCAAGAAAAAAATGTATGCTCTGAATGGCTCAAGATCTCACAACAATTATGGGTTTTTGATGTCAACCTTGTGAATTTCAAACTTCAAGGTAATAATTAGATTCAGGTAGACAACCTATCAATTTTTAATTCTGAAAATAGACTCACCATGCTTGATTCTCTAGTCTCTTAAAGTTTAAATCATCACTACACAATTAACTATGATTTAATCCGAAACATATCAATGAAAATCATAAATCAAAAGAAACTTCATTCTAACAGTAATATGAGAAAATTACTTAAGAATAAGACATAATTCAGGGATTTTCAAATAATCTCGTAGTTAACCCCCCCACACTTAAGATGTACATTGTCCTCAATGTACAAAGATAGATAATAGCAATATAGTAATAAAATCATAAGATAGGGAGAGAAGTGAAACTTCCTGAATTTTGGATGGAGTCAATGAAAAGAAACGGTAAAGTTGGAGAGAGGTGAAGGTGAGGAGGATACTCCAGTGGTGGTGTGGTCGTTCATTAACAGCCCCTTGAACCTAAATTAAAGAAATGAAAATATAATAATATAAATTAAAGACAAGAAAGATAAAATAAAAGAAATTAAAAATGAAAATAAGAGAAAAAGAAAAAAAAAATGGACTCAAAGGTCCCACGGACGTGTAGAGGATCACATGCCCGTGTTCTTTAGTCAGTGTCGACCATGGCCGCATCACACGGCCGTGGTGTTTTATCGCAGCCCGTGTTTTTGGGAAAAGTTTTGCCCTGTTTCCACACGGCCACGGCCACGCCTGTGTGCAAGACCGTGTGGGTAGGGAAACCTGCGCTTAAAATTTTGGTTAGTTTTTAGTTAGATGCTAAAATTCAAAAATATGGACGTTAGTGGGGTTAGTGCTCGGGTTGCCATCCGAGAAGTGCTCGTTTAAAGTCTTGAGCTAGACTTACCCGTCATTTGCATAACCATGGTGGTTTGAGGAATCGAAACTCCTTTTTCTTACTATCAATTCTACCAACATATGGTTTGAGTCGGGTAATATTTACCTTAAAAGTGTCGAAATTAGAATGAGCTACCTCGATCGTTCCGTATGGAAAGACCTTAAGTACCGTAAAAGGAGTCGCACCGTTTGTATTAAGCTCTGAAGTGGCTATTCGAGGGTCGATTGTATCTAACAGTACTTGATCCCCGATCTGAAATTAGCATGTCTCATATTTAAGTTTGACATGGTTTTACTTTGGTTCTTCGTGTTTTTTCAGTTTTTCCTTGACGTGTGTCCGCCATTCATCTAATTCATCGATTTGTAACCTTCGTTCCTCATGAACAGTTGTATTCTCAGTATGAACACGAGATCCTAGCTCTGTTATCTTTTCTTGAGAGATTTCCTGTAAAGAAGATTAAACGTTAAGTTTATTTAAATTAACAGGACTTGTATTCTCTTGATCGTTAGATATTCTGTCAGAATCACATGCTTTGAGTTTAATCATGTCATCACCTACACGAAGTGTTACTTCCCCTGTATCAACATCAATAATGGTCCTACCAGTTGCTAAAAAGGGCCGTTTTAATATTAAAGGAACATTATTGTCCTCATCCATGTCTAAAACAACAAAGTCTACTGGGAATATGAATTTATCAATTTTCACTAGTACATCTTGATTATACCCTTAGGAACTCTAATAGTTTTATCTCATGAGTTGAATACTCATCCTAGTTTGTTTGGGTTTCCCTAGACCTAGCTGTTTAAACATTTTATAAGGCATAACATTAATACTCGCCCCTAAATCAGCCAAAGCATTATTAATATCTAAACTACCAATTAAGCATGGAATTGTAAAACTCCCTGAATCTTTTAACTTTCGTGGCAGTTTATTTTGTAAAATTGCTGAGCACACTACATTTAGCTCCACATGCGACGCCTCGTCTAGCTTCCGTTTGTTTGTCAAAAGCTCTTTTAAAAATCTCCTTGAATTGGGCATCTGCGGAAGAGCTTCAAGAAACGGTAAGTTAATATGTAATTTCTTTAGAAGTTTAAGAAACTTACCGAATTGTTCATCTGTGTTGTCTTTCTTCATCGCATTGGGGTATGGCACACGAGGTTGGTACTTTGCAATTATCGGTTTTGGTTTATCATGGCTTACCTCAACCTTACCTTTCTCTACCATATTCTCTTGCCTCAGTTCTGGTTCGTCTAACCCTTCACTATCGTGAACAGTATTGGCGTGAATTTGCTCCTTTGGGTTAGTTTCAGTATTGCTTGGCAAGTTTCTTTGTGGTCGTTCTAAGATCAGCTTAGCAAGCTGACCTATTTGGTTCTCGAGCCCTTGAATTGACGCTTGCTGATTTTTAAGTGTTGTTTCGGTGTTTTAGAAACGGGTTTCTGACACCGCAATAAATTTTGTTAGCATCTCCTCAAGGTTCGGCTTCTTCTCTTGTTAGCAGGGTTGCTGTTGAAAGCCTGAAGGGGGTTGTTGTCTTTGATTTCCTGGGCCACCCCACGAAAATTTTGGGTGGTTCCTCCAACCTGGATTGTAAGTATTACTATAAGGGTTATTTTGAAGTCTAGAAGTATAACCCATATAGTTCATCTGTTCGCTTTCTATGCCAGGGTTGTAGGGTGGGTATTCTGTATTGTTCGTCCCTCCTCCATTTGTATCGCACTGCATCACTAGATGTACCTACGAAGAACCACATAAACCATCAATTTTTTTACTTAAAAGCTCTACCTGGTTTGATAGCATTGTCACTGCATCGAGGTTGAAAAATACGGCGGCTTTTGTTGGTTTTGTTCTCATAACTTGCCACTGATAATTATTCAGTGACATCTCTTCAATGAACTCATAAGCAGCCTCAGGTGTTTTATTGTTTAGTGTACCGCCGGCGGATGCATCAATCAACTGCCTAGTCGAGGGGTTCACAACGTTGTAAAAGGTTTGAACCTGTAGCCATAATGGTAACCCATGGTGAAGGTACCTTCTCAGTAGCTCCTTGTATCTCTGACATGCATCGTAAAGTGTTTCTAAATCCATCTGCACAAAAGAAGAGATATCATTCCTCAACTTGGCCGTTTTCACCGGCGGAAAATATTTTAACAAAAATTTTTCGGTCATTTGCTCCCATGTAGTGATTGATCCTCGTGGTAACGAGTTCAACCACTGTTTAGCTTTGTTCCTTAATGAAAAGAGAAACAATTGAAGACGAATGGCATCATCAGAAATGCCATTTATTTTGAAAGTGTCACAAAACTCTAGAAAATTTGTCAAGTGATTGTTTGGATCCTCATCTTGCAAACCATCAAACTGAACAAACTGCTGAATCATTTGTATTGTGTTAGGTTTCTGTTCAAAATTATTTGCAGCAATAGGAGGTCTAACAATACTTGATTCAGTTCCTGTTAAATTAGGTTTAGCATAATCATACATAGTTCGAGGAGGAGGATTTTCGGCAACCACAGGAGGAAGTGGATTATTCTAGGGATCAGCCATCTCTTCCATGTTATTAGTATCGTCCTCTTACTCTTCTTGTATGTATTGTAGGCTGCGCCTTATCTCTCTTCAGTTTCTGCGAATGGTTCCTTCAATATCACTATCGTAAAGTAGAGGTCCTGACGGGTTCCTCCTAGTCATAAACTAGAATTACCTGCCAGAAGCAAATAAAAGAAAAATTAGCAAAGTAGAAATAAAATAAAAATTAATTGCAAAAATAAAAATGGCTAAAGTAATAAAAATCAAGTGTTCCTAGTATTTTAGTCCCCGGCAATGGTGCCAAAAACTTGATCATGTCCAAACTAACTATGACAACGAATAAGGCAAGCGCATCTATCGTTCGGTAGTATAGCTATGGCAAGACCGCAAATATCGTATCCTCAAGGACCAAGAGTACTAGTATTTACTATCTTTTTATTATCTAGCCTAAGTATTAAAAGAATCGATGTTTAATTAACTAATTACTAAACTAAGGATGCTAAGACACAGAGAGTGAATTGGGAAAATACTTTCGGGAAAACCAGTTGATTAAGACAATACCCGAGGAAGAATCCACCTAGACTTCACTTGTTATTTAACTCTGAACCAGACGATTTATTCACTTGACTTGATCCGTAAGATTTCTTAATTTATATTAATACCTCTTTCGAGGCTACTAACGTCTAACCCTAGGTTGATTAATTGAAATCTCTTTCTAATTAAAACCCCTAGTGTTGCATTAACTCGATCTATGGACTCCCATATTAGGTTTGACCCTAATTCGGAAGATTTTCGTCATCCTATCTCTAGGGTTGCGATCAACTCCGCTTAACTATGCTAGATCTACTCTTAAATAGGGACTTTTGCTCCACTGCCTAAGCACATCAATACTTGAATCAATATCCTGAAATATTAAAGCAAGAATTAAGAACACATAATTAAGAACAAGTCAAGTATTTATCATACAGTTCAGAAAATAATAACAAGATCCGTCTTAGGTTTCATCCCCCTCAAGTATCTCGAGGGGTTTAGTTCATGTTTAATAAATAATACATCTCGTAAGAAAGTAAATAACAAAACATAAGAAAAACCCTAAACCCCCTCAAGGAAATTGAAGGGAAGATCTTCCGTCTTGAGTGTGATTTCGGCCGGGATGAATCAACCGCCGCGCTTCGAGTAATTTCTGTGTGTCACCCTCTCTAGCTTCGCCCCTTCGTCAAAAGCCCCCGATGTAAGGCTTCTATCAAACTCCTCTTTAGGTTGCCCTCTAGGGTGTTTATATAGGCTTTCGGGATGCCTTACTTGGCCCACAAGTATCCTAATCCGAGTGAAATTTATCTTGACCACGGCAGGGACACGGCCGTGTGAATCGAGCCCAGGCCGTGTTCGGGTCTGCTAAAGTGGCACGGCTGTGTGGTTACCTCCAGGCCATGTGGATTTCTTTCTTTGGCCCATTTTCTCTGTTTTTGGCCTTTTCCCCATTGTTTTCATCCTCTGATGCTCTCTTAAGTATAAAACATAAAATTAAAGGATTAGGAGCATCAAATTCCACAATTCAAGGGATTAAATCATCCAAAAGTATACGAAATGTGGGATTAAAATATGTATATATTACGGTTTATCAGTTTTACTACTATTAGCAAGAAAACTCGAGTTTTCAAAACAAACAAACATTTTATCAAGATACACACAAATTCACAAACTATTTTAAAAGCTTCCGCAAAGTATAACGTTTTGAAAATGGATAACGATTGAAAACAAATGACACGTTTTGAAGTTAGCATAAGATAATGAAAAGTGGTACAAACGGAGAAATGGTCTTAACATTATTGCAATTTCTAAAGCACTATCATGTGACATTGCCAGAGTCGGCCATAACGTCTAGACCGGGTTTGGGGTGTTACATTTAGTGGTATCAGAGCCCGGTTGTAAAACTCGGCTGTGGATTTGGGTTATAAATATTGGTTTTAAGAAATGATTTTTAAGTGATTTGAAATGTTCTTGGACTGAGTATGTGGTACACCGAGTCTCTGGCGCTGATCTTGTAAGTGTTCTGAAACTCTATTTAGATTTTTCTGAAAATACTACTAGCATGCTTGAAACAGTCAATAGGTAGTATACTATAACTGAAAACACTCTAGGTAGTGTAAACTGAAAACTGTAGTGAGACTGAGACTCACGATAACGAACTCTAAACTTCTGATACTGTTCTGCATAAAATATCTATTAATAAATATCGAAACTGTAACTAATGTATAAAATTATTAATACAGATAAACTCCAGATTTACGATGAGCGCACGAGGTATCCACGGACGGCGTACTAGAGGCCGTGGTAGAGGCCGTAGAGGGGCTCAAGCTGGGTCCTCATCATCTGGAACTTTGCCTAATCTGGATACTAGTGAGACACCGGTATCACCTACGACAGAGACTGGGTCTCGAGATCACATGGCTAGGGACGACGCACTGTCCCAGGCCATGCTGAGGATATTGGAGAGGGTCCCTGGGCCCAACACTGGATCTGGGGGCCGAGGGTCAGTTACGGAACGACTCCGGTCCAATGGGACTGAGTTATTCAAGTGTGTCACTAGAGTCGCCCCTAGTGTGGCCGAATATTGGATGGAAGCCACGGAGAGGATTATGGACGACCTGGACTTTACCGCCGAGCAGAAGCTTAAAGGGGCTGTCTCTCTGCTTCGCGATGAAGCTTACTAGTGGTGGCTGACGGTTAAAGAGGGCACTCAGCCCGACCGATTGACTTGGGATTACTTTAAGACGGCTTTCCAGAGTAAGTATGTGGGAGCCAGTTACATTGACGCTAGGAGACGTGAGTTTCTTAATCTCACCAGGGAGACCGTCCGGTGGCCGAGTATAAGGCCGAATTTTTTAGATTGAGCCGATATGCGCGTGGCATGGTGGGGACCGAATATGAGAGATGTGTCCACTTCGAGGATGGCCTCAAGGACAGTTTGCGAGTTCTGATAGCTCCACAGAGGGAGCGTGCTTTTGCTACACTGGTTGGGAAGGTGAAGATTACCGAGGAAGTTAAGCGCGCTGAGCGCCAAAACTGAGAGAGAGGAAAGAATAAGAGGGAATCGAAACCCTCGAGTTATGTGATGAGGCCTAAAAAAAGGCCAGATCTAATGGGCCAGTGAGAGTAGGGCCTCATGTTGCACCTACTGGCGTTTACAGTGTGGGCACTGTGGTAGACACCATCCAGGTGAGTGTTGGAGGACGACTGGGGCATGTTTGAGATGTGGGTCGACTGAGCACCGTGTTCGGGATTGTCCATTGAGAACTGATCAGATGCAAGCTCCAGTTACTAGTGCTACGCAGCCTCCGATAGTAGTTCAATAGCCATACAGGGGTCGAGGTCAGGCCAGGGGTGGTAACGGCATGGGCCAAGGACAGAGAGCACCGGGCAGAGGTGCTGGACTGACTGAGGCGAGGCAGCCCGCACTGGTTTATACTGCCCATCACCATGAGGACTGAGATGCTCCGGACGTCATCACAGGTACATTTTTAATTTATAATGTACCTTATTTAGCATTGATAGACATAGGCTCTACACACTCTTACGTAGCCAGTACTGTGTCTGAAACCTTGGGGATTCCGGTTGAGAGTACTTCTAGTGAGGTAACTGTTGTGAGTCTGTTGGGGAAGTATATCTGAGTGAGTAAATTGTTTACAGACGTTCCGTTAGAGGTTCAAGGGACTGTATTTCGGGCTAATCTGATGGAGCTCTCATTTGGGGAGTTTGATTTGATTCTGGGAATGGACTGGCTGGTTAAACACCGAGTAAGTTTGGATTGTGCGACAAAAAGGGTTATTTTGAGGGTCAAGGAGGACATCAGGGTAGTTGTGATTGGGGAACGAAGAGACTATCTGACTAATGTGATTTCTGCGTTGGTGACAGAAAAGTTAGTGAGGAAAGGGTGTGAGGCATTCTTGGCCTACATCAATATTTTGGACTCTGGAGACTCTTCGGTTAAGGACATCAGAATCGTGAGGGACTTTTCAGATATTTTTCCTGAGGAACTATCGAGTCTGCCTCCGAGCCGAGAAGTAGAATTTAGGATTGAGCTCATTCCGGATATAGCTCCGGTGTCTATCGTGCCCTACCAAATGGCACTGAAGGAGCTTACAGAGCTTAAGGCTCAAATCCAAGAACTGTTAGATCGTGGGTTCATCCGTCCAAGTGTGTCTCCATAGAGAGCACTGGTGCTGTTTGTTAAGAAAAAGGATGGGACAATGCGGATGTGCATCGATTATCGGCAGTTGAACAAACTGACAATCAAGAATAAGTACCCACTTCCGAGGATAAATGATCTATTCGACTAGTTCAGAGGGGCTTCTGTGTTCTCCAAGATTGATCTACGTTCAGGATACCATCAATTGAGGGTTAAGGAGGCCGATGTGCATAAGACGGCATTTAGGACTCGTTATGGACATTATGAGTTCCTGGTTATGCCTTTTGGGTTGACCAATGCACCAGCGACATTTATGGATTTGATGAACCGTGTTTCAGCCTTATATGGACCAGTTTGTGGTGGTATTCATCGATGATATTCTAGTGTATTCTAAGATTGAGGATGAGCACGATGAGCATCTCAGAGTGGTACTACAGACTCTTCGTGAGAAATAGTTATATGCGAAGTTTAGTAAGTGTGAGTTCTGGCTCCGGGAAGTAACCTTTTTGGGACATGTGGTTTCTGCGTAGGGGATTTATGTTGATCCTCGTAAGGTTGAGGCTGTGTTGGATTGGAAACAGCCGAAGAATGTGTCCAAAATTCGCAGCTTTCTGAGGCTGGCGGGTTATTATCGACGCTTCGTAGAAGGGTTCTCCTTGATCGCAGTACTGTTAACCAAGCTTTTGTGCAAGAGAGTTCCCTTTGTCTGGATTGATGAGCAACAAGAGAGCTTCGAGAAGCTCAAATCTGTTTTGACTCAGGCTCCGGTTCTGATACAGCCTGAATCTGGGAAGGATTTCGTCATATACAGTGATACGTCGCATGTGGGTCTGGGTTGTGTACTGATGCAGGATAGTATGGTTGTAGCTTATGCGTCACGTCAGCTTAAAACGCATGAGGTAAACTATCCTACTCATGATTTGAAATTGGCTTCTGTAGCCTTCGCTTTAAATATTTGGAGGCACTACCTGTTCGGTGAGAGGTGTACTCTCTACACTGATCATAAAAGCCTCAAATATCTCCTGACTCAGAAGGAGTTAAACCTTAGGCAGTGTAGATGGGTTGAACTGTTTAAGGATTATGATTGCACCATCGAGTACAATCCTGGTAAGGCCAATGTGGTGGCAGATGCTTTGAGCCGTAGGGCTATGACCGATCTGAGAGCGATGTTTGCTCGACTCAGTTTATTCGACAATGGGAGTCTGTTAGCGAAACTTCAGGTTAAGCCTACATGGATTGATTAGATTAGAGGTAAACAGATGGGGGATAAGTCTCTTGAGTTGCGTTTCCGTCAGGTTGAGATTGGTGATGCTACTGATTTTGGGATTAACAGTTATGGGGTACTTTGTTTCCGCGGTCGGATTTGTGTACCGAGTGATGAGGAGTTGCGACAGTCGATTCTGAGGAAGGCGCATAGTAGTCCTTATGCTATGCATCTCAGTGGGAACAAGATGTATCGAGATCTCCGAGAGTTGTACTGGTGGTCAGGGTTGAAGCATGAGGTTACTGACTTTGTTGCTCGCTATCTGACTTGTCAGTAGGTTAAGGCTGAGCATCAGTTGCCTTTGGGTTTACTACAGTCGGTAAAGATACCGATGTGGAAATGGGAACAAGTAACGATGGACTTCGTTAGTGGGTTACCTTTAACACCCACTAAGAAGGATTCTGTCTGGGTCATCGTGGATCGATTGACCAAGTCTGCTCACTTCATTCTGGTCAAGACGGGCTTTTCTCTCCAGAAATTGGCTAAACTATATATATCTGAAATAGTGTGACTGCATGGGGTTCCTGTCTCGATCATCTCCGATAAGGATCCTCGCTTCACGTCTCGGTTCTAAAAGAAATTACATGAGGCTCTGGGTTCAAGGTTGGACTTCAGTACTGCTTTCCATCCTCATACAGATGGTCAGTCAGAGAGGGTGATTTAAATACTGAAGGATATGTTGAGGAGCTGTGTTATAGATTTTCGAGGCAGTTGGGAGGAGTATTTGCCATTGGCAGAGTTCGCCTACAATAATAGCTATCAGTCTAGCATTCAGATGGCACCTTACGAGGCCCTGTATGGTCATAAGTGTCGCACTCCCTTATGTTGGACTGAGTTGGGTGAGCGACATGTTCTGAGTCAAGAATTGGTTTCTGAAATTGAAGATAAGGTCCGATTGATTCGAGACCGACTGAAAGCGGCATCTGATAGGCAGAAGTCCTATGCTGATCTGAAGAGAAAGGATATTGAGTATTGTGTGAGGGACTTAGTTTTCTCAAGGTCTCGCCATGGAAGAAGGTCTTGAGGTTCGGTCGCAAGGGTAAGCTGAGCCCTCAGTTTATTGGGCCGTACCGTATTCAGAAGCGAGTGGGGCCAGTAGCATATCAGTTGGAACTACCTCCGGAGTTGGATCACATTCATGATGTTTTTACTACCGCTCTAATCCCATGCATATTGTTCCGGTGGAGGACATTGAGGTTAGACCAGATTTGACGTTTGAGGAGGAGCCAGTCCAGATTCTGGATCGCGACATTAAAGTTCTGCGAAGTAAGTCTATCCCCTTAGTGAAAGTGTTGTGGCGGAATCATAGCACTGAAGAGGCCACTTGGGAGCCGGAGGACTCGATGCATCAGCAGTATCCTCACCTTTTCTGATCAGGTAAAATTTTGAGGACGAAATTTTCTTTTAGGGGGTAGAGTTGTAACACCCCAAATTTCTTTAATTCCGGCTTATGTGATTTTGGAGCACAAAAATATCTGTATGTGTTTCTGAAATTAATTGACACAATTGTGTATCTGCTTTAGTGGTTATGTGTTCTAGGTGTGTGTGTGAGGTCCCAAGTTCAAGTCACAACTTGGGTAAATTTTGGAATTTTTATGAATAAAGCTCACACTGGGGTCGGTAGGCTTTTAAGTTGTTGTTGGTAAAAAGATATCAGAATGGGCCTACTGGTCTAGTGGTTAAATGGTGTGTTGTTATGCTGGAGGTCTGGGGTTCGATTCTTCATGTTGACAAGGGATGTAGTTTTTTTTTGTTATGTGGTTCGGCTGGAGTTTGAATTAGTTTGGACTCCGAGTAGTGGGTGGTTAGTAGGATTTAAGGGAGAAAAATAAGGTTGTGGAGGTAGTGGGGTCTTGGTGAAACTCATTCCCTCCTTCAGAATTCTTCCTGCAGAAAAAAACCTGACATCTTTTTCCTCTTCCCTACGCTGTCGTTTTTTTCTTCTTCTTCTTTCCTTTGTTGTTCCCTCTCCCCGTTTTTCCCTTTTCATTTTTCTATTTTGTTATTCAAGCTGAGTTCCGTCGACTCCGTGGCTCTGTGTGTTGTTGGTAAGTTGGTTCTGACCAAACCTTATTTAATTAACATACCGTCGGCTAATGGGGCACGTTTCTGTCTTAGGTGAAGTTTAAGGGGCTGGAGATAGGCCATTTTCGTTTTAAGGGTGCGAAGTTCTTGTGGTCCGAACCGAGGTAAAGTTTTTTATGAATGGAAGTCGACTATCTTGTTATAATCTCGTTTAGGTTTCGTTAAAATCACTGAATTTGGCTCTGAAATGTCAATATTAGGTTCCTGAAGGCTCGGAAGTGCTTACGCATCGAAAACAATACAGGTGTGTACCCGGAAACACAGAGAACGAGAATCGGTGAAAGTCGAAAAGCGATTCTGTCAACGCTACACGGCCGTGTGGTAGGCCGTGTGATAGGCCGTGTGCAAGGCTGTAAGCCACAACACGGCCGTGTGATCGACGAGCCAGGCTGTGCGCAAGTGACACGGTCGTGTGATGGCCAGGCAAGGTCGTGTGCGACACACGGGCTTGACCTATTGGGTCGTGTGGGCCACACAAGCGTGTGGGCCACACGAGTGAACCACACGGGCATGTGGAATTTTGGGCCAGGCCGTGTGATCCACACGGGCAAGGCCAATTTGGGCCGTGTGGGTCACAGGGGCGTGTGGGCTCACATGGGCAGGCCACATGGGCGTGTGAGCCCATTTTTTTGAAATGATCTGTAAGGGTGCACGAGTCGCCGAAGTCGACTGTGGACCTACTGTAGGATCGGTAAGCGTTACTTAGACCCCTATTTATGTGATCTAATTATATGATGTCTAACTGAGCATGATGTCTGTACTGAACTGAATGTATGATTGGTTATTTGCATGTTGCATGTCATATTTGGTATGTTGCATTGCATCGGGGAGGGTTGATGATATTTTGGAGGAAGTGTCTGAAAGGCTTTAAGCCTGTTATCTGGTAGCTCAGCTGCATTATTCTGTTATGTGTCGTATTTTGGTACAGTATGGTGTGTAGGGATGGGTGGGTTGATTATATCCCCACATGGTGTGTATGGATGGACGAAGATGGTGTGTAGAGGCTGGTGGATAGGATTCTGATATTCTGATATGCATTTTGTATCTGATTGGGCTAAGGCCCTATTATATATATCTGATTCTGCATCCGAGTGGGCTAAGGCCCAAACTGTTTCTGTAATGTGCTCCGGCCCAGTCTGTGATTTTTTATTTCTGGTTATTACTCTGTACGTTTGATATTTGTGGGGATTACACACTGAGTTGCGAAACTCACCCTTTTCTGTTTAATCTGTCGAGGAAATCCCCAGCGTTAGATGGATCGGTGCAGCGGAGGACTCGACAGTGACCACTGCTACTGCCTCACGATAGTTATGGTTTATACTTATCCTAGTTTTAATTTTTATTTGGGAAATTTTAATGTAATTACGGCCATTACGTATTTTGTCTAAATTTGGAAATTGCAACGTTTATGGTTTTACTGCTATTAATAGGAAAACTCGAGTTTTCAAAACAAACAAACATTTTATCAAGATACACACAAATTCACAAACTATTTTAAAAGCTTCCGCAAAGTATAACGTTTTGAAAATGGATAACGATTGAAAACAAATGACACGTTTTGAAGTTAGCATAAGATAATGAAAAGTGGTACAAACGGAGAAATGGTCTTAACGTCATTGCAATTTCTAAAGCACTATCATGTGACATCGCCAGATTCGGCCATAACGTCTAGGCCGGGTTTGGGGTGTTACATTAGTTTTACCACCAGACTAAAATTTTATTTTAATGTAATATTTACAATTTAATCGAATTATGTGTACTTTATTACTTAAATCAATTGTATTTGTACTTACTATTATTTATCGTGGCAGAGCCAGAATATTAATCTTGAGGGGGCTAAGCTAAAATTAGAAGTGCTATGTAATAGTCGATTTAAACATATAAACAATTTATTCAAAAGAAACAGTATTCTAACATGACAATCGGTTTAAACATATAAAAATATATATTCAAAAGTAGCAGTATTCCAACAATTAAGACGAAATAGCTATCATTTGACTCGGTTAACTATTTTTTATTCCGTTTTCACAGGGATGCTCACTGCTTCACAAGCTATCATTTGACATAATTTTAAACAAAGTGACCAAGGTTTTCTTCCTCCCCTTCACTTTAGCTGAAATTTACTATAACATTATCTAACTATTTTTGTTTCATTTTTACACTTCTAACAAGTTAGAAACCGTCTCTTAATCATTTTCCATCAAAAAACATACACATTTCACTTAATTTTATAAGCTTCCAAGTTCCATCAATATCCTTTAATGACAACTTTTAATATACTTGATAAAACAAAAAAATATTGGTAAATATATGTAAAACAAGTTTCAAATATTCAAAATCTATGAAAAGTTTGAAGAAAGACATACCTTATACTTCAAATTTGGAGGAAAAATGATAAAGAAATTTTTTTTCTTATTTTCTTGCTAAGCACCAATATGAAGAAGAAAAATGATAAAAGTAAACTATTATATATTATTATATTACTTATAAAATATTATTAGGTTAAGTAAACTATTAAATAACATTAATTTATTATTTAGCTTCTTCAAGAAGATTTTCTCTTTGTTTATATTAAAAATAATTTTTTTAATATTATTTTTAATCCTATAAAAATATTGGAGGGGCCTACTTATATTTTTAGGATGGCTATAATATATATATAAAGGGGAAAATTGTAAAAATCTTAAACCTTGGGGGGCCTACTTATATTTTTGGAAGAGCCATAGTGTAAATTTATAAAGGACTAAATTGAAATTTTTAAACTTTGGGGGGCCATGGCCCCCTGGGCCTCAACGTTGCTCCGCCACTGATTATTTAATCCTTTGACTAAGTTGGTGTCACAAGTCTACCGGGCACCAACTCAGTTAGAAAAATTATGAAAATATCATTTTATAATTGAAATAAGTTATATTATTTGAGAGTATTTTAATCCTTTTATTTTTTTTAAAAAACTCTATAAAAAATTTTCATGTGGTTAGATTTGAACTCATGCTATTTACTTTAATAAAATATTAGCTTTAACACTAAACCAAAATTTTATTATAATATAATATTTACACTTTAATTTTATTATACATACTTTATTGGTTTCAACAGTTGTATATATAATACTATTTAAGCACTTGACTAAGTTAGTTTCACGAGTCAATTAGGTATTAACTTGGTTAAAAAATTACAGAAATATCATTTTACAATTAAAATAAATTATATTATTAATTATTGAAAATATTTTAAACATAAAATATTTTTTCATTCACATAATGAATATGACAAAATCTAGTATATTTTAATTATATTTGAAATTTTGAATAATATTATTTAATTTTTAATTGAAATGGATAAATTATATACTTTAGTTAAATTATATTAAATATTAATTTATATGAAACGTGATTTATTCAGCACAAATTCAAATTGTATCACTCTATCCTCGCCCTTATCAATGGCAGAGTCTAGTAAAGAACTAGGGGAGCCATGACCCCCCAAGGTTTAAATTTTTAACAATTTAGCCCTTTGTAGATATACTATGGGCCTTTCAAAAATATAAGTAGGCCCCCAAAGTTTAATATTTTTGCAATTTTTCCCTTTGTATATATATTATAGCTCGCCCAAAAATCGATTATTTATATGTTTAAATCAATTGTTATAGTAGAATATTACTTTTTCTTCTTCTGAATAGATTATTTATATGTTTAAATTGATTATTATGTTGAAATATTTCTTCTTTTAAATCAATTGTTATGTTGGAATAGTGTTTCTTTTAAATCGACTGTTTATATATTTAAATAAATTGTTATATATCACGTCTAATTTTAACTTAACATCTCAAAATTAACATCTTGAATCTGTCACTCGCACTATATTACATAAAATAATAATGAACTCAAGTTAAAAATTTAAGATTATTGTTACCGATTGTTTTTAACGTCGTAGGAATTTGGAGTCAATTTTACAGTCAACTCTCGACATGACATGTCCACATGTCTTTACTCCAACTTGTCAACATTGACTATAATGGATGTGATTTGCCCTAATTACACTCAAACTTAAAACCTCTGATTAGTGCAAATAAGATCCAACGTTTTCTTCAAATAATTTATTTAAAATTTTATAAAAGAAAAAAAAATAGTCACAGCACAATTTGTTGAACTAGTCAAACCAATAAACTTATATATATATATATATATATATATATATATTATTTGTTCAAAATAGTCTAAAGAGTATCCAAAGGGTCGAATAGGTTGAGATCTTTTTCTCTTTTTTTTTTCTTTTTTTTTTTTGACATCGAGATCGAATTGTTAATAATGCATTTTAAAATTTGAATTATTAATTAATAATAAAAATATTATATTCTATATAAATTTAATTATAAAAATATTTTTTAATATTTTAATATTTCCACCATTCATTTTAGCTCTTAAACATTTATTTTCACCAAACTTATTTTCATTTTACAAAAATCGAAGATACAAAAGTTCAATCTAATTAAAATAAAATGTTGTGAGGATTTAATTTTATTTAAAAAAAATATAATTCTTAAAATTTTTAAATTTAAAACGATGTCTAGTGATGTTATGTAAAAAGCTAACATTTTTTTTAATTTTATAACAAATCTCAGAAAGGTAGATAGATTATTGTGATAGCTTTGTTTGGTAATGAAAGCAGCATTAAAGGAAGGGATGGGCTCTTTGGAAGGACAGCTTTCAAAATTGGATCTCATAATGTCATATTACTACAAGATTCAATCATAGTATAAAAACTAGAACGAGAACACATTTTTTCCTTCAAGGGGGAAAATCATGGGTAAAATAGGTATTATATAAAAAAACCCAAAAAATCTTTAATTCAAATTAAATTAAATTATAATATATAAAATATATTAGAAGGAAAAAGTTAGATGAAGGAAATCAATTCCACATGTCGGGGGCTTAAATGTGGGCCCAATCTCCCTAAAAAAGATTATATGGAACTGACAGCAGGCAATGTTTTTTTCCGTAGAGTCAATTGTTGGTGGGAGCCATGCCTTGTCATCAGTGTCCCACCAATCCCTAACTGCAGTTCCACTTGTTAAGAGTCAGATATTTAACTTTTGTACTTTTTCTGTTTTATTGCTCTTTGGGCATTGTCTATATTTTTGTCCGCATAAATTAAAAGAAAAAAGGGTCAGTATTTGATAAATAAAAACACCTTCCAATAACCTATTGGTTTACTTGAGTTTTAAAGTTTGTTTTAAATATTTGTGGATTTTTTTTATCAATAGTCCTAAGATTTGTTTCACTGAAAAGAAAAAAAAAATCTCAAATAAAGTTTAAACATCCAATTTTGGATTGTTTTGATAAATCCTTATAGAATCTCATATTAATATTTTACTTACTATAAAATCTTTTAAGAAAAGTGAAATAAGTAGGTAAATCGACTATTTTACTAATAAATGCCTATTTTTAACTTTATTTATGAAAATGGGTCAATTTTTTCATTATTTACCGAAAATGACCGAAGACTACAAAACGCGTCCACGTAGGAGCATTTTTTAGGGAAATTTCAGCAAATCGCGTCCCAAAGGGAGCGATTTTGCCATGTCATCACAAAACGTACTGATGTAGACGCGCTTTGCTGATGTGGCAAAATCGCTTCCTTAAGGACGTGATTTAGCCCGTGTTTTTTTCCCAACGATCATTTAAAAATTTGACCGTTGGGGGGTCAAACGGTCAAAAAAAACTATAAAAACCCCCTCCTATTTTTTTCACACAACATTTCTTCCAAATTTCTCAAAAAATCTCTCAAATTTCTCCCTAAATCTCTCAAAGCTCTTTTTAATTAAATTATTTCCTTTACTTTTTTAAAGTTAGTATTATTTTTTTTATAATTTCAAAAATATTTGATCATGTTAGCAATGGCCGGGGAATTAATTCGTCTCGATCATAAACATATCTCCGTCAAACAAATGAAAATGGTAAGGGTTAATTTTAATTTTTGAATATTATTTAATATTTTTTCATTTATGTAATTTTAATTAATTTTTAATTTTTTATAACTGCCTGTAGATCATGTGTTACAATGTTATATTCGTAATATGTTTGGTCCTCCATTATCGTTGATAGAAAATTACTTGAGGGAAGCGGGTTTTTGGCACGTGGCCAATATAGGCTGGGGGTGCAAGTTGGACCCGAAACTCATCAGCGCGTTAATAGAGAGGTGGAAACCCGATACGCACACATTTCATCTACCATGCGGAGAGTGTACCATCACTTTGAAGGACATGCGATTACAATTGGGATTGCCGGTGGATGGGTCCGTTCAATCTACTGATTGGGGAGCCATATGCTACGATCTTTTGGGTGCGATTCCAGATAATATTTACGGAGGTCGGATCGAGATAGGCTGGTTACGAGACATATTCACAGAGCTGGGGAATGATTCGACTGAAGTAGAAAGAATACAATATGCTCGGGCATACATCCTTGAGATGATTGGAGGTTATTTGTTGTCGGAATTGTCACGAAACCTCGTACATCTGAGGTGACTGCTGAAACTTGTTGATTTTAGAGCAGCTGGCGAACTTAGTTGGGGGTCTACCGTGTTGGCAACATTGTACTGGGAGATGTGCGGGGCGACGCCACCAAATAAAGCCAAAAACGAAGGTTGCCTATCACTACTACAATCATGGGCTCGATTTCGCTTTCTATTTTTACGTCATCGAGTGAACCACTCATATACATTCCCATTCATAACGAGGTAAAATTTATATTAGATTTTACAATTATTACATAGATTTAAAATATAATTTTATGCTAAAAATTTATTTAATTAGGTGGAACCATTCGGCGAGTTATGTTGGAATACCTATCGCTCTTGAAGATATAAGACTTCTATTAGACCAACGGTCGAAAGCGCATGTAAGTATTAAATAATATATATATACATAACATAGTCGTTTCATATTTAGTATTTAGTATTATGTATATAACTAATATTTTTATCACGTTCATATAGTTTCAATGGACACCATACGAGGATCCGACAATTCGGGCAGTAATTCTGGATGAATTCTTTCAAAATCTTAACATTTGGCATGTTAAGGTCTCATTGGTCAACTATGCTATTGTCGATATGCACCAGATGGATAGAGTGTTGCGGCAATTTAGATTCCGACAACCGATTCCCGTGGCAATCGACTTAAGGCAATCGAATACAAATTGGCCGATATTATTCTCAGAATATATCAAAATTTGGGAAAATTGGTATGATCATATACCTACTCGCGAACCGATCATCGTTCCAGGGTTAGCGTGTGTGCCGGATTACATGCCATGGTTTAGGATCCATGGCAAGCCATATTTGCTGTCGGAAGAGCAGAGGTGTCGGCAAATCCGTGTCGAAAGGGAACGACGGGGCCTTTTAAATCCAAGGAGAAGGGATGACGGCACGGGCCCATCAACAGCACCCACACAATCACGGGGCTCAACGCCTCAAGCGACGACACCCACACCACATCCCCTTCAGATTATGCCAGGTGCGTATTCTAACCCTTATATGTCTCATTTTCCCAGTCCTATGCTAGGTTGGAATGCATGGCTCGGTGCATCCCATTTCCCGCTGACTCCGACTCAACCGACGATATATAGGCCATCGTCGCAGGAGGGATCACACGAAGCACCGTCGGGGAGCTCATCTCATTACCAATCCCCATCGCCTTATGGGATTCAAACACATTTGCCATGGGTGATGCAAACATCTTCGCATTCTTTATTCTATCAAGGTGGGTCATCCTCCTAACACCCACAACCAGAACAACCACAACCTCCGCCGGAGCAACCACAACCCCCGCTGGAAGCTGAACCAATGAGGAATCCAGCATGTAACCTTGACCACCCCCATGTGGCACTGATTTCGACCGGCATATACATTGATTTTTTTTAATATATTTGTACAAACTATTTTTATATTATTTCATTTAATAAAATAAAAGTTATTTTAAATATTTTAATAGTAAATTATTTTTATTTTTTAATAAAATATAAGTTCTTTTGAATAAGACAATAGAAATAATGCAACATAATTCCATTATAGCAATTATCAACTATTTCGATTTTGACATGTTCGAATTGTATGACCTGGGTTCCTACACCATCTACACAACTTTGGTTGGTTTGTTCTTTCCCGGATATCCATATTATTACGTATTCTACTCGAGCAATGTCGACCTTTTGGTTTGCGACGTAATTCTCTATCTGGTAACAACTTAAACGGAGCAAGCGATACAGACGGCCACTTACGTTCATCTGGGACCGGTGGGAATACGTGTCTCCACACATTGTACATGTATTCTATTTTGTACACTTCGTCGACATATCTCATGGATTCTGACAAGCTACAATTGCATGAGTGCATGGATAACGAAATGCGTCAAATGTCCCACAGTCGCAAGTCCTATTTCTCAGGTGTACAAGATATTTCTCGTCGGTAATATCTTGGTTCGGTCTGTCAAACTCCGTCACACAAAACCATAGGTTGTCGCGATCGTGACACACTGTGTGCATAGTGTTGGCCCGCGCCTTCGCCTTTTTAATTTCTTGCAATATCTTCCGGCACCATACATGATCTCCTTGCATTTAGCCTTTATAACTCGCTGCTCGCTTTGGAAATAGTGCCGCCAAATGAAAATATGTCTCTCGCACAACCGAGGTTATCAAAAAATAACGAATTTCTTTTATAATAGAATTTATGCATTTAGCCAGGTTTGAGGTCATATGACCATATCGTAGGTCGCCGTCGTATGCTTGTGTCCATTGATCGAAAAGTATGTTACAGAGGTAGTTTGCGCCTTGTTCGTTAACTGAACGCAAAATCGCTAAATCTCTTGTAAATGATCATTATTGATACCGTACCCTACCAATATAAGTTGATAGCGAAAATTACATACCATTCTTCCATTCAGAATAAATTGAATATTACAAATGAAATTATATTAATAGAGATTAATTACCCATGTTGGTTACTTGCCGTCGTTCAATGGTAGACCGAAATTGCCCATAGTAGTTAGACGCAACATGCCTTAGACAATACCGATGGTGTGTGCGATACCATAAGCTTTCCTGTCGCTCAATTACAACTAGTATTCCAGTGTCTCGATCTGATATAATGCAGATATCAGGTTGGGGGTAGACATGCCTCCTTAACCTAGAAAGAAAGAAATCTCAGTCATCACATTACTCCCTCGGTGTTATTGCAAAACGCAATTGGAAGGATTCTCCCACCGCCATCCTGTGCCACAGCTAGCAATAGCTTATGGGTATATCTAGCATACATAAAGGTACTGTCAATTTGTACCAATGGTTTGTAATACACAAATGCGTCCCGGTATTGCTTAAAACTCCAGAACAAACGTTTGAACACTTAGTATCCACGGAGCAATCGATTGTTGTAATATGCAGAGCCCGTTTTAAGGTCTGTTATGTAACCTGGGACGTACCTCTCCAGCACCTGACACCACTGCCACACCTCATTATATGAAGCGTCACACCCACTATGCATCTTTTCCAACGCCTTTTGCTTAGCTATCCAAGCCTTGCGGTAAGAGGGCGTGTACCTCAATTGGCTACGAATATTGGCAATTAAGATCGACACAGAAGTCCTAGGATCCTCCTTCACCATCAGTAGTATTAAGCTAGCTGTCATATCTGAATCTATCTTGGGATGATCTTCTGAAACACCAATTAACGAAGTACGTTAAATAATGCAACATTAAGTAATAACAGTATTATTCAAAAACCCTACACCCAGTGATACTGTATCGGCAACACAGGTATATAGACATTTGTACTTTTTTATCTCCCACAAGTCTTTTTTTTCCTAATCGAAGCCATGATTTTCTATGAACATGTACTGTCTTGCACTGTACACTTGGCCTCGAACTTCTCGAATTTGGATTTAACCACATTGTAGTTAACCCCGTTCATGATGTTATGTTGTTTCAATGAACCAAGAAAACTATCCTTACTAGAAAACTCCTTACTAACTTCCAATTCACCCGAATCCAATGACAAACTTGTACGGTCACGCCTTCTGTGTGGTAGATCTGGAAACTCCAACGCATCATCTGCCGATAGATCGACATTATGCATGTGGGCTGGAGGCGAGTACACCCTGAATCGCGGATCTTCTTCTTTTTCATCTAAACCCCCTTCAACGTCTTCAGGTTCAATTGGAACAGGCTCCGATTCAGAAAATAATACAACTTTTGCATCATCGGGGTCGGGTTCTTGAGGTGGATCCACATCGGACTCATTATCAAACCCACCATCATCTGCAACGTACGAGGTCCCCTCGCCGGTGGATGTCGTAGGGAGTACATCATCCCTTCTTGTGGACATTTCGTAACTTCCCCAATCAGATGTGGATTGCCAACCACTAGAAGTTGATGTCATTCCCCAGTAGGTATTTCTAACATCGAATATCGACCCACCGAGGTGCATGTCCTATCCACTAACCGAGTGTCATGCAAGAGTTATGTATTCCATACTGCCACCAAACACGGGCACTTCCATGTTCTGCCTCCTACTAACGAAGTTTCGGGTAGGGGTCGTGTATTCCTCTTGAACAGCAGTAGTTGTTGAAGTCGTAAATGCTTCATTTGGCGATGAAAATTGTATATATAACTCAAGATATGGTGATCCACTAGCTAGATGAGTCTGCACCATCGCCTCTAAGCTACGACCACCTTTGATATCAAATATGTCACGGGATCAACCGAAGCACAAAATCGATACTTAATAGAAGAAACTCTCATTGGCGTCGTTTCGAAGATTTTGCACCTAATTCTTTTACGAAGTTCTGTCAAATCTATGTTCTGGTTAAAAACCAGTCGCGTTGTGTTCTCCGATAAAAAAACAACACTGTTCTCGGTGTCACGGACCTCACCATCATAGTAAATAAAAGCACTAATACGTTCACTCATCTTCAATTTCTATTCTGCTTAGCCTCTCTATTTTTTCTTGCTGTAACTTATGCAACCTGAGAATTAAATTTGGCTCATTTATAGCCTAAGGCCAAACATGAACTACTGTAGAAAAAGAACGTCCACCTAGGAGTTTTTTTAGTAATTTTGCTGATAGTGCATCCTGCTTGAAGCGTTTTTGACACTATTTTTTCAGGAACTACTGTAGAAAAAGAGCGTCCACATAGGAGTTTTTTCAGTAATTTTGCTGACAGTGCATCCTACTTGAAGCGTTTTTGACACTATTTTTTCAGAATCGTCTTCTCAAAATTATTTTTCAGGAACTACTGTAGAAAAAGAGCGTCCACGTGGGAGCTTTTTTCAGTAAGTTCGTTGACAGTGCATCCTGCTTGAAGCGTTTTTTAAACTATTTTTTCAGAACTGTCTTCTCAAAATTATTTTTTTAGGAACTACTGTAGAAAAAGAGCGTCCACGTGGGAGCTTTTTTAAGTAATTTTGCTGACAGTGCATCCTGCTTGAAGCATTTTTGAAACTATTTTTTTCAAAATCGTCTTCTTAAAATTATTTTTCAGGAACTATTGTAGAAAAAGAGCGTCCACGTGGGAGCTTTTTTAAGTAATTTTGCTGACAGTGCATCCTGCTTGAAGCGTTTTTGACATTATCTTTTTAGAACCATATTTTCAAAATTAATTTTTCTGAAACTACTGTAGAAAAAAAACAAAATCCTTATTGTCAATATATTTTTTTCTAAACCCTTAACCTAAACACAAAATTATTTTAAAAAAAACTAAACCCTAATTTAATTAATTTTCTTAAAAACTTTAAACCCTAATTTAATTAATTTATTTAAAATCCCTAAAACCTAATTTAATTAATTTTTTTAAAAAAACTCTAAACCCTGATTTAGTTTTTAAAATTTTTAAACACTAATTAAATAAAACCCTAAATTATTTTAACAAAACCCTAACACCACAACCATAAAACCCTAAACTCTAGGGACTAAACATGCAAATAGCCCTAACCCTAGAAAAACACGAGCTAAATCGCGTCCCTGAGGGAGCGATTTTACCATGTCAGCAAAGCACGTCCACGTCAGCGCATTTTCTGCTGACATGGCAAAATCGCTCCCTCAGGGACGCGATTTGCTGAAATTTCCCCCAAAATCGCTCCTACGTGGACGCGTTTTGTAGTTTTCGGCCCTTTCTAGTAAATAATGAAAAAATTGGCCCATTTTCGTAAATAAAATTGGAAATGGACCCTTATTGGTAAAATGGTCAAATAAATCTTAGGTTAAAATTATTAAATTGATTTTATTTTTTTAAAATTAAAACAGTTAAATAATAAAAACTTAATAATACAACTCTACACAATGATATATCGATTATTGATATTTTTGGATTAGCCATCCATATCTCATACACTACAACAAAACAAACCTATAGCGACACTTTTTTTGACATAAGACGACGCAAAAAAGGTTGGCATAGGTTTCGCGACGCTTCGTCCGACGCTTCTAAAATGGTTGTATATAGTGCAGTTGGTATATGCATGGCAACGCTTTTGAAAAAGCGTCGCCATAAGTCAACATAAGCCGACCCTTATTGAAGGGTTGTGAAAAGTTTAGTCAATGCCGACCTTTAAAAAAGGTTGGGAAAGACCTAGTCAAGTCCAACCTTTGAAAAAGGTTATTATAGACATGTTTAAGGCAACCTTAAAAAGGTTGGTATAGTTCTTGTCTAAGGCAATTTTTAAAAACGGTTGGGATAGAGCCGTCTAAGGCAACCTTAAAAAAGTTGGGATAGACCTTGTCTAAGGCAACTTTTAAAAATGGTTGGGATAAAGCCATCTAAGGCAACCTTAAAAAGGTTGGGATAGACCTTGTCTAAGATAACCTATAAAAAAGGTTGGGATAGACTTATCTAAGGCAACCTTAAACAAGTTGGGATAGACCATGTCTAAGGCAACCTTTAAAAAAGATTGGGATAGACCCGTCTAAGGCAACCTTAAAAAGGTTGGGATAAACCTTGTCTAAGGCAACCTTTAAAAAAGGTTGGGATAGACTCGTTTAAAGCAACCTTAAAAAGGTTGGGATAAATCTTGTCTAGGGAAACCTTTAAAAAAGGTTAGGATAAACCCGTCTAAAGTAACCTTGAAAAGATTGGGATAGACACGTATAATGTAATTTTTTTTTATTTCAATATTAATATATTTTTATAAATATTTACAGTGAATAATGATAGGAATTGTGCTTTAAATACAACTAAAAAATATAAAATTAAAATTAAAATAAATATTGAATATTCACTACAAAAATCGATCCAACAATTAAAATACATCGCTTTTTTGTCTCTCGCCAAGTTCGAGAATATCGCTTCCAATCTTGATCGATTCGTGTTTATGTTGTAGAGAAGCAGATTGTGCACTTATCCCATCAGGTCCTACTACAACATCATCTATGATTCTTGTTCTATCATTTGCAGTTTCCAAGTCCAGTAGGAGTCACAGAATTAAGACCTCAACTCCCTCTTTAGTCGCTATATGTTGTTTTGATGCCGCATGAGAGAAACCTTACACAGTCATCTTAACAGATAGTAATTATAAAATCAACATATTCCAATCAATTGTAAGTTCAATGAAATAAACAAGAATGAGGAAGTAGCACAAAGAATGGTAATCATCATTGTATCAACCCATTCTCGGGACTAAGATAAAGTTTCTAAGGCTTATTCGATGACATTTTATCGGACTTCATGTAATGAATCAATCAATTAGCACACTTCATGTTTGTAGCTTTCCTATGTTAACATTATGATTCACTTGATTGGTTTTGTTTTATAAGTCATACAAACGACCTACTACAACTCAAAATGCTTTCATTTTTACTTACGGACAATGATCACAATTCACAACCCATTTGATGACTAAAAGAAAAATGAGATAATAACACATAGAACAGATTTAACAAAATACATTATAACAATACGATCGTGGTTGTCAAATCGTTGTAATTAACCTTACATTTAGCATATGTCCCATTTTAAGTTGTTGAGCAAAGAACTTCAAATGCAACAAAGATTCTCGCATAGTATGCCCGATGATGCTAACAATCTGCACCAAGATTTCGCTCCACATATGGGTGTCTAGATTTCAACAATTGACGTAACTTGTGAGTAGCTACTGGACATCCGCTTGGCTTTTAGCAAGAAGGAAAACAAAAAGTGCTTCAGAAATATACCAACAAGCAAAGATGAAAAAGAAGATAAATATACTGGAAATTGATAAAAACAAGAAAGTTCCTACTGATTTCAAGAAGCGTTTTGTTTGGCAATACATAACGAAGACTTTCATCCTTTGCGCGAGCAATAATGTCTCGCCATTCACAAAGCCCTATAAACCATTTAGGTGAGACTTAAGATTAGGGGATATCATCTATTTTTACTAGTAAGGCTATTGTATATCAAATATGTTCTCGAATTAAAATTAGACATTTCTTATGATTTACCAACCAATCTGTGTGTTATCTTAAAAGTAAACAAAAGGCCAAGTAGACATGAAATCAACAAAAACTTACAAAGAACAATCGCTTAGTTGCCAAAGATTAAAACCAGTCACTGCAACCTATATTAAAAAGAAGGGAAAAAAACATAGAGACAAACAACCATAATGAACTTGAATACAATGTTAAACTTCTAATTTACTTTCCCAATTTTTCAAGAGCCAAACAAACCACATAACCCAGTAGCAAACCCTAACGCCATCAACCAAAAGCAGATAAAAACACATGCAGACAAAATTAGAAAGACAAAAGCCATGTAACCCACGAATTGACAAACAAAATAAAGCAAGATAAACCAAAAAAATTCTTAAAATTTAACCAAACAAAAAAGTAAAAGAAATAAATGAAATGAACCCATATTGAAGAATGGAAGCTTTTAACAATGAAAAGATGTCATACCCACAAAAACCAAAACGCACGGCACATTAAAAATCATTAAATTTAAAAAAAAAAACCAAATATCAGAACCAGACATTACACACAAGAATGTATTAAAAAAAAGGATATTACAAACAAGAAAAGAAACCCAGGAAAAAAGCTTACCTTATAAAACTGACGCTAATGATGAAGCAAACAAGAAAGATTGTAGGTTTTGTTTCCTCGCACCTAGTGGCGTTTAGTGTGAGAGAGGGAACCAAAATACAATTGAAAGAAGAAAGAGGGAAATATTTCGGTTTAGGAGGGAAAATTGAGAAAAGACAAAGAATGTACCCATGATTTTGACAAAAATATATTTTGAGAGGTGTCCCCAGAATATAGTATTTCTTTTTATCATGGGTAAACTACCTATTTGGTCACATCACTTTTAGTACATTTTCATTTTGGTCACTCAAAATGAAATTCTTGCAATTTCGTCACCCAACTTTTACGATACTTTCATTTTAATCATTCAACTATTATATCTCTAATGAAAGTTAACTGTACACTTCACATCACATTTACACTTTCAATTTTGGTCGCATCACTTTTAGTGCACTTTCATTTTGGTCACTCAAAATGAAATTTTGAACTGACAGATTTAAATTTTTTTCCGATTTTTTTAAGTTGAATCGAATTTTACTCACCCCTATTTCTATGTACCATTAAACTGAATGATTCAAGGTGGAGTTTTGATATTTGCAAATATTATAAGCAGATTTCCTTTCAAATTAATTATTAATCTATTATATTTTGTATTGAATTAATTGAATTATATATAATTTATATTTATTTTATTTTAAATCTCAAATTCGAGGATTAAATGGATTTTGAACCAAAAAAGTTCATAATTATTCTCTTTAATTTATTACACACAAAAATTTAAAACTCTATACACATTTATAAATAAATTAGCTTAAAATGTGTTTAAAGTAAAAGCTTTCAAC
This sequence comes from Gossypium sturtianum, assembly GCA_025698515.1. NCBI lineage: Eukaryota > Viridiplantae > Streptophyta > Magnoliopsida > Malvales > Malvaceae > Gossypium > Gossypium sturtianum. The sequence goes on from CM046952.1 coordinate 44,084,494, forward strand.
CAATAATTTTGTATCTACTTGGAAGATGAGATATAAAACATTGAATTAAATTTCAAATAATAATATTCTCCTCTCCTAATTAAAGACAAAAATTACATTCATCCAAATATACGTTTCTTATCCTATGGTTGAATAATATATTAAGTTTTAGCATAAGATAATCATAAATTGTATACACAAAGGGTTTACTTTCTACATGAAGTCTATGCAAAAACCACGAGGTTTTGCTTAATTTAAACAAAATTAGGTAGATAAAATTTGAAATCTTGAAAATTATTTAAAATTTGAAATCAAATTATTTAATTTATAAATTAAAAAACAATTACTCATATGCATAAAAAAACTTTAAAATTATTCTAAATAATAGTATTTCAAATTTTTAACATATATTTTTCACACTAATTAATTTAAACCCTAAACTCCTATCCCCTATCCCTTAAACCATAAAATATAACCCTTAACCCCTAAACCCCTAAAACCAAGTACTTTCAAAATAAATATCATATATTTTAATAAGAAAACAAATGATTAAATGGCTATAATTAATTATTAAGTTAGAATTATCCAATGTAAGCAATCAATCTCTCACATATCAAATTTCTATTAAAGATTGAGAATAAACAGTTTAAACATACCAATCTCTCATAATTAAATTTCACTCTTTAAAAGATTAAGAATTAGATTTAATTAAAATAAACAAATAAAAGTGAAAATGATAAAAACAAAATTAAACATTAAGAACTAAAATTTTCATTATGACTTTAATATTTAACTCTTAATCTTCAAGTACATACAAAGAAAATGATAAAAAAAATTAAACATTAAGAACTAAAATTAAACATTTTTTTTAGTGTCAATATATCATTTATGAATATATTTGTTACATAAATTAATTTGCCAATTTAAGTGATGCCTTAGACATACTATTGGACAAAGCCAACTCGTAAACCCTAAACCTGAATACTAAACACTAAATACTAACCTAAACCCTAAACCCCTTAGGCATGCATATACTAACCCTTATACAAAGAGTTGGCCAAAGTGTATGTTAGCAATTCTATCCCAACACTTAGGAAAGTGTCGGCCTAAAAGTGTAGGCATAGTGTTGGACAGAGCTGACTCTTATTTAAGCGTTGCCTTAAGCATGTATATCCCAACCCTTATACAAAAAGTTTACCAAAGCGTATGTCGGCAAGTCTATCCCAACATTTAGGAAAATATCGTCTTAAGACTGGACAAATCCAACTTTTATTTAAGCGTTACATTAGGCATGCATATCTCAACCTTTATACAAAAAGTTTGTCAAAGCGTATGTCGACAAGTCTATCCCAACACTTAGGAAAGTGTCGCCCCAAAACTGTCGTCTTAAAACTAGACAAAAGCCAACTCTTATTCAAGTGTTGCCTTTAGGCATACATATCCCAACCCTTATACAAAGAGTTGGCTAAAGCGTAGTCTATCGCAACACTTAGGAAAGTGTCGCCACAAAAGTGTCGTCTTAGGACTACACAAAAGCCAACTCTTATTCAAGCGTTGCCTTAGGCATACATATCCCAACCCTTATACAAAGAGTTGGCCAAAGCATAGTCTATCCCAACACTTAGGAAAGTGTCGCCACAAAAGTGTCATCTTAGGACTACACAAAAGCCAACTTTTATTCAAGTGTTGCCTTAGGCATACATATCCCAACTCTTATACAAAGAGTTGGCAAAAGTGTAGTCTATCCCAACACTTAGGAAAGTGTCGCCCAAAAGCTGTCTGTCTTAGGACTACACAAAAGCCAACTCTTACTCAAGCGTTGCCTTAGGCATACATATCCCAACCCTTATAAAAAGAGTTGGCCAAAGCGTATGTTGGCAAGTCTATCCCAACACTTAGGAAAGTGTTGCCACAAAAGTGTTGTCTTAGGACTATACAAAAGTCAACTCTTATTCAAGCGTTGCCTTAGGCATACATATCACAACCCTTGTACAAAGAGTTGGCCAAAGCGTATGTTGGCAAGTCTATCCCAACACTTAGGAAAGTGTCGCCCCAAAAGTGTCGTCTTAGGACTAGACAAAGCCAACTCTTATTTAAGCGTTGCCTTAGGCATGCATATCCCAACCCTTATAAAAGAGTTGGCCAAAGCGTATGTTGGCCAGTCTATCTCAACACTTAAGAAAGTGTCGCCCCATAAGTGTCGTCTTAGCACTGTTTTGTTGTAGTGGTAGTGATGTATCGATTGTTAGTACTTTTGAATTAACTATCTATACCTCAAGAACAGATATGGATACTTTACTCTATAAAAATTATTGTGATTATTGACCCCTAAATATCGATATTTAACCACTAAAATACTTAAACCTACCTTAAAATTATTTTAAATTGACAATTTTAAAAATGTTTAAAGAATTTTTTAATAATATTTTCACAAAATAACTTAAAAATAAATTAATAAACATTACCATCAAATTCAAATAATTTACTAAGAATAAGTGTATCTTATTTGCCCATACCATTTATTATATATACATTAGGTATCGTATTATATTTATGACACTATTTTATATTTACGTCGGCCGAAACCAAACAACTAAGATTATCTTAACGGGGCGACACGTGCTAATCTGCTTTAGGTTGAAGAGGGAAAAAGAATGAAAGTGACATTAAGCTTGAAGCATGCACAAAAATGAAAAGTAATATTTTTCTATAAATATATTATATTCTTTCCATTGACTCACTTATTAATTTTAAATAATAATAATAATAATAATAATAATAATAATAATATGTTCTTTAATTATCATAAAAATTTTATATTATTAATCAAAAGAATATTTTTTTATGCAACATGTCATAAAAAGTAATGTTTATATACATTATTCAAAACTTTTAAATTAAACCTTCTCCATATTATATAATATTATTTTTTAATATTTTTTATAGATAAAAACGTCATAAAAATAAAAAAAGTTAATAATAGAAATAACTTTGAAAGAAAAAATAATAATTTAGATATTATATTATCTCTCACATAACAAATTTCATCTATGATAAGAATTTCATTTTTCCTACCCCTAAAAAAAATCGGTTTTTCTTTTTGTTTTCGAAAAAATTAGTTAATATGTAGAATTTTAGTTTTAGAAAAGAAAAAAAATATCAAAACTAGTCAAAAATTTAGTTTAATGTGAATGTTATAAATTTTAATTTTGTACAATTTTATATATAAATTTTAATTTGATTTAAGTTTAATAATATTATCAGTTCAGCATCAATTTATATTTATATATTGTATATATAAATAATTATACTAATTAAATATAAAAATAAATAAATAAATTTATTTATTTATTTAAATATATAAAATTGAATAAAAATCAAAATTCTAAATATATAATTATACTAAATCAAAAATTTATATTTTAAATAATGTATATTAAAATAAAATTTAAGTGTAATTTTAATATTTATTTTATTTTAGAGAAGAAGTTAATCAAAATCAAATTGAATATAGTGATAGTTGAATCTAGCTGTAATTATTCATATTTTTTTAGAAAAATAATTAAAAAAAATCTCTTGGTTAACATTTTGAAAATTTTTACTGATTAAAAAGTAAAATATAATTATTATTGAAATTAATTCAAAGAATAAATTATGGATTTTTTCGGCATTTGTCTCTCACAACAAACACAACGTTATACGTTGTAATAAGATAGATAGCACTATAAATGAATATTTAGGTGAACGCCATTTTCGGTGGCTTCGTGGGTTGAAACAAAAAAGAAGCAAAGGAGAAAAACCAAAAGCCAAGTTTCGACCATCGTTTTTTTTGCCTTGATTTTCTCTTTTTTTATTAGCCCCCCTGCGCTTCGCTCGGATCTCAAATCTTCTATCCTTCATCTCCTCATTCAGGCTTCGGCTCGATATCGGGATCCCTGAGCTTAAACTTGCTTCTCCGTTTTCTCCCCCATTTGGCTCTCTCGATCGTCCGAATCCGGATTTCCTCTTCACATTCCCTTGTTTTATCGATGATTATGTGAATTGTGTTGCTGTTCCAAATTTCTGGATTACCCTTTTAATTGTATCCTAAGAAACCACTATGGCATTGGCAGATCAGTTAAACCGGGGAATCTCGCGCCAGTTCTCTACCGGGTCAATAGAACGGAGTTTCAGCCGCCAGTTCACGCGGCAGACATCGCTGGACCCTCGGAAGAACAATCAAAGATTCAGCTTTGGTCGGCAGTCGTCGCTGGACCCAATTAGGCGGAGTCCCCTCCACGATGATATGGCGGTGCCGGAAAACCTTGACGCGACCATGCAGCTGCTCTTCATGGCGTGTAGAGGGGATGCCAAAGGAGTGGAAGATTTGTTGAATGAAGGCGTTGACGTTAATAGTATTGATTTGGATGGCCGTACTGCTTTGCATATCGCTGCTTGTGAAGGTCATGTTGAGGTTGTTAAGCTTCTTCTTGTTAGGAAGGCTAATATTGATGCCCGTGACCGTTGGGGTAGTACGGTACGTTTCTTCTTCTTCCTTTTTTATTTATTTATTCATTTTGTCTTATTTTTTGTCTGTTTTCTCTTAATCCTTTATTTGTTCGAATTGCGGGGAAAGTTATTATTTATTTGCAGGTTTTAACTATTTCATTGTTATCATTGTGATTAATCATCTTTATTGGTCGGTTTTGTTCATACCACTTATTGGTTTTGAACATGGAAGTTTAAAGATGTTAGATTAGATTTTGTTTCAATGCTTAAGCTATTTAGCTTTGATTGATTATTGGGATCTTGTGTGGTGTGGTTTAGGGGAGAAAACAGGTAGTAAATAAACAAATTAGGGCTGAACTATGAATACGAAAGAAGATGAACTCTAGAAAACTTAGGTTATAGAAAACCTCTTAATTTTCTATTAATTCAAAGACTTTCATTCTTGCAACTAGGCTTTCTTGTAAACAAAGTTTTATCCCTAGTCCTAAGTTTAAATCCTAATGATACTAGCCGTCTATAATATATCCATACTTAGATAAAATATTATAAGATAAAACTGTCATAATAAAATATTGTAATAAAAAGAAAAGCTCCTGTCTCATCTCCCCTGCTTGAAAAATTCAACTCCGGTGAGAAAATTTTCACCACTTCAGCATAATTTTCTTGATCGGCTCTTTGCAGCCTCTTCTCCATGATTAATATCTTTAATGACTCAAAATGTGCCTTCTCATCTTGTTCATTCTTTAGTTTCAATTCCATCTCCAAACATTGCTTCCAAACTAACTCTATATCCCACTATATTTGAGTAAATCTTTCTCTTTCAATAAAACACCTTGCTTCATGTTTTCATCACAATATTCTCTAGTGGTTTTGAGTTCCACTACCAAATCCTTGACCTTTTTTTCTCGAAACTGTCCAAATGCAACTTCTTGATTCAACCTTGAAACAAGATCTGTCATGCTTGTTTTTGCTGTAGCTAGCTTCCATCTTTATTTCTAGACTTCTCTATGTCCTTCACAAACAACATTAAGGGACTGGTTTTCATTCGATGCAACCACAAAAAGTTCATTAACAACCAGCTTCTGAACATCACCTCCAGAACTGTCCAGGCATAGCGAGGTAGCAGCACAGAAGAAACCATGATCTTCACAAAATCCACTAAGGTCATTGCCCTCAGGAATAGATCTGTTAAACCTGACCTCAAATGCCATTTATATCAAAAGCAAGAACTACTTTGCCCCAAACACCAATTTTTGCCCCCCTTAAAGCAGGTTGTAGAGAGGAAAATCTTGAAGGTGGTGTGGCACTTGTTGTATCAGCTTCTACGCTCTGTGCAACACTTTTTGCATATACAGATGCCCTTTCAGCCCTTGAAGTTTCTTTCACACTATTTGCTTCTCTTGATGTTGATCTAGCTCCTAAATATGCTCTAGCATAATAGCTTAGTTCCACATAGACATCTAATGTGGGAACAAGCTGTGACTCAATTTTTCCGCCCTCATAATCATGAACAATAACAGCTTTATTAACAACAATAAAACATGTTATGCCCTCTCTTTTCCATCCCCAAAAATTGTAGATCACAACAATCAAGTTCTTTCCATGAGACAGGTCAGTATCTGATGCAAGGCAATAAGGTATATTCAGAAGTGGACACTACTGGAAATTGGTGGTTGAATCCCCATATCCTGTGGATGACTTCGCATCAGCTAAGCAAGTGAGTGAAGATGCAACAACCTCAACATGATGTTTAGCAATAAACCGAGCATCTGCCAATGAGTCTGTATTTGGCCTTTAATCATGCTTCCCTTTTTAAAATTCACGTTGCCTTGCTGCCAAATAGTAGACGCTCAGTATTCTAAAATAAAATTTTAAAGTTGGTCTGCTTGTAAAGAATCCTGTCCAGTAAGCATTGTCACAATCTGGTGAAGACTCATATTTTTTTTTAGTCGGTTGCAGCATTGCTTTTATTTGGATAAAATAGTTGCATGCAAACTTGGCACACAAAAGCATTGTACAAAAAGGAATGTACCTTACATGTGCAAACTGACTTTCCTGCATTCCCCTTCCAACATAAACTCTAGGCAAAAGTTTAGAGAACAAATCCACATTGATGGTTGAGGCTCATCAAAATAAGATGCAAATTCGGTCTCCAAGGAAGATGGTCATGCAAAATCATTAATTGAAAGTCCTCATTCATGCCTTTTTCACCGAGATTCTCTCCTTTTTCTGAGGATATTCTAGCACAGTCTATTTCACTTGAAACCACTGGAACCTGATTTTTAGTTGCAGCTTTGAAAAAGTTAGCTTTCACGTTGGATGCAAGCTGTTTTTCTTTTAAAAACTGCATCACCTTTTGCAGTATTACTTCCCTTCAACATTTCTTGCTTTTTCTTGTGCTCAACACTAAGTTTTCTCCTAACAGAATCTGTTTTGATTGTAGAAACAGAATCAGTTCTTTTTACTCCAAAATTATCATTGGATGTTGCGTCCCTTGACATATCTAGGAGATTCTTGATTCGCCTCCAATCCTCTCCTTCCTCTAAGGTTGTGGTTGTCAATGCATCACGAACGATCAAGGATTCTTCCTCAATTTCTTCCTAAAGCACATAAACTTCTTTATTTCCTTAGGATATTCATCATAGATTGGTTCTAACATATCATAATCTTTCTCGTCCACATGCACCTTGTCATGGAAATCATTAACTTCAATGTTAATTCCACCCTTGTTTAATTCAAGAGCATACACTAACTGCTCCTCCAATCCATCATGTACCGCACGATCTGCGGGTCCAGCATCAAGAAAGGAGTTCTCTTTCTCCCCAAAATCAGATTTTTCATTGAGACTACCTTCCGGTATGTCAAATTGATTGTGGGCACCTTTCGGAGTCTCCATCAAGGTTCCCTTTTGTTCCTATCGCAGTCAAGCATAAACTGCAAGCGACAATTTCAGTCACACATCGTAGCGCAGCCAATTCTGCTTCTTGACACTGATTTCGTCTTCCTCGACCACTAACGCATCCAACCATGGCTCAATAGCAAACCCTAATATAAACTCTAGTATCTAACCTGGCTTTGATTACCAAAATTGGTGTGGTTTAGGGGAGAAAAGAGTAGTAAATAAACAAATTAGGGCTAAACAAAGGAATAGGAAAGAAGATGGAACTCTAGAAAACTTACACTATGTTTGAATTGGGGTAAGGGGAAGGAAAGTTAAGTAACTCAAGGGAAAGGATTTTTTTCCCCTTGTTTGGATAACCAGTTTTTACATGATAGGGAAAGTGAAAGGAGTTGAAAATCCCTCACTTTCCCTTGTTTTACCTATTTTTTTAATACTCAATTTGGGGAAAGTGAGAGGAAAGGAAATATAATATTTTTTTATTTTTTAAAATGTCATTTTTATCCTTTGATAATTTTATTGACTTTTTTACTATGAATTTTCTCCTAATAATGCATTGAAATTTTTCTATTTTTTTAATGCTTTATTACTTTGTTGTAAATGGTTCTATTATTTTTCAAATTTTGTTTTCTACTTTTTTGAATTATTGCAACTTTTTAAGAATATTAGAACTCTTTTTTCTTTTTAATTTTGTATCAAATTAACAAACTATCAAAATCATTTTTAAAAATTTTGAATTATTAGGACTCTTTTTTTTAAAAAAAAGTTTGTATCAAATTAACAATTTTATCAAATTAATTTATACTTTTTTATAAACACTTGTAATTATCATTTTATGAAAAACCTCAATTTTTATAATTTATAATTTAATTAATTTAATTATTATATGTTATTTAAGTAAAGTTATAATTGGAAAATTTATTTAAACAAATCATTTACTTTACTTTCCACATCTTAACCAAACAATGTTAAAATTCCTTTCATTTCCTTTCCTTTATTTAATTTTAGCTATCCAAACAAGAAATAAATATTTCTTTACGTTTCTTTCACCTTGTTTTCCCTCCCCTCCCCTTCCCTTCCCTTCCTTTCTTTTTTTTTTTTTAATTATCCAAACATAGGGTTAGGGAAAACCTCTGTTTTTCTATTACTTCAAAGGAAATAAGAATAATAATAATGATAATTATTATGGCTGTGAAGCCAACAACTTATTTATATAGACTTTCATTCTTGCAAGTTACTAAGCTTTCTTGCAAACAAAGTTTTATCCCTAGCTCTAGGTTTAAATCTAATGATACTCAATAACCCTAGCCATCTATAATATATCGCATACTTAAATAAAATATTATAAGATAAAATTGACATAAATATTATAAGATAAAATTGACATAATAAAAATCTTCTAATAAAAAGAAAAGCTCCTGCTGGAAAATCATTGGCGCTTGGTTTTGGCAAATTAAGATGAATAATTTAGGGAGAAAACGAGGCAGATAAATGTGCATAAGTCTGAGATTTAATATCAGCCCAAAATTCTAATTTTAATTCCCTTGATGATACCGCATATAGCAGATTACCTATCAAATGCAGTTTGATTTATGATGATGTAAATGCATGTTGATTATGTTAGTATTTTCTTTTTTGTATGGGCAGGCAGCTGCGGATGCAAAGTACTATGGAAATATGGATGTCTACAACATTTTGAAGGCCCGTGGAGCCAAAGTTCCTGTATGACATTAAACTTTCTTCTTCCATATAAACGTCAATTCCACTTATGCTTGTTATTTATGCATGCATGAAGATTGCTATTTACATATTTGCTGTGATATTAGAAAATCAGGAAGACGCCAATGGCAGTCACAAATTCTCGAGAGATTCCAGAGTACGAGCTTAACCCATTGGAGCTTCAAGTTCGGAAGTCTGATGGTATAACAAAGGTATGGTTCTCTCAACTTACTTTTACTAGAATGATTCACTTGGATGATCATGTATGGTCCAAAGTGAAAGGTGATCAGGTTGATGTGCAGATAGTATCTTATGTTTCATGTATTCCGCTGGAAAATGATTAGGCTAGTTTTCTTTTGCTAGATTCAGATCTCTTTTCAGTTTTGTTCCATTTTCAAGTGGCATGATGCTTTTTTTTAAGGTTAATTGTGACTTATTTGGCATTAGATTGGATGTTACATGCATCCTCCCTTTTCTTATGGTCTCTGTATTTTCGTAATTTGTTAAAACAACCTGTCATCTTATATTCTTTGTGGTAAACCATTTTAGATTGCCAAGACAGACTAATGTATGAGCTCTGCATTATCTTACTCAAATGTTCACCAAACTGTTGCTCCTTTGAGCAAACTTTTTTATAGCCGTGACTGACTTTTAGGCAGCTACAATTGTTGTCTCTGGGGTTGATGCACAGGTCTGCATCCTGATGAATATATATTTATCGTTGTTTGGAAGTTTAGAAGATCTATCAGATGCTCTTTGTTCTTTTTATATTTAATTATTTATTTGTTATTTTATATAGATTGTTAACATATCATACATAAATCACTTGCCAGGGATCATATCAAGTTGCAAAATGGAATGGCACGAAGGTAGCTGTAAAGATATTAGATACAGACAGCTTTTCAGACCCTGAAACCATGTATGCGCTTACCTTGTTTTCTTTTTTAGATGTGTTTTACTCATGTGAACGAAAACATACATATGTATTGTGCACATTCCTTGGCTGCTTACACTTTCTTGGAATTCAGTGACCCTCATGCATCATGCCACTTGCTTGTTTTTATCTAGATGCCAATGCAGCAATACATTTGTGTGTTTCTTATCATGCTTACGTCTGGAACTGCTCATATCCTTTTTTCTCACTTTTATGCATGTTTTTATGGGCTATACAAATAAGCTTGTCTATAAATGTTTCAAACTGTTGACCATATGATCCCATAACAAGGTAAGAAACAAGTATGATTTGCTATTTTCCTTTTAATTAGCAGATAAGTTCTGCAGTCTAAATTTCAATGAGAAGAAACTAAGGGATACTTATTGGGAGCAAAAATGGTCTAATATAGCTCTAGTTCTGATATAATTAATACTGAAGAAAGATGTAAAAAAAATTTCTAACAGCCTCTGGATGCTAAAGTGCTTGGTGTGTAAAATTTTGATGTAGTTTTTACCAAGTATGCATTCATTCATTCATTCATATCAGTATCTTCTCTCAATTTAATTTGGGAATATGCATCTGAGTTCCTTGAATAATTTTTTATCTGGTATAATGGTACCAGATGTGCTAAATGCATTCAGTACAAATTTTGAGGCTACATGGCTAAGTAGATGATTTTGTTGTCTCAACTTCTATGGTGTTTAGCACATGTTTTATTTGGTTACTGTACATTTCTTGTTTACTGACAGCTGTATGATTTTTCTAATTATTGTTAAAGGGATTTTAGGATTTCTTTTTGTTTATCAATTTTCTTGCGGAGCCTAACACACAACTATATTCATATATTTTCTCTTAACAGAAATGCTTTCAAGCATGAGTTAACTTTACTAGAAAAAGTTCGACATCCTAATGTGGTTCAATTTGTTGGAGCTGTTACACAAAATTTTCCCATGATGATTGTTTCAGAGTATCATCCAAAAGTAAGCACGTTGCCCCCCCTCTCTCACTGCCTGCCCCTTGACTATCTTGCCTGTATTCGTGTTCTGCCAATTAGTCTATTTTATCTATATTTATGCATGATTCTACGTTAAGTCATGATTGAAGAAAAACATGCAGCTTGTCCATTTAGAGAGAAAACGTGAAAAATGAGATGACTAGACAATTAACATAACCTCCAGAACCTAAAAATTTTCTCCCATATACTTTAGGTGGTGTCGGAATATAAAAAACATAAGCAGAACAATTGACTCTAGGTGGGGGGGGGGGGAGATCAGGATGTATGTGCATTTTGTAACCAAGATCACTATATGTTGCCTGTGTGGAGAAATGAGGAATCGAGTAACGACATATCCATTTCCTGGAGTGGCTCCCTCTTTAATGGGCGTAGCCTCACAACCATGTTCAGTCAGTTATTGATTCAACTTTGTTTTCTTTTTACTGCATTTCTATGCTAGAGCTTTTGATATTTCAAATTTGTTGCACATATTATGCATCCTTAAGATGGCATGTACTTTAAGCTTTTCTGGCATGGTTCCTTTATTTGGTTATTGAAATGTGTTCCACACCAAGGTATTGTTCCATCAGATTCATTTGCTTTGTTGGAGAAAGTCTTTAGCGTTTTACTCACCAGATTAATATTGATATGGTTATTATCCTTCTATTTTAGGGTGACTTGGGAAGCTATCTTCAAAAAAAAGGGCGTCTATCACCATCCAAAGCTTTAAGATTTGCTCTTGATATTGCCAGGCATGTTCGTTTTTTTTTTTTGAATTATACTTCAAGAATATATATTGTTATTATCACTTTAATAATCAAGTCCTATTTCCATCTATGCTAAACTCGGACAATAATGTGCTGAATATGCTTTTTCTTCTATCCTACACATCCTTTATATAATATTGGATGGAACTGCTTCTGGTCATTTATTTCTTCTGATTCTTCACTTTACTGACTGTTATTTTCTTGATATATCAGGGGAATGAATTACCTTCATGAATGTAAACCAGAGCCAATTATTCACTGCAATTTAAGGACAAAGTAAGGCAACCACTGTAGAAGTAGATATAATGCTTGCAGAAACAGCAAGTGATAATTCTTTATTGTACTCATTGTGATGTACTGTTCTTTAATATTTGAAATTTGGTAAGGTGCCAGAAATGTTTTGATGGATAATGGAGGTCAATTGAAGGTATCTGGATTCGGTTTGTTAAGATTGACGCAAATATCACCTGACAAGGCAAAATTAGCACATCCAGACTATTATGTTGATCCATCAAGTACGTTTTGTGACAAAAAAAATTCTTTGGATGTTTAATATAAGTTCGATACATGTATACTTTCTGCTAATGGTAAAACTGTGACCAATAATTTGGTTTTTCTGATTGCAGATGTATATGCAGCACCAGAGCTTTATAAAAATTTGGTATTTGATCGGAGTGTTGATTCGTATTCTTTTGGTGTCATTCTATATGAGGTACACTAATGAATGTTCCTTTCTGATTGAAGGCAGTGTGATTGCCTTCAATAGTTTCATTCCTTGTTTCTTGCTGACATTTTCTGGATATGAATGTGATTTTTATTTTCCTTCTGCAAAAATCGGATGCCCTGTTTCCCACGTTGTGATAATTTCTGCTGTAGTTCTTTCTGTGTGTTAGTTAGAGTGAGATTTATGAGACTAAGATGTCAAGGTGGGGATTTTTGGAGGGGGTTGAGGGAGGTTTTTGTTTGGACAAATTAAAGCTGCTTTTTATTTTGATAGTCGGTATTAACTGCTTTTTCTGTTTTGTTCTTCTATGAGTTCAGATGATTGAAGGAGTAGTACCTTTTCATCCCAAGCCTCCTGAAGAGATTTTGAAATTGATGTGTTTAGAAGAGAAGAGACCACCAATTAAGACAAAATCAAAAAGTTATCCTCCAGAATTAAAAGAGTAAGTTTGGTGTTTGAGATGATGTGCTTTCTTGCCTCAAGTCAGTTTATTGAATTAGTGACTGGGTTTTTTTTTTGTTTGTACGTATTTGTTGTTTTATGTTCCTTACACCTTTAATTGAAAAGAAAAGCCTAGTTTGTTTATATTCCTTTCTTCTCAGAAGAAAAAAGTGCAATGTAATCTAAGGCTAATCTAGTTCTGAACATGCAAATATCCTAGGTTTACTAGATTGTAATGTATGAACAGGTTAATTGAAGAATGTTGGCATAGAGAAGCTGTTGTTAGACCAACTTTTTCAGAGATCATTGTACGATTAAACAAAATAGTAGCCAACTGCTCAAAACAAGGGTGGTGGAAAGATGCTTTCAAGCTGCCTTGGTATGCTTCTATTACCAATTTTCACTCACACCCAACATTTTCTGATTCTACCTTTGAGTTTATCTTTGGCCTCTTAGAAAAATAGGCTGTTTCTACGTTGGATTTCTGATTGAGATGCCTTAAGAATTCTGATTGTTGTCCATTTGTTGCTAGTTGATTAAATGCATTATTTACTCTAGATGCAAGTTTGATTTCATTTTTGTTTATCCTTCAAGAAAGTAGGGGAGGTAGTTAGAAATTAGTTTGGTTTTGATATTGCGGGTCAGAACTTCTATGCCTAACTTCATTATGTGGGAGTTGAAACCATGTGATGTCTGTAGACACCATTTCCATGCATGTGCTTATAGTAAAGTAGCATCTTCTTCAATTTGCAATAGACAATTGCATTGAAACATGCATACATACACACACAGAGACGTATATATATTCGAAATGAGAAGTTCCGTTTTGATACACATGGACATGCATGCATGCACTCTCACACACACACCTAGTTAACGAGCAAAGGGTGAATGGAGAGAATTTATTGGTGTCTCGTTTTACTGAAGAGGGAGTTTGTTGCAAAAGCAGGATATATAACCTGAATTTGTTGATGATCTCTATTGCTATTACTTTCACGACCAAGTAGGGTGGCTTAGGAGACTAAATTCTTGTACTGAGAAAATGGAAGCACACATTTAGTGTTCAAGCATTAAATCCTGGGTAGACTTAGCTGTGCAAATGTTGTTATTCCATAGTTTTGGAGTTTCCGTGGTAATCTAACGCGATGTATTTTACATGTGATTGTTGGCAGGAAATAAGGGGAGGGAAAATGGAGAAGCGGATGAAGATTTTGAGGGAATTTCAATCTCGGGTTTTTGAAGCTTCAACTTAAATATTAAAACGTACAAAATCCGGTTGAAATTATTAAAAGAAGTGACCTTCACTTTCCCTTTCTTTCCGTCAATGAGCTGAAGTAGTTCCTTCTTATGTATGAATACTGTGTGAAAAAAGTAGCCACAAATTGAAAATTGCAAATCAAGAGAATGGCATCGACAATAAAATTGTAGTTTTAGTTTTGCGTGTTTTCTCCCTAAAGTTACAAGTTAGACTAATTTTAACTTAAATCCACAAATGAGATTACCTTTCCATAACTAATTATAATATATTTTGACTTTTATTTTTATAAATACCCTTAACTATTGTTCTTTCCCCTCTTTATTATTAAACTTTAATTTTGTGAATAAATGTTTCAACAACTCCTATAATGTTTTCAAATTTGTAATATTTTTCATGTAATTTTTTTTTTCGGAAACTGGTGTGACTCATGCTATATTAAGTTAATTAAGATAATTATTAATTATTTAGATGATATTATCTTAATAAATCCTATTTAAGCTAAATTGGGTAAGAAAAGTTAAGCATAATTGCTTTGTAAGTGAGTGACTAGAATAAAGTTGAATTTAATTTTAATTAGTTTTGTTGTATAAAATTTTATTCTAGTCAATATAAATTATTAAAGCTATTCTTTTAATAAATAAATGTTTGGACTTCGGGAGATTAAGGTTGCTTGACGAAGGTATGGTTAAAACTTGTTTCACTTTTGTTGAATTCGTTTCAAATTAATAATATAATATTTTATTTTAATTTTACTCAAATTTAGAGGTAAGCTTTAAATAAGTTCCAAGTCTGTGTGGTGGTTATAGTCTAGTTTGTTTTTTTTTTTTTTTATACAAGATCTAAAACTACTCATAATCTTTGTCCAACCTTTAAATAAGAGTATAAATGCACTTTACGTTTGAACCTACATCCCCTGAATTGGCAAGAATACTGATGCCACTTATCGGTTTGTGTTAATTCTTCACGGTTTCTGATAAAGAATGAGGCGGATGAATGTGTAAGCGAATCGTAAAGTTTGTTCAAGTCGCAGATTTGACTTAGGGCTCTAAACATTCATAAGAAACTTGGATGAAGAAATTTGGGTTTTGAAACAACCTGGAACACAAACGAATTCAAGTTAGATAAAAAAATTGAAGAAAAACAATTGAAATAAATAAACTAAGATAAGTAAAATAGAACAATAGAATAATAAAGAAGAAAATAAGGAAGATAGATGGAAAAGATGGAACGTGGTGTGTAGAAGTACTAAGGAGTTTTGGAAACAAGAAGAATCCACAACCTCCTTTCAAGCGGCTCTAATTTCCCCTCCAAGAAATAAAGCTTGACAAGAAAAAGTTTGAATATAGTTCCCACAATCTGAAAAGATTGTTAAAACTCTTCTAAAAGAAACTCAAGAGAAATTCTTAAAAAGAAAACTCAAAGAGAATTTATGAACTCAAAAAAGAAGTTGAATAATAATAAATTGAATGATTTGTGTACAATGCAAAGGCCTATATATAGGCTAGCTAAATAAATTTAAATAAAACTCTTAAGCATAATAGAACTCTAATTTAATTTAAACAAGAAGTAGTTTTAAACTAAACTTTTTTGTTAACAAAAAACTCCTAAATAACTTAAAATACTTAATAATTATAAAAAATTTAGAATAAAATAATAATAAAATAATAAGAGTTAATAAATACAATATTAGGCTCATATATCATAAAGATTAAGCCTAGAACTCGAACCTAATATGAAACGCCTAAGCTTGTGGGATTGATTAGGTTCCTTTAAGTGAAACGTCTAAGCTTGTTAACATTTTCCACATGGGCTTGTCATCATAGACTGAGAGTTTAGGCCTTGATCTGCTGTAATTCAATATAGCAGATTAAACTAGTTTTTGCACTTTGGGAGCTTGAACATAAGCATTTTAGTTATGTTTTAATTACATTTTAGCAAGTTTAGTTAAAGTGTAATAAAATGTGTTATTCGAGTCTTTTATTGACCTTAGGGGCCAAATGAGGCCTAAAGGTGAGCTAATATGTTGTGTGAGTGTGCAGGAACCATTAGAATGCATATTAACTCAATACTAGTCGCTAGGTTGCAACATAGGAAGCAGAATTGAAGAAGCCTAAGACTGACTTCGATGTTACGACATACCCCTGAAAACACCTTGAAGCTGAGCATACTGCCCTTAATGTCGCGATACAGGACTTGGTGTGTCATGACATCGCCTTTGTACGGGAAATTAATAAGAGCCAGGGGTGTTTTGGTCCACACAATCCAACTTTAAACTCGGGAGCGTCAGCTGACCTAGGGTTAAGGACGACGACCATCCTAAGTCTAAAAATAGGTTCAACTAACACATATTATGAACACATTTTTCCTTTGTATAATTTTCTCTTTAGTTTTTCTTTTCTTTTAGGGTTTAAACTTTATTTACATTATTGTTATTTGCTTTCGGGAAGAAATCAGATTCTAAAATTATTCTCAAACTTTGTGAAGATTCTGCGTTTAAAGTTAATACAATCAGGCTTTTTCTAAACCATTACTCTTGAAATTGTTCTTCATGTTCATTCTTTCATTCAAGTTTTTATGGTTTACTAGATCCATGAGGAACTAATCCTCCTGTGGGGGATTAGTGAGTGGAGGTATGAATAATCAACTATTTTGTAGGAATTTCTCAATGGATCAGCTGTTCAGGAAAAGAAGAACATAAACATTAGGCTTGACAACCCTAGGTGGAATTAACCCAAAATTGGTATAGCCTATTCGTGAACACCTTAACCCTGAACCGGTCTGGACTGTGAGATCGGAAGATAAGTAGTTCTTGTCAACTCAGTATTTCAGTGGATGTATTAGAAGATCCTGCTAGGGTATTGACTAGTTGATTGAACGAGAAAACCCGAGACGATAATTGATCACAATTACCAAAGCAAGCTAATCACCATGCCCAGATTTGATATATATTCTCTTATTTGATTTCTTGCTTTTCGTTTCTTTTTCGTTATTTCTTTTTTATTTATTATCATTTATCCAAAAACCCTTCTTTTAATCTTTTGTACTATAATCCGACTAAAGTATTAATTAGATCTATTTATATGTAATTTAGAATTAATTTAGTGCTCGCCTCCCTTGGGTACGATCCTCGGAGTACTCACCTACTTTGTTGTAACTATATTACAACCTGACCAGTATACTTGTGGATACCGTGTTTCCATATCTTTTGTACAGGATTTCTACTTTGGGCATTGGTATGTCCGGAGGCGGTCAAGCCCACGAACAAAATTAATCCCTTCTAATTCATCATCTCTCCAAGATCCATCATCTTGAAGCTTCAACTCTTGTTTTCAAATTTTTTTCTGTGATAAAGTCTTGAACAAATAAGTTGAGTTTTGACTTTAGCGGCTTGGATTTGGATATCTTGATTGGGCCTTGAGGGAAACTAAGTCCATCTCTATTATGGCCTTTGAATTGAACCGAGCTGCTCGTATCATTCCCCCTTTCCACAAAAGGATTCGTCTTCGAATCTGCAATATCAAAAGGAGAAACGTCAGCAAAATTAAAAGTGGCACTAACATTATACTCACCAGGAAGATCGGTTTGATATGCATTGTCGTTAATGCGCTTGAGTACTTGAAAAGGTCCATCACTATGAGGATTTAATCTCGTCTTGCATTTAGTCAGAAATCGTTCTTTTCTCATATGGACCCAAACCCAGTCACCGGGCTCAAAGATAACTTGTAACGACCCAAAATTTACGAGTACCGAAAAAGTGTATTTACGGGTCACTATTTTCGTAGAATGGATTCGTAAATATTTATTAAAAATATTTACGAAGTTAGTTGTGTAGTTAATTAAGTTTTGGTTAAGTGAATTAGTTTAAATTAAGAGTAATTAGGTATAAGGATTAAATTGAATAAAGTGTGAAAGTAAATTATAGATTAAAGGAAAAGTGAAGGGACTAAATTAGTAATTAAATCATATGTAACACTTGTATGGTAAAAAGTAAATACAAGTGTATGGTAATTGTAAAATACATGTGTAATACTAATATACATATACTTGTAATTATTATGTATTTACTTATTATTTAAGTAATATATATAATAATATAATAATATAACTAAATATAAAACAAACAAATAAAGAAAGTAAAGAAGCAAAAGAAAGAAAAAGAAACAGAATTGGAAACGAAAACAGAGAAGAAAAGAAGGAAAGAAAGGGAAATTAGGGATTTCAATGTTCCAAGTTCGATTGGTAAGTCAATTTAGCCCATTTTCTTGTAATTTTTGAGTTTTTAGAATCCTAGAACAAAATACTACTTGATTTATGCTAAAATTTTAGAAGTTAGTAAATTTTTAGAAGTTGTTCATGTTAAATAAATTGAAGTGTTAGGGGTTAAATTGATAGAATTTCAAGTTAGAAATAAAAAAGGGATTGAATTGTAAAATAAATCATAAGTTTTGAGTAATAGGGACTAAATTGAGAGCATTTCAAAATTAGGGTTTTATGGTGAAATTAGGAGTTGAAATTAGTTTAAAGTGGGAATTAAATGAAAATATGAAATAGTTTTGGAAGAAATAAAGTTAGTATCGGTTTAGGAATTAAATTAAAATTTATGCAAAAGTTGAATAAAAATTAAAATATTTAATGTGAAATTTGTGTTATATTGATGATTTTAAATTGTTTTAATTTCCGTAGCTAACGTTGTGCCGAAAACATCAACTAAGAAAGGAAAGGAAAAAGTCGACGAGGAGTGACAAGGGAAATTACGGTTTGTATTTCTATAATCCGAACTTAATAATTAATTGTTGAATTTATTATTTAATATGCATGGTAAGTAAAATTGAGGTAAGTATTGGTATTGTGGTATTAAATTGAATTGAATTGAATTAAATTCATGAGTATATGTGATTGTTGATATTAAATTGAATATATGTGAAATAATATTTGAATATTGGAAAATTGTGGCATTGAAAGTGATTTGAAAACCGTATTAACTGTATCAGGCTGAGTCGGATATAGTTGGCATGCCATAGGATTGGAAGAGTTAAGGGATACTTCGACTTCGAGTCGATGAGACACTGGGTGTCAAACTATTGCTTCGGATAAATTCGATGAGGTACTGGGTACCAATTTACTTCGGCAAGGCCGATGAGACACTGGGTGTCAACTTATTACTTTGAATTATCCGATGAAGCACTGGGTGCCAAACTGGTGTGTTTTGGTTTGATCCGTGTATCCGTCCGAGTCCGAGTCGTATTAATAGGGGTAAATAAATGATTTGGTCAATTGATTGATATTGAGTGATATTGAATACGGATTGGAATGGACAATGAAATGAAATATGCAATTGAAATGCGTGAAAATGTATGAATCATGGATTTATGAAATGGATATTGAAATTGAAATTGAATTGTGTATCCTACTGAGAAAAGCTATTGAATAGCAATTATGAGATTGATATAGAAATAGATGGGAATCGAAAGTGTTATGAATGATGTGTTTATGAAATTGATTATTTGTTTGAATGATTTTTGTTATGTGTGATTCGATATATAAATCTTATAAATTCTTACTTAATAAGTATTCAGATTATAGAAATACCACTGAGTTCATACTCAGTGTACAGTTTGTTTTCTGTGCGCAGGTTAGGTTGAAGTCGAATTGTCGAATCAGCATCCAAAGCCGATCCCGAACTCAAGGTGGTAAAGTATGTTTCTTTTTGGTAGTGGCATGTACCTAGGATGTCTTATGTATGTCATTTTGGTAAATGATTATAAATGATATTATAAATTGATATTGGTTAGTTATATGTATATATATGTTATGTTGGCATTATAAAATGGTATGTTAAACTTATTGCAAAGTAAGAATGAATAGGCAAAAACTTAGATTGAAAATTTTGTATGATTTGGAAATTGGCTTGAATGAGGTTTTATTGAATTGTCTTGGATAATACATATTAAGTACCTATGAGGGTACATTTATTAAATTATGATGTTTATGTTTGATTAATTATGTAATATTCGTAATTGATTTGAAAAGTCTAGTAATGCTCCGTAACCCAGTTCTGGCGACGGATAAGGGTTAAGGGGTGTTACATTTAGTGGTATCAGAGCTATTCAGGTTTAGCCAATTCTCAGACTAAATCGAGCTCTAAAATTGAGTCTAGTGGTACATGCCATCATTGAGTCGAATTGAGTCGAGATTTGGATGCTGATATATTTGTTTGTTTCTATTTTATAGTTAAAGATGTCGGATGACTATATTGAAAATACTGATCAAGAAATGAATACTGGAGATGATGAACCATATGAAATAGATGAAACTGAGTTAGTAACAATGAGTGTAAACCCAGTAAGAAATCAACCACCTAATGTCGAAAGAGGTAATGTTAGATAAAGAGATAATTCAGAATTATATAAAGTTATAGCTGATGCTTTTCAACGAGTAGCAGAAATTGCAACTGCTACAACATCTACCCCTACTATCCGCTGAGCTCCAATCAAGGAATTGCGTAAGTATAGTGCCACTGAATTTCTGGGTTTAAAGGGAGTCGATCCATCTACTGCTGAAAATTGGATGGAGTCTACAAAAAGAATTTTGCAACAGCTTGAATGCACTCCCCAGGAAAGTTTATTGTATGATGTTTCTCTATTACGAGGTGAAGCTTATGTATGGTGGGAATCGGTAACCCGACATGTACTAGAAGAATAGATAAATTGGGATTTCTTTCAAAGAGAATTCCAGAAGAAGTATGTGGGTGAGTTATACATGGAAGACAAGAATTGAGAGTTCTTGATGCTAAAACAGGGTGAGATGCCAGTAGTTGATTATGAACGGGAATTTTCACGACTCAGTAGATATGCTGTGGAATATGTGCCAACCGAAGCTGATAGTTGTAAGAGATTTTTTACGGAGTTTACGTGATGAATTACGAGTGCAATTGGTATCTCTCAGAATCACAGAATTTGCAGATTTAGTTGAGAGGGCAAAGATGGTTGAACAAGTACTGGGTTTAGATAAAAAGCCTGAAAATACTCGTCCCTTTGGGAAACGTTCTGGAGCTACTAGTTCGAACCCGCAACTTAAAAGATCAAAAGAATCTCGTGGTAGTTGGAGATTGAGTTTTAGATCAGACAGAGGTGGTAGAAGCCGTGGAAGGCATATGACAGTTTCTACTGGTAGTGTACAAGGTCCATCACGGGATACTGAAATTCCAGATTGTGAACACTGTGGGAAAAAGTATAGAGGTGAATGCTGGAAATTGACTCGAGGTTGTTTCCATTGCGGATCTACAGAGCATTTCGTTAGAGACTATCCGAAAAATGAGAATGCTACACCAGTTACATCACAGAGATCTGTACCTACTTCTAGAGGTCGAGAATCAGGTAGAAGTGGTTCGTTTTCTAGATGTGGTGCTAGAAGAGGAAGTGGTGTTACTACTCAACAATCAGAGGCTAAAGTACCGGCTCGAGCATATGTTGTACGGACTCATGAAGAGGGTGATACACATGACGTGGTAACAGGTATATTTTTATTGCATTCAGAACCTGTTTATGCTTTAATAGATCCGGGATCTTCACATTCATATGTTAATACAAAAATAGTTGAGTCGGAAATGTAACACCCCTTACCCGTGTCCGACGCCGGAACCGGATACGAGGCATTACCATGCTTGACCTTGCTTGAACATGTAATTACAGGCTATAAATGTAACAACCCGATTTTTACCCTAATCAGAATAGTGGTTTCGGGACCACAAATCCGAGTCTAAACAATATTTTAAAATTATTTTCTATGTTAATTATGTGTGAATTGCTATGTGTGAAATTTTCGTGATTTAATTTTATCGTTAGAGTGTCGAATTATTAAAATGGGCTTAATCGCGTAAAGTGAAAACTTGATAGTTTAATGTGTTAAGACCAAATTGTGGATGTCTTTTTAAATGGAAGCATTTAAAATGCAAAAAGCCCATTTTTAATAGATAGTGGCTGGTCATGGACTTTAATGACCTTATATTATAATGTTTTATTTATTTATAATAAAGGTTATAAAGGTAATTAAATATTATGTTAATATATATGTTAATAAAACATAAAGTAAAAGCATTTTGTCCATCTTTATTTCTTGACCGAATACACATAAAAAAAATAAAAAAGAAATAGACAAAGCTTAGGTTCGGTCATTCTCAAGCTTGAATCAAGGTATGTAACTAGCTCGGTTTTTGATAATTTTTATGTTTTTAAGATTGTTGCTATGAAATGTTCAAAACCCATGTTTCAATTTTTGAATTTGGTGATATGTTCTTGAGTTTCTATTGATAAGAGCTTGATAAATTTGGTGTTTTATGATGTTAAATGAAAGTTATGTGTTAGATTAATAAATTTTGTATTGGAAGTTTTAATGATTTTGAGCATTTAGGGCTAATTTGTAAAAATAGTAAATTGAAGGATCAAATTGAAAAATAAATAAATTGTATGGACTCATATGGATGAGATGAGTATTCGACATAAGCATAGCAAGGGCAAATTATGCTTGCTTTGTGTTTTGTGAATTTTGGACTAAATAGCTAAAAATGTAAAATGTATGGGGTAAAAGTGCAAATTATTTATTCATGTGTTTTTGAGTGAATTTAATTGAATATTGATTAAATAATTTTAATTTATATCAAATTAGATCAAGAAAAGAGAAAGTCGGATTTGGATCGGGGAAAGACAAAAATAGCCGAATAGTTGATTTTACGTTCGCCGATATCTGAGGTAAGTCTATAAGCAAATGGTTGTTCTTAATTTTAGTTAAATGTAAATTATTCATGCTGATTTGAAATGTATATAATTATATTTGCTATTGCCAAATGTGAGGGATTGTATTTGATATGTTCAAGAAATTACTTTGAGTGAGTTTAGATATATGAAAGATAGTATGAATTTTTTACGAAAGCTTATGACTTAGTATATGTAATTTATGTCCTTAAATCGATTATGTATTTGTGATATTTCGGGTTATAAGCCTAGCAGGCATAGTGCCAGTGAGTTTTATCAGACTATAAGTCTAGCAGGCTTTGTGCCGGTGAATAATATCAGGCTAAATGCCTAGCAGGCTTTGTGCCGGTGAAAGATATCGGGCTATATGCCTAGCAGGCTTTATGCCGATGATTATGTATAAGTTTGTGTTTAAAAGATTTATGCTGATGTGGTATTTGAGTATGTTATTCAAGCTAAATGGACAGGTATGTATTATCTTGATATCTATGAAAAATAAGGTAAGTAAATATTTTGAAATTTTATGTTAAATCATGGATAATATTAATGATAAGTATATGTGAGTTTAAAATGAGAATTCGGTCCTATGATTAAATATATTGAATTCAAATGAAATGATTCTTCACTGTGTGCATATGTGTGATCATATACATTCGGCTTTATAGGTAATGTATAATATGTGGTGTCATATATGATATTATGTATTTAGCCAAATAAGAGAGGTAGATATATGAAGTTATTTCTTGTCTTTTGAAATTATGTAAATAAGTGAAAGTATGCCGAATGTGTAATGATATGTTACTTTAATAGTTGAGTAAAAACTTGAGAGATTTAACTTATTGAGTATTCGGCCAAGGTGGAAGTCATGATAAATACATATTATTATGGAATGCTTAAGCTGAGATTAAATATGGCATTGATATAGTAATTTGATTCAGTTTAAATTTTAAGAGTTGAATATATTATTGAGTTGTAATTTGCTTAAGGCTTACTAAGCTATGTTAGCTTACTCTGTGGTTTATGTTTATTATGTTTATAGATTTTGGACTTCAGTTACAGGCTCGGGGATCGTCAGCAAAGTTCACCACACTATCGACTGCTTTTGGTATTTAAATATTCAAACTCGAATTATGGCATGTATAGGCTAAATGGTGTTTTGATGTGATAAACTATAGTTATGTATAAGCCATGCGAAAATGGCTAGTGATGATGTGTATATATATATATATTTATGTACTTTTGGTTTTGGTTTTTATATGTGTGATATGTTTGGGAATTTATGATTATGTATTTGTATCGATTAACAAAGTAGTATTTGGATCTTATGTGTTATATATAATTGATTTGATTATTCGTGATATATAGGATAGGTTGTTCATTGCATGGGTATATTTGACTAAATTTAGTTAAAGTAAATTTATATGTTTTTATGGTATGTTCTTTCGAGAGGCAGTCATAGTCATTAAAGTTCGATAATGATAGTAGTATGTGTTTATAATTTGTTTAAATAGTTGGTGCTTAGATGTGATTTTATGTATTTTATTATTATATGATATGTATGGGATATATTAGATATTAAAATGAATGTAATCGATTATTGAGATAAAAAATAGACTATTATGTGAGATGTGGTAATTATTTTAGTTTGAATAAATGTTTGCCCTTGAATATGTTATTAATGATCTATTTGAATGTATGAAAGTTAAATATTTTCCGGTAATGCCTTGTAATCCATTCCGGCGATGGATACGAGTTAGGGGTGTTACAATAAAATTTCATTCCAACTTAAAACTTTTCTTTCTTAATCATAACATACATATCATGGGCCTACGAAGCCTTAAACATACATCCGGAAGGTTTCGGAGTTCAACCGGAAACTTTTACACTCTTTGAAAATTTTCTTGCCTAAATAGGGGCCACACGCCCGTGTTGTCCAAGGGACACGCCCGTGTGCCCCTAAGACATGCCCGTGTTCATCACCCGTGGTTGAAACTGACTTATTTCACACGGCTGAGCACACGCCCGTGCTGTAACCCGTGTCCTTCACATGGCCTAGACACGTCCATCTCTCCTGCCTGTGGAGCTCTCTGTTTATGATGTCATCAAACCCTAATTAGCACATGGCTAGGGCACACGCCCGTGTGCTGGCCCGTGTGATGAATCGTATTCTCGTAAATTAGTGCAGGGGACACACGGCCTACTAACACACCCATGGGGCTAGCCGTGTGGACACTTAGAGGCTATTTTCCAAGCCTTTTTGCCACCCTGAGACATAAGCTCATCCATTTCATCACAAGTAGCACAAAACATAGCAATAATAAACTAATAAGAATCCTTAAATTATCATTCATTCCACCCGTATTTTACTCAATTACTTGCATGAACATTCATTTCATTTAACTCATCAACTTTATAACATAAACTTGACAACATTGGCCAATTCACCATGGCCATTCACAAAATGAGTGTAAAACATTAATAGCCAACCCTTTGGCCTTTAAATATGACATGAAATAAAATAATCAAGTTCCTATACATGCCATACTCAAAATGGATTAATCTTTACTATACCAAAAGAACAGTTGATAGTGTGATCCGACCTCCGACGTTCGATGTTCCCCGAGCTAACTTGGCGAAACTACAAGGAAAAAGGGAAAAGAGAGAGGTAAGCATATAGCTTAGTAAGTTTGTATGAAATAATATAACAACATGAATGCTCATGGTAAACTCCATTCATCTCTTGGAACAGTATCAACAAAAGTCTCAAGTGCTTAGACATTCTTACTCATAATTACTTTTACCCATCACTTACCCCATTAGGGTTTCATAACTTGTAATTATACTCATGATACCTGTATCACTTAATCACATAATTTAGCACTTACGCTATCATGAACATAAACTCAATTCATCATTCTTAATATAAATGGAACTCAGTACCATTCTTGTATAACTTGGCTCTATATCATTTTTAAATGCTTAGCTCTTTTGTCTGTGATTTAATCGGAATATCAAATGATACTCAATCTTATCTTATATATTTATATTACGATGCCAATGCCATATCCCAGATATGGTCTTACATGGAATTACCTCTTAGTGCCGATGCCACATCCCAGATATGGTCTTACACGGGATCTCCTGACTCAATGTCGATGCCATGCCCCAGACATGGTCTTATTCGAGATCGCACATGAATATCGTTGCCATATCCCAGACGTAGTCTTACACGAGATCTCACTTTGGTGCCAAAGCCATGCCCCAGACACGGTCTTACACGAAACTTTCTTTATTCAATGTCATGTCATTAGTACCATCATTGTTCCGAATCTTCAACTTAACATATTCTCACCATTTCCTCATCGAGGCTTTATCATTCAAATTTCATAAAAATGATGCTCATTGTCCTGATATTAAGCAGTTTCAAACATAGAAACATTATGAAACTTTAACTTCATACAAACTTACCCCGATTCTCAAAATGTGTATCGATGCTCGATTTAGTCCTCGATTTTGTTCTTGCCTCGGTTTCGATCCGGGCTTCGTGTTTCTTGATCTATAATAATAATTTCACTTGTTAAATAAACACGCTGACTAAATCGACTCATAATTCATATTTTGGCAAAATTATAATTCTGCACCTAAACTTTTACATAATTACACTTTTTCCCCTAGGCTCGTAAAATGATTTTTATACAACTTTCTTGCATTTCAAGCTTAGCCGAATCATATTCTCAACTATAACAACATTCAATTTCCACTATTTCACTCATGTATGACCATTTCTACAATTTTTACAATTTGATCCTTTTATATGAAAATCACTTAGAAAAAAGATGTTTATCCTACATTAAACTTTCATATTCTTCCATAAAACATCAAAATACATGCATGTCATACATGGGTAATTTTTTGAACATAAACCCTAGCTCAAAATATAGCTAGAAATAGCTAAACCGAGCTACGAGGGTCTCAAAAATACGAAGAACATTAAAAACGGGGCTAGGATGCACTTACTATTAAGCTTGAAAGTTGAAGAAACCATAGCTATGGCTCCTTGCAAGTTTCGGCACTAGAGGAAGAAGATGGATAAGATTTTGGCTTATTTTTCCCTTTTAATTATTTTATTAACCAAATGACAAAAATGCCCTTAATGATCCTTTCTTGAGATTTTTTCTTCCCATGTCCATTTTTGTTCATCATAACATATAATGGTCCAACTACTAAATAAGGACCTCTAGTAATTTTTATAATTCTATTTCATACTTAAATCTTCTAGAATCTCATATTTTCTAATCTTTGCAATTTAGTCCTAATGGACAATTTAATCACTAATTAATAAAATTTCTTCATGATATTTTCACACAATCATGAAATCACCTCATAAGCCTCATGGAAATCATAAAACTCATATTTCTACTTCAAATTTGTGGTCTCGCACCACTATTCTAACTAAGCCCTAAGTCGGGTTGTTACAGGAAATTTAAAATTTGAGATGTCTAGAGTATCAATAGCAGTGTCTAGTCCATTAGGGCAAACTGTGCTAGTGGATCAGGTGTATAAGAGGTGTCCTCTAATGATACAAAACATAATCTTTCCTGTTGATCTGTTGATAATGCCATTTGGTGATTTTGATATAATTCTAGGAATGGATTGGCTTACTGAGCATGGGGTAATTTTAGACTGTTGTAAAAAGAAGTTCACTGTTCAGAGTGAAAGTGGTGATAAAATTGAGGTAAATGGTATTCAGATCAGTGGGTTGACTCGGATTATTTTAGCAATTCAGGCTAATAAACTTCTTCATCAGGGTTATGCAACTTTTTTGGCATATGTTATTAATTCAGATTCTGTTGAAAGTTAATGCAGTAAGATCAGAATTGTTTGTGAATTTCTTCATGTATTTCCTGAAGAATTGCAGGGATTACCACCAGATCGGGAGGTTGAATTTGCAATTGAAGTTTATCCTGGTACAGCTCCGATATCAATACCCCCATATCGTATGTCACCTACCGAGTTAAAAGAATTGAAAGTGCAGTTGCAGGATTTACTAGATCGAGGATTTATATGTCCTAGTATTTCACCTTGGGGAGCTCCAGTGTTGTTTGTTAAAAGGAAAGACGGTTCAATGCAGTTGTGTATTGATTATCGGTAATTGAATAAGGTGACAATCAAGAATCGATACACGTTACCTCGTATTGATAATCTATTTGATTAGTTGAAAGGAGCTTCTGTGTTTTCAAAGATTAACTTGAGATCGGGTTACTACCAGTACACGGTATGGCCAATATGAATTCTTAGTAATGCCTTTCGGATTAACAAATGCCCCAGCAGCTTTTATGGATCTTATGAACCGTATTTTTCAACCGTACCTGGATCAGTTTGTGGTGGTTTTTATTGATGATATTCTGGTTTATTCGAAATCTGAATCTGAACATGAGCAACATCTCAGAATTGTTTTGCAAATATTACGGGAGAAACAGTTGTATGGAAAACTTAGCAAATGTGAATTTTGGTTATCAGAGGTTGTATTTTTGGGACATGTGGTTTTGGCAAATGGAATTAGAGTTGATCCGAAGAAGATTGAAGCAATTGTTCAGTGGAAAGCACCGAGAAATGTGTCAGAGGTACGTAGTTTCCTTGGTTTAGCTGGTTACTATCGGAGATTTGTAAATGGATTTTCAAAGATAGCTTTGCCGATGACAAAGTTGTTGCAAAAGAATGTTCCGTTTGTATGGGATGATCAGTGCTAGGAAAGTTTTGAGAAATTGAAGCAAATGTTGACAAAAGCACCAGTTTTGACTTTGCCAGAGTCGGGAAAGGATTTTGTTATTTATAGTGATACTTCTTTGATTGGTCTCGAGTGTGTTTTGATGCAACACTAAAAAGTGATTGCTTATGCATCTCGGCAATTGAAACCGCATGAACGAAATTACCCGACGCACGATCTGGAACTAACTGCCGTGATTTTTGTACTAAAGATCTGGAGACATTACTTGTATGGTGAGAAATGTTATATTTATACTGATCATAAAAGTCTCAAGTATCTTTTATCTCAAAAAGAGCTGAATTTGAGATAGCGTCGGTGGATAGAACTTTTAAAAGATTATGATTGTGTTATTGATTATCATCCGGGAAAAGCAAATGTTGTAGCTGATACATTGAGTAGAAAAGCAGCAATTGAATTACAAGCAATGTTTGCACAGCTCAGTATTAGTGATGATGGAAGTCTGTTGGCTGAATTGAGAGTTAAATCAGTGATGTTTGACCGGATCAAATCAACACAGTTAGAAGATAACAAGTTGATGAAGAAAGAAATGGTTCAGAATGGTACATCAGAGAATTTCAATATTGATGAACATGATTTCCTGAGATTTTGTAATCGAATTTGTGTACAGGATGTTTTAGAACTGAAAGAGTTGATACTTCGTGAAGCACATGACAGTCCTTTTGTGTTGCATCAGGGAGGAACAAAAGTGTACCGTAATCTGCAAGAATTGTATTGGTGGTCAGGTATGAAAAGAGATATAGTTGAATATGTGGCTAAATGCTTGATTTGTCAATGAGTTAAGGCAGAGCATCAGGTTCGTACTGGACTACTTCAACCTATTAACATTCCTGAATGGAAATGGGATTGTATTACGATGGATTTTGTAATGGGGTTACCATTGTCGGCAAGTAAGAAAAATACTATTTGGGTAATTGTTGATTGGCTTACAAAATTGGCTCATTTTATAGCGGTTCGAACTGATTGGTTACTTCAGAAACTTACTAAAGTTTATATTCGGGAAATTGTGAGATTGCATGGTATTCTTGTATCGATAATTTCTGATCGGGATCCGCAGTTTACATCAAGATTTTAGAGGCAATTGCATGAATTTTTGGGCACACGACTCAATTTTAGTACAGCTTTTCATCCACAGACTGATGGACAATCTGAGCGAGTTATTCAGATTTTAGAAAACATGCTTCGAGCTTGTGTCATTTATTTTGAATCAGGTTGGGAGCGTTATCTACCATTGGCTGAATTTGTATATAATAATAGTTTCCAATCAAGTATTTAGATGGCTCTGTATGAAGCTTTATATGGTCGAAGATGTCGATCACCTGTGTATTGGTCGGAATTGAATGAAAGAAAGATGATTGGGCCAGAGTTAATCCAAGAAACAGAAGATACTGTTAAGAAGATTCGAGATAGACTGAAAGCTGCTTTTGATAGACAGAAATCATATGCAAACTTGAAACGTCGAGACATTGAATATTCTGTTGGTGATAAGGTATTTCTTAAAGTATCACCTTGGAAGAAAATCTTAAGATTTGGTCGAAAAGGAAAGTTGAGTCCTCGTTTCATTGGGCCGTATGAAATTGTGGAAAGAATTGGGCCAGTTGCCTACCGTTTAGCTTTGCCTCTAGAATTATAGAAGATTCAGAATGTTTTTCATGTTTCAATGCTTAGAAGATATAGATCAGATCCTTCTTATGTTATTTCGATAGAGGATATAGAAATTCGACCTAATTTGACATATGAAAAAGAGCCAATTGAGATATTAGCTCGAGAGGTGAAAGAGTTGCGTAATAAAAGGGTTCCATTAGTAAAAGTATTATGGAGAAGTCATAATATTGAGGAAGCAACTTGGGAACCGGAAGAAACTATGAAATCTCAGTATCCCCACTTCTTTTCAGGAAAATTTCGAGGACGAAATTTATTAAGGGGGAGAAATGTAAAGACCCAAAATTTACGGGTATCAGAAAAGTGTATTTTCGGGTAACTATTTTCGTAGAATGGATTCGTAAATATTTATTAAAAATATTTATGAAGTTAGTTGTGTAGTTAATTAGGTTTTGGTTAAGTGAATTAGTTTAAATTAAGAGTAAATAGGTATAAGGATTAAATTGAATAAAGTGTGAAAGTAAATTATAGATTAAAGGAAAAGTGAAAGGACTAAATTAGTAATTAAACCATATGTAACACTTGTATGGTAAAAAGTAAATACAAGTGTATGGCAATTGTAAAATACATGTGTAATACTAATATACATATACTTGTAATTATTATGTATTTACTTATTATTTAAGTAATATATATTATAATATAATAATATAACTAAAATATAATAATATAACTAAATATAAAACAAATAAATAAAGAAAATAAAGAAACAAAAGAAAGAAAAAGAAACAGAATTGGAAACAAAAACAGAGAAAAAAAGAAGGAAAGAAAGGGAAATTAGGGATTTCAAGGTTCCAAGTTCAATTGGTAAGTCAATTTAGCCCATTTTCTTGTAATTTTTGAGTTTTTAGGAGCCTAGAACAAAATACTACTTGATTTATGTTAAAATTTTAGAAGTTAGTAAATTTTTAGAAGTTATTCATGTTAAATAAATTGAAGTGTTAGGGGTTAAATTGATAGAATTTCAAGTTAGAAGTGAAAAAGGGATTGAATTGTAAAATAAATCATAAGTTTTGAGTAATAGGGACTAAATTGAGAGAATTTCAAAATTATGGTTTTATGGTGAAATTAGAGAGTTGAAATTAGTTTAAAGTGGGAGTTAAATGAAAATATGAAATAGTTTTGGAAGAAATAAAGTTAGTATCGGTTTAGGAATTAAATTAAAATTTATGCAAAAGTTGAATAAAAATTAAAATATTTAATGTGAAATTTGTGTTATATTGATGATTTTAAATTGTTTTAATTTCCGTAGCTAATGTTGTGCCGAAAACATCAACTAAGAAAGGAAAGGAAAAAGTCGACGAGGAATGACTCGGGAAATTACGGTTTGTATTTCTATGATCCGAACTTAATAATTAATTGTTGAATTTATTATTTAATATGCATGGTAAGTAAAATTGAAGTAAGTATTGGTATTGTGGTATTAAATTGAAGTAATTGAATTAAATTCATTAGTATATGTGATTGTTGATATTAAATTGAATATATGTGAAATAATATTTGAATATTGGAAAATTGTGGCATTGAAAGTGATTTGAAAACCCTATTAACTGTATCGGGCTGAGTCGGATATAGGTGGCATGCCATAGGATTCGAAGAGTTCAGGGATACTTCGACTTCGAGTCAATGAGACACTGGGTGTCAAACTATTGCTTCGGATAAATTCGATGAGGTACTGGGTACCAATTTACTTTGGCAAGGCCGATGAGACACTGGGTGTCAACTTATTACTTCGAATTATCCGATGAGGCACTGGGGGCCAAACTGGTGTGTTTTGATTGGATCCGTGTATCCGTCCGAGTCCGAGTCGTTTTAATAGGGGTAAATAAATGATTTGGCCAATTGATTGATATTGAGTGATATTGAATACGGATTGGAATGGACAATGAAATGAAATATGCAATCGAAATGTGTGAAAATGCATGAATCATGGATTTATGAAATGGATATTGATATTGAAATTGAATTGTGTATCCTACTGAGAAAAGCTATTGAATAGCAATTATGAGACTGATATAGAAATAGATGAGAATCGAAAGTGTTATGAATGATGTGTTTATGAAATTGATTATTTGTTTGAATGATTTTGGTTATGTGTGATTCGATATATAAATCTTATAAATTCTTGCTTAATAAATATCCGGATTATAGAAATACCACTGAGTTCATACTCAGCGTACGGTTTTTTTTCTGTGTGCAGGTTAGGTTGAAGTCGAATTGTCGAATCAGTATCCAAAGTCGATCCCGAACTCAAAGTGGTGAAGTATGTTTCTTTTTGGTAATGGCATGTACCTAGGATGTCTTATGTATGTCATTTTGGTAAATGATTATAAATGATATTATAAGTTGATATTGGTTAGTTATATGTATATATATGTTATGTTGGCATTATAAAATGGTATGTTAAACTTATTGCAAAGTAAGAATGAATAGGCAAAAACTTAGATTGAAAATTTTGTATGATTTGGAAATTGGCTTGAATGAGGTTTTATTGAATTGTCTTGGATAATACATATTAAGTACCTATGAGGGTACATTGATTAAATTATGATGTTTATGTTTGATTAATTATGTACTGTTTGTAATTGATCTGAAAAGTCCGGTAATGCTCCGTAACCCAGTTCTGGTGACGGATAAGGGTTAAGGGGTGTTACATAACTTGCTTGCACCCCTTGTTAGTTTTATTGGCATTTGCTTCATTTATTTTGGTGATTTGTTGTCTTGCTTTCTCATGCATGGATTTCACCAATTCAGCTTTCTTCTCCCCATCTAAATTAGAAATGTTTTTTTTATAGGCAATGGCACAAGATCAAGTACAGTTAGTAGAATAGAACCATAAACAAGTTCAAATGGGGAATAGCTAATTGTAGAGTGAATAGATCGATTATATGCAAGTTCAACAAATGGCAAACATTCTTCCCAATTTTTAAGGTTCTTACCCACAACAGCTCGTTGTAAAGCACCTAAGATTCGATTGACTACCTCAGTTTGTCCATCGATTTGGGGGCGACATGTAGTGTAATATAATAATTTAGTACCAAGTTTACCCCACAACACTTTCCAAAAGTGGCTTAAGAACTTTACGTCTCTATCAGATACAATGGTGTGAGGTATCCCATGTAGGCGCACCACCTCTTAAAAGAATAAGTCAGCCACATGTTTAGCATTATCCGTTTTGTGACAAGGAATGAAGTGAGCCATCTTAGAAAACCTATCAACAACAACAAAGATACTATCTCGACCCTTTTTAGTTCGTGGCAAACCAAGAATGAAATCCATGGATAAGTCTACCCATGGCAAAGAAGGAATCAGCAAAGGTGTATAGAGCCCATGAGACATTACCTTTGATTTTGCTTGTTTACTAGCAATACATTTAGAACATACATTTTCAATGTTCTTCTTCATATGTTGCCAATAAAAATGTTCTTGTAGAATATCTAGTGTTTTGGCGACAGCAAAGTGTCCCATTAAGCCTCCACTATATGCATCACGAATTAATAACTCTCTCATGGAACATTATGGAACACATAACCTGTTTAGGCGAAAAAGAAACCCATCTACAAGATAAAACTTGTTAAAGGCACCATTCCCACAACTGGAAAAAATATTTGCAAAATCAACATCATTTAAGTATAAATATTTTATATTATCAAACCATAAGACTTTAGCATTTAGTGTAGTTATCAAAGAATATCTACGAGATAAGGTATCAGAAACTACATTTTCTCTACATGTTTTGTATTTAATTACATATGGGAATGTCTCTACGAATTCTACCCATCGAGCATGTCTCTTGCTCAACTTACCTTATTCTTGTAACCATTTTAGGGATTCATGATTTGTATGTATAATGAACTTATGTGGCAGCAAGTAATGTTGCCAAACTTGTAGAGCTCCAACTAATGCAAGCAAATCCTTGTTGTAAGTTGAGTAGTTTAATTGCACTCCATTCAGTTTTTCACTGAAATATGCAATTGGCCTTTTTTCTTGCATCAACACGGAACCAATTCCAATACCTAAAGTATCACATTCAAGTTTGAAAGTATTAGAAAAATCAGGTAATCTAATAACGGAAGTAGAACATAACTTATCCTTTAAGGCTTGAAAAGCCTTTTCCTAAGCTTCTCTCCACGTAAAACCCACAGACTTTTTAATATCCTCAGTTAATGGGGCGGTAATAGTGGAGAAATCCTTCACAAAATATCTATAAAAACTTGCTAAACCATAGAAAGATCTCACCTCGATAATTGATTTAGGAGTGGGCCACTCCCTAATTGCCTTTACATTTGTCCATATTGACATGAATACCTTAAACAATTATTATAAAATCTAAAAAGATTAGTTTATCACAACAAAAAGTGCATTTATTAAGATTGGCAAATAACTTTTTAGTTCTCAGAATGTCTAAAACATATTAACATGGAAAACATGATCATCTAAAGAAGTTGAGTAAATCAGAATATCATCAAAATATACTACCACAAATTTACCCAAATAAGGCCTTAAAACACAATTCATTAATCTCATAAAAGTACTAGATGCATTAGTTAGATCGAAAGGGATAACAAGCTTTTAAAAGTTGTTTTCCATTCGTCCCTTCCCTCATGCGAATTTGATGATAACCATTTTTTAAATCAATTTTAGTAAATATTGTTTAACCATGTAACTCATCAAGCATGTCATCAAGTCTAGGGATTAGATGCCTATACTTTACCGTTATTTTATTGATTGGACGACAGTCAACACACATTCGGAATGAACTATCCTTCTTAGGCACCAACAGGACAGGGACAACACAAGGGCTCAAACTTTCTCTAATGTACCCCTTTTGTAATAGCTCTTCCACTTGCCTTTGTAACTCTTTTGTCTCCTCAGGATTGCTTTGGTAAGCTAGACGATTTGGAATGGTTGCACTGGGTACTAAGTCAATTTAGTGCTCAATTCCTCGCAAATGTGGTAAACCTACAGGTGCCTCATTGAAAACATCCTCATAATCCTGCAAAAGAGATGTAAAGACACTAGGCAAAAAATCGTTAAGGTTAGCTAAAGATAAATAATTTTACCTAAATCTCATAAGGATACAAGGTTGTTTGTGTAATAGGGCTCTCCTCAAATCTTTTTTACTTGCAAATAAATTTCGCACTTTGTTTTTACAACTATAGGGTTCACTCACCATTGGGTCATTTGTATTTTGACTTTTATCATTAATGGCCTCTTTTCGCTCTGTCTTTTCAATTTTATCTTTCCCCTTAATCTACTCACATAATTTCATCATTTTTATTTGATTTTTGTACGTATCTTTGGGTGCCAAAGGGGCCAAAATGTATTTTTTTTTGTTTACCATGGTGCATCACATCATGATCAAATTTTCACGGCCTTCCACGAAGTAAATGAGCGGCATGCATAGGTACCACATCGTACCATACCTCATCCTCATAATTCCCAAGCTTAAAGGTAATCAATGACTACTTCGTGACTCGCACTTCAGAACACTCGTTAAACCATTGAAGGTGGTATGGCTTAGAATGTTTTGAACAAGGTAATTGTAAGGAGTCCACAAGATAACTACTTACTACATTAGCACAACTCCCACTGTCCACAATAAGCGAACATAATTGACCTTTAATTAAGCACTGTGAATGGAAGATATTAGTTTTTTTATTGTCAAAATCTTCCCTCATATGGATATTGAGGGTGCGTCGCACCACTAGGCAATAGAAGTCATTAAAATCCTCCTCCTCGTTTGTTGGTTCTATCACCTCCTCCTCACAAATGTCACCTCCATGGGTCACATTCTCCATAAACTCTTTCATGTCCAAATTATCAAAATCAGAAATATATTCACCATTTTGTTTGATGAGGAGAAGCCTTGTGTTAGGGCAATCTCTAATGTAATGTCTATGCCTTTTACATTTGAAGCACTCAATCTCACGAGTTCTCTTCATGTTGGAACCACTTGAACTGGGTTGCTTAGAAGATACTTGCATTTTCGTAGGAACCCCACTTTTCCCATCTAGTTTCTTATTATCACCACTTGTAGAGAATTTATTAGCAGTAAAAGGTAGTTTTGAATTCTTAAAGGTAGAATTAGAACTATTAAATTTATAATACAGTGAAGTGGTGAACCAAAGAGGACCTTGTTCTTTCAACTGTTGTTTAATCTCATTGGCCTTGCGAACTGTTTCATCGAGTTCTATATAAGTCTGTAATCGCAAGATGTTGGCTATATACTTGTTCAAACCATCAACAAAATGTATCATAGTGGTTTCATCATCCTCATCAACATTTGCTCGTTGTATGAGCATTTCCATCTCCTTGAAGTACTCATCAACTGATCGGCTACCTTGAACAAGGCGTCAAAGTTTCGTTTTGCCCTCTCTATAGTAATGAGGAGGAACGAAACGCTTTCACATCACTTGTTGCAACTCGTCCCATGTATCAATTTCCCTTTCTTGGTTTCTTTAACGACTAATGTAATATCCCTAAATCGGGTCTAGTAGTTTCAGGTATATTTTTTGAGTTTCGAGTGTGAAACTAGGAATTTATAGGGGGTTTTAGTAATTTTTAATTTAATTTAGGATGTTAATTTCATCTAAAATCGATTAAACAATAATCTGGAAAAATGAAAATATTTTTGGAAAATTAATTTTAAAGTAATTAAATAATTATTAGTGAAAATAATTAATTTGGTTAGAAAAAGAAATTTAAAATATTTTTTTAGGGGTTAATTTGAGCTAAATTTAATTATTAATTAAATTGGGTTTAATTGTAAAACAAGGAAAAAATTATAGTATTTATTTGCCAAATAAACCTTAAAATTTAGAATTTTGGAGGGAAATGTTTAAATGGTAAAATAAGGGAAATGTGAGAGTGGCCATTAGGCAAATTCCCCAATTTTTAACTTTTGGTGGGTTGTTTCAGCTTTAAAAACAATGCATCTAGGCTACTTTTCACACCATTTACATCAGATTAGAGAGCTATAAATTTCGTTTTCTTTGCATGGTTTTAAAGATCTCACAATTCACCTGAAATTATTTCCAAAAGTAGCCAAAAATATTCTGAAATTTCTCAAGATTCTTAAATCAAGATTTCCAATCAAAGAATTTAGAGCGAATCAAGGATAATATTCAATCCTAAACTTGTTTTTATGAAGATTAGAAACATTTTTACATGATTTGAGAGTTAATTAAAGGATTTCTTTTTATCAATGTCATCTTCTTCAAAAGCTTAAGGTGCTTTAATGGTGAATCTTGAATTTTGAGAGGAAATCCACAAATCAATGGATGTTCCAACTCAAAATGGATCTATTAAAAGTTTTTTGGTCTTATTTATCAAGATTAAACATGATTTGTGAGGTAATTTGAAAAAATCCGAATTTCATCATCTTCTTGAATTAATTTTTTGGATTTTTGTGAAATTGATTTAAATGTGAAATTGATGCTTAGTATGTGTGTATTCGGTCTAGTATTGATGTTTGGAAGTGATTAGGAGGGCTGGAGAGGTCGATTTTGTGAGGAATCGAGTTTTCGACTTGATGTTACAAATCCGATAAGGTATCTTTGTGAAATGATTTCGATTAGCATAGTTAATTAAAATTCGTGTTTAATATAGCTTTGGAAAGGTGGTAATGTCTACTTTACCCTTGTTGAAGCTCCAAATCTTGAAGAGGACCGATATAATCGAAATTGAAGCTATTATTTGCCTAGTTGATCACTTGTTGTGATAGAATAAAATTGTGTGGTGAGTGTTTCTAAGGGTGATTTGGTAAATTGACCCTCAATTATGTTTAATTAGTACCTTAAATTAATGATTAACATTAATTATTTATGGATGAATGGTTGATTTTGCAAGATTGATATTAAATGTGTAAAAAATTGAATTTGTGTTGGAAAAAAATGGTAAGTGAATTTTTTAGTGGTGTTGTGCTATTTAATTAAATTAATTTTAAGGATGATTTTAAGCATGTGTACTGAAATTTTTTATCATGATATATTGATGTTTCAATTGGTAATTGATTATGGAAAATTGGCAAATGAATTGCTTGATTTAATTGGATATTAAATGCTATGTTACATGTTATACATAAGCATCTTGTCACATTAAATTGAGCACACTAATGACTGATTTATATGCTATGTTTGATTGAATATATTGGCAACATGCATGGTGGATACATTGGATATAGTTGGCATGCCATAGGATTTGTGGGGACTCACCTTTATTTGTGACATTGTCAGCATATGACTCTAGGTGGATTGATTTGTTGGAGTAGATAAGGGAGTGTTGAGCATGAGTCTCCACTCAATTGGTTATTGAGGCGCTATAAGGGAGCGCGTGCTTTGGCCCGCTCAACTCGGTGGACTGTATTTGATATTTGTGGGAGTTCGGAGATTCGTTTATTCGATGTATGATCACCCGATTAAGCCATGAGAAATGAATGCCAATATGTATTATTGTTGCTATATCAATTGATGATT
The DNA here is from genome assembly GCA_025698515.1 of Gossypium sturtianum. NCBI lineage: Eukaryota > Viridiplantae > Streptophyta > Magnoliopsida > Malvales > Malvaceae > Gossypium > Gossypium sturtianum. Next base: position 44,123,371 of record CM046952.1, read on the forward strand.
GAAAGCCATGAATGATTGATTTTTGGTATTGAAAATGCTTATGGAAATTAAATTGACATGTTTAATTATTTTTGGCTGACAATTGGTGAATGATTGGTTGTGAATTAAGCATGAATTGGATGTTAATTTACTTGTTGCTTTTATTAACATTCACTGAGCTTTTTAAAACTCACACCCTCACATTCGTGCAGATATTCGTCGGGATTGAGGAGCTGAGGAGCCGAGCAAGAGAGTTCCAAGAGATTTAGGCTTGGTAGAGACTTTATTATGCATTTTAGAGACTGTAGTCGGGCATTGTGGAACTCCCAGGAATTAGTTTGATTTTGGTTGTAAATGGAATTTGAACATTTATTTTGAATGGTTTTATAATAATTTTGAGGCATGTTTGAGTTTAATTATTGATTGATTTACAGTGTATTGTTGCTTGATAACACGGTGTGTAAAGCATGAAATTTATACTAACGATTGTTTAAATGAAGCTTCCATGGAGTGGTTTACTAGCGACTAAGGTACGCCACTTGTTTGATTTATTCGGTGTTTGTTATGCATGAAATTGATTGCCTAATTCTATTTAATTAAGGCTTAATTGATGTCCATAAATTCAATTGAAGGTGTATGTATATATATGTTAGTTAATCGTAGTCAAATTAGGTTTAATTGGTCATTAAAATATGAAAATTCGGGTTTTAAATCGAGTTTTTCACAAAAATAGGTGCAATGGTTTTCACACAGGCGTGTGCCTGTCCACACGGGCGTGTGAGGGGTTGCACACGGGCGTGTGGGTAGGTGACACAGACGTGTAGAAACTGGAGCTATCGCACACGGGCGTGTGCAATCTGCCAAAAAGTTTTTCACGACATGAACACGGGCATTTAATGACACACAGGCTGGGGACACAGCCGTGTGGGTTGTTGGGGGTTTGAATTTTTGTCTTTTTAAATTGGTATTCTAATTTGTTTATGTTACTATTTAGTCCTGAAAATTTATTAGTCTAATTAGAGCCCTAGATGATAAGGAAACTTGATAATAATTTAAGATTAGTCTCATAATGGGTAAAATTCGATAGAAATGCACTTAATTTTTAATTTGGAATAGGTCCTGATAGTTGGTATTTATTACAATTTAGTCCTTAATAGTAAAAATTGAATTAGACATAGCAAACGAACTCAATTTAACCTGAAACTTTTAGGCTTGCATAATTTTGACTAAAAGAAGGTCAGTAAACATTTAGATCTAAAATCGGGTTAGTTTTGTCATAGGTGGTAAAATGACGAAAATGCCTTTAGGTTAAGTTACCTATGAAAAAGTTTAAAATTGGCTCATAAGTTGCTTCCGCGTTAATAAATAACTAATATTTAGATATGATTGAGGTGTTATAAGGTCGGGGTGTGTCTTGGGTGGTCGTTAGCCGGAGAGTCACTTAGGTGGCTAATGTAACGCTTCGAATTTGGGTCAGTCCGTCCCAGTCGAGTTTGGGGTGTCACAACTAATTCCAAGTTAAGTCCACCAACTCAATGCATAATTCGAAAATTCAAGGGTTTCCAATGAGGCTTTTCCATCTTTTGGGCATTTATAATAACGAAACATAAGTTCAATTTTTTATTCCCACTCACAATATGCCTCGGGATCATTCTTTCCCTGAAACTATGGAATTGAGAACTTTGGTTTGGCCAAAGAAGGTTGCCCATGATCATTATTAACCAAAGTTTCATCATTTGGACAAGTGCCCCTAGCATTATTTCCACGAACATGAGGTTGTTCAACAGCATCATCATTGCCCAAATGACGAGTCAAATGTTCAGTTTGAGCATTCAAGCGATTCAAGGTATTGCTAATTTTCTGAATTATAACATCTCGTTGTCTGTTTTTAGCCTCTTGATCATCTAAATCTTGTTGTATCTTGCCAATCAAGTGTTCGAACTTATCATGGACCTTGTAGAGGTCGTTTTGCAATTTCGTCATGAAACCAGCAAGGTTCTCCATGGTAACTGGTGGCTTTTCACTCGGATTATCACTCCCTTTACCACTACGAGTATCACGAGTCATTGTGAAAGCCTGAAAAAAACACAACACTCAAAAGAAAAAATAAGAAGCAAATCTCACTGTTTTGCACCTAGAAAAAAAATAAAATTATCAACGAGGTAAGAATTAATCTTGTGAGTCTTTTAAAAAGTGTCTATATCAATCACTCAGAATTTATTAGAATCAAACTAACAAAGCAAACCTAGTAGTACTAGAAGTCCAAAATCATCTAGACACCAAAGAATTGTGTTGCACAGAGGTAGGAATGTGCAACGTGCTTTAACCTACTAACACAAAAAACAATAAAGTGTTAGAATGCGTAAAGGAACAATAAAAAGCATAAACAAATGAAAACCTAATGCTAAGAGTCAATGAAAATCCCTGAAACTCGAAAATTCGAAAGATTGAGAAGTAACTTGACAAAATTAGTTCGAGGTGTTCCCAATTTCCAAAAATCTCGAAATTTAAACTGAAGTCTCCTCAAATAATGTATATTTGATCTGAAAATTTTGGCAGAAAAGTCAACCCACATAATATTTTTATTTTTCATATTTTTCTATTTTTTTCACTTTTTCGATCAAATTTTTTTGTGGGAAATATTTTTTAATAGTCTAAAAGAGTGCCAATAATCAATATGTAAAATTTTAGACGGTTTGAAAAATGTTTACCCACTGAATTTTTTTTTTTGAAAACTTTCTGGGTAAAATTGTTTTGAGGTTGTTTACTGGAAATCAATTTTATAAGAACACAAAGAACACCTAAAACGCCCATCTTTGATACCAAATGATGAAGAATGAGGTGGATGAATACGGAAGTGGATCGTAAAGTTTGTTCAAGTCGCGGATTTGATTTAGGGCTCTAGACTTTTGGAAAGAAACTTGGATTTTGAAACAACCTGAAACACAATCGAACTCAAGTCAGATAAAAAAATTGAAGAAAAACAATTGAAATAAATAAACTAAGATAAGTAAAATAGAACAATAGAACAATAAAGAAGAAAATAAGAAAGATAGATGGAAAAGATGGAACGTGGCATGTAAAAGTCCTAAGGAGCCTTGGAAACAAGAAGAATCTACAACCCCCTTCAAGCGGCTCTAGTTTCCCCTCCAAGAAAGAAAGCTTGGCAAGAAAAAGTTTGAAGATAATTCCCACAATCTGAAAATATTGTTAAAACTCTTCTAAAAGAAATTCAAGAGAAATTCTTGAAAAGAAAACTCAAAGAGAATTTATTAACTCAAAAGAGAAGTTGAATAATAATGAATTGAATGATTTGTGTACAACGCAAATGCCTATATATAGACTAGCTAAATAAAACTCTTAAGTATACTAGAATTCTAATTTAATCTAAACAAGAAGTAGTTTTAAACTAAACTTTCTTGTTAACATAAAACTCCTAAATAGCTTAAAATACTTAAAAATTATAAAAAATTTAGAATAAAATAATAATAAAATAATAAGAGCTAATAAATACAATATTGTGCTTATATATAATAAAAATTAAGCCTAGAACCTGAACCTAATATGAAACGCCTAAGCTTCTGGGATTGATTAGGTTCTTTAAGTGAAACGCCTAAGCTTGTTAACATTTTCCACATGGGCTTGTGATCATAAATTGAGAGTTTAGGCCCACGAACAAAATTAATCCCTTCTAATTCATCCTCGCTCCAAAATCCATCGTCTTGAAGCTTCAACTCTTCCTCTCGAATTTTGTTTGTGATAATATCTTGAACGAATAAGTTGAGTTTTGACTTTAGCTGCTTGGATTTGGATCTCGTGATTGGGCATTGAGGGAAACTAAGCCCATCTCTATTATGGCCTTTGAATTGGACTGAGCTATTCGTAGCAATTTCTTATTTTTGTGGTAATGGTTTCAGCAGATATGGTGGAGGAATTGGATGAAAATTATCAACAGCTCAATCTGATTGACATTGAAATGTCTGAAATTAATATATGTGATAAGGTGTTGAAACTCCAAAATCTTCCTATTGGTTAGTTTATTGAGTGCAACAAGACCATGGTGTTAATTAGGAGGCTGTTATTTCTAATTTGGAAATCTATTTGGAAATCCACTCTTATATGGTTTTCCTCACTCTTTCATTCTCATAAAATTTAGCTCTATGCCACATATAATTTGTGTTTTAGAAGCATTTGATCATGTTATGTGATTATGATACCAATTTGCATCCTTTTGGATACGTATTTATGGACCACCTCTAAGGAATTACTAAATCTATCGTAAAGTATATAAGGAATTACATTCGTCGCTTTCTTGATTTTGATGACATTTTATGCAAAGTTGGTCGGGAAAATTTTTACGAATTTGAGTTGAAATTAACATTACTTATTTTCAATTGCGAAACTTGAGATTGAATATGAGAAGTCTGAACAACCAACTCGAAATTTTTACTATTTTTTGCTTCATAAGTAACTAAGACAAGAGAGATTTGGGCATCAAGGAAACTTGATTCAGTTATGAAGATTTAACAAAAATATGATCAGAAAACAATAAAATAATCAAAATTGAAAATTAAATAGAATATAAGAAAAGGAAATAGAAAAATCCTTGAAACTAAGCAAGTAAAAGAGCTTTCTTGGGCAACAAGATAAGCTTGCGGCAAACAATGATTTTGTAACTTTAAAAAACATAAAAATTCAATTACAACTAAGAATTTACAAAAAATATAGAAAATAAGCAAAGATGGAAGAATGAAGTAATGAAAACAAGTATAGCAAGAGGAAGATGGCCTACAAAAGTAGATGGATAAATAATCTAATTTCCTTCAATTAACTTGCATCAATAAAGAACTATACTGGCTTTTAATCAACTTTCCGTTGAAGAGTTAAAGTAAAAGTTTATAAAAAAGATAAAAACTATTTTTGTAAGAGAAAACTCCCATAGGGTATTTTATTAATCAACAATAAATTTACATTATTATGGATAAATGATTGTTCAGATGCATTTGAATTTTGGTATCATCTCTCTAGGTTGATTCTTAATGTATTATTTTTTATTATTTTATATATTTTAAAATTTTGCATATATTTTAAAAATCAAAATGATAATAACTTGGTGTTTTTTGAAAAAATAGTTTCTAATGGCACATGTTGTATGTGATTTTATGCGTTTAATTTTTTAATTATTTTTAAATAATATATATTTAATTATTGTAATTAATTTTATCATTTATAAACTTATTTACTTTTTAAATTTAAAAATTGTTTTTATTTGTACTGAAAAATTATATGTGTCTGCTAACCTAGCACGAAATTCGTCTGCCTCTCTGGCATGCACTTAGGTTTTTGGTTTTTCTTTTGTTTTAAGTCAATCTTGGCGGCGGCTGTCTACCAGAATTCTACTCTTATCTGTCAGAAACAATGCGCATAAATGGGTTTCTTTCAAGACCTGCAATCATGGAAAGAGAATTCGCTGAATTAACGCTTGATGAAGAAGAAGAAGAAGTATTACAAGAACGAATTGAGCCGAATTTGGAAAAGGAAGAAAGAAATTTTCGTCTGGTGGGATGTTTTTTTAACAGCCAGCATTATTCACTTCCCAGCAATGAAAAGCACCATGGCAAATCTATGGCACCCAGTTAGAGGCGTTCAGATCCGAGATATTAGGGAAAAACGTTTTCTGTTTCAATTTTTTCATGTTATGGATATGGACAGATTTTTAAAGAGATTTCCATAGACTTTTAATAATCACCTACTGATTCTACATACACTACAGTGGGGGGAGGACCCATTGAAAATCCCCTTAATCTTTACGCCTTTTTGGGTACAGATCCATGATATTCTAATGGGGTTTTTTTTGAAAATTTGGCAAGGCAATTGGGTGATTTTTGGGCAAATTTTTGGAGTATGATAGCTCAGATCTGGGGAAAGGTAGAAGGAATTTTATGAGAATTTGAGTCCAATTTGATGTCCGTCACTCTTTAAAAAGGAAAAAGCATGTTTGTTTCTCAGGGAACTGCTTATATGTTAGATTCAAATATGAAAGGCTGACTCTTTTCTGTTTCTATTGTGGCAGTCTAGGTCACAGTGATTCCTTTTGTGAAGCAAAAATGTTGCTAGGAGTGGAAGTGGTAGTAATGGGATGGGACTTGCTTTTGCAAGCGCAATTTAAAAGAGCATTGGCAATGAATAGTATCTGGTTACGTGAAGATGGAGAAGATGACACGGGTGAAAGTCTCATTGCTGGACGCAACTTAGAAAATAGGCCATGGGGAATGAGGAATAAGTCAAAAATTGGAGTATCCATCGATCCCATTTTAGGGATTAATTTGGAAGGTATTTGCCCCTCTTCTTCACAATGGGGGGAAAATTTATTGGCCAAATAGGCCCATTCAGTAATGGAACATGATTTGGAGGAAAGGGTGTTAATTGGAGAGGAAGGGAAAAAAAGACATCGAGGAGAAAGTGAAGACCAAACAATAAGAGAAGAAGGCAATATTGCAACAGCAAGAAGTAGGAGATTGTTGGAAAATACCCTTATATCATCGGCGGCTTCCAAAAGGCAACCCGACCGATCGCAATGAAAATCTTAAGTTGGAATGTCCGTGGTTTGGGGAACCCACGGACAATTCGTAGGCTTCGGCACACGTTGAAGACATACAATCCCCAAATGGTCTTCTTCATGGAGACAAAGATAAATAAAATTCAGATGGAACGAGTGCAAAGAAGTTGTGGTCTTACTAATGGCATTGATGTGGATCCCGACGGTTCAAGAGGTTTGTGTTTGGCTTGGAGAGGTGATGTTTCTATTACGCTTTAGAATTTCTCAAAAAGGCACATTGACATATTCATTGACGACCATAATGATGGAAAGTAATGGAGATTTACAGGCTTTTATGGTTCCCCTTATGCACAAGATAGGGATGAATCATGGAACCTATTAAAAAACCTATGGAGCAATGAGGAACTCCCTTGGTTTGTTTGTAGAGATTTTAATGAAATCATATACGGTTTTGAAAAAAAGGGAGGGTTACCTAGATATGAAAGAAGAATGGAAGTATTTCGTAATGTTCTAGAAGATTGTCGCCTAATGGACCTGTAACATCCTGACATTCGGAATTTTATGTTTTGCTTTATATCATGCGTTAGGCTAGTTAAGAATGCTAATTGTGTATGTTTAGGGGTCCTAAGAAGGCTTTGGGTTGAGTTGGGCCTTAGTAAAATTTTTGTGTTTAAGCACTTAAAGGAGATAAGATAAGTGGCATCAAGACTTAAGGAAATAAGTGTGTATTTTGCTAGCACAAGAGGAGCTAGTAGTAGAGTGGTGTGGCGTCACATGAAGGGGCTAGAGGGGTGGAATCCGAATCCCACCTTTTACAAAAATTTTGGATTATTTTGTGCTTCTTTTCCAAAGTGTCGGCCAAGGCTTTAAATAAGGTAAGGAATACTTTTTATTGATGGAAAGAAGACTAAGAAAATAAGGTAAGGAGGAGAGTAAGGAAAGAAGTAAAGGAAAGGAGTAAGAAGGGGGATATGTTGGTCGAATATTTGGAAGGTGTTTGGGATAGAATTTTTGGTCAACCATGACCTTTTTGGTAAATGAAGTACACGGTTTTGGTAGGGGGAGTGAGGGAGCCGATTTTCTTATGGTTTTTGTGCAAATTTGTGCATGAAAGGTTTTGGTTTCTTTTAGCATTTTGGGTACTTTTCTTTTCCAACTTCTTTTTCCCCTTGTTTTGGCCGAAACACTCTAGTACATTTGTTCATCTTTCTCCCTTGTTTAGCCGAAACCCTCAATCCATTCTTGCTCATTTTTTTTTTCCTTTGTTAGGCGAAACTATCTAGCACTCTTTCTCCATCTTTTCTTTTCTTTTTCACTATTTCTTCAACCCTTCTTTCTTCTTCTTTAATCAATATTTTGGTAGCCGAATCTTCTTGTTCATTTCTCTCCATAGCCGAACCTTTTGACCCTTAATCTCTTCTTCATTATTTCTTTCTCTTTCGTGTTGGCACTCTCTTCTTTGATCGAATCGGTAAGTGGTTTCTTTCTTCTCTTTTCACTTTCTTTTCTCCCTAGTCGAATGTGTGTCCATCACTATTCGGTGGTTCTATTTTGTTTCTAAACCAAAATATCACTTTCTCCTACTCCCTCAAATCGTGATCATCTTTTCTTTTTCGTCGTGTTCTAGTGGGTGGCCGTATATCACATCCTTGCCGGTTCACCTCTAGCCTTAAGTCAAACGGTGGAAGTCGGATTTATAATCGTTAAGGTAATGGATTTCTTCAAGGTTCATTTCGATATCTCTCAATACTTGGTTATTCCCCTAAAACGAATCGATGATTATGTTTAAATGTTTATTCTAGGGACTAATCACTCGTTCTTCTATATTCGTTGATCCTTCGGAAGTAGTGGTAAGCCGAATCCTATCCCTAAACAACTACTTGCACTCATCATAGTATTTTCTAACCGAGACTTTTCCAATGGAGGCAAGTGGTAACGATTTGAAAGGAAAAGCGATTGGAGGACAAAAAGGGGGCGAATTTGCAATTCCTACTCCTAAGTTCAAACTAGGGCGGTATCGGCGGTTCGGGATTTTCCACCAGGTTGTGGACCATCATCCGGTGATAATAGAAAAATCGTGGTCATTCACGATACTAGGGGTAAGCATTTTTTTAGATCGTCTGATTTAGATTTGGATTAATAAAATCATGTTTGTTGGTTAATTGAGTGTAATGGTGATTTAGGTGCCGACGATCAAGAAGGTTTAGTCCTTACCGTAATCAGGTGTGTAATCTCACACCGAAATTCCATTGATTCATGATTCACCATTATGATTGGATGAATAGATCGTTGTTGTTTTACAAGTCTAATAACCGTAATATAGCATGAATCGAGTAATTAGCTTAAACGTCAGTATTTCTAAAAATCTGTTAAAATCGGTATGAAATTTGATAAATTACGAAAATGCCCCTATGGGCCGAATTACGAAAATGCTCTATGGGCCGATTTACCAAAATATCCCTACGGGCCGATTTGCTAGAATGCCTTAGTGGACCGAATTACCAAAGAACCATAATGGGTCGATTCACTTTAATAAATTATTTGATTAATGGTTGATATTTATATGTGGATGTTTTATATTATTTTACCATGTATGTGGCATTTTTACATATTGCATGGGATGGGAAAAAATGTATGGAGAGCAGTGTAGCCTGGTGGCATTGCCATAATTTGTATATTACTGTGCTTAAATATGATTTCGGTGGCTTGACCACAAAAATACTATATGATAGCAGTTTGACTGCAAATTTGGTGTGAGTGGCGGGGTGGGTTGACTTGATCCCCACAGGTGTGATTGGCTGGTCGGGGGTGTGATGGATGGATGGGTTGGGTTGCATACATTTACTTCATTTAGATATTGCTATGTAAATGGGCTTCGGTCCAAAATGATACTATACGGGTTCGAGCCCAAAGTGGATGACCAGTAAGGGGATTACACAACCGAGTTCTAGTAACTCACCCTTTTTTCTTAATTCTTGCAGGTAATGCTCAGTGATGTGGACTTGGGCCATGGATGACTCGGTGGAGGCCATACTTTAGAAATGGTGTTTTCGAACTTTAGTAAATTTCATTTCCGCTTTATTTCATTACTTTCACTATTTTAGGTTTAAAGTTGTAATAAGGCCTCTGGGATAAACTTTAATTTGCTTTATGTTTGGGACGTAATTATTATTTTTCTTAAATTGTTTTAAAAGGGGTTTTTCTAAAATCATAAATAACGGTTTCCAAAATTGATTAACAAATGGATTTCATAACAACCTTGTACAAATAATTTAACTTGGATTTTCTTACAAATTATCAAAAATATTTTCAAAAGTCACGGTTTTAGAGTTCAATAATTCGATTCTTGATTCGTCAATCTACTTCTCGAAATTTGTAGTATTTTATCGAATATTTATAAACCAAACTTGCTTTCTTAACTATATCAAATTAACGTAAACCTTTAGTACATTCACAAGTTCTTTAAACACTTTCTTCCTGTGACATACCAGATCCGCTCGTAACGCATGGGCTGGGTTTGGGGTGTTACAGGACCTGGGCTATTCTGGTAATTGGTTTACTTGGGAAAGGGGAAATTTACCAGAAACAAATATTCAAGAGCGTTTAGACAGAGGCGTGGCCAACGAGAATTGGATGTCTATGTTTCCTGAAGCCACCATTCAACATTTGGTGCACTCGATCTCTGATCATTGTCCTCTTCTAATCACCATGAAAAAAGAAGACAATAGGAGGAGTTGGAAAAATTTTAAATTCGAAGCATGGTGGGTCTTGGAGGAGTCATTCAAAGCTGAAGTTAAACTCATTTGGGAAACAACATCAGGAGATCTTCTACAGAAGTTGGATTACCTTAGAAAGGGGTTGGAGAGATGGGCTGTACGCGTCTGTCAATCTAGAAAACGGAAAAAAGAATTCTTAACTTCAAAGCTGTCTGAGTGGATGGAAGCCAAAATGAGTGATAATAATTTAATAGAGCTGATTGACACGAAGTTGCAATTGAATTTTGAGATTGAAAAGGATGAAAGATATTGGGAGCAAAGAGCTAGAGTAAATTGGCTGAAATTCGGGGATAGGAATACAGCTTTTTTTTCATAGTCAAGCAACACAAAGACGAAGGAAAAGCTGCATTTGAAAATTACAGAATACGAATGGAAGAGAGACGGAGGATACGCAAGAAATGGCAGAAATCGTTAGATCCTATTTCTAAGGGCCAGTTCTTCATTGCTTTTCAAAAGCACTTCTGGCTCCAAAAGCACTTTTGGAGGAAAGGCATGTGAGAACAAAGTCGCTTTTGGCTGAAATTTTTGGCTTTTCAGAAGTGCTTTTGAAAAGCACTTCTAAAAAGGAGAAGCTAAAATTTTTAGCTTTTCCTCTCCCAAAAGCACTTTTAGTGCTTAATTATATTTTCACCCCTCTAATAACATAGTACTTTCCCTTTTTTTTTAAATCATTAATTAAATTACAAATGTGGTGCTTAATTACAAATGTGTTAAAATCATTAATTAAAAATAAAAAAATATTTTTTAAAATATTAATTACAAATATTTAATGGTTATATTTAAATATTTAAAATGTAGTTTATATATTCTAATTAAATTTTATAAGTAATTAATATTTATTACTTAAAAATATTTAAAATTTATATTTCATATATTAAAATATTAACAAGTTATAGTAATTTTTTTATATTCTTACTAAAATATAATAATATTAACTAATTTAAATTTTATTTAAATGTATATTTGTTACTTGATAATAACATGTCTAAAATAGACATTTTATTTCTCAAAAGTACTTTTTGACAGCAATGCTAAACACTCAAATTTTAAAGCAAACTTTTCAAAAGCACTTCTCAAAAGCATTTTTCCACAGCACTTTTCAAAAGCACTTCTCAAAAGTATTGCCAAACTAGACCTAAGATTTATTTGAGGCTGGTGAAAAGGGTCATTATGAACATCTCTTAACAGGTATTGAAATGTGTATTTCTGAAGAAGAAAATCAACGGCTCACAGCGAAATATACAAAGGAAGAGGTCTGGGAGGCGCTGACGAGTATGGGCGCCACTAAAGCACCAGGTGAAGATGGATTTTCGGCCTTATTTTTTCAAAAATGCTGGCATATTATTGGAGACGAGGTCTCAATTTTCTGTCTTCAACATCTGAACGGAGGCATGGAGGTTAGTCCAATTAATACTATGCATATTGTGCTTATTCCTAAAAATGTAAACCCGACCAACCTCTCTCATTTTCGTCCTATTAGCTTATGCAACGTTATTTATAAAATAATGGCAAGGGCTATTGCTAATCGTATTAGAGGAGTCTTAGAGAATTGCGTTGACAATGCACAGAGTGCTTTTGTGCCAGGAAGGTTAATTTCAGATAATGTATTATTGGCATACGAAATTTTACACACCCTAAAAAGGAAAAAATTCAGAAAAAAGAGATTGATGGCGGTTAAACTGGATATGAGTAAAGCATATGATAGAGTCGAATGGACTTTTGTACAGGAGATGATGAGAAAAATGGGTTTTGACCCAAATTGGATCGATTCTATAATGAAGTGTGTATCTACTATTTCCTATTCAGTGGTACTTAATGGTCAGGCTGGGGATATTTTTCATCCGACGAGAGGATTACGACAATGTGATCCTTTGAGTCCGTTTTTATTTTTGATTTGCGGAGAAGGCTTATCTTGCCTTATGAGACTGGCACTTCGAGAAGGACATTTAAAAGGGGTTAAGGCGAGCAGAAGAGGGCCACAAGTATCACATTTGCTATTTGCAGATGATTGCATTTTGTTTGGAGAGGCTACTAAAAAAGGAGCTAGTTTCTTAAAAAAAATTCTGAGCGAGTATGGAACCTATTTGGGTCAACGCGTCAATTTTGATAAGTCTACGGTTTTCTTTAGTTCTAACACCTGAGAGGAAGAAAAAAGATTAGTTACTCGTATACTCGGAGTACGAAGTTCAAATGACCCAGAACGTTATCTTGGATTACCTAATATGGTGGGTAGATGGAAAAAAGAGGTATTTCAAAACTTAAAAGATAGATTTAAGCAGAGAATCGATAATTGGAGTATTAAGCACCTCTCTCAAGGTGGAAAAGAAGTTTTTATTAAGGCCATTCTTCAAGCTATCCCGACGTATACAATAGCCTATTTTTTACTTCCTAAATCTTTATGTGCTGGTCTTGAGAGTATTATTGCGAAATTCTAGTGGCATAAGGATTGTGGTAAAATGGGCATTCATTGGTGTGCTTAGAAGGAACTGTGTACCGCAAAAGAAAAGGGTAGTTTGGGATTTCCAAGTCTTTCTCAATTTAATATTGCTTTTTTAGCTAAACAAGGTTGGCGCCTTATTAATTTCCCAAATTCATTATTAGCAAATGTCTTAAAAGCTAAATATTATCCAAATTCAGATTTCATCCATGCACAGTTAGAGAATTTAACTTCTCTTACTTGGAAGAGCGTCTGGCAACAAAAGGGTTACTGAAAGATGGCTTATGTTGGCGAGTCGGTAAAGGAGACCAAATTTCTATTTGGAATGATCGATGGATTCCAGGCGTTGACATTGATAGGAGCAATGATAGCACCAACAATACAGAAATTGAGTTAGTTTCAGACTTAATTAATGCATCAACAAGAAAGTGGAAATCTGATCTAATTGATAATACCTTTCCAGATAACACAGCACAAAAGATTCTGCAAATTCCTCTGGCGAAAGAAGAACATGACGATTTTCAAGTCTGGCGAGGAGAACATTCTGGCGAATTTTCAGTCAGAAGTGCCTATAAACTATTACAAGAGACAAATATGGATCCTAGCGCTTATTTAATATAGACCGAAACAAAAAAAAATTCTATAGAAAATTATGGAATTTACATCTCCCATCAAAAATTGCCATAACTATTTGGCGCCTTTCATGGAACTTTATTCCTACTCTAAAAAATTTAAGATTAAGAAGAGTGGCTTCAGATAGCTCCTGTCCTCGGTGTCAAAATGCAGAAGAAGATAGCAACCATGTGTTTAGACAATGTCCTACAACAACAGAAACATGGCAAAATCTTAACCTCTCATGGGTTATAAATACTACGATTCAAGATCTGTGGGAATGGCTTACTTGGGTTTTCACCATGGGTAACAGTAAACAATGTTGTCTTTTTTGTTGTGCTGCATGGATAATTTGGAGCTCCAGAAACCAGTTTGTTCATGAGGGGAAAATAACAACAGGAAGAGATTTATCAAATAGAGTCCAGAGTTATATAGAAGAAATCGATGGGTTGGAAGAGAAACCACTTACCTTAGGTGATGATAGAAAACAGAGACAAATTGAAAGAAATGCGAGAGTAACTATTTATTTTGATGCAGCATTCGACAGTAAATACTCAAGATCAGCCTCGGGTCTGGTGGTGTGGGGGGAGATGGGTGAGTTTCTAGCCTCAAAAATAGTACTCCACTCCGCAATATCGTCTCCGTTCATGGCGGAGGCACATGCAGGGTTACAAGCAGTGAAGTTAGGGATCTCACTAGGTTTTCAATCAATTGATATAATAGGGGATTCAAAAATAGTCATAAAAAAATGCAACTGAACAGCAACAGACAAGTTAGTTTTAAAGGCGATCATCCGGGATATTCAAAGGAAGAAACATTTCTTCCAAGAAATCAACTTCCAGTTTGTTAAAAGATTAGAGAATGGTCATGTTCATGAACTTGCAATAAAAGCTTTGAGAAAGAGAGAGGAAAAAATACCTGGAGGAAGCAGCTTTTACTTGCCTTCGGCGCAAACGAGAGGAGAGATGGTTGAGAAACCCAGATTGAAGAAAATCTAGAGGAAATCTAAAGAGATAAGGATAGCAGAAATGAAAAGCTTCCTTGAAAATAGCTATCGTTTGAACTGCTGGTATGGGAACTCGGAAAGTTAGACATTTAGTGGGTACCAGCTATTTTGACAGCGACTGGATTTGACGATTGGATTTGACGTTTCTATTTCTTTATTTTTATTCTGTTTGTTATCTGTTTTTTTACCGTGGGCCTCTTGTCTCTTTTGGGCCACGTTTCTTTTATTTGTTTTTACTTAGGGCCCAATTCCATAGATTTAAAGGTTTTTTTATTCATTATGTTACTCATTTTAAGATTAATAAAATCCCGTCGAAATATTTAAAAAAAAATTAAGAAAAAAAACTTTTTTTCAACAATTGTAATTGTAAAAAAAAAAACTTTTATTTCAATTATAATTATTTTAACTGAATTTTTATAAAGTGATACTTTTAAATTAAAATATATTTAATTTTAAATGTGTAATTATCACAATTTCTATTAAACTGTAATGATTTTTAAATATATAATTAATACAATTTAATTAATATTTCTAAATTAAATAACTAATTATTTTTAAATGTCAATTTAATAATATGATAAAAATAAAGAGTATTCTCGACAGTTCAAAAGGTTTTCTAAACTCGTGTTTTTATATATATTATATATATAACATATGAAAACATATAAACTTACTAAAAATACATCAGGAATGAAGATGAATCTGGATACCCATTTGTTCATGTTCATTCTTGATGTAAAAAAAATATTTATTAATTTATAATTTATTAATTTATATCTTCCATGTGTCATGTTGGGAGACTGCCACATGTCACTATCAAATTGACCATCAATGTCATGTTTAACGGTGTTTGTATGGAAGTACCAACCTGAATGACGATATACAAGTTCAATTATAAACTAGATCTAAAAAAAGGTTTCGCTTTTAACTATATACTTTTAATCAAGTTTAGGGGTAAACTACATATTAACCCATATAAATGCTCCAAAAATAAAAATTATTATTTATATTATTTTAGTTATTATTAATAATTACTTGATTTTAATTATTCGTTGGATTCAACTTAAACTCGACTATATAGTTATATAAAAAATAATTTTTATGTAATATCAATTTAATAATATATAAAAGTTTTTTCAAATTCATATTTTTATAATATATATTATAGATATATTTTATAATTATTTTTCTAGGAATATTTTATAATTTCATAATAATTTCCAAATATTCCTAATTTAGAAATATTATTTTATTGTTTTTGGTCCTTCCTAGGTTGGAATTCAAGAAAATTCAAAAGGTGCCCACTTACGAACGCCAAAATAAAAAATAACCACGTGTCAACAGCAGCCACACAAGTCAAGATAAAATGGTCAAACAAATCGACGGTTCAAAATTGCCTAGTAACATAAACCGCGTCGCAGAGTAGTTTTTCACGGTGACCATCCCCCTCTTAAACCCTTCATTCTCGCGAATACAATGGCCCTATAAATGCTGTGCCTTCTTTCTTATTTTACTTTTTTTGTATCATTATAGCTCTAAATTTTTGTTGTTTGATCGAATCCAAAATATTATATCTCAGCTTCGCATAAAAACTGTAAGTCAAATGCCTTTCTATCAGCAGTTTATTTCTTTATCGTTTTCGTTGAATTTTGCTGCTCGTTTAGTTATTTTTTCAGTTGAATCCGTGATGAGTTATGAATATCGGATATATGTTATCATTATCTTTATTTCTCGTTGTAGTTCCTTGAGTTTTTTTTTTTTTTTTTTTTTTTATTTTGTTGAAACCAAATGAAAATTTATTATTTAGTGTTACTTGGATTATTTTTTTAAGACGAAAGGAGAACTGAAAAGATATAAGAAAATAGTATATTAAAAGATAATCGGATGATTTTTTTCTTTTTATTGTTATATTCAAATAATAAACTTATCGGAATATTCTGTAGTGTCTGTGATGTTATTTTTTGAATAAATATTTTTTTCAATACTTTTATGGACCGGTTCTAGTTTCTTTCTTTAATGAGAAAAAAAGAGGCTTTGGATTTTTCCTCTGTAACAAATTGAGTTTTTCAATTGTTCAGTTTTTTAGTTACTTATACTTTATTTATTAATTATCAGCCTTGAACTTGAATAAAAAGTCTACTTTTACTTGAGCTATTCCTAATCTTGACTCCTTTATTGATGGCTTGCAATTCAAGGGTTAATTATAATTTTCTTTTGGATATTGACATCATTCTCAAGTTTTTTTGTTTTATGAATTTGTTAGGCTCTGTCATTTATCATGATGAAAAAAATGCTGTATATGAATACTAAAAATATGTTTATTGTTCATTTTCTGAGTTGGTGTCGTTCTTTATTTGAAATGGTATCCCAATCAGGGTAATTTGAGAGGTTGCTCGAGATATGCGAATGTGCTGTTGACAACAAAAACGATTGATAATGGCTTCTAGAGCAATTTTAAGAAAGAGAGGATTTGTTTCCGACTACCTGAATGCATCTATACGCTCAGTCCAGACCTTCCAGTTTCTTGGCCATCCCACTCACAAGTTGGACTCATGTAGTTATACATCAAATGTGGATCATCCATCCGAAGATTTTAATTATCTAAAGAAACTGGATGTAAATTCAGTTGCGAAACATGATTTAATGGGTTTTTCAGGATCAAGATACTTTAGTTATGGATCTCAAGGAATCTCAGTTTTGAGTCCTGGAAGTGGAAGATTCCAATTCAATTCTCCGTCGAGTGTCAGATTGATGTCATATGCTGTTCGTCATGCTTCGACAGCTACTGCTAGACAACCTGAACCAGGTAGTGATGATGAGGGAAATGAAGAATTGGTTGCAAAAAGGAGAAAGGAAGCATCTGCAGAAGAATGTGATCAAGCTGTTGAAGGTTTGAGTACTGCTAAAGCCAAAGTGAAAGCTAAACGCTTGCAAGATTCTCAGAAGGCTGCCAAATCTATTTTGCAAAGAGTATGGGCCACAATTCTTGGGATTGGTCCTGCTTTAAGAGCTGTAGCTTCTATGAGCAGGTAAAACTTTATCCTTTAATTTTTATTTTATTTAAAAAATCAATTAACATGATTCAAATTGATTTTTGGTTTACTGCATATTTTTTATTCTATTGCCTTCTACAGGGAGGATTGGGCAAAGAAACTTGTTCATTGGAAACACGAGATTCGCTCTACATTGCAACATTATTGGTTGGGTTTTAAGCTACTTTGGGCTGATGTGAGGATCAGCTCAAGATTGCTGCTAAAGTTGGCTGGTGGTAGAAGTTTATCTAGAAGGGAGAGGCAACAGCTGACTCGAACTACTGCTGATATCTTTAGGCTAGTTCCATTTGCAGTTTTTATTATAGTCCCATTCATGGAATTTCTTCTGCCTGTTTTCTTGAAACTGTTCCCTAACATGTTGCCATCTACTTTTCAAGACAAGATGAAAGAGCAGGTATAGTGGCTTTTTCCAAATTATGTTTGCTTTTCTGGTTAATTTGATTTATAAGCCATTGCTGCTCAAGCTTTATTCTTTAAGTTCTTTTGCCTCTTTTCAGAATCTCCCCTGTTAAAGCAGGAAGCATTGAAGTTTGGTTTATCTTTTTACATGCATGAAGTGGTTTATATTTATACACGCATGAAATCATAAAGTTGGTGAGGATGAGTGCATCCTTTTGTTTGTTACACTTTTTAGTTTTCTTCCAAACAAGAGTTTCATATTCATCATAATTTTATTGCGACTGCATATGTGAAACAATGCAATTCATAAAGTTTTCTGATTATTTTCTTTAGTACAAAGATACTTAACAAATTTTATGCTCACCTTGATTGAAGCTTCTTATATGGATATGAACAAGTCTTTAGCTGATGGGATGTTGGATGTACCTTGCTTAGAAGAAAAAAAAGAAAAAAAAAGGAGAAATCATAGGGAAAAGGATCAAAACATAAAATATGATGAGAATAGATAGGCATAGGCCCTTCCATGTAAACCTTTATTGGGCTATTGCTGATAATTGAAGTAGAGAGATATACATAGATAGGCATAGGCCAGGCAGGTCTCCTTACGTCCTTTTGCAATTAATTACAAGGTAATCTGCGAAATATATGTTCTCCAGGCAGGAAAATTATCTGGAAATTGAATGGTTTGTGTTATTTCTGTTATGTTCTACATTAGGGAGTGTTATGATTTTGGAAAAGTATTATCAAATGAGATCTTCAGGTCTTGCTTATTGTTGGTACCCTTTTTTCCTTCTTTTTGTGTGTGGCATGTCCCTGCTCCCCTCCCTTGCCCCCCCTTTTTTTGGTCAATGCATTTTTCTTAGTTGCTGAACTTGTAGGAAGCACTAAAAAGGAGGCTCCATGCAAGAATAGAATATGCTAAGTTTCTTCAAGATACAGTCAAAGAAATGGCAAAAGAGGTTCAGAATTCAAGGAGTGGAGAAATTAAGCAAACTGCTGAAGATCTTGATGAATTTTTGAATAGGGTAAGATCCCATCTTACCTATGATTTTTTTTCTTGTCTCTTCCCCCTTGGTTCTGTTATTTAACTTTAGCAATTGCAATCTTGATATTTTGCAGGTCCGAAGGGGAGCTGGTGTATCAAATGATGAAATTCTTGGCTTTGCCAAGCTGTTTAATGATGAACTCACTCTAGATAATATCAGCAGGTTGGTCTTGGTCTTTGTTGTAAATATTTTTTTATTTGAAAACGGTTGACTATTTAATTTAAATTGAGTTGTTAATTAAGTGGTTGTGTGATTTTGTAATGTTTTTTCTTCCACCAGGCCTCGATTGGTAAATATGTGCAAATACATGGGAATCAGCCCTTTTGGAACAGATGCGTATTTGCGTTATATGCTTCGGAAGAGACTCCGATGGTAAAACTTGTTTATCCAATCTGAATTAAATTAATTGTTATGTACCTTGTTTTTGAAGAACATATCAATGGAGTTGATGTATCCAGGAGGAGTGAATTGACTATTTCGGATCTGCTTATTGAACTTTTTTCTTATTGTGGTTGCCTGGGTGGTTTGATTTTTAACTGACCTTTTTTCACTTGATCATTATGAACTCATTATAAATTTTTTGCTTTGAAACAGATATTGATTTACTATTTGTTGATTTATTGTTGGTTCTTTTCTGCCGCGTGTGAAGTTTAAATATAATTAAGTTTATCCCTTAAACCATAATTGTTATATTGTATTTTAAACCATGAGGTTTCATGCTGACTTGCTGAGTATTTATTTAGTTTTTCTTATTTTGCTGTGTGTTTTGTGGTGTTGGGGAGGTGGGGGTCTTCATTTTGAGAACTCATTGATACTGATTTGGAATACACGATATATATTCTCTATAAAAATTAGGAGTTGAAATGTATAGACATGTCTCCTTCAATGCTTTAATTTTTATACAGAATATGCTGAAATACAAAGCCATGTGGTATTGTTGAAATATAAAAGGCAGTGGCATTTTCAAAATATGGTTTTCGGTCGAAGCAAGTTACTTTGTTAGCTTCTCCTTCACATTAACTTTTAGGATCCAACTAAGCTCTATTTTTAAAATACTTTCTCCGTCTATATCTGTCATTTTCTCTACTTTATGTCATTGCAAATGTTGTTATTGTTACTGCTTTCTTATAATTATTATTATATTTTAGGATTAAGAATGATGACAAGATGATTCAAGCAGAGGGTGTGGAATCCCTATCAGAAGCTGAGCTTCGTGAAGATTGTAGGGAGCGAGGGATGCTTGGAGCGCTTTCAGTAGAAGAAATGCGTCAACAGGTGTTGCTTTTTATTCCTTCATGTTTATATATACTTTCCCCTTTGCCAACTAAGTGCCTCAGATTCAGCAATCTTTATCTGCGTTGTATTTGCAATGATAAGTTATTTATGAGAAATGCCATAGTCTCATATATTGATAGAATTCTGGATTTGCACTTCCATTCTTCCTTCAACTACATTGGTTATGTATATTAATTGCAATATCATTTGCATTTGACGTGACTCCTTAACATGGTTAGTATCTGCATGCAGCTTCGGGATTGGCTAGATTTGTCTCTCAATCACTCAGTCCCATCTTCCCTTTTGATCCTTTCAAGGTGATTTGAGTTGTGTTTTATGTGGTCTTTCTGCAATGTTTTGCTGGCACTGAAGTTCAACAGTTGATACTCATTTCTTCTTTTTTTTTTTTTTTTTCCTAATTTGATCTTAATCTGCATTTTTTCTGATATCCCCTGTAGGGCATTCACTGTATCAGGAAAGCTGAAGCCGGAAGATGCTGTTCGGGCTACGCTTTCTTCTCTACCTGATGAAGTTGTGGATACTGTTGGTTTTACAGCTCTACCATCTGAAGATTCTGTTTCGGAAAGGAGAAGGAAGCTGGAGTACCTTGAGATGCAGGAAGAACTGATCAAGGTTGAAAAAGGAATATGTTTTATATTATTTTTCATATAAATAGTCTCCTCTATTGTAAGTTGTTTATTATTTTTTGCCTCCTATGGGGCTCAGTTGACCCTGCTTGCTGTGAAGGAGTTCAATATAATCTTAGCTTAAAATAGAGGCATTTAGTCTTGAAGTTTTCTGCTTAGCTTAAAAAACAAAGCCCAAAAGCAATATTCCTGGTCTTATGCAGTTCTTTGAATTTCATTGGTTGTTTTATATTGGTACCTTTGTAGGAGGAGGAAGAGAAAGAAGAAGAAGAGCTGGCAAGGATGAAGGAATCTAAGGCTAGAAAAGAGGATGTGGCATTGAAAGAGATGACTGTCCCAACAGCTAGAGAAGCACAAGAACAGGCTATAGCAAGAGCGTTAGAAAAAAGAGATCAGCTCTGTGAAATCAGTCATGCATTGGCTGTTTTAGCTTCAGCATCTGTAAGGACTCTATTTGAAGATTTTTGTCTGTGACTGTTACCTGTTGATTATGTTCTTCTATTGTTATCTTCCTATCATTGCCACTTGCAATGTGGATTTGACTTCAGTTTGTTCCTAATATGCAGTCTGTGAGCAGAGAGCGAGAAGAGTTCCTTGGTCTTGTAAATAAGGAGGTATGTTATAAACTTTGATATTCTTTTATGTGGTTATTGTAAAGAACTGCAAGGGAATGAGGTCAATGCATTATTTTTAAATAGTTTTCTTCAGAAGTCAAATTGAGCTAGTGTAATAGATAAAACATGGTATTTGTGCAATGTCATTCTTTCATTCTTTTGGACTAGATGTTTTAAGCATTGACTTTTCAGTTATGACTTTGTTAGGTTAGTAGAAAATTTATTTAGTCTTTATTTGGAACTTTTAACTTGGAAAAATCATTAAAGAAATGGTAAATTTTCTATTTCTGTTTGTATCCCTTTATTTTCTGCTGATGTTGGATTTTGCCAATTTTGCAGATAGAACTTTATAATAGCATGGTAGACAAAGAGGGTACAGATGGTGAAAAAGATGCCATTAAGGCATATAGAGCTGCAAGAGAGGAAACTGACCATTCTGGTGAAGTGTCTGATAGTGATGAGGTTTCTTCAGTGCTTATTGAAAAAGTAAGACTTATTTGAACCAAGTCTTTTCTGACAGTTTATCTTTTCTTATCAGATGTGATTCAAAGAAAAGTATTTACCATTCTTGTCACTCCTTAGGTTGATGCTATGCTCCAAAATCTTGAGAAGGAAATAGATGATGTAGATGCCAAAATTGGTGATCGTTGGCGAGTACTTGACAGGTGAAACTTTGTTTTTGGATTGTTTCCTTTTCTCGTGTCTTGGCTATGTCCTTTGCTGCTGTGCTAACAGTGTGATGTTTTGTTATTATGATGTTATGTTCTGTTATCAAATGGGATTAATGGAATTTTGGTATTGTTATTCACATCAATCATCACAAGAGCTCAGTTACTGGCATATTAATTACTGCAAGCTCTATTTAGTCAGATTTATTAAAAATGCTCTATGCCTGCAGGGATCACGACGGGAAAGTCACTCCTGAGGAGGTGGCTGCTGCTGCTCAATACTTAAAGGATACGCTAGGAAAGGAGGGTGTGCAAGAACTCATCAGTAATCTTTCAAAAGATAGAGGTCAGCTTCCTTTCTGCTTTAACTTTTGTTTGTGGAAATAAATAAATAGACAGGAATATACTTCTAGTTTAGGTACGTGCATGCCCTCCTCCTCACCCCCCCCCAAAAAAAAAAAAAAAAAAAAAGAAGCTTATATGCCTTCTATAATCAGAGATTTTGACTTCCTGGAACCCTTTTCTGTGAAAACCCCTTGATCTGCTTTTATGGCTGTAAAATAGTTGAAAGATCCATGCGTTCATTTCAATATTATGGAATCATGATTAACTAGCAAATGATGATTCACGCTTGTTATCGACTTTCGCAATAAATTGTCATTGAATGAAGTAGCGTTTCTCATTAAACAGCATGTCCCAAGATGATCTGGATGATTGAGCAAAGTATTAACTTAGCTTATTCTGATGAGAGTTTTTTTAATCATTCATCCTGCCTATTTGCTGTTTTTTATATAGCATGGAAAAGGTGATTTTATCAAAACAAAAAAGTTGTTGGTTACATAAGAATTTAGATTTGCAACTTTTGCATCGCACCATTGTATAGGGTGAATAATTTGATTTGGCTGTTCACGTGAGTGACAACTATTATATTTTCAATGCAATAGATGGAAAAATTCTTGTGGAAGACATTGTGAAGTTGGGCAGTCAGATGGAGGATGACAATAGTGGGGAGGAGGAAGAGGGAAGAATGTAGAGATTGTAATCCATTTTGGAGCGAGCTTAATTGCTATAATCTTATTATATCTCCGTAATACCTTTTTAGTTAGCATAGTAGTTGGTAGAATGCATATATGTTCTTGGCTTTGGCAGGCATGGTGGTGCTCTCCGAAAATGATGCAGTTTCTTCTAGATCTTTAGCTCTCTTCTTTTATAGGGAAAGCGGATTTTAGTCTTTTCCCATCCCACATACTGTGATGAAGGAGATGTAAAAATTATAGGTTAGTTGAGAAATATATGTTCAATCGCTAAAAACAGAATAGAAGCCTTGATGTTGGTTTTATACATACTATAGATGTTTAGAAGAGAAAGAAGATGTTGCTATTTTATATGATTTTTAATTGTTTTATCTTTTTTGCTTCATTAAGGAAGTTGTAGTCCAAGATTGCGGGAAGGGGTTTCAGTTTGGAATTCAATTGCTGTTCACGGGCTTTACTCATGGGTTCATTTTTATAATTAAAAATAATAAATCTTGTTCAAGACCTCACCCGTCTAATTTTTGAACAAATATATATTTGCATAATGGAATTAGATTTTAAGTAACTAGAAAAGTCTTAAGATAAACCTTGGTTTTTTTTTTTTTTTTGTTTTAATAAGCATTGTAAGTTATGTTAATAAAGTTTAGAAACTGGAAAATTAGTTTAAAAATCAGTAAGTTGCTGGTTGAAAGATGTGCATAAACCAAGGATAGTATCATGCATTTCCTTTTTCAAATAATTTGAGAATTTGTAATGCTTGTTTTAGTTAAAAAAAGAAGTTTAAAATAAAAGATAGGCTTTTGAAAATGAAAAAAATGGGACGCGTCTTAAAAATGGAAAAAAATAAAAGTATGGAATGCTTTAGAGTTGGAAGCAATAATGATGAAATGTATAAACATGCAAGACTCACTTGAGTTCAGTTCCACGTTTTTAATCTTGACTTTTGCAACTCCTGCAAATTTAAAATAATTCATATTTTTGGACATCTAAGATTTAAATTTATCTAACTTTAAAACTTGATAATTTATACCGAAATTATTTGAGTTTCAATTACTCAAATGTTGCTTTTTATTTGAATTTGAGATGTTTTTCCAAATAGAATACATTTATGTATTACTTTCGTTATAATTGAAAAGAATATCCACATTTGCTTTATCATCATACTAATTTATTCCCCTTTTAATAATAGCATTTATTAACGTCACGGGGTTAGAACTTTTCCCTGATAAACTGCGCGGCCTTGGGCGATTGGTTTGCTTCAAATTTGCCTAAGTCAGCTTAACCTTCGAAAAGTGAGAATTTTCCCGAATATTCTCTAAGGCATAAAAAATAAAGCAGAATTAACTCAAAAGCGAATCTGTAACATCTTATATTTGACCCGATTGTCGAGTCCAAGCTACAATGTGTCACATTCGTTGCCGGAGCAACTACAATCAATTTATAATTAAATTATACAGTTTATATGATAAAATCCAACAAATATACATTCCTTAAACATACCAAAGTAAATCTAAGTTTCATTTATATATGTATCAATAACCTACACCATCTAATTATAACACCATTCATTTACCACAAAACCTAAACTATTTGGTACATGCCAATTGTAAATAAAGTTGGAAACAAACGGATGTTGTTAAGATCGAGATTGTGGTTTGGATGCTGAGGTCGATGCTTGGAAATCTCAAATTAATCTAACTTGCGCACAAAGAGAACAAACTGTATGCTGAGTAAAATACTCAGTGGTATTTCTATAATTTATGTATGTAATATTAGCATTAACAATTCTACACAAAGTAAACATGTACGTCAATATACGCACATCTATCATATATTTACAACTTGGAGTTGTTAAACTTTACATTTTCAATATAAACACATCAAGTGTGCATCTAACAACAATTCTTCCTACTTCAATACATTTTGTATAGACAAGTCATCATGCTTATTATAATAACATTTTAATTATATCAATATCAAAACATGCATTCAATATGATATTCAATCATTAACGGGTCTTACACAAGCTTATGAAAGCTCAATTTTATTCCGAGGTCGAATTAGGACTAAACTGTAAAATTTTCAAAAGTGGGTATAGCGATATCCAATGCTTGGTATCGGGATATTGGAGACAGTATCCAAACTTCCCAACCTAAAGACCAATTTTCATAGATTTCAAAAGTGGGTATTGCAATACCCAAGGCTTAGTATCGCGATACCGAAGATAGACTACTAGGTCATTGATTTTGGCAAAACCGTACATTTCCAAAATTGTCAAAATAAACACATTTTCCTTCACACATTCAAGCACCACTTAACATTTAACTATTATAGACAAGATTTTAGCACCAAACAAGCATTTCCAAAACATTAATTGATCTAACTTACAACCTTAACAATTATAACTCAAGCGATTCATTCAACACCTAAGCATTCTTGTCTATAACAACTAAAATCATCAACATTACCTAATGCATTTTAGTTAATTCATTCATACCATTACTCAAATCATAAACACATAACACTTATAGCCATTTTAACCATTCATTTAACCAAGCTATACCATAGCAACCACATATGAGTTTAGTTACCAATTTGCTATCATACATCATTAGCATCTAACATAATTTATACCTAAATGACCTTACTCGATACATGCCATTGACTAAACAAAGTAAAATTTCACCAACATCAATCTATTCAACATGCATTAATCAAGCACCAATACACATCAACAACTTATTAAATCACAAGCTAAAATTCCATACTTTCAAGCCTTTCAAATCAAGATTCAACCGCACCATTTCTATGTTCAATTCCTACCATTTGCAATATCAATTGAACCATTCATATATCATATATCATATATATATATATATATATATATATACCTTCTAACAATTACCAAAACACTTTGAGCATTCTATATCAATCACCTTCAAGCATAGTTACTAATTGACTTCATTGACAATATATATATATATATATATCTCTTTAGTGAAAAGACCTATATATATTTACAAGCTTACAACATAGTTTGAATAAAAAGACTCAACTTAGGTACATGTTCTATTATATGCTATCACAGTGCATACCCAATTTACCCTATAGCCAAATTGCATTGGTAGAATCCTCTTAATCTGACTCGGATTCTTAGAATGAATACTCAGATTAGTCAAGCTGTATCTCAATTGGCACCATAGTGTACTATCAATTATCCCGAAATATAAACCTGTACATTTAATAGAGTAACCAACTTCTAACTTCATCACATAATTCAATTCATATCCCATTATTCTCATTTCAACATTAATTCATCAATTTATCACATAACATAACATACTTTAACTCAATTTCTATTAATACCTTACCTTAATACCATATAATAAAATATATCATGAATATGCTTCAAGTATAATTAGTTTCGGGTTATAGAAATACAAACCAAAAGCCTGCGTCACTCGTCATCACTCTCGCCTTTTCTTTCCCTTTTAACGATCCAGCATCAATTTTAGCTACAAATAATAATTCAATAATGATATAATATCAAAATTTATCCAAATCATATTCAATTACAAGGTCATACATATTTTACAAATTATTCAATATAATCCTCTATCTCAATAATCAGTCAAATTCATACCAATATAATTTGATTAGTCATAATCAAATATCAATTAATTAAATACCCCAAATTGAAATTCATCATATTCAATTTATCAGTCAATTTATTATTTCTTTACGATTTAGTCCATATCTCATTTTGTATCGAATTGTAAACAATTCAAATTACTATCAAACATAATCAAGTTCATAATTCAAGTATACAACAATTTAAATATAATCATACCATATGAACTTACCTAGTTAAATAAAAAAACAAGTTGAAACTATAAGGACTATTCAACAAATTTGTCTTTTTCCCGATTATTTTTTATTTAGTCCAATTTTCAATCCATACAATTATTCAATTCAATTTATCAATTCCACACATCTTATATCATCCTATCATGTGCATATATAAGTTAAATTTCATTATCCAGATGCCCCTAAATTTTTACATTTTATTCAGTTTAGTCCTTAAAACCGAATTTGTCATAACTTTCAAATTTGAGCTATGATTTTAAAACCGACCTCAATTAAATTCTTATACAGCCCTCTATTATCAATAATTATATAAATATTACACCAATTTTGAAATTTATGCACTTTAGCCCCTATTTTCAAAAATTAATAATTAAAATTAAATTGAAAATTTAGGCCTGAACCCGAATAAACAAAAATAAAGTAGTTTAAATTCTTGTTGCAGTGAAGCAGCTATTAACATATATAAATGCTAATTCCTTGTAATATCAGCCACAAATTCCTGTATATTCTTGTCAGAGCTTCCACCTTCATCCACAGCATCTTTGGCTAAGTTCTTCCATTTCTCAGAATTCCTTTTGATATGCAAGCTTTTCTCTCCTTCCATGATTTCCCTTACACACCTCTCGATCTCCTCCTTTCTCATCATCCCTTTCTCATCCTTTTTAACTCTGATTCCCACTTCCCAAACATCAGCCACAAACTTCGCATTAGTAGGCTGATCCGTCCATTGGGGCATCGCAATCATTGGCACCCCTAAGCTCAACGCCTCAAGCGTGGAGTTCCAGCCACAGTGAGTCATGAAACAACCCACTGCCCTGTGCGCTAGAACATCCAACTGTGGACTCCATGAAACTACCAGCCCTTTCTCTGCTGTTTCTTCCATGAAGTTGCTTGGGAGTTTGTTTTGTTCCGTTTCTCTCACTACCCACAGGAAGTTTTTGTTGGTTAATTTCAGACCCATTGCTAGTTCCACCATTTGC
Organism: Gossypium sturtianum; assembly: GCA_025698515.1. NCBI lineage: Eukaryota > Viridiplantae > Streptophyta > Magnoliopsida > Malvales > Malvaceae > Gossypium > Gossypium sturtianum. Next base: position 44,151,323 of record CM046952.1, read on the forward strand.
TCCTCTGTAAGACCGGCTATGCTTCCAAATGATACGTAGACGACCGAGCTAGCTTCTTTTGAGTTTAACCAGTTGAGGCAAAGGTCGGTGTCGGGTTTGAAGAGGTGGAGGCCATAATCATTGTCATCTTCCAATCGTTTGTCTAGGTACATGGATGGGATTGTGGGGCCAACTGTCTTGATTGGCCATTTGCTTCTCATCCACTTGATTATCTGCAAGAAATCAGCAAAATGCATGGCATCTGTGTCAGAAACAAGGGTTTTATCACTAACAACATACCAGCTGCTCCATTTTGCTCTTTGCTTATTTTCTCTTGTTTCTGCAATTCCCTGTTTCTCACTCTCCAAAAAGGGCAATATTTGAGACAAGGATCCTTCTCACAGTAGCATTAACCGACAAAAGGAATAACAATCATCTCCTTTTGTTTATGAAAAGTAGCCTTGTTTTACATATAGGATTAAAGCTAACTTTGATTTGATTTGTTATTCCCTGTGTTGTAGGTAATTTACCTAGTGGAGGTTCAAATATTTGATAGCTAATAATTTTTTTTTTTTAATTTTAAAAATATCATTTTTAGTTATTTTCATATGTTTTACCACTGCACTATCATTGAGCTTGCTCTATCCCATAAATTGTAAATTTTTTTTTACAGAGTTAGATAAATTATATATTTGAACATGGCAACACAAAATATGACCAAAAAAAAATTACGACATAGGAATTGGGATAATGTTGAAAGAGACAAGTTCAATGAGCGGTAGGTTTTGTATGCAACAAAAAGAAGAAACAATAGCCTCAAAGGCCATCCAATGATAAAATAGAGAAATATTGATGGAGAAGATAAAAAAAGGGAGCTAACCTCATGTTCCAGCTTATCGTAAGTGTTGCAGAAGACCCAATCGGCTTCCTGAAAATTTGAGAACTGGCTTCTGATAAGCTTCCACAGAGACGGATACGACCCTGACTTATCACTAACAAATGATGGTAAATCACTCATCCCTAGCTCCGGCATTGACGGCAACGAAACTACAACATTTCCCTTGTTCTCATCTTCCAATGGCACCCTCAAACTCCCCTCTTTCAAATGAATAAAAATGGCGTTCACCGCCCAACACTGAGTGAAAAACGAAGCTCCTTGCAAACCAAACTGTTTAGCCACATCCAACGCCCACGTCATACCAGAGTCGTAAACCAGGACTTTAGCTCCATGTTGAGAGCAAATCTGGTACTCCTCGATGAACTGGGCTAGCCTTTTTGGGATTACTGATTCGTAGAGCTCAAGATATTCGTCAACGTTGGCGACTGCGTCGCCTTCATGGAAATCGATGGAGTGGAAGTTGATGGAGGAGGCAGAGGGTTGCATGGTTTTGGAAGTGGAGATTAGGGTGACCCTTAGGCCTTTTGAGGCTAAGCGTTTGGAGAATTGAAGCATTGGGTTTATGTGCCCTTGAATTGGGAAAGGGAAAACCAGGACATGGGTTTCTTCATGTTTCTGCTCCATCGACTTTTCTCAAAACTTCTCAGGCCAACACTCTCAACTCTCTCTTATTTTTAATGTCACAACTCCCCAGTCATGTATGTGTATCGTATTTGTATGGAGAGAAAATTGATGACAGAGTTTCATCACTAAATAAAAATTTTGACTACTATTTCAAAGGATGTAATAATAATAATTTTAATTGAGATAAAGATTCAATCTATTATATTATATTTGTATAATATTACATCATTATATAATATAAATTTTAATATGAACAAATATTAGGTACATTTTAAATCCCATAAGCAGCTCAGAGGTGTCTTATATGAAAGTAAATTATTAATATATATTAAAAAAAATGACATACATATTAATTTTTTAAGTATACTTGTTAAATAAATACCTACACTTTTAATATATGGATAAAAGAGGGAATCTTTTATTAGAGGTTATTATAGTAAATTTATTTTAAAATTTTAAATTAAATTAATAATTTTTAAAAATTTAAAAATATATAATAATAATTTTGTTTATTTAACCTTAATTAAGAAATTCAGGTCTTTATTTGCTCCATTTTATTCACCTCTCCCTATTATATAAAATTTAAGCCATTTATTAGTTTGGTGTTATTCTTAACCAATTAACAACTCAATTATAAAATAAAGAAATATTTTAAAAATAAATTATAATTAATAATATTATGACGACACTTTTATTTTTTCATATTTTTATATTATTTTTAAGTAAAACAATTAAAAATTACAAGTCTTAGAATCAAAGGCATGTTCAATAGTATTAAAATATAAATTTATTATCATTCCACTTATATATATATTATTTAATAAATTTTAAAATAAAAATATTTTTAACATGAAATGTTTTATTTCATTCATATCATGGGTGTGATAAAATATAATATTTTTTAATCATGTTTACATCATATAATTTGTATAGAATGTCAAAGAGATTTTATCAATGCTGGTAAAAGTTAAGCCCTAAAATTTTGATATTCTAGATTCAATTTACTATGCGTAAATTATGTGTGGATTGTCTTTAGATTTATTCTAGCTTAAATACTACTATGTGTGGGGTATTCTTTGGTAACGGTTTTTAAGCCAAACTGATAGTTGAACTGGTCAAGCCGTCGGTTCATTAGTCTGATCGGTCCAACTAGTTCGATTAAAAAATTATTAAAAAAATTGGTTCAACTGTCGATTCAATCGATTTTTTATCTGATTCAATCAATTCGTACTGGTTCCCGATCTAACTAGTTCAAAGCCACTTTCCTAACTGGTCCAATTGGTCCAATTAGTCAATTCAATTTAGTTCAAACAACACTGTTCTCCGGAGCTATTTTAGTTTAGCTTCAAATATATATATTTTAGCTTGGCTTTGGATACATTTTAATTATTAGTCTAATTATATTCTATAGTGCTTGACTAGAGGTGTACATGGGCCGGGCCGGGCCCAACTAAAAATTTAGGCCTGTTCATTGGGCTCGGTCCGGGCCGGGCCCAAAAAATGGGCCTAAAATTTTGCCCAAGCCCGGCCCATATAAAAATGCTAAAATCCAGGCCCGGCCTGGCCCGCCCGTATTAATTTTTTATATTATTTTATATAATTTTTAAATATATATAATACATCAAAAATACTAAAAAAATCAAAATAAATATTTTTCAAAAAATTGAAAATAAATTTTAAAAAATATGTAGACTTAAATAACACTAAAATAGATGTAACTTAACAAGCAAATGCCTCTAAAATAATAACGAAATTAACAAATGTCTTTAAAATAATAACAAAATTAACAAAAAAATAAGTTTTATATAATATCTAAACAATAACAACAAAATAATAGAAACATAATAGTAAAATGGTAGCAAAATAAGGAGAAAAATAATAAGAAAATAATATTAAAAAACAGTTTTTTTCTTTAGTGAATTCGGGCCGGGCCGGGCTGGGCCCGGGCCAAAAATGCCTTACCCGAGCCCGGCCCATTTTCTAAACTAGCCTTATTTTTTTGTCCAAGCCCATTTTTCGGACCTATATTTTTGCCCAAACCCTCCCACATTTAGGGCGGGCCTTCGGGCCGGGCCGGGCCGCCCGACCCATGTACACCTCTATGCTTGACTCTGATAGTCTAATGTTTGTGATTGTAATTTTACTTATAATTAAAAAAATTATATAGTTTCGAAAGGCCAAAATTTATTATTAGTCTAGATTTAATTATTTAACTTTAATTTGATTATTTTTAGTTTTTACATTTTCAAAATTTGAAAATTTAGTCCCAATTAGATTATAATTGTTAAATTTTATTTTTACCATGATTTTATATAACGAATATATTCTTACATGTTTAATATAATATTAACTTGTTATATTCAGATAATACTCATAAAAAATCATGTCATTTCAGTTAAAGAATTTAATAAATATCATTTGAGTTAAAGACTAAAACTTTAAAATTAAAAAAAAAAAGTATAGAGAGTAAAAATGATAATATTGGAGAATAAAACCCAAATTATTTTAATCTAGCAAAAAAGTCAATATAATGCCAAAAGAAAAAAGAAATTATTTTATGAATCATTTTCATCATATCATCTATGATCTCGCGCAATTAAAACAAGGTATAATATCTTTTATTTAAAAGTTTAGTCTAAATATACATATAATATTAAAAATAATTAATGTATTCTCTTTTAATTTCACGGGATAAAAATCTATAAAATAATGTTAAAATAAGAGAGAGGAAAGAGATATGCTGCTGCTAAAAGTTCGCATTTTCCCTAGGAAAACATTCAAAATATTTAATTAAAAATACATGCGTGATGCATTTGTTGTTGACTGTGCATGATGCATTGAATCTAATACAAATAGTCAAGTGCAAATATTTTAAAAAATAGCTAGTAGCTAGCTTTTCTTCTGCATTATTATGGTTCCTTTTATCTTAAAATTGACCTTTCTCATTCTCGTAATCTTGTTTTTACTTAAATAATTAATATGTATCAAATCAACTGGGACACAACTCAGGAATCCAGGACCGATTCATAACATATATTTATTTTAACACCAAATTGTTGACAAATTGGACTTAGCCTTCTTGTCATGTGATATTATTGTTTTACAAAATAAATTATATTATTTTAAAAATGTTTTTATTTTTATATTTTCTGTATAAATAAAAATAAATAATTACCTCGTAATATCAATTTTTTTATCTCTTTTATATAATGTAGATTTTTATATCTCTTTTATATAATGTAGATAACTATAATTTTTTTAGCATCTCTACTTTACGATTATAACTAAAAATTTATTTACTTTTTTAATGTTACCTTTCATCTATACATAACTATACCGTGATTTTCCTATAAAAAAAACTATACCATGATCTAATTATTAATTAATCCAATTGAATACAAACAAGTTCCATGTCATGGGTGACACCTAAACTTGACCATGAGTCATATTATCTATTTAGACTCGAAGGCTCACTCGAAAAATGGGAAGATTTGAGCAAGAATATAGGCCCGAAAAATGAGTTTGAGCAAAAAATAAAGCCCATTTAGAAAACGAGTCGAGCCTCGGGCAATACTAATTTAGCCTGGGCTTGGCTCGAATTTGACAAAAAAAAGCTATGATGTTGTTTGTTGTTGTTTATTGCTGTTATGTTGTTGTTTTGCTATCATTTTGCTATTATATTACTACTATTTTGTTATTGTTTGGATATTGTATAATTCTTGTTTTATTATTAATTTTACTATTATTTTAGAGACATTTGCTTGTTAAGTTGCAACTATGTTAGTGTTATTTAAGTATAAATACTTTTTTTATATGTATTTTCAATTTGTTGGGAAACAATTAATGTTTTTAGTCTATTTGATGTATTATATTATTAAATTTATTTTTATATAAAAATAATCTAAAAAAAATTAACACAGGTGGGTAGAGCTCGAGGTTTAGCACTTTTTATCCGATCCAGATTTGGGCAAAATTTTAAATTCATTTTTTAGGTCGAGCTGGGCCCGAACTTAGAAAGTGAACCTGATTTTTTGCACTGACTGATTGGCGTCGAAACCACCAAAAATAATTCCTACTAAATTAACTCTAAATAGTAGTAGTAGTAGGGTCGAGTCCATATGGATTGGATATTGTAATCAACTTCCGTGTTCACTTATGAACAGAATATTCATCGTGTCAAGGGTCGTGGCAAGAGTCGTGCCCACGACTCCAAACGTACTTGCAACAAAAATAAACAAGTAAATCGGGGGGATTTGAGAATGTTTAAGAAAGTAAATAATCTAATCATCTTAAATAAACAATTGGTTTATATTGAAAATAGATGTAAATTGGAAATAAATTCAGAATTTTGCAAACAAAAATAATAAGCCTTAGCGTTAGACTCGGTAAATTCTATAACAAGAATCAATCCTCGAAAATTAATCTTCTCCTCCAACGATAAGCTGGTTATAGCAGTTAAGAACGTTCTAACCACCAATTCTTCCTCTCGTAGCTGGTCCCGGTACGACCTGCAAACCAACCCTTACCTATTATCTAACCGAGATACACGAGTTCCCGATTCAAGATTCTGGCAGCCTTGCATTCTAAAGAACCCAACTCGAATTAACAGCCTCAACCGCGTGGGTCGTTTAAACCTGATCACTTCTTCCTTGATTTGTTCTCGGAGATCCAAATACTGAGACGGTGACTCGTTTCTCAATCGCCGACAAACACGACTCCAACCCAACGTGCACTTTGACTTGAAATCGAGTTTAACTTTAAGGGATGATTGGTCTATCCCGATACTTAGGAAAAAAATGAATACCGATTGAAAAGATTTTTAGCACTAATTCGTATCTCACGATTCCCGACCGGAAGGAACACTGGCCTAAGGCTAAGATGAAATTTAGTGAAGCATGAAATTATTCATGCTTTGCAAATTTTGGAAGGTGGTTTGATGATTATGGTGAAGAATGGGAAAGAAAGGACTTGGAAATGAATTAACCCAATTTTGTAAAAGTAAGAAAAATGCAAAGGAAAGTAGCAGTATCTCACGTCAATTTGAAAGGCAAAATAGAATAATCCAATTCCAAATTGAAGTAGGAAAACAAAATTAATTGATGATTTTTTCAAAGAACACTAAGGCCCTATTTATATATATAAAATTTACTATTTTTGGCATTGACTAATTTAACATAAAATCAAAATAAAAAATCAAAATAAAATAAATAAAAAATAAAAATAAAATAAGACTTTTCTATTTTTGGCTTTTTACAAAGTCAAAATATCTGGTGAGTCCTTGGCTTTCTCCATATTTTTGATTCGGCCCCATTCCATTGATTTTGTTTCAATTTGGTCCTTTCTGCTCGTTTTTGTCTCTTAGCGTCCTAATTGCTTCCCTGACAAGATTAAAACATAAAAGTACTAATTAGCAGGGATCAATTCAGAAATAAATCGAATTTAAACACAAAATAACATGCAAATTAATATGTTATCAAATCCCCCTACTTAGCTCATGTTTGTCCTCAAGCATATTGTTCCTTCAAACACTAAAAATTATTCTACAATTTATTACAAATCGAGCCTCTTTTCCTCATCCATAATCAACGCAAACAACATAGGCAAAAATAAACAAATGCTCAGAATATATAGTTTAATCAGCAAGTGTCATAAAATTGAAATATGTGAACTAAATAATTGTACTAAATTGAGTTTGAACCCAAAATTTGCAAGGCATTATTAATTAAAAAGAATTTTTTTAGACATGGTCAAAACTTTTTACGCGAACTAAGATGACAACCCAAGCACCCTATCCCGGTTACTCAGTTCAAACAGTCTCTTTTTTTTTTGAAGGCTCGGTTAGCGGAATGTTTGCAAGTTATTGACTTGTCACTCAAACCTTTTTACGCGAGATAAAATGACAACCCAAGCACCCTATCCCGATTACTCAATTCGGTCACGTTTTCGAAACTTTCACTCATAACTTGAGCCTTTATTTATTCATTTTATTTATTTATTTATGTACAAGCAAATTATTTATGTACAAGTAATTTTTTTTTCTTTCAAACAATCAATTTATATGAAAAGTCTAGTTACATATATCAACCTTCAAACACAAATGTCGACTAATCTAGATACTTTGAACACTTTAATTCAAAATTTGCCCAATTGTTCAAATTGAATAAGTAATGAGATTAGAGGCTCAATGTCGGAATAAACTATTGAATAATTCTAGCATAAGATTGAACACATACAAAAGAGAGACATGCAGCAAAAAATCATGCATGTTCATCATCAATTTCCACCCCTTACTTAAACTTTGCTTGTCCTCAAGCATGTGTTATATTAGATAAAAAACAGCAGCTCAAATAACAGGTAAAAAGAAAAGTTCAGAATACTCCCCAGGTGTCTTTAACGATTTTGTTGGTGTTGGGGGTAACGACTTTGCAGGATGTCAAGGATTATGGAGACTTGATTTTCCATTGTTCCAAGTCGAGCTTCGATCCGGATTAAACGTGCCTCCACAGATAGAGGTTGTTCCTCTTGCTCTCTAGTATTGATGTGTGGACGTTGGCAAAAAACCATATTTCCGCGAGTAGTCCGTGTACCTGGAGGAACAAAATAACACAAAGTAGGGGTGCCGACAAGCAATCCCATAGAATCCAAACAATATTTATCTAAGCTGTCCATACTATATGCACATGTTAAGGTCGAGAAATCAATTTCAGAGGGAAAAAGTCGAGAGGTTAAATTCGTAATATATGACCCAAGTATTAGTGGACGATTACATCTCAAAACGGCATGAAAATTTTGTGCAAACCAATATCCTAAATTAACTTTAAAACCAGAATGCATACACCACAAAAAGAACAGTTCAGTCTTAGTTAGAATAGATGACGAGTCATTTCTACCTGAAAAACTAAAGGCTAAAAATCGGTGAATATATCTTAAAGCAGGTTCATGCACCAATAAGTCTTTTGTGGTCTTCGGATTATAAAGCTGATTAGAATGAGTTAAAACATAGTAAACATCTTGAGCATCAAAGTTGCTTGGAATATCTAACAGAGCAGTATGATAGGAATCGGATTGAATATTATCAGGGTCGACGTAACCCATGGCAATGTTAAATTCAGAAATTGACATCCGAAAGTCCCTCCCAAGAAAACGAAAACAGACAATGTTTTGTGTTTCAACAGTTCGTAATGCATTTATATTGAAGCTAAATTTAGTGTAGAATTCATATATCAACTCATAATATGCATTATAGGAAATATTAGCAAATGAATACCAACCAATAGCATCAAAATAGCCAATCACAGAATCGCGAATATTTAACATATCAAGAGTAGAGAGATCGATTTACTTACAGATCGAGAGCGGACGTTGCCGGATGTCGTCGTATCTTGCGCGATGCTCCGAGGTCAAAAAGTCTAGAAATCCTCGTAATCGACCTTCGATAGGAATAGTGTTTGCACGACCTCGTCTATTGCGTTGACTGTCTCGTGATGGTTGAACATATTAATTAGGGGAGTCGGGTGGACTTGAATTTTCAGCAGCGTCAGTACTGTTGTTTGGGGGTGTCGCTAACTCGCGAGTCGGTCGTCGACGGGCTTGAGTGGTAGACGATCGTGTTCGGCATTGTGAGACACGCTCGTTTGCATTAGAGGGACCTTCGACATTATCGTTAGAAGTCTTTACTTCCTTCGAGTAACCTACATTATACGTTAGTAAAGGTAAATTAGGCTGAGGATTAGGAATCGACCTTTCGGGGGTAGTAGGGCTATTATTCGAGTGTTCTGTTTCGATCGGCATCGGACTTCGTCGGCGATGAGTTCTCGTTGGGGTGGCTGTTCGAATTGGAGGAGGTGAAGGCTCGGAGTCGTCGTCGGCTATATCGACAACTGGAGGTGCTGAAAATCGATGTCGATTTCGATTGAGTGAAGCTGGGATATTTCTGCCGTTTGGTTCCGAGTTTGAACTATCGTTTCCGTGTAGACGTCATGAATAATCGGCTCTAATTGCTATGATGACAGCGGTAGACGGCGGCGAATGACAGCGGCGATGGTGGCGGAAGGTGACTGTGTGGTTTGGGTCAATTTTTTTGAATGGTGATGGTGGGGATCTCAGTTTTGGCGTCGGTTAGGGTAGTGGGAGGGTGGTTTGGATGTTTGGTGATGGAGAAAAAGAAAAGAAATAGAGGAGACGGTGCTTGGGGAGGAGATGAGCGGCGGCGCACGGGTGAGGGCTCCGACGGGTAATGGCAATGCGACGTGGTGGTGAGGGCATCGTTCGGCAGTGACACGGTGGCAGAGAAGGTCGACGAAGGGTGGTTTCGGGTGGATGGGAAAAAGGAAAAAAAAAGAAAAGAAAATAGAGGGTTGGGGGTTTGGGCTCGTCGACGACGCTGAAAGGAGGTGGAACAGCGACTGGTAGGGCGACGACGGCATGGCAATGTAGCGGCGACAGTAATGGGGGCAACGACGGTGATGGCGGCGTGGGTTGGTTGTGGGGGTTAGGGTTTTATTTTGAAGAAGATGAAGATAGGAAAAATGGGTTTGGGGATTTAGGGATTTGGGGGTTTATTTTTTTCTTTTTCTGATTTCCTTTTTCTTTTTTTTTCTCTTTGTGGCTGGTTGGGCCTTGTCCAAATCTCTCTATTCTTGGGCTGGTAGGCCGTTCGGCCCAGATCCTTTCTTCTTTTATTTTTTTTTCGTTTGGCCACTTGCGTATTGGGTTTATTTTGTGGGCAATTTGGGTTTTGGTAGGTTAATTGGGTTGGTGGTGGGTATTGGATTTGGGTTTTGGGGTTTTATGAAGTTAGGGATATTGGTTTTTTTTTTTATATTTGTAGGTAAATAACTGTCACCAAATTAGCATGTCGTGCCCATGCCACCAAAATTATTCGACTGTCGGGAAAAAAAATTCATAACCTCCATTACGTTCCTAAAAATATTAAATTAACTGAATTAAATAAAAATTTATTTATTTACATCCTAAATCTTACTAAAACTCAAAATTAAATAAATGAAAATAAATTTGGGTTGCCTCCCAAAAAGCGCTTTTGTTTAACGTCGTTAGCTCGACGACCTGAGAATTTATTTATCCGGCTCTTTGAGGACTAACTCCTCAACCACGTGGACTTGAAAATTCTCGTAGAAAGGCTTTAATCGCTATCCGTTGACCTTAATTTTTTTTCGGATTCTTCACTTTTAACCTCAACTGCACCGTGTGGAAATACGTGAGTAACAACAAAAGGCCCTAACCACTTAGTCCGAAGCTTACTTGCAAAAATTCTTAATGTAGGGTCATAAAGTAATACTTTCTGTCCTACCATAAATTGTTTACGGGTTATCTTTTGGTCATGATATGCTTTGACCTTATCCTTATAAATTTGGGCACTTTTATACGCTTCTCGTCGAATTTCTTCAAGTTCCTAAATATGTAACTTACGATGCTTACCTGTAGCTTCCAACTCCATGTTGCATTGCTTGACTGCCCAAAATGCTTTATGTTCTAGCTCAACAGGAAGATGACACAGTTTACCAAAAATTAGTCGATAAGGAAACATACCTATGGGTCTTTTATAAGCCGTACGGTACGCCCACAGTGCATCGTTTAGTCGCAAACTCTAATCTTTTCTACTTGGCTTGACGGTCTTCTCCAAAATCAACTTGATTTCTCGATTCGACACTGCCGCTTGACCATTTGATTGAGGGTGATAAGTCGTAGCGACTCGTTGCACTACCCCGTATTTTTTCAAAAGCGTGTCGATTACCTTATTGCAAAAATGCATTCCACGATCGCTGATCAATGCTCGCGGTGTGCCAAACCTGGAAAACATATAACTTTTTAAAAAATCGACTACTGTTTTTGCATCAGCATGATGAGTGGCTTTTGCTTCCACCCACTTCGACACATAGTCAACTGCAAGTAGAATATAGATGTTACCGTATGACGAGACAAAAGGTCCTATAAAATCTATGCCCCATATATCAAATATTTCACAAACATGTACAGGGGTTAGAGGCATTTCATTTTTTCGGCTCAAGTTTCCTACCTTTTGGCACTTTTCGCATGTTTTACAGAACAAATACACATCTCGAAAAATATGTGGCCAATATAGTCCACATTCAAGTACTTTATGCTCAGTTCATTTAGGACCAAAACGTCCACCACATGCATAAGAATGACAAAAAGATAAAATCGAGTTTACCTCAGTTTCTACAACACATCATCGAATTACCTGATCGGAACAATATTTCCAAAGGTAGGGGTCGTCCCAAACATAGTATTGTGATTCACGTTTGATCTTATTTTTTCAGACCGCGACAAGTTAGAAGAGACTATACCTGTAGCAAGGTAATTCACCATGTCTGCGTACCAAGGAAAAATTGTCTGAGTAGCAAGTAGACTTTCATCCGAAAAATCGTCCTTAAGTGGTGTGACATCCTTCGATGGAGGTATTTGGCTTAGATGGTCAGCTACCAAATTTTCGCATCCTTTTTTGTTTGTTATTTCGAGATCGAACTCCTGCAAAAGTAATATCCACCTTATAAGTCTCAGTTTTGCTTCATTCTTCTCAATCAGATATTTAAGAGCTGCATGATCAGAAAAAACGACAATCTTAGTCCCTAATAAATACGAACAAAATTTTTCCAAAGCAAAAACTATAGCTAGAAACTCCTTTTCAGTAGTCGAATAATTGCTTTGGGCAGCATCCAAAGTCTTAGACACATAGGAGATGACGTGTGGTTCTTTCTCGATTCTTTGCCCAAGGACTGCTCCTATGCTATGGTCACTTGCGTCACACATTATATTGAAAGGATAATCCCAGTTTGGTGGTTGAACAATGGGTGCCAAAATGAGCTTATGTTTGAGCGTATCAAACGCATCTCTCCATGATTGGTCAAACTTGAACTCCTTGCCATTCTGTAGTAGATTGCAAAGCGGTTGTGTAATTTTTGAAAAGTCTTTAATGAACTGTCTGTAGAAACCTGCATGACCAAGGAAAGAACGAATCTCCCTCACAGTTGTGGGGTATGGCAGTGAGTTAATGATATCGATTTTTGCTTTATCGACAGAGATTCCCTCAGCAGAGATGATATGACCTAGAACTAATCCTTTATCTACCATAAAATGGCATTTCTCTTAATTTAGAACAAGATTAAATTCTAAGCATCTTTCCAAGTTTTTTGCAAGATTTGATAAACATACCTCAAAAGACTCACCATATATAATTTAGAACACGGGCGTGTGTCTTGGCCGTGTGAAACCTACACCTAATTTGAATGAATTTAATTAACCACACGGCCTAGCACACAGACGTGTAGCATGGCCGTGTGGCACAAGTCAGAGAGCACCCTAAATCGAACACGGCCTGTAGCACGGGCGTGTTCTAGGGTCACACGAGCGTGTCCCTTGGACCACACGGGCGTGTGAGTCCTACACCTTAGAAAAAATTTGTAATTTTACGAAAAATTCTTAGAGGTTCTGATTAAGTCTCGATTCGATTCTAATGCTCGTATTGGGCCTCGAGGGCCTGATCAAGGGACATTATGGATGATCTCGGTAAATGAATAGTAAATTTTTGTAGTTTAATAGAAAAATGTTTTGAATGTTCTGGTAATGCTTTGAAACCCTATTTTGATGACGGGTACGAATTAAGAGTGTTACATTTAGTGGTATCAAAGCTACGGTTTAGCTGATTTTCAGATCTGACGTAGCAAATACGAGTTTAGCTGTACATGCCATTATATAAATTGTGATAGTGTGATGACTACTGATCATTTTAAATGTGTTTTTCATATAGTAATGTCATTCAACCGAGCTAGAGCTGAATCCGAGGAAGCTGAGAGCAATGCTTGACTTTCAAGACAAAGAGTGCGCGTCTACGTCGGTAGTGAAAGGCCGCGTCTCGAGGCCAAGTGAGGAGGAAAAACAAGCCTTCTTTCACATGATGAATGAATGGTTTACACAGTACCTGAGAATAAAACCTGCTGTACAACAACCTCCCCCACCTGCTCCCCAACCAATTCCTAAGGTACCACAGGGTGCCGAACCTGTTAGAATTGGTAAGCCTCCGATAGATAAAATTCGCAAGCATGGGGCAGAAGAATTTAGAGCTACCATAGATGATGATCAGGAAAGGGCTGAGTTTTGGCTAGAAAATACCATCCGGGTTTTTGATGAACTATCTTACACACCTGCTGAATGTCTGAAATGTGCGGTATCTCTACTGAAAGATACAACTTATCATTGGTGGAATACCATAACTTCAGTAGTATTGGGGGTGAATGTCACATGGGAATTTTTCCAAGCTGAATTCAGGAAAAAATATGTGAGTCAAAGATTTATGGATCAGAAAAAGAAAGAGTTTCTCGAGCTCAAACAAGGAAACATGACTGTATCCAAATATGAACGAGAATTTGTTCAGTTGAGAAAGTATGCCAGAGAATGGGTTTTAACCGAGGCTAAAATGTGTAAACGCTTTGAAGAGGGCCTAAATGAAGATATCAAGTTATTGATTGAAATTCTTGAAATAAGGGAATTTGCGGTGTTAGCCGATCGAGCCCAAAAAACTGAAGAACTGAGTAAGGAAAAGAAACAAGCCGAAAGAGAGGCTTGGGTTTCAGGAAAAAGAACTATGAGTAAGTCACAATCATTTGTTTCTAAGAAATTAAAGAGGTATTATGATCGTGTTACTACCTCTACGGGGTATTCTGGAAGAGAGCGGGGCTCTCAACGTTCTAACCCGAGGTCTTCATCTCCATCTGTGACCAGTGTGGGTAGTATTGGTAATCCCAAACTAAAATGTAAACATTGTAACAAATTCCATCATGGGGAATGTCGGTCCAGAAGTGGAGCTTGTTTCGGATGTGGTTCACTTGAGCATTTTCTCAGAGATTGTCCCGAAAGAGTTGAAAAAGAGATAGAACTAGCTCTAAAGCCTAGTAATCCTACCTCGAGAGGCAGACCACCCCGTCATCTCGACAATGTTGGTAGTAGTTGAGGTACTACCAAGGATACAACAGTTACATTTGAGGCACGAGCACCTGCAAGAACATATGCCATTCGTGCTAGAGAAGATGCCTCTGCACCAGATGTCATTACTGGTACATTTTCTTTACTTGATACTGATATTACTGCATTGATTGTTCCTGGTTCCACACATTCATATATATGCACGAACTTAGTGACTGTTAAAAATTTACCTGTTGAATTCACTGAATTTGTAAAAGTCCGGTTTAGACCCTAGTCGAAACAGTGGTTTTGGGACCACAAATCCAAGCCAGTAAAATATTTTAATATTATTTTCTGTGCCTTTAATATGTGATTAAGCATGTGTTAAAGTTCCATAAGTTAATTTGTCCGTCTGTGTGCTTAATTTGATAAAAGGATTAAATTGCATTAAATGCAAAACTAGCATGATATTTGTAAAAGTGTTTATTTGATGTGGCTTTTTAAGGTGGAGGCCTTATGTTGTTATTAACCCATTCATAAGATAATGGATGGTTAAATGACATAATGACCATAGTGTTATTTTGTCTTATATGATATATGGAGGGGTAAATTAGTAATTTGATAAATAAAAGATGATTAAACAAAAACCAAGGCTAAAATGCTATCATCTTTTATGTTTCACCACCGAAAATCAAAGAAGAAAAGAAAGGGTTTGAATGCTTCTAATATTCGGCTAGCTTGTGGCCAAAATTAAGGTATGTTTTGACTTTGGTTTTTGATGATTTTTATGTTTTTGAGATTGTTGCTTAGTCTACTATCAAGCCTATGTTGTAATTTGAAGAATTAATGATGTTTATAAGATGTGCCATTGATGAAATGGTGAGCTTTGTGATGAGTATTTGGTGTTAAATGAAAGATATGTGTTTAATGAACATGTTTTGTTCTTGAATTTTTGGTGAATTTAGCTAATTAGGGCTAAATTGTGAAAATAGTATTTTGAAGGGCTAATTTGTGAAATAAATGAAATTTTTGGACTTGTCTGAGATACATTAGCATTCGGCTAAGCATGGGTATATGGTAATTTTGTTTATTTGGTGAATTTTGTGATTTTGTGAAATAGGGACTAAATTGTCCAAATGTGATAATGTGAGGGTTAATTTGTAAATTTCCCTAAATATGTGTTTTGGATTGAATTGAATAAGTTGATGAATAAAAAGGTTAAATTTGAATATGTATAGATCAAGAACCGAAGAAAACGAACTTAGATCGCGGGAAATCAAAAGTAATCGAGTAGCCGTATCCGTTTTCATTAAACCAAAATCGAGGTAAGTCAATATACAAATAAATGTATTTGAATTGACTTAATTGTGCATATATGAAATTTGAATTGCTATGAATATGCTCGAGATGAGATATATGTGAAATTCGAGAATTGGTATCGACTAAATATTGATGTTCGAGAAGCCCCGTCTGAACCTAGGAATAGATAGGATAGTATATGTCATGACATAGGTGTCCGATATGTGATATCATGTAAGACCACGTTTGGGACGTTGGCATTGATCGAGATTTCATGTAAGACCACATTTGGGACGTTGGCATCGTTATGAGATTTACGTGTAAGACCATGTCTGGGACATTGGCATCGTATTGATTCGTGTAAGACCCTGTCTGGGACAGTGGCATCGATATTTTGGTTACATATAAGACCACGTCTAGGACGTTGGCATTGTACGACTATTTTGAGCACTCTGAGTATCCTATTTAGTTCTGAATGGTTTAACGGGCAAGTCCGAGAAATGAACGACTCTGTGAGTTGTACATCTGTTTCAGGTACGTTGATACGTATGCTTTGTATAAGCATGAAAGGTGAGTAAATATGTGCATTGATGCAAAGAAACATTTGAGATATATGTGTGTTTGAGATATGAGCAAATGAGATATTTGTGATATGGTGAATTGGTAAGCAATGGCCAATTAAGTGAGCCAAAGAGATTATTTATGTGCTTGTAAAGATGATATGTTAATGAATTCAAATGGCTATGCTTATGAATGATTTATGCTAAGTTTATTTGTATATGGCTTACTAAGCTTTTGGAAAGCTTACTCTCTGTGTGTGTTTGTTCTGTTTTATAGATCGTCAAAGCTACGTGAGGCATGAATTCAATTGGCATGATTAGAAATGAGATTGTATGTGAAGATTTGTTGATTATTTGACATGTCTTTGGATGTTAATTGTGCATGAAATTTGTTGGTATATTGCTTGTAGGGATGACCCAAGTATGTGTGGCATTTTGACCTTGCAAATGGTGTATTTTGCACACACGACCATGGCACACGGGCGTGCCTGGTGGCCGTGTGAGCAAGTCAGTAGCTAGCCTCATTTTACACGGCCATGGTACACGGGCGTGTTTGGTGGCCGTGTGGATAAGTCAGTATACATGCTCTGTTTTGGCACGACCAGGACACATGGGTGTGTCTGGTAGCCGTGGAAGGCACACGGCCTGCCCACACGGGCGTGTGACCTCTGTAACTTAGAAAATTTTCTAAGTTTCTGAGAAATTCCATATGTGTTCGGTTCAGTCCCGACCCTATTCGAAAGCATGATTATGGTCTCGTTGACCTATAAAAGGGACACTTTGATTGTGATTGATGGTTTGTAATATGAAATGTCTGTAAAAGTTTCTGATCTGTTTAGTAACGCCTTTAACCCTAATTCAGTGACGGATACGAGTTAGGGGTGTTACATTTGGTTGGTATCAGAGCTACGGTTTAGTCGATTCTCGGACTAACGTAGCGTGTGAGAGTCTAGCTATACATGCCATCTATCTGAATTGTGATAGTGTGATGAATCCTGACGTGTAAAATGTGTTTATCGTATAGTAATGGATCCCGAAAGAGCTGTAGCTGACGATGTAGATAGTAATGCACCTGCTCCCGCTTAAGGGACATCACCATCTGATTCGAGACCGGCTACGAGCGGTCAAGAGGGAGAAGCTAAACAAGCTTTCTTCCAGATGATGAGTGAGTGGTTCACTCAGTTTGTGAGAAATAATCCGGCTGTTTCACAACCTCCGCCCCCGCTTAATCCCCCTTAGACATTTGCTATACCTCCGACTATGAATCTGAATCTGTTGAACAAGCCTCCGGTCGACAAAATTCGTAAGTATGGGGCTGAAGAGTTCAGGGCTACCAGTGATGACGATGCTGAGAAAGCTGATTTTTGGTTAGAAAACACTATCCGAGTATTTGATGAGATGTCTTTGACTCCGAAGGAAAGTATTAAATGTGTTGTTTCTTTGTTACGGGACGCAGCCTATCAGTGGTGGAAGACTCTGATTTCTGTTGTTCCGAAAGAACGGGTTACTTGGGATTTCTTTCAGTCTCAATTTCGGAAGAAATATATCAGTCAGAGATTCATTGATCAGAAACGAAAAGAATTTCTAGAATTGAAACAGGGCCGCATGTTTGTTACGGAATACGAACGAGAATTCATGAGACTAAGTCAGTATGCTCGGGAATGTGTATCAACCGAAGTAATAATGTGTAAGAGATTTGAAGATGGCCTCAATAAAGATATCCGTTTGTTAGTTGGAATTCTTGAAATAAAAGAATTTGTAGTGCTTGTTGATCGAGCGTGCAAAGTTGAGGCACTCGGGAAAGATAAAAGAAAAGCTGAGTCAGAAGTCAAAAATGCGAGAAAGAGATTTTCGAGCAAATCATTTCAGTCTGTTTCAAAGAAATTCAGAGATGAACAAAGTCGTTCGAGAATTAATGTAGGATATTCTAGTAGAGATCGAGCTATATCACAGTTGAACTCTAAAGCTCCAGTAACTTCAATGGCTAGTGTTGGAAATGTCCGATCTGAGAGACCTGAATGTAAGCATTGTGAAAAAAGGCATCCGGGAAGTTGTAGGTTAAATAATCGAGCTTGCTTCAGATGTGGATCATTAGATCATTTCATCCGTGATTGCCCCGAGTCTGTCGAGCCAGAGATTGTTCAAAATCCAAGATCCGATAATGTTGCAACTAGAGGTAGACCCTTCCAAAATGTAAGAAATGTCAGTGGTAGTCAGAGGTCGACGAGAGATACTGTTGCGAGATCCGAAGCTAGAGCGCCTGCCAGAGTGTATGCCATCCGATCTCGGGAGGAAGCTTCATCTCCTGATGTTATAACGGGTACATTTACTCTTTATGATACTTCTGTGATTGCATTGGTAGACCCTGGTTTTACACATTCGTATATATGCATGAACTTAGTGTCCAGTAAGACTTTGCCTGTAGAGTCTACTGAAATTGTGATAAAAGTATCGAACCCCTTAGGTAAAAGTGTCCTGGTTGACAAAGTATGCAAGAATTGTCCGTTAATGTTTCAAGATGTTTATTTTCCGGCTGATCTAATGCTATTGCCATTTGATGAGTTTGATATCATTCTGTGTAACAGCCCGATTTTGACCCTAATCGGAACGGTGGTTTCGGGACCACGAATCCGAGTCAGAAGAATATTTAAATATTACTTTCTATGTTTATTATGTGTGAATTTGTGTGTGTGAAAATTTCGTATATAAATTTGATCGTTTTGGTGCTTAATTGTGAAAGAGGGTTTAATTGCATAAAATGGAAAATTCAAGGGTTAATATGTAAGGGCCGAATTTTGCTTGTTTTCTTTCATAGAGTGTTTAAGTAGCAATTTGACCATGAAAAGGTGAGTAGTGGCCGGTTGGTATGCATGTAATAGTAAATGTATTATCAAATTTATTTTAGTATTTGAAATTTAGTGAATTTGATAACTTATAATATAATAATAATAAAACATAAACCAAGTGGATGAACATCTTTTCTATTATTCTATTTCTCCATTGCCGAAACTAGAGAAAGAAGAAATAGCTTGAGCTTTTGAGACTTTCGGCCCTTGCATGTTTAATTAAGGTATGTAATCAAGTTCGGTTTTTGATAATTTTTACGTTTTTGAGATCGTTGCTTTGAATACTAGCTAGCCCAAGTTAGAATTTTCGAATTTGATGATGTATTCATGAAATGCCATTATTGATAGCTTGATGAAATTGGTGTTTAGTGATGGAAAATAAATATAGGTTGTTAGATTGTTAAGTTTAATTAAGGCATTTTTGGTAGAAATGCCTAAATAGGATTAAATTGTGAAATTTATAAATTCAGGGGTCAAAATGTGAAATAAATGAAATGTATGAGCTTGTAATAAGGCTATGAATATTCGACCCTAAAGAAGTGTGGTCAAATTTTGTGTAATTTGTGTTTTGTGCAAAAAGGACTAAATTGTAAAAAGTGTAAAATATCAGGGGCAAAATGGTAATTTGCCCATTTATGTGTTTTTGGACCAAATTCAACGGAATTATATTTTATTTAGCTAAATTTGAAATTTATTAGATCAAGAACAAAAAGGATCGGGATTGGATCGGGGAAAGGCAAAGTTAGTTGAATAGTCGAGAAACGCAATTCGTCGATATTCGAGGTAAGTTTTTAAGCAATCGAGTTGAATTGAATTTATTTATAATGATGTACATGAGTTTAATGGAAGTATATATATATATATATTATTGATATTGCCGAATGTGATAATGATTTGGGAGATGAATGAGTTAATACGAAAATATATATATATATATATATATATATGGTTGAGGTTAAGTTTATGTGTATATGTATGAATGAGGAGCAAGTT
Organism: Gossypium sturtianum; assembly: GCA_025698515.1. NCBI lineage: Eukaryota > Viridiplantae > Streptophyta > Magnoliopsida > Malvales > Malvaceae > Gossypium > Gossypium sturtianum. The sequence goes on from CM046952.1 coordinate 44,171,461, forward strand.
TGAGAGATGCACTAATGTGCAAATTTAACACTGAGCACTATGTGTGCGAAATCAGTCATTTAGTACTAAGTGTGCGAAATCGGTTAATGAGCACTAAGTGTGCGAATTGAACTTCCGAGCACTAAGTGTGCAAAATTGGTTAATGAGCACTAAGTGTGCGAGTAAATTTAAAGCTCCAAGATTGAATTTGGTAAGTTTTGAAACTATGAGATGTCATTATTTGAAATCAAGTGTAGGTGGTTAATTGTGGATTGGATGGAATATTTCTTTTAAATGTATAGTTTGGATGATATAAGTTTATATGGGAAAATGTTTACAAAATCATATTGATTGTTATATGAATTACAAAATGTAATTCGGCCATGTGGAATTTTGTATAAGGTGTTTGTTTGATTAGTTTTGATCTTGAATATGTGAACAATGCATGATGATGAAATAATATATTGGATTCGACTATGAATTTGAGAAATAAGAAATGTTCTGCGGTTGTATAGTAAATGAGTATTTGATGAATCCTTGTCTATAATATTTTTCTTTAAAAATCATGTTTAAGAGAATAATCGATAGATTTTTTTTAAATTGCTTAAAACTTACTAAGCTGTTAAAGCTTACTTGTTGTTTTGATTACTCTTGTGATTTAGATTTTTGGGTGATCGTTACGTGCTCGGGGATCGTCGGAGAAGCTCGTCACACTATCATCAATATTTTGGTACTTTTTGAAGTTGAACTTAAAGTTTATGGCATGTATAGGCTATGTTACCCTTTGAGTTCATTATGAATGTGATGTATATAAATGCCAAGCGAAAATGGCGAACTTGATAAGTAAGTCTATAATATTTTGTTTGTGTTTTATGCTTGTAATGGTTGAATATGAAAGAGTGAAGTTGATGGTGGGTTGAATATTAGATTCATGATGATTTGATATGTTCAATATGAGTGTTTGGAATTGGCTCTTTTTAATGTAGTTAAGTATGCTTATAATATAGGTTTGAACGATTGATATTATAGGTGCGAATCAAGATGGAAATGTATGAATTTCTGAAGGCTAAACTTGTTAGCCGAATATTGGATTAATGAATTTGGTTGTGTATATGAAATTTTAGCATGGTGCATAGCATATGAAATTGGCACGTTCATTTGGATTATTGAAATTAGAAAATGGTTAAGGTTAATCAAGTGGGCAATGCATGAATCGGTAAAATTTTCAATTTGAGATTATGTCCTTTAGATATGTTTGTATGTACTTGTTTATATTGCCCATTTTGCCGTGTGGAATATTTCAGATTTAGTTAATTTGTTATGAACATGATTCGATTATGGTTTATTATGGGTTCATTTATAATGTATAATTTGATTTATGAATAGGTTTGAAAGTGGTGCATGATGTGTAATTATATTTGACTAGTGATGAGTAAAACCAATAGATATACCTATGACATGTTTAATGGTAGTTTGTTATTTAAATGTTGAATGATTGATTTCAAAATGTGATATATAAAAAATGTGGTGGTAAAATTCGGCCTTAGTAAATGGTTCATTTTGATAAGCAAGTGAGTTGGTTGCAATATTATTTGCCTATTTGTGATCGAATATGTAAATTTATTATTATTGATATGTTTAAATTTTAAAAGCATCACTTGTTTATATACTTTAAGTAGTAAAGCATGATTGAGATTTAGCTGGTTAAGTGAAGTAAATATCTGTCATGATCTGTGCTATGTCCGGTAATGCCTTGTAACCCTAATCCGGCGATGGATACGGGTTAGGGGTGTTACATTCTGGGTATGGATTGGTTGTCAATGCATGATGCTATTGTGAACTGTAAAAGAAAGACTATTGATTTGAGATGTCCGAATGATGAAATAGTTCGGGTTGAGTCTAATGATTCAAATGGTTTGCCTGCTGTGATATCTGTGTTGAAAGCTCAAAATTATCTGAAAAAGGGATATGAAGCATACTTTTCTTATGTGATTGACTTAAAAGTATCTGAAAAGAATGTTGAATCAGTGTCTATTGTCTGTGAGTTCCCTGATGTATTTCCTGAAGAACTACCGGGATTACCTCCGATATGCGAAGTTGAATTTGGTATTGAACTATTTCCTGGTACAACCCCTATTTCGATAGCTCCGTACAGAATGGCACGAACGGAGTTAAAAGAGTTAAAGTCGCAGTTGCAAGAGTTGACTGATAAAGGATTTGCAAGACCGAGTTTCTCACCTTGGGGTGCTCCCATTCTGTTTGTGAAAAAGAAAGATGGCACGATGAGAATGTGCATTGACTATCATCAGTTGAACAAAGTAACCATAAAGAACAAATATCCGTTGCCCAGGATTGACGATTTGTTTGACCAGCTAAAAGTAGCCACTGTATTTTCAAAGATAGATCTGAGATCGGGTTATTACCAGTTGAGAGTAAAAGACTCAGACATTCCGAAAACTGCTTTCAGAACGAGGTACGGGCATTACGAGTTTTTAGTTATGCCTTTCGGACTAACGAATGCTCCTGCTATTTTATGGACCTGATGAATAGAATTTTCAGACAATACCTAGATCGATTTGTTGTTGTATTCATTGACGACATTTTGATTTATTCACGGGATGAAACTGAACATGCCGAACATCTGAGAATTGTGTTGCAAACTCTGCGAGTAAAGCAATTGTATGCGAAATTCAGTAAATGTGAATTCTGGTTACGTGAAGTTAGTTTTCTGGGGCATATTGTGTCAGCATCAGGAATACGAGTTGATCCGAGCAAGATTTCTGCTATTCTGGAATGGAAACCTCCGAAAAATGTGTCCGAAGTCCGTAGGTTTCTGGGACTCGCTGGTTATTATCGTCGGTTTGTAAAAGGATTCTCGATGATAGCTACTCCATTAACTAGATTGCTTCAGAAAGATGTGAGGTATGAATGGTCCGATAAATGTCAGAAAAGTTTTGATCGATTGAAAACTCTTTTGACTGAAGCTCCAGTTTTAGTACAGCCAGAATCAGGCAAAGAGTTTGTAATTTACAGTGATGCTTCGTTGAATGGTCTGGGATGCGTATTGATGCAAGAAGGCAAAGTTATAGCTTATGCCTCGAGACAACTAAAGCCGTATGAAAAGAATTATCCGACACACGACCTTGAGCTAGCTGCGATTGTATTCGCATTAAAGATTTGGCGACATTATCTGTTTGGTGAAAAATGCCATGTGTTTTCAGATCATAAAAGTTTGAAATATCTGATGACTCAGAAAGATTTGAATCTACGACAGAGAAGATGGTTAGAACTGTTAAAAGACTATGAGCTTGTGATAGATTATCACCCGGGTAAAGCAAATGTTGTAGCTGATGCACTGAGTCAGAAATCACTGTTTGCATTGTGTTCAATGAATGCCCATTTAGATTTGTCTGATGATAGTTCAGTGTTAGCTGAATTGAAAGTGAAACCGTTGTTTTTACAACAGATATGTGATGCTCAGAAAGTGGATAATGAAATGCTAGCGAAACGAGCTCAGTGTGATTTAAACTCTGTGTAACACCCCTAAACTGTATCCGTCACCGGACTAGGGTTAAAGGCGTTACCAGACAGATTGGAAACATTTACAGAAATGTCATACAATCGCATATCAACCTCACACATAATGTCCCTTTAGTACGGTCAACGAGACCCAAAACATGCTTATAAACCAGGTTGGGACTAAACCGAATCACATACAGACTTTCTCAGAAATTTAAAACTTTTCAAAGATTCAGGGGTTACACGCCCGTGTGGGTAGGCCGTGTGCTTCCCATGGCTACTAGACACCCCCGTGTATCCATCCCATGGTCGAATCTGACTTTACATCCACGGCCACCAAGTACGCTCGTGTACCTTGGCCGTGGTCAAATTTGACTTGGCTCCACGGCTACCAAGCACGCCCGTGTACTTTGGCCGTGGTTGATCCTATTGAAACCACACGGCTACTAGGCACGTCCGTGTACCAAGGCCGTGTACTCTTATGCTAGCTACTGCCTTTGTCCCACGGTCACTAGGCACGCCCGTGTGCCACAACCGTGTGGCAAAATAGGCCATTTGCAAGGCCAAAATGCCACCCATTTGGGTCATACCTACAAGCAAAATCATCAAGATATCTCATGCCTATTTAGCAACCAAAAACTTGACCGTTTCATGCATCAACTAACCATACCAAAACATACTTTACATATCACATTCATTCAAGCAAATTCTTAACCCATAGCTAGCCAAATCACATGACTAAATTCATGTAACAAACTTATATCAAATACTAGCCTATACATGCCATATCTAACTATATACATTTCCAAAGTGTACCAAAATAAGTTTAGTAGTGTGATGACGATCCTTGACAGTCCCGAGCCTTCAGTAGCTTTGACGACCTATAAAACCGAGAAAACACACACACAGAGTAAGCTTTCCAAAAGCTTAGTAAGTCATAATACAAACAAACTTAGCATGGAAGGCATATATGCATATAAGTACATTGGCACATCTTAATGACTTAGTAAACTATCACATATATACTTTGGTCCACATACTTGGCCATATTTGTCACATTCATCAATTCAATAGTATTATATAAACATAGCTCTTTCATGCTTACTTTCACACATCATATTGTTATTCCAATATACATAATCATCATAGTAAGATCACATAGGTACTTACCTTATATACACACTTAGTGTATAAATCAACGTACCTGAAACGAATATACTATTCACTTAGCCATTCGTATCACAGACTTGCCTGTTGAACCATTAGGAACCTAATAGGATACTCAGAAAGCTCGGAATAGTTGTACAATGCCAACGTCCCAGACGAGGTCTTACATGCACTCAGATATTGATGCCACTGTCCCAGACAGGGTCTTAAACGAATCAAAATGATGCCGATGTCCCAGACATGGTCTTACACGTACAGATCATATCGAAGCCAACGTCCCAGACGTGGTCTTACACATAGAGATCATATCGAAGCCAACGTCCCAGACGTGGTCTTTCACGTAGAGATCATATCGATGCCAACTCCCAGACGTGGTCTTACACGAAATCTCAAATCAATGCTGACGTTCCAGACGTGGTCTTACATGATAAGATAGAACAGATACCTATGTATTCCTAAGTTCATACGGGACTTCTCAGACTTATCACTATATCAACCTTATCTCGGAATTCATAAACATAGCATCTCATAAGCATTCATTATCATCAATAGTTATATAAATATGCTCAATTTAATACAATCACATTTATTTGCAATACGACTTACCTCGAGTTCGGTTTAACAAAAACGGAAACGGCTACTCAATTACTTTCGCTTTCCCGCGGTCTAAGTCCGTTTTCCTCGATTCTTGAGCTATACATATTCAGAATTAACTCTTTTATTCACTAATTCATTCAATTCAGTCCAAGGACACACATTTAGGGCCATTTGCAAATTAACCCTCATATTTGCACAATTTATCAATTTAGTCTATTTTTCTCAAAACATCAAATACACAGATTCATCACATACACATGCTTAGCCGAATGCATATATATAACATACAAGCCCATATTTTCCATCAAATTTGCAATTTAGTCCTTCAAATTACTATTTTCTCAATTTAGCCCTAATTAGCTAAATTCATCAAAATTTCAAGAACAAAGTATGTTCATCTAGCTCAAATCTTTCATTTAACACCATAAATCATCACAAAGCTCAACATAACATCAATGGAATTTCTCATGAACAACATCAATTCATCAAATTGAGACATGGGCTTGATAGTAAACTAAGCAACAATCTCAAAAACATAAAAATCATCAAAATCCAACTCGAAATCATACCTTAATTGAGCTTAGTAGTGGCTGAAAATAAAAAGAGTTAAACCCTTTCTTCTTTCTCTAATATTCGGTCATAAAAACAAAGATGAGCATGGCTTTTTCAATTGATTTTTATTTAATATCCTTTGTTTTATCAAATTACCTATTTAACCATTTAATAAACATTTAAAACAATTATACATTAAGGGCATATTAGTCCTTTGTCCAACCACTATCTAAATATTGGCTTATTTCCCATATAAGGCCACCACCTTTAGAAGCCACAAAAAATAGGTGCTTTGACATATAACATGCAAATTTCACATTTAATGCAATTCAATCCTTTTGTCAAATTAAACACACAGACAGACAAATTAACTTACGAAAATTTAACACATGCTTAATCACTTATTAACGACACAGAAAATAATATTAAAATATTATACAGACTCAGATTTGTGGTCCCAAAACCACTGTTTCGACTAGGGTACAAACCGGACTGTTACACTCTGATTCTGAATTCTGAGTTGATGTTGATGATTGCTTGAGGTTCTGAGATCGAATTTGTGTTCCGAGAAACCCAGAGTTGATTTAGTTGATTTTAAATGAAGCACATAACAGTCGCCTATCTGTTCATCCGGGAAGCACTAAAATGTACCATGATCTAAAGCAACACTCTTGGTGGTCTGGTATGAAAAGAGATATTTCTGAATTTGTCTCGGAATGTTTAGTCTGTCAGCAAGTGAAAGCTGAACATCAAGTTCTGTTTGGGTTGCTACAACCGATTCTGATTCTCGAGTGGAAATGGGATAGAGTGACAATGGATTTTGTTTCTAGATTACCTTTGACTCCGAGAAAGAAAGATGCAATTTGGGTTATAGTTGATCGTTTGACGAAATCCGCCCATTTTATTCCGGTACGATCTAATTTCTCACTTGAAAAGTTAGCTGAACTTTATATTTCTGAGATTGTGAGATTGCACGGAGTGCCATTTTCTATAGTGTCTGATAGAGATCCGAGATTCACATCGCGGTTCTGGAAGAAATTGCAAGAAGGTTTAGGCATGAAACTTCATTTCAGTACAACTTTTCATCCGCAAATGGATGGTCAATCCGAGCGGATTATTCAGATACTCGAGGGCATGTTGAGATGTTGTATCCTTGAGTTTGATGGTACGTGGGAACCGTACTTACCTTTGATTAAATTAGAATATAATAACAGTTTTCAGTCGAGTATTAAAATGGCATCCTATGAAGCTTTGTACGGACGCAAATGTCAAATACCTCTGTATTGGACTGAGCTCAGTGAAAATAAGGTACACGGGGTTGATCTGATAAAAGACACTGAACAGAAAGTGAAAGTAATCCGTGATAGTCTGAAAACAGCGTCTGATCGCCAGAAATCTTATGCAGACTTGAAAAGAAAAGATATTGAATTTGAGATCGGTGACAAAGTATTTTTAAAAGTATCTCCGTGGAAGAAAGTAATCCGATTCGAACGTAAAGGCAAGTTGAGTCCGAGGTTCATCGGGCCATATGAGATTATTGAACGTGTTGGGCCAGTTGCGTACAGATTGTTGTTGCCACCTGAGCTAGAAAAGATTCATAATGTATTTCATGTATCGATGCTTAGACGATATAGATTTGATCCGTCACATGTGATTACTCCGTCTGAGATTGAAATTCGATCTGATATGACATACGAAGAAGAATCGATTCGTATCTTAGCTCGTGAAATGAAAGAGTTAAGAAACAAGAAAATTCCGTTAGTGAAAGTGTTGTGGCATCGACACGGAGTGGAAGAGGCTACGTGGGAGCCTAAAGATTCAATGAGACAACAATATCCGAATCTATTTAACGGTAAAATTTTCGGGGACGAAAATCCCTAAGGGGGGAAGAATTGTAACAGTCCGGTTTAGACCCTAGTCGGAACAGTGGTTTTGGGACCACAAATTCGAGTCAGTAAAAGATTGTAATATTATTTTCTGTGCCTTTAATATGTGATTAAGCATGTGTTAAAGTTCCGTAAGTTAATTTGTCCGTCTGTGTGCTTAATTTGATAAAAGAATTAAATTGCATTAAATGCAAAACTAGCATGATATTTGTAAAAGTGTTTATTTGATGTGGCTTTTTAAGGTGGAGACCTTATGTTGTTATTAACCCATTCATAAGATAATGGATGGTTAAATGACATAATGACCATAGTGTTATTTTGTCTTATATGATATATGGAGGGGTAAATTAGTAATTTGATAAATAAAAGATGATTAAACAAAAACCAAGGCTAAAATGCTATCATCTTTTATGTTTCACCACCGAAAATCAAAGAAGAAAAGAAAGGGTTTGAATGCTTCTAATATTCGGCTAGCTTGTGGCCAAAATTAAAGTATGTTTTGACTTTGATTTTTGATGATTTTTATGTTTTTGAGATTGTTGCTTAGTCTACTATCAAGCCTATGTTGTAATTTGAAGAATTAATGATGTTTATAAGATGTGCCATTGATGAAATGGTGAGCTTTGTGATGAGTATTTGGTGTTAAATGAAAGATATGTGTTTAATGAACATGTTTTGTTCTTGAATTTTTGGTGAATTTAGCTAATTAGGGCTAAATTGTGAAAATAGTATTTTGAAGGGCTAATTTGTGAAATAAATGAAATGTTTGGACTTGTATGAGATACATGAGCATTTAGCTAAGCATGGGTATATGGTAATTTTGTGTATTTGGTGAATTTTGTGATTTTGCGAAATAGGGACTAAATTGTCCAAATGTGATAATGTGAGGGTTAATTTGTAAATTGCCCTAAATATGTGTTTTGGATTGAATTGAATAAGTTGATGAATAAAAAGGTTAAATTTGAAAATGTATAGATCAAGAACCGAAGAACACAGACTTAGATCGTGGGAAATCGAAAGTAATCGAGTAGCCGTATCCGTTTTCATTAAACTGAAATTGAGGTAAGTCAATATACAAATAAATGTATTTGAATTGACTTAATTGTGCATATATGAAATTTGAATTGCTATGAATATACTCGAGATGAGATATATGTGAAATCTGAGAATTGGTATCGACTAAATAGTGATGTCCGAGAAACCCCGTCTGAACCTAGGAATAGATAGGATAGTATATGTCATGACATAGGTGTTCGATACGTGATATCATGTAAGACCACGTCTGGGACATTGGCATTGATTCAAGATTTCATGTAAGACCACGTCTGGGGCGTTGGCATTGATATGAGATTTACGTGTAAGACCATGTCTGGGACATTGGCATCGTATTAATTCGTGTAAGACCCTGTCTGGGACAGTGGCATCGATATTTTGGTTACATATAAGACCACGTCTGGGACGTTGGCATTGTACGACTATTCCGAGCACTCTGAGTATCCTATTTAGTTCCGAACGGTTCAACGGGCAAGTCCGAGAAATGAACGACTCTGTGAGTTGTACATCTGTTTCAGGTACGTTGATACGTATGCTTTGTATAAGCATGAAAGGTGAGTAAATATGTGCATTGATGAAAAGAAACATTTGAGATATATGTGTGTTTGAGATATGAGCAAATGAGATATTTGTGATATGGTGAATTGGTAAGCAATGGCCAATCAAGTGAGCCAAAGAGATTATTTATGTGCTTGTAAAGATGATATGTTAATGAATTCAAATGGCTATGCTTATGAATGATTTATGCTAAGTTTATTTGTATATGGCTTACTAAGCTTTTGGAAAGCTTACTCTCTGTGTGTGTTTGTTCTGTTTTATAGATCGTCAAAGCTACGTGAGGCTCGGGGACCGTTGAGGATCATCACCACACTATCAAACTCAACTTTAGGACTTTTGAATGTGTAAATAGTTAAATATGGCATGTATAGGCTAGTTATTTTTGGTACATGTTTGAGAAGTGTAAATAGCCATGTGATTTTGCTAGATAAATGTTGGTAATATGCATGAGTGAATATGATATATGATGCATGATTTGGTATGGCTTGATAGCAAATGAAATGGTCAAGGCTATGGTAAGCATATGAATGCATTATGAGTATGTATGTTTGATCAATGAAATGGTAATATGAAAGGTAAAATGTGGATGTATCATGCTTGGTTATATAAGTGTTTTGGTTGTGCAAATTGATATACAAATTGGCATGATTAGAAATGAGATTCTATGTGAAGATTTGTTGATTATTTGACATGTCTTTGGATGTTAATTGTGCATAAAATGAGTTGGTATATTGCTTGTAGGTATGACCCAAGTGTGTGTGGCATTTTGACCTTGCAATTGGTCTATTTTGCACACACGACCATGGAACACGGGCGTGCCTTGTGGTCGTGTAAGCAAGCCAGTAGCTAGCCTCATTTTACACGGCCATGGTACACGGGCGTGTCTGGTGGCCGTATGGATAAGTCAGTATACATGCTCTGTTTTGGCACGGCAGGACACATGGGTGTGTCTGGTAGTCGTGGAAGGTACACGGCCTGCCCACACGGGCATGTGACCTCTGTAACTTAGAAAAGTTTCTAAATTTTTGAGAAATTCCATATGTGTTCGGTTCAGTCCCGACCCTATTCGAAAGCATGATTATGGTCTCGTTGACCTATAAAAGGGACACTTTGATTGTGATTGATGGTTTGTAATATGAAATGTCTGTAAAAGTTTTCGAAATATTCGGTAATGCCTTTAACCCTAATCTGGCGGCGGATACGAGTTAGGGGTGTTACATAATTTGTGGTTAAAGTTTCAAACCCCCTGGGCCAGTGTGTTATGGTGAATAAAGTTTGTAAGAACTATCCATTGATGGTAAAAGGATATTGCTTTTTGGCTGACTTGATGTTATTGCCATTTGATGAATTTGATGTGATTTTGGGAATGGATTGGTTAACCTGATATGATTCGGTGGTAAATTGTAAGCAGAAATATATTGTATTGAAATGTGAGAATGATGAATTGCTTCGTGTTGAATCTGATAAACAAGATGGATTACCGAATGTGATTTCAGCAATAACGGCACAGAAATATGTCCGAAAGGGTTATGATGCTTACCTTGCATATGTGTTGGATACTAAAGTGTCTGAGTCAAAGATTCAATCAGTACCAATTGTATGTGAATTTCTTGATGTATTCCCAGAAGAATTACCTGGTTTACCACCGGATAGAGAAGTGGAATTCTCTATAGATCTCGTTCCGGGAACGACACCGATATCTATAGCACCTTACAGAATGGATCCTACAAAATTGAAAGAGCTGAAGGTACAATTACATGAGTTGATTGGCAGAGGTTTTGTTCGAGCTAGTTTCTCACCTTAGAGTGCACCGGTCCTATTTGTAAAAAAAGAAGGATGGATCATTGAGGCTGTGTATTGATTACAGACAGCTCAACAAAGTCACAATAAAAAATAAGTATCCATTGTCTCGTATTGATGACTTATTTGACCAGTTGAAATGTGCCACTGTATTCTCGAAGATTGATCTCCGTTCTGGCTATTATCAATTACGGGTAAAAGAATCTGATGTGCCTAAGACAGCTTTTAGAACTAGGTATGGACACTATGATTTTCTTGTGATGCCATTCGGTTTAACAAATGCACCTGCAGTGTTTATGGATTTGATGAACAGAATTTTCAGCCCGTATTTAGATAGGTTTGTGGTGGTCTTTATAGATGATATTTTGGTCTATTCTCGAGATTAAAATGAACATGCTGAGCATTTGAGAATAGTGTTACAAACCTTGCGAGAGAAACAACTGTTCTCCAAATTCAGTAAATGTGAATTTTGGCTATGGGAAGTTAGTTTTCTTAGGCATATAGTATCTGCTGAAGGTGTCATAGTAGACTCGAATAAAATTTTAGCCATTGTTAATTGGAATCCACCGAGGAATGTGTCTGAAGTCTGAAGTTTTTTGGGACTAGCTGGTTATTATCGGAGATTCGTAAAAAAGTTATGATAGCTTCTCCGATGACTCGTTTACTATAAAAAGATATAAAGTTCGAGTGGACTGATAAATGCCAGCAGAGTTTTGACAGATTAAAAGCTTTATTGACAGAAGCACCTGTGTTACTCTAGCCTGAATCAGGTAAGGAATTTACAGTTTACAGTGATGCGTCATTGAATGGCTTAGGTTGTGTATTGATGTAAGATGGTAAAGTAGTAGCCTATGCTTCACGACAGCTAAAGCCATATGAAAAGAACTACCCGACACATGATCTTGAATTGGCGGCTATAGTGTTTGCATTGAAAATCTGGGGCATTACTTATTTGGTGAAAAATGTCACATATTCACTGATCATAAAAGTTTGAAATATTTGATGTCACAGAAAGATTTGAATTTGAGACAGCGCAGATGGCTTGAGTTATTGAAATATTATGATCTTGTTATTGACTACCATCCGGGGAAAGCCAACGTAGTGGCAGATGCTTTAAGCAGAAAATCTCTGTATACTTTCCGAGCAATGAATACCCAATTGTCGTTGTCTGATGATGGTTCGATCATAGCTGAGTTAAAATCTAGACCAATGTTTTTGCAACATATTTTTGAAGCTTAGAAAAATGATAGTAAGTTACAAGCAAAACATATACAAAGCGAGTTGACTCCTGACTCAGAATTTCAGATAGGGACTCATGGTTGTTTGTTATTCAGAGGCAGAGTATGTGTGCCAAAAAATTCAGAATTAATACAGAAGATTTTGAATGAAGCTCATAATGGTAACATGTCTATGCATCCTGGTAGTAATAAAATGTATAATGATCTAAAAAAGATGTACTGGTGGCCGGGAATGAAACGGGATATTTCTGAGTTTGTATCTAAATGTTTGATATGTCAGCAAGTAAAAGCTGAACATCAGTTACCTTCTGGACTATTACAGCTAGTTACGGTACAGGAGTGGAAATGGGAAAGAATTACTATGGACTTTGCATCGGGATTACCCCTGTCTCTAAAGAAGAAAGATGCCATTTGGGTAAATGTTGATTGGTTGACAAAGTCCGCATACTTTATTCCAGTACGTATGGATTATTCTTTGGATAGATTGGCTGAGTTATATGTTTCTGAGATTGTTAGATTGCATGGAGTGCCTGTCTATCATTTCAGATAGAGATCCTCGGTTTACATCTCGATTCTGGAGCAAGTTGCAAGAAGCTCTAGGTACTCAGTTACACTTTAGATTGCATTTCATCCCCAAACAAATGGTCAATCTGAACTGGTAATACAAATCTTGGAAGATATGCTTCGGTGCTGTGTACTTGAGTTTGAAGGTAATTGGGAAAGGTATTTGCCTTTTGTTGAATTTGCTTATAATAACAATTATCAGTCTAGTATTAAAATGGCACCGTATGAAGCCTTGTATGGTTGCATATGTAGGACTCCATTATACTGGACAGAACTCAGTGAGAAAAAGTTACATGGAGTTGACCTGGTCTGAGAGACTGAGGAAAAAGTGAAGGTAATTCGAGATAGCTTGAAAGCAGCCTCGGATCGGCAAAAGTCTTATGCTGATTTAAAAAGAAAAGAGATAGAATTTCAGGTTGGTGACAAAGTATTCTTGAAAGTGTCGCCTTGGAAGAAAGTACTCCGGTTTTTTTGTAAAGTGAAATTGAGTCCGCGGTTCATTGGACCATATGAGATTACAGAAAGAATTGGACCGGTTGCATATCGGTTAGCTTTACCACCAAAGCTTGATAGGATTCATAATTTTTTTCATGTGTCTATGCTACGGCGGTATCGATCTGACCCTTCACATGTTACCTCTCTGACAGAGGTAGAGATTCAACCTGATATGACATATGGTGAAGAACCAATCAAAATCTTAGCTCGGGAAACAAAAGAGTTAAGACATAAAAATGTAGCTTTGGTAAAAGTTCTTTGGCAACGACACTGTATAGAAGAGGCTACCTGGGAGCCGGAGGAAACTGAGGAAGCAATACCCGAATTATTTTACTGGTAAGATTTTCGAGGACGAAAATCCCTAAAGGGGGGAGAGTTGTAACAGCCTATTTTTCAGTGAAATTGGAACAGTGGTTTCGGGATCACAGATTTGACCCGAAATATAATTTATTTTTATTTTATTATATGGTCCATAATATGATAGACGTGACATGTGAAAATTTTGACATGAAAATTTTATCGATTTAGTGCCTAATTATGAGAAGGACTAAATCGCATAAAATGTGAAAGTTGAATTCTAGTAGCTATAAGGATCAAATAGCTATGGAATTCAAAACTAGATGTCCTTATATGGTAATTAGACCATTAAGAAAAGTATGTAGATTTTTCATGGTGACTCATCCATGAAATTATAGAAAAAGGTTAAGGACTAAATTGGAAATAGCAAAAATTTAATTAATTAAAAGATGATAAAAGAAAATATCATCTTATTATTGTCATCTTCAACCTAAAATTCTATGGAAACCCTAGGAGAGAGAGGAGAAACTTTAATTGGGTAAGTTTTCTTGTCCCGTTTTTAGTAATTTTAATATTTTTAGAATCGGGATAGCTTAATCTCCCTATTTGGGGGATTAAGTTGAAAAGTTATCAAATTATGAAAATGGTTCATGGATGTATTATGCTGGAAATTAGAAATTTATGGTAGAAAATGAAAGATTATTGATAGCTAAACAACTTTTACAAAGTGATTTTTGATGAAAACATGATTTAGGGATTAAAATGAAAAGTTGTAAAATTTGATGAAAAATTCTAAAATTTTATGAATACATGTGCTGGAAAATTTGTAATGGGGCTTTGTTTAGGCTTGGAATAGAGAGTAATTTGCACAAGTTTCATTTTTCGGGCCTAGGGACAAAATCAGAATTTATGGAAAAGTTAGGGGCAAAATGGTAATTTTGCCTAGGACGTAAATTGAGTCCATTTAAATATGAAATGTATGAAATTGATGGTTAAATTCGTTCATATATATCCAGACAACACTAATTCGAGGTTAGATCAAGGAAAAGAAAAGGTTTCGGATTAGTAGATTTCTAACGCAAACAAGTGTCGAGGTAAGTTCGTGTAACTTAATCGGGCATGTAATTATGTTGTGTTGTATGTAATGTGATTTATGTTGATGTGCTTACTTGTATACTATGATGGAAAATTGATATATGCTTAAAATGTGAAAAAGGGTTAAGTCCCGATTGAATATTGGATTCCGATAATTATATGCGCTTACCCGAAATTAATAAGGGCCTACATTTGTTGCGGATGGGGTTTAGCTCGGACGAGTAATCCCATTGACTTGTTATAGAAAGGATTTAACCCGAACGGTTAATCTCGATATAATACCTCTCGAGCATACGTTATGATTAGGGTTTAGCCTGGACTGGTAATCCTAATCGAGCTCCTCTGAGCTTACGTTATGTAAAGGATTTAGCCTGGACTGGTAATCCTGTTATACGATATGTGGCTCGAGAGAGTGTTTCTTGGTTAAGTGCCCTATTGGGTACCTTTGAATAAGAAATTGATGGATTATTGAATCGTACACTTCGAGTGTACTACTTAAGCATCCATCGGAATTCAATGATTCGACGGACATAAAACTCCTAACATGGCATGAAAATCTTGAGATGATATGATAATGACTCGAAAGAATAATGCTTGATGAGCTCATCTATGTTACTTGATTGATATGAAGATTTTGGTGACTAACATGTTTGATTGAATGTATGTGATTAGGCAATTTAGCCAAATGGATGGAAACATAACATTGTATGCCTAGATTTTTAATAAGTAAGATTGGTAAGTTTAGTTTCCGTTATATGAACTTACTAAGCATGTAATGCTTACTCCGTTTATTTTTCCCCTATTTTATAGTGGTCAGAAGCTCGCGAGGGTTAGAGATCATTGGAGCATCGTCATACTACCAACTAGCATTTTGGGTATATTTAATGAAGTCATTTTGGGTATAATGGCATGTATAGGACAACTTGGCCAATAGTGGCTTGAAATGTTATTTTGTAACCTAGCCATTGGAATGGCTAGTAATGGTTCATTTTGGTATGACTAAGTAGATTATTATGATATATTCATATACATGTGTTATGTTAAGAATACGTGATCAATGTTGTGAATGCCTAAGATGTTCCAAGGTAAGTCTATAAACACTTATGCATGTAGTGATATGCCATGTTGAATGATAGAAATTGCCCAATTTGAATGCTTGAATTGGTTGGTATTGGATGTGTGTTTCAAGTACAGGTATTGGGTGAAATTTTGGGTAAGAAATGAAGCTAGAAATGGCTTCATTTTGTCCACATGGGCAGACACACGGGCGTGTGTCTAGACCGTGTGTGACACACGACCTGGTAACACGGGCATGTAGTCAGGCCGTGTGTCCCCTGCACCTTAATTTTGAGAAACAGAATGCTCAGAATTGGGCACACAGGCAGAGACACGGGCGTGTGTCTCAGCCATGTGTGCCACAAAGCCTATAACATGGGCGTGTGTCTTGGCCGTGTGAAACTTGCACCTAATTCGAATGAATTTAATTAACCACACGGCCTAGCACACGGGTGTGTGGCATGGCCGTGTGGCACAAGTCAGAGAGCACCCTAAATTGAACACGGCCTGTAGCACGGGCGTGTTCCAGGGTCACATGGGCGTGTCCCTTGGACCACACAGGCGTGTGAGTCCTGCACCTTAGAAAAATTTTGTAATTTTACGAAAAATTCTTAGAGGTTCTGATTAAGTCCCGATTTGATTCTAATGCTTGTATTGGGCCTTGAGGGCCCGATCAAGGGACATTATGGATGATCTCGGTAAATGAATAGTAAATTTTCGTAGTTTAATAGAAAAATGTTTTGAATGTTTTGGTAATGCTCTGAAACCCTGTTTCGACGACGGGTACGGGTTAGGGGTGTTACATCGATGAAGTGTTTCATGATGAGCTCATCTATGCTTATTTGATATACATGAGACTTATGTAACTAACTTGTTTGATTGAGTGTATGTGTTTAGGCAATTTGCCAAGTTGATCGAAAACATGTTATTGTATGCTTAATTTTAATAAATGAGATTGGTAAGTTTAATTCCTGTTATACAAACTTACTAAGCATATAATGCTTACTAGGTTTTATTTTCTCTGTTTTATAGTGCTCAAAAGCTCGCGAAGTTTGGAGATCGGTCGGAGCGTCATCACACTATCCACCAGCTTATTTTGGTATAAATAGAGATCTTGTTTTGGTATAATGGCATGTATAGGCTACTTTGTCATTGTTGGCATGTAAATGGTTGATTGTATTCTAGACATTGGAATGACTAGTAATGATATGTTTTGGTAAAATTATAAGGCTATATCATGATGAATATCCATGTGTTAAGTGTGGTTGATTAAAATTTTGTCAACATGTATGTTCACAAAAAAGGGTAAGATTATAAACAAGAATGTATGTAATGATATACCATGTTAGATGTTAGAATTAACTTGGTTATGATGCTTGAATTGGTTGGTATATGAATGTAAGTTTTGGTGTAGATTATTGGCAAAGTTTGGGTGAGAAATAAAGCTAGAAAATGACTTTATTTTGTCCACACGAGTAGACACACGGGGGTGTGTCTTGACCATGTGTGACACACGGCCTGACACATGGGTGTGTGGATTGGCCGTGTGTCCCCTGCATCTTAAATTTGAGAAACAGAATGCTTGATATTGAGCACATGGGCAGAGACACGGGCATGTGTCTCAGTCGTGTGTGCTACACGGCTTAAGACACGGGCGTGTGTCTTGGCCGTGTGAAAATTGCACCTTAATGTTTTGCAAGTCAGAGAGTTACACGGGCTGGGAACACAGCCGTGTGACCTGTTTCATATACCACACGGCCTAGGACATGGGTGTGTCACTTGGCCGTGTGATCCACATGGCCTACCCACATGGGCTTGTGACCCCTATATATGGGAAAAATTTTGAAATTTCACGAAAAATTCTCTGAGTTTTCGATTTAGTCCCGACTCGATTCTAATACTCATATTGGGACTCGAGGGTCCATTTAAGGAGCATTATGAATAATCTCGAAAAATGAATAGTAATTGACATGTATTATCTATACATGTTTTGAAAACTCCAGTAATGCTCCGTAACCCTGTTTCAGCAACGAACACGGGTTAGGGGTGTTACAAGCCAGGCCGTGTGACAGCCTGTATGTGTCACACAGCCGTGTGACAGCCTGTGTGTGTCATTTTAACACCCCTTACCCGTATTCAACGCTGGAACCAGGTACGAGGCATTACCAGACTTAACATACTTAATCATACAAAATCGGGCTATAAATTTTCATTCCAACTTAAAACTTTTCATTCGTGTTCATAACGTCCCTATTATGGGCCTACAAGACCCGAATCATACATATAGGGTGGTTCAGGACTGAACCGGAAGCTTACGAACACTTAATTTTTTTTTGCTCAAAGCAGGGCCACACGCCCGTGTGGAAAGGAACACGCCCGTGTCTATAGCCCGTGTCCCTCACATGGCCATGACACGCCCGTGTCTTAGCCTGTGTGTGAAAACCTTGGCATTCTATTTATAACGTCAGCAGATATTTATGGTCACACGGCCAAGTCACACGCTCATGTGCTAGGCTGTGTGGCGAATTTAATTCTCGCAATTAATGTGCAGACTTCACACGGCATGGGCATACGCCCATGTCCTGAGGCCGTGTCCTTCACACGGATGAGACACATGGCCGTGTCTCTGCCCGTGTGTTTACTACTGGGCATTCTATTTTGCTAAATTTGGATACAGGGGACACACGGCCTATCAACACGCCCACGGGGCTAACTGTGTGTCACACACGGCCTAGACACACGCCCGTGTGTCTACCCGTGTGGATAAATATATGGCTATTTACCAATTCATTTTCCACCTTGAAAAGCAACCACACTTATATCATTTCCAGCAACACATAGCATAACAATAATGCACCTCTAATATCCGCAATCAAGACATCCCCACCTTAATTTCACACTGCGTTCATCATGCATATACTTCACACATTACTCATTCAATTGCACAAGCTTGCACTTCACGAATTTCATCATCATTGAATAGATATAACTTAACTAGTATTGGCCAATTCCAATGGCCATTTACAAAATGAAATAAGTAACATTAATAGCCAACACATTGGCTAACCACTATGACATATAACAAAATGACCAAGTTCCTATACATGCCATACCGAAAATAATCAAACTTTACTATACCCAAAAGAATAGCTTGATAGTGTGAATCGAGCTCCGACGTCCTTCGATCCCTGAGCTAGCTTGGCGATACTACAAGAAAAGGGGAAAAGAGAGGGAGTAAGCATAAAGCTTAGTAAGTTTGCATGTAATAGATAACAACATAAAATCTTGTAATAACATCCACCTATTACATTATGAATTAACACAAAAGTCTCAATGCAACATTGACATGGCTTACTCATACTCACTTTTACCGACCACATATCACATACCGAAATACACGTAGTAAGATGCCAATGCCATATCCCAGATATGGTCTTACATGGGATCACATGTCGATGCTGATGCCATATCCCAGATATGGTCTTATACGGGATCTCATATCGATGTCAACGCCATATCCCAGATATGGTCTTACACGATATCGTATGTTGATGCCATGTCCCAGACATGATCTTACACGATTTCATACCGAAGCCAGGTCCCAAACGTGGTCTTACACGAAATCACTATTCGATGCCGATGCCATATCCCAAATATTGTCTTACACGGGATCTCAATTCAGTGCCGAGGCCATATCCCAGATACGGTCTTATACGGGACCTTATTAATCTAATGTCGTGACAAGGGTATCCTTTCTATTCCTAAGGTTCAACTGGGACTTCGATATAGTAAAACTTCATCATTTTTTTCTTCGTCGAGACCTCATTAACCAATTTCATAAAAAGAATATACATTTCATGTAATATCAAGCATTTAAATACATAATAACATAATGTTGATTTATTACACACAAACTTACCTCGGTATCAAAATATAGATAGTTGTTCAATTTAGTCCACCACCTTATTCTTTCCTCGGTTTAGGTCCGGACTTCGTGTTTCTTGATCTGTAATGTCAAATTTCACTTATTTAATTATCATATTGACTAAAATAGCCCATGAATCATACTTTGGCAAAAATTATAATTTTCCCTTAAACTTTCACATATTTGCAAAATGGTCCCTAGTCTCGTATGATGAAATGTACTCATTTTCTTGGTTTCCCAAGCCTAGCCGAACCTACCTTAAGCTTATAATAGCTCATATTTTCCTTAAAAACTGATTTTTACTACACATTTTATCACTTTTACAAAATAGGTCCTTTTTAGGTGTTTCCATGAAAAAATCACTTAGAGAAAGATGTTCATCACACCTCAAACTTCTATATTCCTCCATTAAGCATCAAAATACATGCATCACACACATGGGTAAGTTTTTTGAACATGAACTCTAGCTTATGGTTAGAAATAGCTAAATCGAGCTACGAGGATCTCAAAAATGTACAGAACTTTAAAAACGGGGCTAGGATGCACTTACTTTGAGCTTGAAAATGAACAAAACCCTAGCTATGACTTCTCTTCAATTTTCGTCACTTAGGGAAGAAGATGGACACCAATTTTGACTTCTTTTTCCCTTTTTATTAATTTATTAACTAAATGACCAAAATGCCCTTAAGGCCCTTCCTTGAGATTTTTCCCTTCCATGTCCATTTTTGTCCATCATGAGATATAATGGTCTAATTACCAAATAAGGACCTCTAATAAATTTTTTAATGCTATCTCATACTTAAAACTTCTAGAATCTCATATTTTTCATTTTTTGCAATTTAGTCCTAAAAGATAAATTGATCACTAAATCATAAAATTTCTTTATGAAATTTTCACACAACCATGCAAACATGTCATAGACCTCATAAAAACCATAAAACATATATTTTTACTTCGGATTTTTGGTCTCGCAACCACTATTCTGACTAGGCCCTAAATCAGGCTGTTATAGTCACACAACCGTGTGACAGCCCGTGTCTCAGGCCGTGTGCTCCAAAATTTGACCCTAAAATCAAGCCATTTTAAGACCAAAACATACCTATTCAACCATTCCATTTATGCATACATTCAATAGACCAAGCATCATTCCAACACATCAAAACATACCAATTCAATCAACCTATTTCATCTAACCAATATGCCATTCAAAGACACCACATTTATACCAAACATTTAGTCTCAAAAACAATCAAAAGACCTCTTTTATAAGTCATTATACAATAAAGCATTACACTATAATTATAACCACTTCATTAAACAACTACACATCAAGGAGTTCATCTATGCATTATATATGTATACTTTTTTCCTCAATACAAAACATACCCTAAGCAAAACACAAATCTCACTCATGAACTACATCTGTCAACATTTATAAACCACATATTTATCTATATATACATGCCACTACCCAAATAGATACAAGAACTACCAACTTAGATGTATAGTGTGAGCTAGTTGGTTGATTGTTCCAAAAAGTCAACAACGATTATCTACAAAACAACCCACAAAAATCTGTAAGCTTACTTAACTTAGTAAGGACATAGTATAACATTTAATCTAAATATAATTAGACACAGTTCACATATTATTTGATTATTAAAAGTTTCAATAACATAAATGATGAAATGTTGAGACGATATAATGTTCTTAAAGGTACCATAGTACAATCAGGAGTATGTAATATGCATTCAGGGATACCGAAGTACAAACAAGGGCACGCATGTACATTCACACAATAATTATATATTAACCAAAGAACAATAATATAAAATACAAGTAAAATTCCATTTACATATTGAAATACTATGAACTTACCTCTAAAGCAGTTTCGATTTAAGCACAATGACTACTCCACAATTTTTCCTTTTCCTCAGTTATTGTCTTTTTGAATCAAACCTTGATATGAAGGTAAGCAATGGCTGAACCATTCAAGCTCCAAAAATGGAGAATTCCCTTCTAAATTTTCGGTGGAACTCCCCAAGATGATGATACATAAGTTTGTTTTATTTTCATTAGTTTTATTTTTTTTATTTTACTATTTTACCTTTTATTATAACTTAAAATTTTCAGTAATAAAAGACCATAACCGTCCACTCAATTTCCTTGTAGACTAATTACATTATAAATCCTCTTTCATTTAGAAGTTAGACTATCAAGTCAATACAATTCAATAATCACTCAATATTGCATATTTCACAGTTAAGTCTTTTTTATTTAATTAACCAACTAAATGTTAAAATTTCTTCACCAAAACTTAATACGACCCTAATGTAACTCTATAAACATTGAATAAACCATAAAACACGACTTTACAAATCAAAATTTGTGGTCCCGAAACCACTGTTCTGTTACCATTGAAAAATGAGATATTACATCATGTATATTTAAATCAAAATCCATGTGTCGATAGCCTAAACAACTATAATGCCATACATGCCAAATGAGCCCAAAACCTAAGTCCCATGCCACAGTTCAAATAAAACGATACAGTCCCAAATAGTAGAAACCATAATATAAAGTCTAAAATACTTTTAATAAGTGAAACTATCCGAGTCGAGCCCTCCGGATGCCGTGACCGCGTCCTAACCTGGTGGGTTATATGTAAAGATGAAAATTAAAATGGGGTGAGCTTAAAAAGCTCAGTGTGCCTCCAATCACAAGAAAATCAGTGTGAAATTCATAATTCTTAGAGTAATCACATTTGTGTAGAAATTCACAATTCACAGTATCTGTTTTTAGATTAACACATCACTATAATATTTCAACATTCACAGTTTTGTATGCACATGCTTATGAATGCCAATGCAATTTCAGTCTATTAAAAATGGCCTACCCAACTCCGCTACACACCACACTATGAGTTCCCCAAAACTCATCCAACTTTATACACTAGGTTGTGGATAAACCACTATTGATTTGCAGATAAACTGCCACTTGTTGTGGATGCACAATATAATTGCAGATAAAAGCTACCACTGGATTTGTAAAAATTGTGGGTAAACCACCAGTGTTTTCAGATAAAAACGTTTGCAGATAAACTAAGTGGTTCGTGATTGAACCACATATTTACAAATAAACTGCCACTTGTTGTGGATGCACAACGAATTGTAGATAAAAACTACCACTTGGTTCATAAACAGTCCACACTGTTTATAGATTATTAAATTGCCACTTTTCATCCGTACATATCATCCCACCCCATGAAATGCAGTATGACATGCTTTGTAATAGAACAAATCATCACTAGCAGTGAACATGCTTAACATGTATTCAATTCAACACTAGCAATAAACATGCTTAACATGTATTCAATAGGGTGGTAGCAATATAAACATTAACAGTTTATCTGTTTCACAATGACAGTAGCATGTAAAATTCACTTCTCATACGGTATAGTCATAGCACTATAGTCATTAAAACAGAAATTCTAGAATAACATAATATCAGAGACTTAATTGAGCAAATAAAAACTCTAGAAACAAATTAGGGCATATACACAACCGTGTGAGATGCTATAGGCCGCGTAGAAGGGTTACACGGTCGTGTAACAGACTGTGGCCGTGTGGCAAATGTAAAACTTAACCTACAAGAGAGACACGACCGTGTGACAGGCCGTGTGGAAGGGTTGTGGCTGTGTGGTTCACAAACTAGCCTAGGGTTTGCAAGGCACATGGCCGTGTAGGGGGCCATGTGGTCCACACGCCCATGTAGGAGACCGTGTGGCCCTAATCCTACATATGATTGCCACAAATTTACTTGGGAAAAGACACACACCTTTCACCGAGAGTCCGATCGACGTTTCTCACACCCGATTCTGGTCCAACACATCTAAATCAGGTCCTTCAAATGGCATTTACACATGGATTAATGGATGATTTCAAGATTTGACAAGATTATTGAAAGATTTGAGAGGAACTGCAAAAGATCGAGTAATTGAATTGAAAGATTAACGTGGAATGATGCTATTTTGGAATTACGAGTTCTACTTATCGAAACAAATACACTTACCGAACCTTGATGAAAAGAAACATATGTTATCAATGGCGAAATTAAGAACCGGTAGGAAAAATGATTTGAACGGGGATTTATTTTGCTCGGGAAAGCAAAAATAATTTTCAGCAATAGAATGAAAATATGATGTAAAGAAAGGAAAGAAAAGAAGAGAAAAAATAAAGAGAGGAAGGAAAAATTCTAATGGGATTTGAAAAGAAGCAAAATACTAAGTCTAATTAGGAAAAGATGTAACACCCCTTACCTGTGTCCGACGCCGGAACCGGATACGAGGCATTACCATGCTTGACCTTGCTTGAACATGTAATTACGGGCTATAAAATTGCATTCCAACTTAAAACTTTTCTTTCTTAATCATAACATACATATCATAGGCCTACGAGGCCTTAAACATACATCCGAAAGGTTTCGGAGTTCAACCGGAAACTTTTACACTCTTTGAAAATTTTTGCCTAAATAGGGGCCACACGCCCGTGTTGTCCAAGGGACACACCCGTGTGCCCCTAAGACATGCCCGTGTTCATCACCCATGGTCGACACTGACTTATTTCACACGGTTGAGCACACACCCGTGTCTATAACCCGTGTCCTTCACACGGCCTAGACACGCCCGTGTCTCCTGCCCGTGGAGCTCTCTGTCTATGACGTCATCAAACCCTAATTAGCACACAGCCAGGGCACACGCCCGTGTGCTGGCCCGTGTAACAAATCGTATTTTCGTAAGTTAGTGCAGGGGACACACGACCTACTAACACACCCATGGGGCTAGCCGTGTGTCACACATGGCCTAGACACACGCCCGTGTGTCTATCCGTGTGGACACTTAGAGGCTATTTTCCAAGCCTTTTTGCCACCCTGAGACATAAGCTCATCCATTTCATCACAAGTAGCACATAACATAGAAATAATAAACTAATAAGAATCCTTAAATTATCATTCATTCCACCCGTATTTTACTCAATTACTTGCATGAACATTCATTTCATTTAACTCATCAACTTTATAACATAAACTTGACAACCTTGGCCAATTCGTCATGGCCATTCAAAAAATGAGTGTAAAACATTAATAGCCAACCCTTTGGCCTTTAAATATGACATGACATAAAATAATCAAGTTCTTATACATGCCATGCTCAAAATGGATTAATATTTACTATACCAAAAGAACGGTTGATAGTGTGATCCGAGCTCCGACGGTTGATGATCCCCGAGCTAACTTGGCGAAACTACAAGGAAAAAAGGGAAAAGAGAGGGGTAAGCATATAGCTTAGAAAGTTTGCATGAAATAATATAACAACATAAATGCTCATGGTAATCTCCATTCATCTCTTGGAACAGTATCAACAAAGGTCTCAAGTGCTTAGACATACTTACTCATAATTACTCTTACCCATCACATACCTCATTAGGGTTTCATAACTTGTAATTATACTCATGATACCCGTATCACTTAATCACATAATTTAGCACTTACGCTATCATGAACATAAACTCAATTCATCATTCTTGATATAAATGGAACTCAATACCATTCTTGTATAACTTGGCTCTATATCATTTTTAAATGCTTAGCTATTTTGTCTGTGATTTAATCGGAATATCGGATGATACTCAATCTTATCTTATATATATATATTACAATGCCAATGCCATATCCCAGATATGGTCTTACATGGAATTACCTCTTAGTTCCGATGCCACATCCCAGATATGGTCTTACAGGGGATCTCTTGACTCGATGTCGATGCCATGCCCCAGACATGGTCTTATTCGAGATTGCACATGAATATCATTGCCATATCCTAGACATGGTCTTACACGAGATCTCACTTTGGTGCCAAAGCCATGCCCCAGACACGGTCTTACACGGAACCTTCTTTATTCAATGTCATGTCATTAGTACCCTCTTTGTTCCGAATCTTCAACTTAACATATTCTCACCATTTCCTCATCGAGGCTTTATCATTCGAATTTCATAAAAATGATGTTCATTGTCATGATATTAAGCAATTTCAAACATAGAAACATGATGAAACTTTAACTTCATACAAACTTACCTCGATTCTCAAAATGTGTATTCATGCTCGATTTAGTCTTCGATTTTGTTCTTGCCTCGGTTTCGGTCCGGGATTCGTGTTTCTTGATCTATAATAATAATTTCACTTGTTAGATACACACTCTGACTAAATCGACTCGTAATTCATATTTTAGCAAAATTACAATTTTGCCCCTAAACTTTTACGTAATTACACTTTTCCCCTAGGCTCGTAAAATGATTTTTATACAACTTTCTTGCATTTTAAGCCTAGACGAATCATATTCTCAACTATAACAACATTCAATTTCCACTATTTCACTCATGTATGACCATTTCTACAACTTTTACAATTTGATCCTTTTATGCATTTTTCATGAAAATCACTTAGAAAAACATGTTTATCGTACATTAAACTTTCATATTCTTCCATAAAACATCAAAATACATGCATTTCATACATGGGTAAATTTTTGAACATAAACCCTAGCTCAAAATATAGATAGAAATAGCTAAACCGAGCTACGAGGGTCTTAAAAATACGAAGAACATGAAAAACGGGGCTAGGACGCACTTACTATCAAGCTTGAAAGTTGAAGAAACCCTAGCTATGAATCCTTGAAAATTTCGGCACTAGAGAAAGAAGATGGACAAGATTTTGGCTTATTTTTCCCTTTTAATTCTTTTATTAACCAAATGACAAAAATGCCCTTAATGATACTTTCTTGAGATTTTTCCTTCCCATGTCCATTTTTGTCCATCATAAAATATAATGGTCTAGTTAATAAATAAGGACCTCTAGTAATTTTTATAATTCTATTTCATACTTAAATATTTTAGAATCTCATATTTTCTAATCTTTGCAATTTAGTCCTAATGGACAATTTAATCACTAATTAATAAAATTTCTTCATGAGATTTTCACACAATCATGAAATCACCTCATAAGCCTTATGGAAATCATAAAACTCATATTTCTACTTTGGATTTGTGGTCTCGCACCACTATTCCAACTAGGCCCTAAGTCGGGCTGTTACAATTCTTCCCCCTTAGGGATTTTTGTCCCTGAAAATCTTACCAGCAAAAATGTTTGGATACTGGTTTCTCATAGTCTCTTCAAGTTCCCATGTAGCCTCTTCTACCCATGTCTTTGCCATAATACTTTCACAAGGGCTATACTTTTATTCCTTAAGTGCTTGACTTCCCGAGTTAGAATCTTAACTGGTTCTTCCCCATAAGTTATGTCGGGTTGAATTTCAACCTCTGTCGGTGTAATCACATACGAAGGGTCTGATCGGTAGCATCGCAACATGGACACGTGAAACACATCATGAATCTTCTCTAACTCAGACGGCAAAGCCAACCGATAGGCTACTGGCCCAATCCTCTCGGTGATCTCATATGGCCCGATAAAACACGGACTCAACTTGCCTTTCTGGCCAAATCTAAGAACTTTTCTCCATGGTGACACTTTAAGAATACTCTATCACCGACTGATACTCGATCTCTTTCCTTCTTAAATTTGAGTAAGATTTCTATCTGTCAGAAGCAGCCTTTAAACAATCTCGAATCACCTTTACCTTCTCTTCGGTTTCTCTAATCAAATCAACCCCGTGGATCTAGTTTTCCTTAAGTTCAGTCCAATATAAAGGAGTTCGGAACTTACGCCCATACAAAGCCTCATAAGGCGCCATTTTCAAACTTGACTGAAAACTATTATTGTGGGCAAATTCCACCAATGGTAAGTATTTTTCCCAACTGCCCTGAAACTCTAGAATACAACATCGGAGCATATCTTCAAGCATTTGTATTATCCTCTCCGACTGACCGTCGGTTTGGGGGTGAAAAGCCGTACTAAAACTCAACTTTGTACCCAAGGCCTCTTGCAACTTTTTCCAAAATCTGGACGTGAATCTAGGATCTCTATCTGATATAATAGATAATGGTACTACATGAAGTCTCACAATATCTGAGATATACAAGTTTGCCAACTTATCCAGTGAATAGTCGACACGCACCGGTATGAAATGGGCTGACTTCGTAAGTCTATCGACTACGACCCATACAGCATCTTTCTTGCTCGGTGTCAACGGCAACCCTGTTACAAAACCATGGTAATTCGGTCCCACTTCCACTCAGGCACCATAATAGGTTGAATCAAACCCGAGGGTACTTGATGTTCAACCTTTACTTGCTGACAAATCAAACATCTTGAAACAAACTCAGAAATATCTTTCTTCATACTCGGCCACCAATGCCGTTCCTTTAAATCATTATACATCTTGGTGCTACCCGGATGTACAGTTAAGCATCCATTATGTGCCTCATGTAAAACTTTACGAATGAGCTCACCATTTCTTGGTACACAGACTCAACACCTAATTCACATCAAACACCCATCTGAATCAATCTGGAAATCAGACTCAACACCTGATTCACATTGAACTCTTTTGGCTTGTAAATCGCTATCATCTTTCTGTGCCTCATAAATCTCTTGAAAGAACATTGGTCTAGCCCTCAAATAATCTAGAATGGAACCATCATCTGACAAAGTTACCCGTGTATTCATAGCCCTCAAAGCAAATAGGGATTTCCTACTCAAAGCATCAGTGACTACATTCGCCTTTCCCAGGTGGTAGTCAATAACCAACTTATAATCTTTTATCAACTCTAACCACTTTCGTTGCCTCAAGTTCAATTCCTTTTGAGTCATCAAATACTTTAAACTTTTGTGATCTATGAAAATCTGACATCTTTCACCATACAAATGGTGTCTCCAAATCTTCAGTGCAAAAATAATGGCAGCCAACTCTAAATCATGCGTCGGATAGTTCTTCTTGTGTGGCTTTAACTGTCTGGAGGCATATGCTATCACTTTGCCTTCTTGCATAAGTACACAGCCCAATCCATTTAAGGATGCATCACTGTAAATCACAAATTCTTTTCTTGATTCAGGTTGTACTAGAACTGGAGCCTCTGTCAACATTGCCTTTAGTTTCTTAAAACTTTGTTGGCACTTTTCTGTCCATTCAAACTTTACATCTTTTTGTAATAGTCTTGTCATTGGAGTCGCAATCATAGAAAACCTCTTAACGAATCGCCTATAATAGCCGGCTAGGCCCAAAAAACTTCTAACCTCAGATACATTTTTCGGCGGTTTCCAATCAACAATAGCTGAAATCTTACTTGAGTCAACTCGGACTCCCTCTCCCGAGACAATATGTCCCAGAAATCCAACTTCCTTGAGCCAAAATTCACTTTTGCTGAACTTGGCATACAGCTGATTATCTCGTAAAATCTATAAAACGGTCCTCAAGTGCTCAGCATGCTCATGCTCCTCACGAGAATATATCAGTATGTCATCAATAAAAACCACAACAAGCTTGTCCAAGTATGGCCAAAAAATACGATTCATTAAATCTATAAACACAGCAGAGGCATTAGTTAAACCAAAAGGCATGACTAAGAATTCATAATGCCCATACCTCGTCTGAAATGCAGTTTTAGGCACGTCTGAGTCTTTTACTCTCAACTGGTAGTATCCCGACCTCAAGCCTATCTTGGAGAACACAGTGGCTCCCTTCAATTGATTAAACAAATCGTCAATCTTTAGCAATGGGTACTTGTTCTTCATCGTTACCTTATTAAGTTGTCGGTAATCTATGCACAATCTCATAGAGCCATCTTTCTTTTTCACAAATAGCACTGGAGCACCCCACGGAGAATAACTCGGTCTAGCAAAACCTTTGTCCGTCAACTCTTGCAACTGTGTCTTCAATCCCTTCAACTCAGTTGGGGCTATCCTGTAAGGAGCAATCGATATCGGTACAGTACCGGGAGCTAACTCAATGTTAAATTCAACCTCTCTCACCGGAGGCAATCCTTGCAATTCCTCGAGAAAGACATCTGGGTACTCACATACTATCGGTACTAATTCAATCTTTAATTCAGTTTCTTTGGTATTCATCACAAAGGCAAGATACGCCTCATACCCTTTTCTTACATATCTCTGAGCCGACATGTGAGAGATCACTACCGGCGACCTGTCTTGATCATCTGGTTCAACATGAAGAGTGTCCCCATTTTCACATCTCAACTCAATATATTTCTTTCCACAATTTACTATCACATCATGAGTAGTTAACCAGTCCATACCAAGAATTATATCAAATTCATCAAATGGCAATAGCATAAGATTTGCCTTAAAACAATGATCTCTAATCATCAATGGGCAGTCTTTATATACCTTATCAACTAGCACACTTTTGCCTAAAGGATTAGACACCTTTATCACAAATTCTGTATACTCTACGGGCATACTCATTCTAGATACTAATTTCATGCAAATGTATGAATGGGTAGATCCCGGATCTATTAAAGCAATAACTTTAGTATCATGGACAGAAAATGTACCCGTAATCACATCAGGAGATGATGCTTCTTCGCGAGCGCGAATGTCATAGGTCCTGGCAGGCGCTCTAACCTCAGATCTCGTAGCCTGCTCTCTAAGCGTATTCTTACTACTTGTTCCACTTCCTGGGTTTCTCTGTGGTCTTCCTCTAGCAGTGCCTCCCGGTCTTGCATCTTGAGGCTTTTGTTTTTCATCCACCTCGGGGCAATTTCTAATAAAATGATCTAGAGACCTACACCTGAAAAAAGCCTTTTCATTTGCTCGACATTTGTCGGAATGACGTTTGCCACACTGGGGGCACTCCGGTCTACCCGGTCGGGCATTACCAACACTAGCAACTGATGTGGTCTGGGCTTTAGACCCTGAATACTGTTTGCTCTTGCTTTTTTTTGAAAACCCGGCTGAAGTAGCTGATCGGATAGGAAAATCTCTCGACTTCTTGGACGAGGACTGAAATGACTTACTTCATTGTCTCTTTCTTGAGTCACGGGACTCCATTTTAGCTTTTCTTTTCTCTTTCACTAATTCATCAGCCTTATAAGCCCGGTCCACTAACAAAATAATTTCCTTCAACTCGAGGACACCAATAAACAATTTGATATCTTCATTTAGTCCGTCTTCAAACCTCTTACACATGATGGCTTCGGAGGACACACATTTCCGAGCGTACTTGCTGAGCCTCAAAAACTCACGCTCGTACTCAGTCACCATTATCTTACCTTGTTTCAGTTCAAGGAATTCCTTTCTCTTCTGATCAATGAATCTTTGGCTTATGTATTTCTTCCGAAATTCTTCTTGGAAAAACTCCAATGTAATTCTTTTCCTTGGTACAACCAACACAAGGGTATTCCACCACTGATAAGCGGAATCTCTCAGAAGAGAAACCACACACTTCATGCACTCTTCAGGTGTGCAAGATAATTCATCAAATACCCTAATGGTATTTTCAAGCCAAAATTTGGCTCTTTTCGGATCATCATCTTTAATAGCCCAGAATTCCTCGGCTCCTTGTTTCCGGATTCTATCAACCGGAGGCTTTTCTCTTCTTACCACTTCTACCACTTGGGGAGCTACGGGGGTAGGTTGGGGAATAGGCGGGGGTGGAGGAGGTTGAGCATTAGGATTTTCTCGAATGTACTTGGTGTACCAATTGCTCATCATACAGAGAAAAGCTTCTCGGGCCTCTTCTCCCTAACCCAAAGTCTCGGGTCTACTCTCTACCAGCGTGGTCCCTTGCGCGGGAGCCAGCACATTACTTGCAGCATCATCGGCTGCAGCTCGGTCAGGATCAGGATCCATTGACTATATGAAAACACAAGTTAAATCGTCAGGAGTCGTCACACTATCATTACACAAGTACTCTTACGTATGGCATGTATAACTAGACTCATACTTACGCTACGTTAGTCCGAGAATCGATTAAATCGTAGCTCTGATACCACTAAATGTAACACCCCTTACCCGTGTCCGACGCCGAAACCGGATACGAGGCATTACCATGCTTGACCTTGCTTGAACACGTAATTACGGGCTATAAAATTTCATTCTAACTTAAAACTTTTCTTTCTTAATCATAACATACATATCATAGGCCTACGAGGCCTTAAACATACATCCGAAAGGTTTCGGAGTTCAACCGGAAACTTTTACACTCTTTGAAAATTTTTGCCTAAACAGGGGCTACACGCCCGTATTGTCCAAGGGACACGCCCGTGTGCCCCTAAGACATGCCCATGTTCATCACCCGTGGTCGACATTGACTTATTTCACAAGGCCTAGACATGCTCGTGTTTCCTACCGGTGGAGCTCTCTGTTTATAACGTCATCAAACCCTAATTAGCACACGGCCATAGCACACGCCCGTGTGCTGGCCCGTGTGATGAATCGTGTTCTCGTAAATTAGTGCAGGAGACACACGGCCTACTAACACACCCATGGGGCTAGCCGTGTGTCATACATGACCTAGACACACGCCCGTGTGTCTATCCGTGTGGACACTTAGAGGATATTTTCCAAGCCTTTTTGCCACCCTGAGACATAAGCTCATCCATTTCATCACAAGTAGCACATAACATAGCAATAATAAACTAATAAGAATCCTTAAATTATCATTCATTCCACCCGTATTTTACTCAATTACTTGCATGAACATTCATTTCATTTAACTCATCAACTTTATAACATAAACTTGACAACATTGGCCAATTCATCATGGCCATTCACAAAATGAGTGTAAAACATTAATAGCCAACCCTTTGGCCTTTAAATATGACATGACATAAATTAATCAAGTTCCTATACATGCCATACTCAAAATGGATTAATCTGTACTATACCAAAAGAACGGTTGATAGTGTGATCCGAGCTTCGACGTTCGATGATCCCCGAGCTAACTTGGCGAAACTACAAGGAAAAAAGGGAAAAGAGAGGGGTAAGCATATAGCTTAGAAAGTTTGCATGAAATAATATAACAACATAAATGCTCATGGTAAACTCCATTCATCTCTTGGAACAGTATCAACAAAGGTCTCAAGTGCTTAGACATACTTACTCATAATTACTCTTACCCATCACATACCCCATTAGGGTTTCATAACTTGTAATTATACTCATGATACCTGTATCACTTAATCACACAATTTAGCACTTACGCTATCATGAACATAAACTCAATTCATCATTCTTAATATAAATGGAACTCAATACCATTCTTGTATAACTTGGCTCTATATCATTTTTAAATGCTTAACTCTTTTGTCTGCGATTTAATCGGAATATCGGATGATACTCAATCTTATCTTATATATATATATTACGATTCCAATGCCATATCCCAGATATGGTCTTACATGGAATTACCTCTTAGTGCCGATGCCACATCCCAGATATGGTCTTACAGGGGATCTCCTGACTCGATGTCGATGCCATGCCCCAGACATGGTCTTATTCGAGATCGCACATAAATATTGTTGCCATATCCTAGACATGGTCTTACACGAGATCTCACTTTGGTGCTGAAGCCATGCCCCAGACACGGTCTTACACGGAACCTTCTTTATTCAATGTCATGTCATTAGTACCATCATTGTTCTGAATCTTCAACTTAACATATTCTCACCATTTCCTCATCGAGGCTTTATCATTCGAATTTCATAAAAATGACGTTCATTGTCATGATATTAAGCAGTTTGAAACATAGAAACACGATGAAACTTTAACTTCATACAAACTTACATCGATTCTAAAAATGTATATCGATGCTCGATTTAGTCCTCGATTTTGTTCTTGCCTCGATTTCGATCCGGGCTTCGTGTTTCTTGATCTATAATAATAATTTCACTTTTTAAATACACACACTGACTAATTCGACTTGTAATTCATATTTTGGCAAAATTACAATTTTGCCCCTAAACTTTTGCATAATTATAATTTTTCCCCTAGGCTCGTAAAATGATTTTTATACAACTTTCTTGCATTTCAAGCCTAGCCTAATCACATTCTCAACTATAACAACATTCAATTTCCACTATTTCACTCATGTTTGACCATTTCTACAACTTTTACAATTTGATCCTTTTATACATTTTTCATGAAAATCACTTAGAAAAGATGTTTATCCTACATTAAACTTTCATATTCTTCCATAAAACATTAAAATACATGCATGTCATACATGGGTAAATTTTTGAACATAAACCCTAGCTCAAAATATAGCTAGAAATAGCTAAATCGAGCTACGAGGGTCTAAAAAATACGAAGAACATTAAAAACGGGGCTAGGATGCACTTACTATCAAGCTTGAAAGTTGAAGAAACCCTAGCTATGGCTCCTTGCAAATTTCGGCACTAGAGGAAGAAGATGGACATGATTTTGGCTTATTTTTCCCTTTTAATTCTTTTATTAACCAAATGACAAAAATGCCCTTAGTGATCCTTTCTTGAGATTTTTCTTTCCCATGTCTATTTTTGTCCATCATAACATATAAGGGTCTAATTACTAAATAAGGACCTCTAGTAATTTTTATAATTCTATTTCATACTTAAATCTTCTAGAATCTCATATTTTCTAATCTTTGCAATTTAGTCCTAATGGACAATTTAATCACTAATTAATAAAATTTCTTCATGAGATTTTCACACAATCATGAAATCACCTCATAAGCCTCATGGAAATCATAAAACTCATATTTCTACTTCGGATTTGTGTTCTCGCACCACTATTCCGACTAGGCCCTAAGTCGGGCTGTTACAAAAAATGGTTAAATATCTAGGGTTTGGAAACCCTAGGGGGCGGCATGGTAATTTACTCACTGCTGCCAAAAATAAAAAGAAATACAAATGGGAGAAGTAGTGGCTCAAAGTTGGGTCACTTATGGAGAGAAGCTATTTATTGTTAAGTTTTATTTCTAATTGTATATAATTTAGTGTAGCTTTTATCTTAGGTTGTTGAAAATTAAAGGAAAAAAATGAAAGTGAGATTTGAACTTGGGTCTTTAGAGAGGACACTAAACACTTAACCATTCAGCCTATGACTTATTTCTTATCTATCCATTTCAATTGGCTGCCTATATTTCGGGGTGTGACAGTAGACTTGTTTATGGGCCAGGTTACCCGCTCAGGCCTGCCCGAAATTTGGGAGGGTTTAGGTAAAAATATTAGGTTCGAAAAATGGGCTTAAGTAAAAGAATTAGGCTCGTTTATAATATGGGTCGGGCTCAAGCTTGAACATGCCTGACTCATTTTTAAGTTTATAATACTTTATATTATGTTATCTTTATATATTATGTAATTTATAACACATTAAAAAAATAAACCTATACTAAATATATAACACTACTCTAATGTAAACATTAAAATAATGTTAAGATGACTATATAATAGATTACAATAAATAAAAAATTATATAAATTATTAAATATTAAATTAAAATAATATAAATATTTTTTTAAAAAATTAAAAATAATATGGGCAGACCTAAAATGTGCTTGAGTTAATCTTTTGCAAATATGGGCGGGCTTGAGCAAAATTTTAAGCCCATATTTCAGGCTGGGCTGAGCTTGAAGAAACAAAAAGTATATTAATATCATGCTTAGGTTCGATCCGACCCATAAGCACCTCTACTTTGTAGAAGAAAATGACTTTCGATAAGTTCCTAATTAAATTGAGACTCAATTGATAAGTAATATGTACTATAAATAAAAATAATTTAGACTTCAAAATCAGTCTGGGCTAAAAATAATTTTGGGCCATGGCTAGCCCAAAAAGGTGTATAGATGAATTTTTTAAAGAAAATCTTAAAACCTTTAAATGACTAATATTATTTATCTTAAAAAAAAGGTAAGTATGAAATAAGTACAAATTGTCAAGTTAAGGAGTTACCATATATATTAACCCTTCCTTAGAAATCTTTAAATGAATAATAATATTCTATATACACGTAGTCAAATTTTTTTAAATTTACAGGTAAGGTAAAATGATTTTTTTGGCCCTCCAACTTAAAAAAAAAAAAATTTAATCATTCTTTTAATTTTTCGCCTCTTTTAGTTGTTGAATTTACATTTTTTGTTAAGTCACCCCAAAAATGGATGAAAACTTTGCTGATGTGGCATAAACATGGATTGCCACATAGATGACAAGTCAACATTTAATTAATTTTTTAAAATTTAAAAAATATTTAAAAAATATATTTTTTTATAATTTTAATGATTTTTAATTTTTTAAAATAGCTTTTATAATTTTTTTTTGAATTTTTTAAACTTTAAAAAATTAATTAAATGCTAATGTGTCATCCACGTATATGCAATGTCAACAAAGTTAAAAAATGTTAACTTTTCCTTTTATTTTGCGGTGATTTGATAAAAAAATAAGTTTAAGAGTTAAAAAAGATAAAAAATTAAGTGGAGGACTAAAATGATTTTTTAAAAATTAAAAAACAAAATAACGTAGAAATAATTAACACGGTACAATTGATATTCATATTTACATATATTAATTTTAAAATTTATATCTAAAGAAACATGTGTAGTGTATGAATTGAATAAGGAAAATTTAAAAATTCAAGAGCATATATAAATATATGTTTATTATTGTTAATCCATAAAACAATATATATAGACACACATATGGTTCAATTTTATCATTTTGTTAAAGGTGATAGAACCGAGAATCATCATCAATATACAAAACCCCATTCTATAAGTGTTACACATTAACTCAAAGCAGCAGTGATGTTTGTGTTTATATCATTTGCTATATTTTGTGCATCACTGGAAATACCTTGTAGTCCTCTTCTTGAAAATCCAGCATTGTATATTCCATTTCCCCCTTTCCAGTGATACGGAAAGCTTTTTTTGGGCATTCCTTTCTCATCAAAACTTTCATAGCTTCCCTGCAATAATACTTAACCATTTAATATCTCATCATAACTACAATATACATACATAGGAAAATAAAGAGTAAGGGAAACGTTTTGATATTATACCTCAAGCCAATTCCTGACTGTGCTTTTATAACCAGTGGCAAAAACAATGGCATCGAACTGTTCTGTCGCGCCATTTGTAAACACAACCTCATTATCTTTTATGTATTCCATACCAGGTAAAACCTTAACAAATGATCAAAGTTACCATTTATCTAATTTTTACAAAATCATGGGTTATAGATATTTAGATGGCTTAGAAACCGGTATACTATTTACTTACCTTGATTTCTCCACTTTTAATTTTACTAATGGTTCCAACATCAATGACTGGGGACCGACCTGTTGTTTCCTTAAGATGGAATGGCCCCTTCGTTGGCATTCGAATACCATATTTCGAAAGCTTCCCATATTTTAATCTACTAATCGCCACAGTGATTTTATCCACTGCTTTGCATGGGAGGTATTGTGACATGATCATTGCCATTTTCACCATCTCTTTGGTTAGCACATGTACCTATAAATTACATTCAAATCCAGTTCATCTTCAAGAAATTTACGTCTAAACAAAAGGAATGAGAAAAATATTGTAAAGATAGAGAACTGAATGCAAAGTTTTGTAAACAAAAAAGAATGGACATCATTAATTTTATGAGGGTTTTGTTCTTACCGGATTACGAACGACAATGGAAGTGTTGGCACCCCAATTCCAAAGATCGTAAGCAATCTCCATGCCAGAGTTTCCACAACCAACAACTAGAACATCTTTGCCTCTAAATTTCCTCCCATTTTCATATTGGTTAGAGTGGATGTATTCCCCTCCATAGCTATCAAGACCATCGATATCAGGGATTGTACCTTGGCTATTTTCGCCACTGGCTACTACAAGAAACCTCGACGTATACTCCTCAGTCTCGATCACATTGTCTGTCGTCGTCATGTTCTTGACAACAATCTGCCATTTTTCA
This sequence comes from Gossypium sturtianum, assembly GCA_025698515.1. NCBI lineage: Eukaryota > Viridiplantae > Streptophyta > Magnoliopsida > Malvales > Malvaceae > Gossypium > Gossypium sturtianum. Next base: position 44,209,149 of record CM046952.1, read on the forward strand.
GCGTCCGAATCATAAATAACTGACTCAACGGATCGGAGATATCTTGGGGTTATGCCAAAGTGTGAGACGTAATTGTCTAAGTAATCTATAAACCCTTTTTTGGGAACATAAGTTGGTGCATTAGGTGGGAAATCCATGTATGGAAGGTGGCAAAATTGCTTTGCTAAGTGAAGTTTGAGGCGATCATATGACCTTTTCTTCCAAAGAGAAGCATAGCAATCCTCTCTTTCCAACACAATGTTGGGGATCGAAAGGCGGTTCAGGCAAGCCGAGGTGGCTAGGCCGGCAGGGCCTGCTCCCACAATAACAACCATTGTTTCCTCCATGCTTTAAGGTTTGTATCGTGTCACTTCACTTGAAAATTTATTCGTCTTGTCTGGTTATTTACTTTGCATGCAAAGATAAGAGACGATAAAATCTAAGGATACAATAAATTTTAATGACCGGGCGTCTTTTATATTTGAAAAAAAATCAATTCAATGAGTATTTGTTCGTGAAAATCTTATAAAAATTAAGAAATATTTAAAGAAAATTAAATGTATATTTGTATAAACACGAGTCTCTGTATGTTATTTGTTTGAAACCTACAAAGTTGTTACTTTAAACTATGTCTAAATATTTCTATTAGTTTAATTGAAAACAAATAAAAAAAATTAAGAAATAATTAGAACCCTTACTGTCTAGGTAAATATTTTGTTATTCAACTATATTTTGAACATGAGAATTTGTTTGAATTGTTTTATTTTTTTAAACCCTTAATTTTAAATTATGGTTATTAACATATTAGCTCAGTTCATATTTTTCACTTATGCTTTTATCATTTCTCTTTTAAGTTCTATTCAATTCTTTTTTCTCTTTGATGCACCTAAATATATTATTTTATTAGTTTTATGGCCCATGCACAGGTTGATGGTTATTATATATTAAGATGTAAAAATTTACTAATAAACTGGATTAATATTAGAACTGCAATATATATTGTAAATTTAAAGATACGAATAAATTAACTTGTAATAATCATTTAGTATTAAAGAATGTTCCCAAAATTTGTAAAAAAGAGAGAGAAAATAATGTTATGAAATTATTTAATAACTATAAATATCATATTGTTAGCTATTAATTTTAATAAAATTATATACAAAACATGGATAATAATTACTTAATAAATTAAGGGCAAAATTAGCCATAACGTCGTATGATAACCTAGTAGGATTAGATCTTTCGTCAACGTGGTATGATGACCCAGCAGGATAGTAGGCCGAATAAGCAAAAGGGTCGAACTACTTCATCAGTGGCTCCAAGTATGGCTGGGTAGGTTGGGATCACGAGGATGACCTTGCGAATGTTTTCTTCAATGTCCAATCGATCCTTCCGATAGTTCATCCACGATATTATAGTGGAATGATTTCATGACTAAATGAATTTATAATTAATAGGCGAAAAGCCGGAACTTAATTATAAATCATTTGAGTCTTAACTACATATGTCAAATCGGTCCCTCCGCTAGCTCATTGAAACCAGAAATGAATTGCGTGTTTGAATAGAAATGAACGGAATGAATAGAAAAAGAGAAATGGAAAACATTTAGGAATGATTATGGTTTTCTCTGAAATGGAAAAATGGAATCATTTGGAAATGAATGTAGGTTTCCAAAAATAAAAATGGAAATGAAAATGAAAATTTGCAATCCTATATAGGTTTACTTAAAAAATGATGGAAGAATGAGTTTATATTTTTGGACTATTTTGAAGCCCGAAAATGAAAATAAATCATTCAGTCATAGTGAATATGTCGAGTTGTGACATATTGAACGAATTTTCTCGAAATTTTATCGAGGGTAAAATCGTCAAAATTTTACTAAGGGGTAAAATCGTCAAAATTTTATTGGAGTAAAATTGTGATGAGAAAATTATTTAATCTGTAAATATTAAAGTTTATTTTGGGAAATAGAAAAACTGAATCGTGTTGGATTACATTACAGAGTACTGGGTCAAAAAAAGCCTAGGAAGTACTCGTAAATGGACCCGATGTGAGAGAGGCCGAAAACCCCTCATATAACATGAAGCGGCGGAAACCTTAGTAGAAATAAAAGGGTGAGTCGTTCACCACTCTCCTATTCTAAGTAGGATGTTGTTTTTCTATTTAAAATAAACCTCTACAACTCTACAAGGGTTCTACCTTCTCTTCCTATAAATAGATGATATCGATAGAGCTATTAACACAACTTTTGAGAGATTGTTATTCTGTCGAAAAATAGACAGAATTTATTCTCAACTTTTAAATATATTTTTCCATAATAACAATTTTACCGGTTTCTATAAAAAAAGAGAGAATTTTTGTTTTTACCCCAAAAAGAAAATTTTTTCTAGTTATGTATTTTGGTTCAATTGGTTCGAGCCCACACTCGAAGCAATTCGTGGTACGAGAATAGCGAAGAAGATCTTTTGGTTGAAAGCTAGAAAACATCAATGATCTGCTTATTGAAAAACACATGTGCATATTTGGTTAAGGTTTATTGTTATAAATATCACAAACCGGGTCAATTTTCAATTTTTTAATTTTCTGCTGTAAATCGTTTTCAAACCAAATTTTTTCCAACATTTTGGTCATAATTTTTTGATAAAATCATGTTGATTTAATCTATTTTGTGTTGTCATTGTTTAAGTTAAATGTTGAATTTCTTTTTTTGAATGTTTTTTAGCACGCATTTATTTTAGCAAATTAAATATAGTATTATTGGAAATTTTTTGAACACCAGTATGTTTTAAGGAAAGCTTAACATTCGTATTTTTATTTAGTGCACAGGTTAGATGAGGTTCGAGTGTAGTATCCCAACCGCTCAGCTGATCGATCAACCAAACCGGAATTTGCTACAATCACACAAAATTTTAATTAAGACATTAGCAAGTGTATTAATGGTGATTAACAATAATAACTTTGTTAAATTGTAACAATCAACCTACGTTGGAATAATTACAATGTTGTTCAACTCAGTTACAATAATTTCTAATCCTTAGGTTTAGCCTATAGGTTTCCCCCATTATATGCATGTTACAGATGAGAGGAACAAGCTCACACAGGCTCGACGGATTCTGGCTTAATCCCTCTCTAACGTCTCGCATAGCCCATTTTACCTGAAAATCATAACAAGAAGCTAGGTAAGTTCAAATTAACTTAGTGAGGTTTTAATATAACACACCCGATCATGATATTATTGTATGATATGACTTCAATGGCCTGTTCTCATGTTTGACATCATTGGCATGAGGGTAGATTGCACGTCTTCTAGGTGCACACTTGACATCATTCGTGTTGGCTCAACCTGCAAATCGGCCCATTTTACACATTGACTCAGCTCTTCACTTTCATCGTTTGTGCACTAGTATATCTTATGGGATGATTCCACTTACGCATATGTATTGATTTCATACATGCGGATTCATAGATACATGTGAATTCTTAGATGCGAATTCATACATGCAAACTCATTCTTGGCGGACTTAGATTCGTAGAAATATACCTTGACGAACCTAGAGTTGAGAATTCATACTCATTAGTTAGTTCCTGTAGACTCTTGCTTGAAAGATAGTCCATGCGGACTCTTACATGAACATTCATAGATAAGAATTCATATATGCTGAATTCGTGCTTGGTGGGCCAAGAAGTCATTGCATGTGAATTTAAATGTGCAGGTTCAATGAACAAATAGTCCTGTGGATTTTTATGTGGAGAAATCTAGTGTATAGCCTTAGCATGGAAACTTGAAACATGAAACATGAAACATCAGGAAAAATTCAGCGAATTGTTATGAAAAATCCAACGGACCATCAAAACTTGGTACATGAAGACAAGTCCAGTGGACTGTCTTAATTTGGAATATAAGGACAAGCCCAGCGGACTGTCTTAACTTGGAACATAAGGACAAGTCTAGCGGGTCGTCATAACTTGGAGTATGCCCATGACCATGGGACTTGCATACATACATGAGGCTTAGAGCCTTAATGTGGGTTTACCTGTAGTTAGTATAAAAACAATAGTGGCGGTGAGATTTGATACTGTAGCGATATTGTAGCGTGCGACAAAAAGTAAGCTAAATGTACTGCATCGCACCGCCTATCCGAAGGGGTACTTAGACTCTGCAGAGAATCATACTTTAGAAAAACCCTCGTAGTGTCATCACATATTTGTGCTCATAAATCCCTGTACAATCCAATCGAACCTCCGCAAAGTCAAATAACATGTGGCACAATGTGCACAACATGACATCTCCTTCTTCATTCATCCATCATTACATCCCTCCATACTCCTCATATAATTTATTTTCATCAAATAACACATATCAAGCATTCAACAATATATCGTAACCAATAGTAATTTACCCAGAAACTACTTATGAATACAACAAACTTATTCTTACAATAGGGCATGCATTTGCACACCAACTTAACATGCATCAATAGTGCAACAAAAATCTCATCAAAATAATGAGTATGCAAGGCAACTGACGAAAAATTTAGATATCATCATACACCAAAACTTGAGCTCACAACAACATGGACCTTATCTTGTAACATACATATTAATTTTGGTAACTTTACGATGACAAGATATCATTTCCTCATAAGCATAACACACAACTAGAACAATACAGTAAAAATATATGTAAGTCAAACATTGAAGATTTGAGTTCAGGGACTTACGAACAAATGCCCTCAAGGATGTATCACCTACTAGCTTGACTTTCCCTTTGTCGTTTGGTCCCTCTCCGTCTTCGCCGACTAAAAAGTAACAACCATATATGATCGGCCGTGAGAAATTTATGAGTAAGAAAATCGAATTCTAACAACATTCAGAGTATACTCTCTACTTAACATGCTTCTTTTCCTTACAGTCCACAACTAACATTTAGTCGGATGTTCGCAATTCTTTTCTTTCTTTCAAAATCAAAAGACATAGAAAATTATAGGAATGTTTCCAGTTCATAAATTTCACCTTTGATTATGGTACTTTGCTACATATATATATTTTCCAGTATGCAGCTTGACTCCCTTGCTTCTCATGCAAAGATCGATTGTTGAAGCTCAAAAATGGTTTATTCATTTTTCTCTTTTGTGCTTTGGTTGAAGAAAGAAAAAAGATGACCCATTTTTCCTTCTTTCCCCCCTTAAATAGTCATTCCCTTATTGACCGTTCAACCCTTTCCATGCAAGCATTAACCCAGATTAAAATAAAATATTAGAAACAAGCCATTATTTCTCAACATGCCCTTCAAAAAAATTGAAAATCATCGTTAATGACCAATTTACCCCTAAATTTTCCAACTCAGTACACACAGGATGCCGGAGGATCTAATTAAAACATATAAAGTAATTCAGGGTTTTTCGTTCCAATATGGCCAAGTTTTTGACAAAAAATTTGGGTGTGACAACTCTTCCACCCTAAAGATAAATTCCGTCCCTGAAATTTCCTTATTAAACATATTAGGGATTTGATCTATCAAATAACTTTCACTATTATTCCACCATGTGGCATGTACATTTTGAAGATCCCAAAACAACAGATTGGTCATAGTGGAGGATCTAGAATTAATCCACACTATCTCATCTGTAATCTAGCTAACTTGTTTACTTACCTTCAAAAGCGGCTAATATGAGTGCTTGTTACAATTCTCACATAGGAAAACTTGCGTAATTATGTAGCACGCATGGATATAGCGGACACATTGGCGTGAACCGTACTTTGGTGTAGTACGCGCATTAGCACCATTCGCCCAATGGTGTATTTTTTAAATTAGCATAGCTCACAAGAAATTTTATTTTTAGTCAAGGTCAGCCCATCAGCATATGATTTGCATAAACAACTAGATTGCCAGATAACCTTATACATAGACATGATGCGAGTATCTCTATGAATGAACTTTGTGTGAGACATTTCCTTGAATAGTCTTATGATTAGTCACATGGCGCATAGTCTCTGCACATAAATAATTTTGCGGATAATCTTGTCATAAGGACTTAGAATATTGCCTTGCGGGATATTATAGCATATAACCTTGATGGATAGATCTGTGGCTACCCTGCTATGGACACATTTGGTGGATACTTGGTCTGTGAACCTTATTAGGCTAATACTTTCCCTTTTTCCTCGCCCTCAAAGGGTTTTAAGGGAATCCGTCTAAGACGTTGACATGTGCCATCCGCAGATTGGAGGCCGTGAACCATTACTTAAAATTTTAAAACTTAAAACTTCTAGATAACGTTTTGTTATATATCTAAATTTAGGGGAGTGGAATCGTTTCTTACTCATTTTATTTTCTCCCCCCAAATCTATTGACTCTTGAATACTTCTTGAGAAACCCTAATCTCTTTTCCCCAATTCTGTCTTTTTCTTTAGTTGGCCATTCTCATTACCGAAATACCTCTGTTGCTTTTCATTTGGAACTTATCTCAATCCTAAAGGTAAATCTTTATTCTTCATTTTCTTTATTTTAATTTCCACTGCCCCAAAATGGTTAGATTTAGAATGGGTTTAGGAGGTAGAATAGAGGGTCATGGTGGTCAAAATCAACAAGGTCATAGGGGCAATATGGTCGTATAGGGTGGCAATGAGCCACAAAATTGTGAAGCTAGCACTACAGTAGAAACACCTGCCTACCGTTGCTTGATAACCGAAGATGAGATGGTACAACACTTGGCGGTTCGAGGAATCTGACTGCCAAATTTTGCTTATGATTTTGATATCGTCTAGGGAGAGAGACTGTTGAGTGACACTGAAAGAGGTTTCTTACTGCCTCTCTATCTATTAGAGGTCAGGTTTCATCTCCCTTTGCATCCCTTCTTCTGAACTATCCTAAATGAGTACGGAATCGTGTTGGGGCAACTCGCTGACCTATCTTGGTGGACATTGATGGCCTATTATATCAATTGCTGTAAAGGGAAGGAGCCACCCATGCTCAACTTCTTCCAGCATATCTATCAGTTCAAGGCCCACAATCGAATGTCATCAGTGGGAATGGTACATTTTAGTACCCACAAGGGTCGCAAACCTATAGTTCCCAATTGGGCTTTGAATCTCCACCTCAACCACAACAAGTGCATCCAGGTGAGGAGAAAGCTTGAGGATGACTTTGGCTTCCCAATCAAATGGTCCATCCTTAGAAAAACTACGTGTCTCCAATGACAAATTTTTGATCTCGACCGTTAAGCAATACAAACGGTTGAAGATGGGTCGCACCTTAGTGCTAGAAGATATTTTGACCGCCAGAAACATTTTTACTGTTTGGGTGGGAAAAGGCCCAATGATTGTCGAGCGATAGACATTACGCATGGCGCAGATCCGTTTTTAGTCCACCCACTGAACGTGCATGGCCATATGAGGCCCATAGTGATTTAGCTTTAGTCTTATTGGGGAGAAAAAGGGAGCCTAAAACTTTTTCCACACTTTCTATTGATCACCGCCAAACATACGAACATTTGGATAGAAAATATTGTAGCAAAAGATATGAAAATAAGATAGCGATGTTCACAGCCAAGTGTGTCACAACACGGCATCGATTTCCCAAGCTAGGAGTTTTGGCTTCTTGTGTAGTGTCTCGGGAAGCTTGTGCTACACTCAGGTGTTGTCCTTATGGCTGTCGGGCTACTAAATACGCATCCTACATACACAATTAAATATATTAAAACTACCTAAGGCCCGAATTGGCCTAATAAGTCAACTAACATAAAGTATTGTGTAAAAACACTTATTTTGCAAATAATTAAACTTAAACTACAAAAGTTGAAAATACAATAATTAATTATAAAACGACTAGAAAACAAGCCTCCTAAGTGCCGAGATGTACTAAAACTACCACCACGTTTGGTGGCAGGTCAAATGCCCTCACACTTAAGTTTTTGTTTGTCCTCAAGAAAACAAAAAGAAAATAGAATGAAGAATAAACATGCAAGAAAAGAAGATGTACTTGAGTCAGCTTGGTAGACGAAATCGAGTTGAAGCATTAACACTCGAGAGATTTTCTTAAATGTATAATTCTAGCTAGAAAATTAAACATTTACAATTGTTCACATGCAAACAGATTAGTTCAAAATATTACAAAGCAAACAAGTTAAAGAAAAATAAACATAGAATTCCATTAAAATATACATACAAATTTAGCATTTATGAGTGAAGAATTAAGTCAATTAAAAATTTTCATACTAAGCTTTTATTGTAACACCCCTAACCCGTATCCGTCGCCGGAACAGGGTTACGGAGCGTTACCAAAAATTTTTAGAACATTTACAGACATTTCATGATAATCACTATTCATTCATCGAGATTATATAAAACTTCCCTTAATTGGACCCTCGAGGCCCAATACGAGTATTAGAATCGAGTCGGGACTTAATCAGAAACTCTAAGAATTTTTTGCAAAATTTCAAAAATTTTTCAAGGTGCAGGGCTCACACGCTCGTGTGGTCCAAGGGACACACCCGTGTGACCCTGGGACACGCCCGTGCTACAGGCCGTGTTCAACCCCGTGTAACTCTCTGACTTGTGCACACGGCTATGCCACACGCCCGTGTGCTAGGCAGTGTGGTTAATTAGTTCAATTCGAAATTAAGTGCAGGTTTCACACGGCCAAGACACATGCCCGTGTTCTAGGCCGTGTGGCATACACGGCTGAGACACACGCCTGTGTCTCTACCCATGTGCTCAATACTGAGCATTCTGTTTCTCAAAATTAAGGTGCAGGGGACACACGGCCTAACCACACGCTCGTGTACCAGGCCATGTGTCACACACGGTCTGGACACAGGGGTGAATCTAGGGGGGCCGGCATGGGCCCCGGCCCCCCTAAAATGTAAAATTGCTATTTAGGCCCTTGAGATTTTTTAAAAATTTTAAATTTGTAAAGGTTAGATTGCACTTTGGCCCCCCTAAAATTATAAAAATCCAATTTAATCCTTTAAAAATTATAAAGATATAGACTATAAAAATTAAAATTTCATCCGGCCCCCTATAAAATTGTTCTGGCTTCGCCCCTGTCTGGACACACGCCCGTGTGTCTGCCTGTGTGGACCAAATAAAGCCATTTCCTAGCCTCATTTGTCACCCAAATTTTCTATTTACCTGCACTAAAACATACCAAGTACAATCCAGCCATTCCAAGCATTCAATTTAAGCAAATTCCATCATTCATCATAACATACCATTATATGTATATGTGTTTATAAACTTACCCTGGATTAACTTAGGCATTAACATCATTTGTTCACATATACTTAACATAACACATTTGAATATATCATAGTAGCCTACTTAATCATACCAAAATAAGCCATTACTAGCCATTCCAATGACTAGGTTACGAAACATCATTTTCGAGCCACTATTGGCCAAGTTATCCTATACATGCCATTATACCAAAATGATTTTACTATGTATACCCAAAATGAACTAGTTGATAGTGTGACGATGCTCCAATGATCTCCAACCTTCGCGAGCTTCCTAGCACTATAAAATAGGGAAAAATATAACGGAGTAAGCATTTCATGCTTAGTAAGTTCGTATAACAGAAACTAAACTTTCCAATCCCATTTATTAAATCTAAGCATACAATATCATGTTTTCCATCCATTAGCAAAATTGCCTAAACACATGCATTCAATCAAACATGTTAGTCACCAAAATCTTCATACCAATCAAGTAAACATAGATGAGCTCATCACACAACATTCTTTCAAGTAATTATCATTTCATCTCATAATTCTCATGCCATGTCAAGAGTCTTATGCCCGTTGAATCATTAAAATTTTGATGGATGCTCAAGTAGTACACTCGAGGTGTACGATTCAATAATCCGTCAATTCTTATTCAAGGGTACCCATTAGGGCACTTAATCAAGGAACACACTCTCGAGCCACATATCGTATAACAGGATTTCCAGTCCAGGCTAAGTCCTTTATATAACGTATGCTTAGAAGAGCTCGATTAGGATTACCAGTCCAGGCTAAACCCTAATCATAACGTATACTCGAGAGGTATTATATCAGGATTACCCGTCCGGGCTAAATCCTTTTTATGATTAGGTCAATAGGATTACTCGTTCGAGCTAAATCCGTCAGCAACAAATGCAGGACCTCATCCATTATGGGAAAGCACATATATTCATCGGAATTCAATATTCAATCGGGACATACCCTTTTTTCATCATTTTCAAGCATGTATTAAATTTTCCATTATAGAATTCAAGCAATGCATATCAATATAAGTCACATTACATACAAAAATAACATTCAATTAACATAATTACATGCTCGATTAAGTTACATGAACTTACCTCGACACTTGTTCGCGTATAAAATCTACTAATCCGAAACCTTTTCTTTTCCTCGGTCTAACCTCAAATTTGTGTTGTCAGGATCTATATAAATAGCTTAAATCATCAATTTCTCATATTTCATATTTATTGGGACTTAATTTACGTCCTAGGCAAAATTACCATTTTGCCTCTAACTTTTCCATAAATACCAATTTCGTCCCTAGGCTCGGAAAATGAAACTTATGCAATTCACTCCCTATTCCAAGCCTAACCAAAATCCCATTACAAAATTTAAAGCACATGTATTCATAAAATTTCAAAATTTTTCATCAAATTTCACAACTTTTCATTTTAGTCCCTAAATCATGTTTTCATCAAAAATTACTTTGTAAAAGTTGTTTATCTATCAACAACCTTTCATTTTCTACCATAAATTTCTAATTTTCAGCATATACATCCATGAACCATTTTCCATACTTTGATAACTTTTCAAATTAATCCCCCAAATAGATAGATTAAGCTATCTTGGTTTCAAAAATATCAAAATTACTAAAAACGGGACAAGGAAACTTACCCAATTAAGCCTTGAAAGTTTTTTCTCTCTCTCCTAGGGTTTCCATATAATTTTGGGGAAGAAGATGAGAAAATAATAAGATTATATCATTTATCATCTTTTTAATTAGTTAATTATTTCAATTTCCAATTTAGTCCCTACTCTTTTCTAATTTTTCCATGGATGAGTCACCAAAAATCTACATACTTTTCTTTAATGGTCTAATTACCATAAAAGGACCTCTAGTTTTGAATTCCATAGCTATTTAATCCTTATAGCAACTAGAATTCAACTTTCTCATTTTATGCAATTTAGTCCTTCTCGTAATTAAACACTTAATCGATAAAATTTTCGTATTAAAATTTTCACACGACATGTCTATCATAATACGGACCATATAATGAAATAAAAATAAACCTTATTTTCGGATCAAATTTGTGGTCCCGAAACCACTTTTTCGATTTCACTAAGAAATGAGTTGTTACATTTATTCATATTTTAAACTCTAATACAATATTTATAAGCATAAGCACTTATGAGTTTTTATGCCAACATGAGTGAGATTTTTATTAATTTCTCATATTTTCACTACATTGTGAACACTCATCACTCTCTTGGCTTTTATCTCATTCTATGCTTTTATCAAACTCGCAATGCTTTTAACCGTCACAATGCTTTTATTCTCACAATTCATTTTAATTTAAGCACATGCTTGTAAAGATTATACTTATTATACTGCATCGTTTCAATAACCATGAATTGATTTGCTCAGTATTTTAACCTAAACATCCTATAATTCAACAAACGTAAGTGCTTATTTGTATCTACATTTATCACTTGGTATATTTAATTCCTTTTTCCTATTCAAAGTTTAATAAATTGAACTAATTAGTCTAAATATACACAACCTAAATTATTTATTTTAGGCTAAATTTATAATTTAAACAATCAACATATGCATATACTCCTAACCAATCACTTATATTTCTACTAGCTCAAGCACATAGAAAAAAAACACAAAAGAAAAAAATAGCTACGAAAATAAACTAAAAATGAAACAAAGTTAATTAAAAAATAAAAAATTTTCTATGTCACCACCATACTTTAATCGACACATTGTTCCTAATGTGTGAATAAGAAATACAGGTAAGAGATTACCCGATAAGCTTTAAAGTTCCTCGGATATAGGTGGGTTGTCTCCTTGCGAATGAAGATCGAATATTGTAGTGCCGACAAAAATGGCAGGAATTCTACATAAAAACTACAACTACAATCTACCTAATTAAAAATATCTAATCCTAAAAATTAAAATTGTCCAACCAAATAAAATATCTAAGTCTTAAAACAAATAATAATTAAGTCTGAAAATAAAAATAAAAATTATTTCGATTTAGATGGAATTTATGTTTGTATCCTCATTTTCTTCTTCTGAATCCTTTTCTTCTTCAGTGTCTTCATCCTCTTCTTCTAGATCCTCCTCTTTCTCGTTCTTGCTACTTTTGGGCGGACTATGATAATTGATGGCCAAAAATTGTCGTACCCGTACTCCATTCTTCCTTGCATGATCTTCATAAATTGGTCCTGCTTCTTGCATCCAATGAACTATCCATTCCGAATCAGTGAATTCACTCGTACCTTGGTTTGGTTTGGTTGGATCGTCCCTTTTGCTCTTCCAATCTTTCACGTGGTGCTCCGTACTAGGTTGTTGTATCGGATTCTTTGTTAGTTGCAAGATATGTCCTAGGTGTCCTATTGGTACCTTTGTTCTTTTACATAATGCCATCACTAGATGAGGGAAAAGTAATTTAACCTTTGCTTTCTGGACACAACGAATCTTGCTTTGGTAAATCCATGTCCCAACACAAATTCTTTCTTTATGCATAATCGCATATAATAAAGTAGCCTAAAAAGTATCAATGTTGGACATGTCTGCCGTAAGGCAAATTCGACTGTTGATAAATTGTAATCACATCCTCGCTTTTGGGGACAACTCCACTTTCTGGAATGCTGTCGAATAATCTATTCCCATATGGCATTTCCGTTCACCATTCATGTTGGTTAAAACTACAATAATCCTTTCCATGTCAACATTCTGGAAAAATGTCAAATCATACAAATACAAAGGAACATTATAATATTTAGAAATTTCTAGTGGGGAAACAAAAATTTCTTTTCCACAAACTATTATTTGCGACCACAACGCATCTCCCGGACATTTCAAATCGGCTTCTTTCAGTGCGGCGTAAAATTCTTGGACGACCTGGATGCTAGTAGGTTTGGTTGGGAGTCTACAGAAACTTTCCATCCGTGGTAGCAAACTATCTCTCGAGTATCATCGTTTAGTGCAAACAGGGATTCGAAACCTCTTTCATGAAGAGGTTTTTGTCTTGATTTGCCAGAGGTAACGCTCGAACTCCTTTTCTTTGGTCTTGTTTTGAATGAAATTATTAGAATAAGATTCATCATCAAGAATGTGGTTGTCCATGTTTTCAAGGATGAAAAATGCAAACAATTGTACGAAAAATTGAATGATGAGTTGCTTTGGTGTTTCATGATGGCTTTGGACTTTGGGTGCTAATCAAGGTGAATTTATAGGGATTTTTAGGACAACTTTGGTGTGTGATCTTTGTGCAATCTCGGAAGATTTTGTTTCAGACCAGAAAAAGGAAAGTTGTTGAATTCCCATGCTCTGGTTAGCTCAATTTTGATGTGTCGCAACTCTGATATCTCCAATTTTCATGTTCCAAAGTTGTGTGTCACAACATGGGGATGCTTCTGTCACAATACAACCTAAAATATGCCAAAATTCTTCTTTTGGTGCATGTTGGAGCCCCTCAGTGATCCACAGTTACCTTTCGCAACTTCGTGCTTCATTTCTTCCTTCTTGAAACCTTTTATTTATTAAATCGAACATAAACGATTAAGAATGAAAGTTTTAAAATTTAGAACAAAAATTTAATTTACAATATGTACAAGTGTAATTTTGTTATCGATGGTTCTATGATTATGTATTACTACTAGAATTATACGACAATTCATCCAATTATACCATCGATTATTTTCGCCTTTGTCTATCGTTGTGGTCTGTCCAATAAAAAGCATACCAATTGGGATCTTTCCACTTGTCTCGATTCCTCAAATTGTACTCACCTGCATTCACATGACTATGCACATACCTTTGGTCAAGGTCATTAGGGGTTAAATCAAATAAAAGAAAACATTCACTACCTAATAATTCCTCACTTTGGAAATCGTGGCCACATTTGAACACTTCTATTTTGCCATCGATTTTCATTATCAATTTATTTTTTTCTAGGTCGATGGTTGATTTAGATGTGGCCATAAATGACCTACCCAACAGAATGAGAATTTCTTGATCCTCCTCAAAATGAAGTACTACAAAATCTACAGGTATTATGTAGCCCCTCAATTTAACCAGCACATCCTCTAGCACACCTTTTGGGCGTACTAGAGATCTATCGGCTAACTATAGTGTTATTGAGGTACTTTTAACTCCCCTAATTTGAGTTTTTAGTAGATCGATGGAGGCATCAGGTTAATGCTTGCACCTAAATCACAAAGTGTTTTGCTGAAATGATTATCCCCTATCTCTACCAAAATTGTAAAGCTCCACTTTAAGGGGTATCTTTTTTGCAATAATAGCACTACAAGAGGCATCAATATCAATTTGTTCACCCTTTTATAATTTTTTTATGCCTTGCCATGATTTCCTTTAGGTACTTGGCATATTTAGGAATTTTATCTATGAGTTCCAAGAGTGGTAAATTGACATTGAGGGATTTAAATAAATTAAGAAAACTTACAAAATCAACTTCATCCCTCTTTTGTTTGTCTTCTAACCTAGAAGGGAATGTTACCATTTTCGTGCTTGATTTTAAGGTTACCAGTTCGGCTATTGGTTCCACTACTTCTTCTATCATATTTTCACTTTTGGTTTCTTCCACGGGCTTATCAACGAATTCAGGCAATTTCTCCTCTTCATGTATGGGTGCACTTGCGTTGTCAAGTTTTTTACCTGATCGCATGGTGATCCCATTTGCATGTACTTTCCCACCTCTCTGAGGGTTTATCTCTGAGTTTCTAGAAATTCCTTAGCCGATTTGTTTTTGTAATAAGCTCATCATATGGCACATTTATTCCATCATGTCGTTCATATATGCGAGCATGGCTTGTATCTCTCTTTCTAGTCGATTGATTCGTTGACCACTTGCAGTATGGCCGTATCCCATGGATCTTGGGTTTGTTCCACAAGAGGTGGTTGGTATGGAGGGTTCGACCTATTCTGTGTTGGGTTTTCTCCTCCTTGATTACGTCCCCACCTAAGATTAAGATGATCCTTCCAATCGAGATTATATGTATTTGAATAGGGATTCCTACCCCTATTAGCAATATAACTCACGTCCTCTGGCTGATTCTCCATGTAAGGCTCTATTATTGTAGGTTTGACGGTCGTTTCCAATCGATTCAGCTTCTCCAAGATTTTTTGATATTTATCTTGTTGATTTTTTCATGGTTGGAGGTTTTGGCTTGTACGTGAATCTCTCATTTGGCCACATGTACAACTTCATTGCCATATCATTTTTGATTTGATATGCTCTCTCATATGTGTGGTGCATAAGAGATCCCCTACCTGCTCCGTCAATGCTGGCTTTTATGTTATTGTCTACACCGTTGTAGAAAATTTGAATCTGGAGCCACTCTTGCAGTCCATGGTGGGGGCATCTCTATATCATTGATTTGAATTACTCTCATGCTTCGTACAATGTTTCTCTTTCAAATTGTTTAAAATTTATGATGTCACGTTTGAGTTGAATGGTACACCTAATCGGGAAAAAATTATGGAGAAATTTTTCCGCTAATTCGTCCTATGTTGTAATGGATCCTAACTCGAAGGAATCTAAACATTCAGCGGCGTTATCACATAATTAAAATGGAAATAACCAAAAATGAACAGCATCATCAGTTGCTCCATTATACTCGAAAGTGTTGCATAGTTGAAGGAATTACTTCAAATGTTGGTTCAGATCCTCCATCACATTTCCTTTGAACTGCAATGTGTTTTAGATCATCTAGATTGTAGCTGTCTTTATCTCAAAATTATTTTCATTGATTGTTGGCCTTTCAATAACGCCTCGCACGATGTATAACGTAGGTAGTGCGAACTCGTACAATGTTTTTTGAGCCATCAGTAGCTCTCCACGAATTTGTTCTTGTTGCTCGGGTGGCTCGTCAAGAAACGGGCTTTCTTGAGGTAGATCAATTACAACGCCTTAGGAGTTGCTCAGGATCATGGTACAGCTCGATATTGATGTTTCCGCTTCGAGTCATACACCAAAATTTAATACAGAAAAATAAAAAAAATAGCAATTAAATTAGAAAATAAAAATAATCATATTTATAAATTTTAATTTTTCTATTTATCTTATTAATTGCATAAAATAAAATTTAGATTTAATCCCGAAACCTCCCCGTCAATGGTGCCAACAACTTGACCGCCGCCAAACGTGCAAACGTTTGGATAGAAAATATTGCAGAAAAAGATATGAAAATAAGAAAGCGATGTCCACAAGTATCTGGATCAAATTGTAATATAGTAAGTGTTACAACGAAACACAGGGAAGTTTGTCGAGGACCGTATCCAAGGGAGGACGAATTAAATCTTAAATATACCTCTACAATAATAAGTATAAATAGTAATAATTAAAATCTATATTACGAAAACCAATAAAAAAGATAAAAATCATAAACTAAATTAAACTAAATTAAATAACAGAAAATAAAGAAACAACTAAATCAAATTAACAGGTAGAAGATTAACTTGTTTCAGAGGTTGTAGTTAACATCAGAATTTGCATTTAAATGGAATTAACTATTCATCAACTAGTATTACCTCATGGCCTCTACTAATTAACTAATCAACAGGTACTTGCTTATCTCCTAACCTTAGTTTCCCCACTGGGATAAATCACAATTTACTCAACAAACTTATCTCTCGACCTTGTCTAACCTAGATGACTTCCTAGGGTTGTCAATCTTAAGGGTTAAGCATACATGATTTAGAATGATAAACCGAAATAGTAACATATTTTAATCCCACATTTAGTATGCTTTTGGATGAATTATCCCTTAATTTATGTAAAAAGGTGCTCTTAATCATTTCTTTTCATGTCTTATACTCAGGAAAGCACCCAAGGATAAAAAGAATGAGAAACGGGCTCAAAACGGACCAAAGCAGGCCAAAGAGGAAATCAACACGGCCTGGACTTGGACCCACACGGCCGTGCCAAGTCAATCATCTAGAACACGGTCTAACCCCGACTCACACGGCTGTGTCTCATTAAAGAAATCCGAACACGGCCTGGCCACGATTCACACGGGCGTGTGCCATGGCCGTGCCTCTGCCGTGGAGAAGAGCAATTTCATTCGGGAAAGGATACTTAGGGAGAAAGAAACGTACTTCAAAAGCCTATAAATACACCCTAAGTATGACCTAATGGGGGGAGCCCAAAGCCATCGTCTAGGGGCGTCGTGCTAGGCCAGAGAAGGCAGATTTGTGGGGATTCACTCAGGGATAGCTAGTTGATCCATCTCAAGAAGCCAGAATTATACTCAATACGGAGGATCTCTCCTTCAATTCCTTCAGGGGGTTTTAGGGATTTCCTATATTTTGTTTTATCTTTTCTCTTGAGATGTTTTCCTTTATTGTTATGAACTAAACCCTTCGGATACCAGAAGGGGATGAAACCTATGATGAATCTTGTTATTGTTTTCTGAATTATATGATAAATACTTAGTTTGTTCTTAATTATGTGAGCTTAATCCAAATTTAATGTGCTTAGGTGGAGGAGGAATAGACCACGCCAAGAGTAGATCCAACATAATTAAGCGGAGTTGATCGCACGCCTAGAGATAGGGTGACGAGATTTTGCCGAATTAGGGTGAAACCTAATATGGGAATCCATAGATCGATTTACTGCTATTCTAGGGGGTTATTATAAGAGAACAAGAGTTCCACTAATTAACCTAGGGTTAGACATTATTCGCCTCGAGAGAGGGTTTAATATACGTTAGGGAGTCTTACGGATCAAACTAAGTGAATAAATCGTATGGTTCAATGTTAGATAACAAGTGAAGTCTAGGTGGATTCTTCCTAGGGTATCATCTAAATCAACTGAGTTTTTCCCAACTTATTTTCCAAATTCATTCTTATTTGTCTTAGAGTCTTTAGTTTAGTAGTTAATTAATTTAGATTAGATAAACAATCTCTCTTAATTTTTAGGCTAGATAATAAGAAGAAAGTTAGTATTAGTACTTTTAGTTCCTTTGGGTTCGATAATCCGGTCTTGCCTAAGCTATACTACTGTTCGATAGGTGCACTTGCCTCAATCGTTGTCAGAGTTAGTTTTCAGGTTCGATCATTCTTTTTATAAATTTTAAAACTCTGATTCACAGCGATCAAGTTTTTGGCGCCGTTGCCCGGGAACTAAAATATTAAGAAAGCTCTATTTTTATTACTTTAGCACATATTTTATTTTTCGCAATTTATTTTTATTTTTAGTTTTAATTTTAAATTTGCTAAATTTTCTTTCTTTCTTTTCCTAGCAGGTACCTCTAGTTTATGACTAGAAGGAACCCGAGAGGACCTTTAAAATACGACAGTGATATTGAAGCTACCGCTTGGAGAAATCGCAGAGAAATTAGGCGAGCCCTAAATTACCAAGAAGGAGAGCGAGAAGACAGATCCAATCCTACTGAAGGGATGGAGAAAATAACCCACCACCACAAGATGTGGCAGAAAATAATGCTCCGCGTACTATGTATGATTATGCTAAACCTCATTTAACAAGAGCCGAATCTAGTATTGTTAGGCCCGCTATAGCTGCTAATAATTTTGAATTAAAGCCTAACACAATACAAATGATTCAACAGTTTGTTCAATTTGATGGTTTGCAGGACGAAGATCCAAACACTCATATAGCTAATTTTTTAGAGTTCTGTGATACCTTCAAAATAAATGGCGTTTCTGATGATGCCATATGACTTCAGTTATTTCCCTTTTCATTAAGGAACAAAGCTAAACAGTGGTTAAACTCGCTACCACGAGGGTCAATCACTACTTGGGATCAAATGACCGAAATTTTTTATTAAAATATTTCCCACCGGCCAAAACGGCCAAATTACGCAATGATATATCTTCTTTTGTGCAGATGGATTTAGAGACATTATACGATGCATGGGGAGAGATATAAGGATCTCTTGAGAAGGTGTCCGCACCATGGTTTACCTTTGTGGCTCCAAGTCCAAACTTTTTATAACGGTGTAAACCCCTCAACGAGGCAACTAATCGATTCAGCCGCCGGTGGAACCCTGAACAATAGAACTCCTGAAGCAGCCTACGAATTTATAGAAGAGATGTCACTGAATAACTATCAGTGGCAAGTTACAAGAACAAGACCAACAAAAATAGCCGGAGTTTACAACCTCGACGCAGTAACTATGCTATCAAATCAGGTAGAGTTGATGAATAAAAAGCTTGATAGTTTGTGTTCTTCGCAGGTACATCAAGTCATGCAGTGCGACGCAAGTGGAACTGTGGCGAATCCTGAGTACCCACCCTACCAACCGGGCACAGAAAGCGAATAGATGAACTATATAGGTAACAATTTCAGATCTAATAATAACCCATATAGTAATAATTATAATCCAGGTTGGAGGAACCACCCAAATTTTTCATGGGGAGGTCAAGGAAATCAAGGAAATCAAAGACAACAACCTCCTCAAAATTTCCAAAATCAGCCCTATCCACAGGAAAAAAAGTCGAATCTCGAAGAGACGTTGAACAAATTCATAGCATCCACAGAAGCCCGTCTCCAAAAAACTCAGGTAACACTCGACACCCAACAAACATCGATCAAAACGATTGAGAACCAAGTTGGAGGACTTACAAAGGCAATCGGGGAAATTACCCAGTCAGTCAGACAAATTGCGAAGCTATTATCTGAACGACCGCAAGGGCGTCTACCGAGTAATATTGAAATTAATCCAAAGGAGCAAATCCAAGCCATAACAGCTCAAGAAAGCGAAGAAGTAGACAAACCAAGTCCAACACAAGGAAACGAGGTAGAAAAAAGTAAAGTTGAGGTAACACAAGACAAGCCAAAACCGGTAATCAAGGAGTACCAATCTCGCATACCATATCCCGAAGCGTTAACGAGAGACGATACAGAGGAACAGTTTGGTAAGTTTCTTAAACTTTTAATGAAATTACATATTAACTTACCGCTACTTGAAGCTCTTTCACAGATGCCAGATTCGTGGAAATTTTTAAAACATCTCTTGACGAATAAGCGTAAGTTAGACGAAGATACACATGTGGAATTAAACGCAGTGTGCTCAGTAATGTTACAAAATAGACTACCACAAAAGCTAAAAGATCCAGGGAGTTTTACTGTGGCCGTGCGAGGCGGCCGTGTGAATTGACACGCCAAAGGAGCACGGGCGTGGGATGGTACTAGGTTTGAAAATCTATTTAACCCACCCCTCCCTTCCCTCTTCTCCAACTAACTTTCAACCTTCAACTTTTCATTTTTTTCCTACTCCTTTTCTCTATACCCTTGAGCTACACCAAAACAGTGCCAAAGAAGCGGAAGAAGCCAAGCACAGTCTCCCTCATGGAGACCGATACATATATGTTCATGCCGGCCGCTTCAATCACTCGCCAAGCCAAGGGTCTTTGAGACCAATTATCTGTTCTTTTATTTTTATCTTCTTCTTTATTTTCCTTCTCTTTAACACTCTTGTGCTTAATCTAGTTTATTTTATCTTATTTTCTTAATTTTAGGTTCTAAAGGCTGCTAGGGAATCACACCACAACCACCACCATATCCCCAGCCTTAGAAATCACACCCAACAATAAGGACTCTACGGTCCATCCATCTTTTCTTTTAATTTTAGTTTCATCTTTATTTTTTTTCACTTTAGCTTGCTTTTCTTTAATTATTTAATTAGTATAGTTTTAATTATTATTATTATATCATGGCTAATTCCCCACGAGCTACCCAATTTCTTCATCTAGTGCAGGATCGTCATCCAGACCGACCCCTCCAACATATTTTCCACATCCACCAAGGATTTCATCCAAAATTCAGGGAGTTTCATTTCTCTCGATATCTTATGATTTTAGTATTATCATCAATATATCTAACTTTGTACATTGAGGGCAATGTACATCTTAAGTGTGGGGGGATGAATCTTAGACGTGCCAATCTTTTTTGCATTATTCTCAAAATCCTTAATTTAGTCTTATTTTTAAGTAAATTCCTCATATTACTAATTAGGATGAAATTTCTAATGATTTATGATTTTTATTGATATGTTTTAGATTAATTCATTGATAATTGTGCATTGATAATTAAATTCTAAGAATACTAGAGAATCAAGCATGATAAGTCTATTTTTTTAAATTAAAATTTGCTAGGTTGTCGAACTGAGTTTAAATATTACTTTGAAGTTTGAAATTTACGAGGTTGATGTCAAAATACCCATAATTTTTGTGAGTTTTTAAGCCTTATAGAGCATATATTCTTTTTCATGCTCACTTTATTGATTATGAGTATGTCAACATTGATTTGTTATTCTAGAACTTGCATTGTTTATACATATCGGGACCACTCCTATGATTTGATATACAGAGATGATTAAGGCACCTAGGTTTTAACCCACTAACTCCATTAAAAAGCCTACCTTCACAATTAACCCCTAGTGAACCCCTTTTAATCCTAACAACCCTTTCTATTGACATAACCACTAATATTAACCCAAAAACCCTTTGTTTTTGTTATCCCCATTCTTTTTGACGACCCTTATATCGAGATTTGATTTGATTAATAGCCTAACTATGTTTTTATTTCAGTAATTTATCCTTTTTTTATGTATATTTAATTATGTGTGCTTAAAAACAAATCGAAGTAGATTCATTATTAGTTATGGGATTAATTGAGCTTACACATTTAAATTCCAAATATTGAAGAAGAAGCTCATATTATTAGTATTATTATCTTTCAGATGATGTAATTACCTTTATTTAGTTTATTGTCTCTAGTTAGGTATTTTATCAATTCAATCTCGATTCTAACCCTCTAATTCAGCCTATATCCACACCTTAACCCTAGCCCCGTTACAACCCTGACAAAGACCTTTTGATTTGTGCATCATCTCATATTACAGTGGTGGAGACTTGATTTTCAGGCAAGCCTATGGGATTGACTTTTCATGTTCGACTTTTGAGCGCTTTTTCCTGAACCTTAAACACTTTGAGTGATTTGAGTAAATCTCTAGTGAGGACGTCAATCCTTGTCGGTTTTGAATTAAAGGTAATTATTTAGATAAGGGGAGACGCCTATATTTTCGAGCTACAAATCTATGACTTAGATTGTTTGAATCCTTAGGACTCTTTGAATTGAATTATCCATGTATAAATTATCTATGAATTATGATAAGACATTGTTGATAGGAATTATGAATTATTGAAATTTCGTTTTAATTGTAAGTTGAGAATTTTTCTTGAGGACAAGAAAAAGCTTAAGTGTGGGGGTATTTGATAAACCGAAATAGTAACATATTTTAATCCCACATTTAGCATACTTTTGGATGATTTATCCCTTGATTTATGTAAAAAGGTGCTCTTAATCCTTTCTTTTCATGTCTTATACTCAGGACAGCACCCAAGAAAAAAAGAATGAGAAACGAGCTCAAAACAGACCAAAATGGGCCAAGGAAGAAATCGACACGGCCTAGACCAAAGATCACACTGCCGTGCCTCCTTAAAGATCTCGAACACGGCTTGGACCACGATTTACACGGTCGTGACTCACTAAAGGAGTCCAACACGGCCTGGGCACGATACACACGGGCGTGTTCCATGGCCGTGCCCCTGCCGTGGAAGAGAGTAATTTCACTCGGAAAAGGATACTTAGGGGCCAAGAAACACATTCCAAAAGCCTATAAATACACCCTAAGTATAACCTAAAAGGGGGGAGTCGATGGGCGGTCAGCTAGGCCAAGGAGCCGAGCCGAAAAGGTCAGATTTGTCGGAAACTCTCAAGGGATAACCAGTTGATCCATCTCAAGAAGCCGAAATTCTACTCAAGACGGAGGATCTCCTCTTCAATTCCTTCAGGGGGTTTTAGGGATTTCTTATGTTTTGTTTTATCTTTTCTTCTGAGATGTTTTCTTTTATTATTATGAACTAAGCCCTTCAGATACCTGAAGGGGGATGAAACCTAGATGAATCTTGTTATTGTTTTCTGAACTATATGATAAATACTTAATTTGTTCTTAATTATGTGTGCTTAATTCTTGTGTTGATATTTCGCGGATATTAATTCAAGTTGAATGTGTTTAGGTGGTGGAGCAAAAGTCCCTGCTTAAGAGTAGATCTAGCATAATTAAGCGGAGTTGATCGCGCGCCTAGAGATAGGGTGACGAGATTTTGCGGATTAGGGTGAAACCTAATATGGGAAGTCCATAGATCGATTTCTTTGCTATTCTAGGGGTTATTAATGGGAAAGAGATTTCAATTAATTAACCTAGGGTTAGGCGTTATTCGCCTCGAGAGAGGGTTTAATATACGTTAGGGAGTCCTACGGATCAAGTCAAGTGAATAAATAAATGCAGTTCGGTGTTAGATAACAAGTGAAGTCTAGGTGGATTCTTCCTAAGGGTATTGTCTTAATCAACTGAGTTTTTCCAAGTATTTCCCCAATTCATTCTTTTTGTCTTTGCGTCTTTAGCTTAGTAATTAGTTAATTTAGATTAATAAACAACTTCACTTATTTTAGGCTAAATAATAGAAAGAAAGTTAGTATTAGTACTTTTAGTTCCTTTGGGTTCGACAATCCGGTCTTGCCTAAGCTATACTACTGTTCGATAGGTGCACTTGCCTCAATCGTTGTCATAGTTAGTTTCCAGGTTCGATCATTATCTTTATAAATTTTAAAACTCTGACTTCACAGCGATCAGTTCAAACCGAACCTAGTCAAAAAGAACAAAGTGTCTTCAAATGGAAAATAAAATAACTTAAAACCTAAATATACTAACTATAGCTCCTAAAGTCTTACCCACAAGTTAGCAATAACCTTTCTATTTATACTGATGTTTAGAAACCCTAATTAGGTCTATTACAAGCCCTAATCCCAAAAGTTATTGATTTCATGGAAAATTTTAGCCTCTATGGTACTTGTGTGTCGTGACACAACATTGATTTCTCAAGTTAGGAGTTCCTAGTTCTCGTTTTGCATCTCGGGAAGCTTGTGCTACACTCGGGTGTCGTCCTTACGGCTGTCGGGCTATTAAATACACATCCTGCATACTCAATTAAACAAATTAAAACTACTTAAGGCCCAAATTGGCCAAATAGGTCAACAAACATCAAGTGTAAAAACACTTATTTTGGAAATAATTAAACCTAAACTACAAAAGCTGAAAATGAGATAATAAATTATAAAACGACTAGAATACAAGCCTCATAAGTGCCGAATGTTGGAAAAAAAGGGTTTGAAAAATGTAGCAGAAAATAAATTTAGGGGAAAACTAGAGTTTTAAATTTTTTTCCAAAACAAGATCTTGGTTGTGATATCTAAAGTAATAAACACTTAATCAAAATTGTACCTTTTTTATTCGTCTAGGATGAGCGCCTCGACCGAGTAGTCTTCTTCGTTATCCTCAAGCTCACGTTTGCCGAGTGTGGGCTCGCTTCGAATCAAATTTTTTTTTCTAAAAAATTACCAATGAGGTAATTTTGTAATTTCTCAAATCTTTTGAATCAAGTTGTAAATCAGAAAAATATCTCTAGAAATTTTCTAGAATAATCTCTTCAGAGAATTTTCTCTCTAGAACTTTCTCTTCAATTCAAATGTGTGTAAATAATGACCCAAGACTCTCTTTATATAGGGAGAGTTTAAAGATTTCAACTAGGATTAAACTTAAACACTTTAATATTAAATTAATATAATATTTATCAAGATAAAT
The DNA here is from genome assembly GCA_025698515.1 of Gossypium sturtianum. Taxonomy (NCBI): domain Eukaryota; kingdom Viridiplantae; phylum Streptophyta; class Magnoliopsida; order Malvales; family Malvaceae; genus Gossypium; species Gossypium sturtianum. Next base: position 44,234,054 of record CM046952.1, read on the forward strand.
ATTAGATTAAATTTAATATTAAATCTTATTAAAATAATAGAATGTTTATCTATAGGATAAACATTAAATTAAATTTAATATTAAGATAATCACATTAATATTAAATTAATAAAATACTATTAAGATAAGTATTAAATTAAATTTAATATTAAACAATTAAAATAATATTATTTTTGGAATAATTAATCTGAAATCAAATTCTCTGGTAGAGTCCCAATAGGAATGTAACCCTTCCACTGCTCAACCACTGATGACCAACCGTCATCGGCCATTGGGACACTGCCATCACAACCGTCGGCACTGCCGTGTCCGGTGATTTAGGTGCGACACCCTTATGGCACATTGAGCTGGTTCGGTTGTTGCTGGTTTGGTCTGGGTCAATGACGACCCGACCGGTCTGGTTTAGCCACTGGTTACATCGATCGTTTTATTTGTTCGATCCCTAAGGATTCGAATTCCAAAAATATAGCTAGCTTCACCTAAGTCCTTCTTGCTAAACTGTTGAGCTAACCACAGTTTAACCGATGACAATTCTCTTACATTGTTTTCGATAAGTACAATATCATCGACATACAATATAAGGAATACCACCTTTTTGTCCTTTATATGCTTATAAACACAAGGTTCATCAAAGTTTTGCTCAAATCCAAAAATCTTGATCGTTTGATCAAATCTTTTATTTTGTGAGCGGGACGTCTGCTTAAGTCCATAAATGGATCTTAGCAGTTTGCCAACTTTTTGCTCCTTTCCTTTGACAACATAGCCAGTGGGTTGAGCCATGTAAATGGTATCATCAAGATAGTCATTCAAGAATGTTGTCTTGACATCCATTTTCCAGATCTCGTAATCGAGAGTAGCGGCAATGGATAAAAGTATGCGGATAGACTTGAGCATGACTACCAAAGAAAAGGTCTCATCATAGTCGATGCCTTCTTTCTGTGTGTAGCCTTTCCCTACAAGTCTAGCTTTGTGTGTTTCCACTTTCCCTTCCATATTTCTATTCTTCTTATACATCTACTTACACCCAATGAGTTTAATCCCAAAGGTAAGTCTACAAGTTCTCACATCGTATTGATTTCATCGAATCCATCTCGGCATCAATGGCCTATTTCTAGAGCTTGGAATCAATGTCATGCATAGTGTTATCGTAAGTGAGTGGATCATCATCCTCATGATTGACTTCCGTATTATAAATAAAACCATCATAGATAAAGAATTATGGTTTCTTAGAAACTTTCCCACTACGGTAGATTCCTCTATGTTGTTGATCGTTTGCAAGTCTTTCTACAACTTTCTCGAGAACTGAACTCGGTGATTATTATACCACTCCCAAAATTTCCTCGAGTGCCATTTTACTTCAAGGTTTAAAGTTATCCATGTAGCTTTCCTTGAGGAAAGTAGCATGAGTAGAAACTTTAATTGTATTATCTTTCAGATTTTAGAATAATCCTCCCTTTGTTCCTTTTAGATATCCTACAAACATGCACAATTCTGTCTGTGCATCCAACTTCTTTGCATCCTTATCCAGAACGTGTACTGGACAACCCCATATTCTAAAGTGATTTAGAGCGGGTTTCTTTCCATGCCACATTTCATAAGGTGTTATACAAGCAGACTTGGTTGGCACATCATTCAGAATATAGCTAGCCGTTTGTATCGCATATCCCCAGAAGGAAGTAGGAAGTTATGAATAGCTTAACATTGAACAAACCATGTAAAGCAAGGCTTTATTCCTTCTCTCAGCTACTCCATTCTGCTGTGGAGTGCCCGGTGCAGTCAATTTGGATAAAATATCATTCTCTATGAGGTATCCTTAGAACTCATCAGAAAAATATTCTTCACCTTGGTCAGATCGAAGATTCTTTATGAATAAATCTAATTGCTTTTCCACTTCCGCACGAAACTCTCAAAATTTATCAAAGGTTTCGCTTTTTCGGTGCATTAGATACATATGTCCATATCAAGAATAGTCATTGATAAAAGTCACGTAATAATCATAACTTCCTCATGTACTGATGCTCATGGGACTACATACATTAGTGTGCACAAGTTCTAAAGGTTGGTTGGCCCTTGTACCTTTCGCATTAAAAGACCTCTTAGTCATTTTACCTTCCAAGCAAGATTCCCATTGTGGAAGACTAACTTCCTTAAACATACTTAAGGGACCATCTTTCACGAGTCTAACGATTTTTTTGGTTAATATGACCAAGTCTTAAACGCCATAGGTACCCCTCATTAGAGTGAGAAGTTTTAAGCTTTTTATTCAATATTTTAATTTGAAGCATCAAGTAGTTATTTGGTTTGATAAAGTAAAGATTGTTTTTCATCCATCCATTACAGATTAAAGAATGATTTCTATGAATAACAATCTTTTTTTTAAATGTCACGGTATAACCGCAATAAAATAAACATGCTACAAAAATTAAATTCCTCTTAAAATGAGGCACAAAAAACACGTTCTTTAAAACAATCTTCCTAAAATTATCAAACTGTAAAATAACTTCTCCCACTACTTCGGCTGAAACATAGCTCCCATCTCTAGTCCGCAACGAGAGGCTCCTGTCACGTAGACTTCTCATTTCACTGAACCCTTGTAAAGAAACACACACATGGTTAGTGGCTCTAGAATAAATAACCCAGTTGTCAATTGATTCTTCCACTAAGCAAGCTTCAACCACAAAGAGTTCCATACCTTTGCCTTTTTCGGCTAGGTAATCCAAATACTCCTTACAGTTTGATTTGGAATGCCCTTTTTTGTTGCAAAAGAAACATTTAATCTTTTTAGGATCTTTTGACTTCTTAGCCTTCTTCCTAACCACACGAGGTGGAACCAAAGACTTAGTCGGTTTCTTCTTTCCCTTTGCTTTCTATTTCCCCTTAGAGGATGAAGGGCCCACAGCTAAGTTTGCCTCAAGTTTCTCCTGAACCATCTTTCCACCATTAGGCATCAACTCTTAGGATTTTGATCCCTTTATGAGATAAGTCAATGTAAGCGCCTTGTTCCCCAAGTTGTAAGTGACCCTAAAACTAGCAAACTCCTTGGTTAAGGATTTGAACACTATTTCAATTTGAGTGTTCACATCTAGTTCAACCCCATTCTCCTCTACTTCTGCAAAGAATCCCATAAGCTTAAGCATATGTTCTTTGATCGGAGTGCCAATTTTCTATTGAGAATTCATCAAATTTGTAATAGTGTATTTTTTAGCCAATACGACTTGGCTTCCAAGAAAATCCTCCAAATTTGTCATGATCTCTTTGACAGTACATAAATTCTTGTGTTACTGTTGCAACACACTACTCATGCTCGCTAACATATAACATCGAGCAATCGAGTAAGAATCTCTCCAGTGATTTTTCGCTTTAGGCTGAGCTTTAGGAGGGCAAGTTTTGTCAATAATGAATTTGTGTTTCTCACAGCTGAGAACTATCAGCAAATTCTGTTTTCATTCTTGAAAGTTATCCCCATTTAATTTATTCTCAGTAAGAATGGTAATAAGAGGAGTATGAAACATATTTGAACTGAAAAAAATAAAGATTTCACTAATTACTATTTTTGTATTAAGCAAATATTTTTCATTTCAGCAACATATCAAGAATGCAGTATGATGTGTAACACCCCTAACCCGTATCCATCCCGAAACAGGGTTACAGAGCATTACTGGGACTTTCAAAACATTTTTTAGATAATTCACGCCAATTACTATTCATTAACCGAGATAATTCATAACGTCCCTTAAATGGACCCTCGAGGCCCAATATGAACAGTAGAAACAAATCGGGACTTAATCGGAACCTCTAAGAATTTTCCAAAATTAAAAAATTTTCTAAGTTGCAGGGCTCACACGCCCGTGTGGTCTATGGGCACACCCATGTGGTCAGGTCGTGTGGTCACAAATGCCCGTGTCCCTAACCGTGTAACTCTCTGACTTGCAAGCATGAAGAAATTGAAGTCACACGGCCAAGTCACACGCCCGTGTGCTAGGCCGTGTGGCGAATTTAATTTTCAAAATTTAGGTGCAATTTTCACACGGTCGTGTAACACGCCCGTGTTCATGGCCGCATCAACCACACGGCTGAGACACACGCCCGTGTCTCTACCCGTGTGCCCAATTTTAAGCATTCTGTTTCTAAACTTTTAGGTACATGGGACACACGGCCAGGCCACACGCCCATGGGGTAAGCTGTGTGTCACACACGGCCTAGACACACGCCCTTGTGGACAAAAATAAAGCCATTTCCTAGCTTTATTTTCTCACCCATTTTACCACAAACCTACACCAAATTATGCAAACATATATAAACCAATCCAAACATTATAAACCAAGCCAATTCTAACATCCATCATGATTCATTATCATATGCATTTCATGTTCATGACCATGCTATTAGTGAGCTTATAAGTTAAGCATCACCTAATTAACCATACTCAATACATACGAAATAAACATGAAATAACCTTATATAATGTACCAATTAACCATTACTAGCATGCCAGTGGCTAGATTACAAAACATCACTTACAAGCCATCATTTGGCCAAATGAGCCTATACATGCCATTATACCAAAATGAGATTTCCAATTATACCAAAATGTGATAGTAGATAGTGTGATGATGCTCCGACTGGCCTCCAACCTTCGCGAGCTTTCGAGCACTATAAAACAGGGAAAATTAAACGGAGTAAGCGTTATATGCTTAGTAAGTTTGTATAACGGGAATTTAACTTACCTATCACATTTTATAATGTTAAGCATACATAGACATACATTCCATCAGTTTTGGTAAGTTACCTAAACACATACACTCAATCAAGCAAGTTAGTCACATAACTTCATATGAATATCAAGTAAATATAGATGAGTTTATCATATTACAAGTTTTCATTTAATTTCACCTTTCCTCATTTCAATGGTCCTCTCCGTTGAACAATTGAAATTTCGATGGACATTCGGGTAGTATACATAAAGTATACATATCAATTATCCGTCAATTCATGTTCATAGCTACCCATTAGGGCACAAAATTAAAGAGCACACTCTCGAGCCACATATTATGCAACAGGATTATCCGTCCAGGCTAAATCCCGTTTTCAACCAATTTTCACAAGAGTTATTCAGGATTGCCAGTCCAGGCTAAATCCCATTTACAACATATGCTCTAAAGAGCTTAAATCAGGGTTACCTGTCTGGGCTAAACCCAATCTATAACATATGATCGAGAGGGCTTACTTCAGGATTACCCGTCCGGGCTAAATCCTATTTGTAACATCTTCCATATTATACTCGTTTCAAGAAATCACCATAATCCATCGAATTTCGATATTCAACAGGGACATTATATTTTATCAACATTTCCAACTTGTAATTATTTCATTATGTATATCATCACATACATGTTATCATAATCACACAATTCAATTCAAACATATTAACGTACCAAATTAAGTTACGCGAACTTACCTGGATAGTTATTTGTATTTAATTTCAACTAATCCGACTTCTTTTATTTTCCCCGATCTAATTCCGTAGTTGGTATTTCCGGGTCTATATAAACAAATTTAACTATCAATTTATCACATTTCATACACATTTGCATTCTATTACATCCTAGGCAAAATTACCATTTTGCCCCTATTCTTGTCAAAAATTCCAATTTTGTCCCTAGGCCCAGAAAAATGAAATTTGTGCAATTTACTCCCTATTCCAAGCCTAACCAAAATTCCATCTCAAAATTTGCAGCACATGTATTCATAAAAATTCAGAATTTTTCATCAAATTTTAAACTTTGCATTTTAGTCCCTAAATCATGTTTTCATCAAAAATCACTTTGTAAAAGTTGTTTATCTATGAATAACTTTTCATTTTCTACCATAAATTTCTAATTTTTAGCATATTCATCCATGACCCAAATTTCATACCTTGATAACTGATCGCTGTGATTTGTTAAAGTTTTAAAATTTATAAAGAGAATGATCGAACCTGGAAACTAACTATGACAACGATTTGAGGCAAGCGCACCTATCGAACAGTAGTATAGTTAAGGCAAGACCGGATTGTCGAACCCAAAGGAACTAAAAGTACTAATACTAACTTTCTTTTTATTATCTAGCCTAAAATAAAGGGAATTGTCGTTTAATCTAAATTAACTAACTACTAAGCTAAAGGCTTTAAGACAAAGAAGAATGAATTTGGGAAAAACTTGTGGGAAAAACCAATTGATTAAGGCAATACCTGAGGAAGAATCCACCTAGACTTCACTTGTTATCTAACACTGAACCAGACGATTTATTCACTTGACTTGATCCGTAGGACTCCCTAAGTTATATTAATACCTCCGTCGAGGCTACTAACGTCTAACCTTAGGTTGATTAACTGAAATCTCTTTCTAATTAAAACCCATAGAATTGCATTAACTCGATCTATGGACTTCCATATTAGGCTTCACCCTAATTCGGCAAAATCTCGTCACCCAATGTCTAGGCGTGCGATCAACTCCACTTAATTATGCTAGACCTACTCTTAGGCAGGGACTTTTGCTCCTCCACCTAAGCACATCAAACTTGAATTAATATTCCAGAAATATCAAAACAAGAATTAAGAACACATAATTAAGAACAAATCAAGTATTTATCATATAGTTCAGAAAACAATGACAAGATTCATCTTAGGTTTCATCCCCCTCAGGTATCTGAGGAGTTTAGTTCATAATGATAAAAGAAAACATCTCAGAAGAAAAGATAAAACAAAACATAAGAAAAACTCCAAAACCCCCTGAAGGAATTGAAGAGAGATCCTCCATCTTGAGTATGATTCCGGCTTCTTGAGATGAATCAACTAGCTTTCTTCGAGTAAATTCCTACAAATCTACCATCTTTGGCCTAGCTGGACGCCCCCTGACAAAAGCCTTGGGCTCCCGTCGAACTCCCGTCGAACTCCCCCTTTAAGTTGCCCCATAGGGTGTTTATATAGGCTTCGGAATGTGTTACTTCGCCTCTGAGTATCCTAATCCGAATAAAATTTCTTTTTGCCACGGCAGGGACACGCCCTTGGCACACGCCCGTGTAAGTCGTGGTCAGGCCGTGTTCGAGTCCATTAATGAGGTACGACCGTGTGGTCTTGGGCCCAGGCCGTGTCAATTTCGTGATTTGGCCCATTTGGTACGTTTTAAGCTCGTTTCTCGTTCTTTTCATTCTCCGGCGCTTTCCTGAGTATAAAACATGAAAACAAAGGATTAAGAGCACCAAATTACATAATTCCAGGCTTAAATCATCCAAAAGCATGCTAAATGTGGGCTTAAAATATGTTACTATTGCGGTTTATCAAATACCCCCACACTTAAGCTTTTGCTTGTCCTCAAGCAAAATTCTCAACTTACAATTAAAACAAACTTCCTCAATAATATTCATCGATAGTGTTTCATCATAATTCATAGATAATTCATACATGGATAATTCAACTCAAAGAGTCCTAAAGATTCAAAAAATCTAAGTCATACATTTTGTAGCAAGAAAACATAGGTGTTTCGCCTTATCTAAATAATTACCCCTGATTCAAAATCGACAAGGATTGACATCCTCGCAAAAGATTCACTCAAATCACTCGAGGTGTTTAAGGTTCAAGAAAAAGCACTCATAAGTCAAACATGAAAAGTTAATCCCATAGGCTTGCATGAAAATCAAATCTCCACCACTATAATATGATGTGATACACAAATCAAAAGGCCTTTAACAGGGTTGTAACTGGGCTTGGTTAAAGGTGTGGATAAAGGCTAAATTAGAGGGTTAGAATCGAGATTGACTTGACAAATTACCTAACTAGAAACAACAAACTGATAGTAAATAATTACATCAATTGAAAACTCATAATACTAATAATAACACGAGCTTCTTCTAAAGATGTGAATTTAACTGTTTTAAGCTCATAGAACATAGAACTAATAATGAATATACTTCGTTTTTTTTTAAGAACAAATCAAGTAATAAGAAGATAGAATTTAACAACTGATAAAGAAAATAGTTAAGTATTCGATCAAATCAAATCTCGATATAGGGGTAGTCAAGAAGAACGGTGATAACGAATACAAAGGGTTTTGGGTTAATATTAGTGGGTGAGTCAATAAAATGGGTTGTTAGGATCAAAGGGGTTCACTAGGGGTTAATTATGAAGGTAGGCTTTTTAGTGGAGTGAGTGGGTTAAAACCTAGGTGCCTTCATCATCTTTGTATATCAAATCAAAGGTGTGGTCTCGTCATGTATAATCGATGCAAGTTCTAGAATAACAAATCAATGTTGACACACTCATAATCAATAAAATGAGCAAGAAAAAGAATATATGCTCTATAAGGCTCAAAATCTCACAAAAAAATATGGGTTTTTGATGTCAACCTCGTAAATTTCAAACTTCAAAGTAATATTCAAATTCAGGTCGACAACCTAGAAAATTTTTTTATTCTGAAAAATAGACTTATCATGCTTGACTCTCTAGTATCTTAAAGTTTAATCATCAATGCACAATTATCAATGACTTAATCTAAAATATATCAATAAAAATCATAAATCATAGGAAATTTCATTTTAATAGTAATATGAGAAATTTTACTTAAGAACAAGATATAATTCATGATTAATATTGTTGACACCTCTTCATACTTAAGAACAAGAACTAACTCAAGGATTTGAGAATAATGAAAAAAAGTTAGGCACTTTTTAGGTTCACCCCCCCACACTTAAGATGTACATTGCCCTCAATGTACAAAGATAGATATAGGTATAGAAAATCAAAAGATAGGGAGAGAGGTGAAACTTCCTCAATTTTTTTTAATGGTGTCACAATAAGAAGAAACTGGATAGGACTGGGCGGAGGTGAATGTGGGGGAGCGCCTCGAACCGTTTGAATTTGAGTCCTCGAAGTAGCCGGCCTGATTTTATTGTATCCTAAGCTAAGTCTAAATGGCATAGAAAATAAGAAGAAAATAATAAAGAAAATAAAAAATAAAGATAAAAATAAAAATAAAAATAAAAATAAAAGTAAATAATGGAAAATGAAAGAAGAAGGAAGAAAGACAACTGGAAAAGAAAAGGAAGAAGAGGGGTTTAAATAGAGATGCAGCCCGTGTTTTGGGAAAAATTTTGTCCTGTTGCCACATGTCTACGACCACGCCCTTTTATCTACCTATGGTGCCCACACAGCCACGGCCACGGTCATGTGCAAGACCGTGTGAGTATGGAAAACCTACGCCTAAACATGAAAATAAATAAAACTAAACTAATTAGTAGGGTTAGTGCTCGGATTGCCTCCCGAGAAGCGCTCGTTTAAACTCTTAAGCTAAACTTACCTCTCATTCGCATAATCATGGTGGTTTGAGGAGGTGAAAATCCTTTCTCATGTGATCAATTTGATTATTGATATATAGTTCAAGTCGAGTAGTGTTTACCTTAAAAGTGCTGAATTTAGGATTAGTTACCTCGATTGTTCCATCTGGGAAGATTTTGAGTACCTGATCTCCTATCTTAAGCTGGGTTGTGTCATCGTTAAGTTTGTCGTGGAGTTGCCTCATTTTTGCTTCGTGTATTTTTAGTTTCTGTAACATCCCCAAACCCGGCCCATTCACTACGACCGAATCTGGTTATGTTATGGGAAAAACTTATTGGCGAAAACAGGTTGCCATTTAACTTTTTGTCTAAACTCCTTTAGAGTAGTTTTACTTGCAGAAATCTTGGGCATGTTTGTTTGCAAACCGTTAGGTTACTTTGAAATCTCGGGGTTTCGTCTTTAAAATTCTTAGTTGTCAATCTCCTTAGGTTGGAAAACGTTTAAAACATCAGACTCAAGTGGTTTAAGCTTAGTTCATAAAAGTAACATTATTCCCAAATCTCTTTAGACATAAATTACCAAAAGAAAACCAAATAACTTAAGAGGCTCTTATTACAACATAATGATTCCAAGTACTTGGTAATAAAGTGCATAAAGAAAATATTAAAACGTCCCTTTGCATGGGCCACCGTGTATCCACTCCAACCCGGTCCGATCATCCTTTCACTGCGATGTTGGATAAGAGATTGGGTGAGTCACAATGACTCGATGTGTAACTAAACCATCGAAATCCACCCACATGCAAACCGGATAACATCCCAATTATCAAATGCAACATGCAAGTATAATTATTTAGACATTACCACAATCGGGCTTGGCCCACCTTCAAATTATTACAAATCTTTGGACTAGGCCCTTTTCACATTAGTCCACTCGATCATCAGGTTTGGCCCATGTCCACGTATGTCCCCAAAACATACCTATTCATTGGGCTTGGCCCATTTTCATATTATTTCATAAGCGGAATAATGCAATCATGAAACCCACCCAAACCTAGGGTCCATCCGCTACACACCCCCTTATCCGACCTACCACACACGAGGGGACTATCGAGTCACCCTCTCTTTTTCCTCCAAAAAGGCAACCAATGCCATCCACGATGTAGCATATAGCTAACATCAAACCACGATGGAGCACCGCGAGAAATCCATCAAGCCACGATATGGCATAAGCGATATCAATCAAGGTAACCACGCGAACTAAATCGCAAAGATCCACAACGCGACCTCGATCAGCGCCAATCCACGATGTAGCACAAAGTCGACATCAACCACGCACTCGAAGTAAGTACCCGTACCTTCTTTTCATACCCCACCCATGCTCATGCCACATAAAATATAATCGTGATAATGCATGCACATGCTTATTAATATCCATAAACATTCTCATCAACAAATAATCACATTGCAACAGTCCGATACTAACTCGATCATCGCTATACCCCTCAAGGTACCATTTTCACATTTAAGCGCACTTGTTAGCAAACATATACAATAGGCAAATATCACGAAAATCCCGGAAACAATGGCTAACTACACACCTTATTACTAGGAGTTCTAGACTCTCGATCCTCGACGCTATCGTCTAGCGAAACTACGGCTATTTGCTTAACGTTTTTACGTTGTTGCCCACACCCTGGTGGCCAATCCCGAACTGCTGAAACCGCTCTTTTCTTGAACTTCTGAATAGGGACCTTCCCTTGCCCACTGATTGGTTGTGGCCTCCATCAAAAAGCTTAATCAGTAAATGAGTTAACCCCAAAACACCACTTAAGCATTTAACCTTAATAAATAACCTTACCTCCACTTGATCAAACCGATTTGCTATAAGCGGAGGCTTGGCCAACCACTAAAACCCCAGAGTATCTCGGTCCACGGAACCGAAAAGATCTAAGTTAACATTCGGCCCAAGTGCTATCAAGTTGAGAGAAAGAAATCCGGCAAAGGGGTGATGGATGTAGATTCGGCTATTAATTAAATCAAGGGGTAGGGAACATTGGTTTCAGCCAAAGAGAGGAGAAAGAAAGGTGTGGGGTGTACTTTCGGTTTTTGAAGTGAAAAGGAAGGGAAATAGGGAGAGTGAAGGGTTCGGCCACTTGGAAAAAAATGAGAGAAGAAGAACAACAAGCTTTGGAGAAAAGGTTTGGCAACCAAGGAAATGGGGAACAAATTCGGCAAGGGAGAGAAGGCAGATGGTGAATGAATAATGAGAACTTCCCCCCCCTATTTATACTAAAAGGCCAAGCTCCAACCCCCCAAAAATAATCCTCAAAATTCTCCTAAAATACCTCCCTTCCACCCATTCAAAAAGTTTGAATGAGTCAAACTTTTACCTAGCCAAATTCAAAAAAAATTGACCAAGTCTTCTCCACCTTTTAAGCCTTTCAAACCGTCCATCCACCCCACCAAGATGACGCAAAAACAATGCCCATCTGCTGCTCTTGCGAATCGAACCTGAGCCTCTTCCCCCCTGCAAATGGCGTCACACACACAAGGCCTTAGTGGCGCCTATCCTGCCACTCCACCAGCTCCTTTCTTGTGACATAAACTCCCAAATAATTCTCTTAAGACACCCCTCGCCAAGCTCCCCTTTTAACCCCTAAAACTAAAAATTTTCTAAGGCAACCTACCACCACCTAGGGTTCTCAGGACTCCTAAAACTTACCCAACCACACACTAGAGTGTGCCAACACCCGAGCTAAGCACCAAATGCCTAACCCCTAAAACCAGGGTGTTACAATTCTACCCTCCTTAAAATAATTTCGTCCCCGAAATTACTTGTCTAAACTAACAGTCCAATTCCTCCCGCTACGCTATGGCTGCGCACTCTGATCTTAAAGAGCTAACATACTTCCCAATCATAGCCTCTAAGTTCGCACTCAAAATTCAAAGCAACTCAGAAAAGAGCTATTCCCACAAGCAAGCAAAGCAATTAAAGCATGCACCAAAGCAGAGGAGCTTACCCGATATCACCTCCTTGGTTGATTCTGACTGGAACCATTCCCTCCATGGCTTGAACCATGACCCTCGTTGATCGAGGACGGTTCTTAACGGATGTGCCTTAGATCCGCACCGAAAGCATGTTTTACTATTCCCCAACACTCTCTCGTGTGAGGTCTTCCACATCGAGCACAGAGACAATTTCGATTCTCAAGAATCGTGCGGTGTATGTACCGTATTCCCAACTCTTGGTCTTTTTCGAGCATCTCCAAACGATGTCGACCATCCAACATTTCTCTTATTCTCGTTCCTACTCTTTCCTCGGTTTTCCTTACCGTCCTCTTAACTTCTTCTGGCTATACGAGCTTTCTCCACTAGCACCGCGAAGTCTCTTTCCCTCTGCGGAGCGATCAAGACTCGAAGTTCATCTCACAATCCGTCTTCAAACCGGACGCACCTCTCATAGTCAGTGGCCACAATTCCCTTAGCATACTGACTTAGCCGTACAAACTCTGCCTCGTATTCCGCTATCGACTTATTTCCTTGCACCAGATTTAGAAACGCCTTCCTTTGCGCATCTAAGTAGCTTGCTCCAACGTATTTTCCTTCAAACTTTTCCTTAGAGTAGTCCCAATCCAATCGATCCCGGTACACCTTGTTTGACGGTGAGCCACCATCGATAAGCCTCATCCGTAGCAAATAAACAAAGACCCTTCAACTTTTCCTCTGGGGCACAATCCAAGTCGTCCATAATTCTCTCGACTCCTTCTAGCCAATACTCCGCTACGTTCGGAGCCGTTCCCGACACTCCTCTAAAAACTTCAGCCCCGTTCGACCTAAGTCTCTCGGACACTGACTTCCGAGCTCCATTTCCCCTACTAGCTCTTGCCACTTGTCAAGCACGCGTAACATAGCTCTGCGCGACACTGCGTCCTCTTCACTTATCGAATCTTGTTCCTCTACATCCACTTCTTTGGCGCACTTCACTTTTCGACCCATAGCGGACCCTCACGGTTCCAAGTTTGTCATTCTACCTCTACCGCGTCCCTAGAACTCATCTCTAGCGCTTGATTTAATCTGTTTAGAAAGTTTTATGAATTAGAAATTATTGTTTCACTGTTTTATTCACGAGCAATTTTATGCAATGAAGGTTCCGAGAGTAGTTCTTTCGAGTAATCCAGTTTCCTTTTCCTACCCAGGGGTAATTTCGTCATTTTTCCTAAAGAGATATTTCGGTAATAACTCAGGGTCAATTTTGAAAATAGTTTTTCCAACTTAGAGATTTTTTCAAAATTTGCAAATCTCAAGAGTCATCTTGAAAATTTTGTTTCTCAAACAAAGTGTGTTGCAAAAATTTCAGAAAGTAGGGTCATTTTCGTAATTTTGGAAATCATAGGCATTTTCGTAAATTCTCAAAATCGAGATATCACAACATTTTACAAAATAGAATTTTTCTGATATTTAGTAAAGTAGGAATATTTCAGTAGAAGTTGAGAGAAATTTGAAAATTTAGAAACCAAGGGCATTTCGGTAATTTTGTCAACCAGGGGTATTTTCGTAAATTTCCACAAGTCAGAGTATCCTAATATTTTGAAAACTCGGATTTTAGTATTTTGCAAGGTAAAGAGCATTTTATCAAAATTTGAGGGTAGTAAAGTAATTTTTGCAACACTGAGGGCATTTTGGTAATTTTGCCACTAAGGGCATTTTGGTAATTTTGTAAATCGAAAGAAAACGTCCTTCACAATCAGATTTAAGGTTTCACAAACCGGAGGGTAAATTTGAAAATTTAAAAGCAGGGAATTTAGAAAGCAAAGAAGGCTAATTCCCTTTCGGGTTTTAATAATTAGTTGACTGTGAACAAATCCTCTTGGTTAAGGTGAACAGTAGCTACGCACAGGTAGGATTCGAGTAAAGAGGAGGTGAGTCGCTAGGACTGCTTAAATACCAAGCTCTTATTGAATGCCACTCCTAGACATGCGCTGATGGTTACCACACCTTAACTCGCGACTTACTTCACGGGTTGTTTACGAGTTTTAAGTTTTATGCAAGTGTTTGAGTAGACTAATCCTAGGGTCCAACAGATCCTAGTATTCTATTCTACGAGCCCAAACTAAGCCCAAATCAATTCATACAAACAGATCACTTCAAGAGAGTCCAAGTACTTACGGTGGACTTGGGTCGGAGTCATGCAGTGCCATGCATGCAGAGTAACTCGAAAACCTTTTTTATAAAAGCCCCTATTTCGAAAAGCCCGTTTTGAAAACTGTTTCGAGCCCAAAACCCTCAAAGTCGAGTTTTGAACAAGGCTCGACGATTAAATCAGTAACATCCCCAAACCCGGCCCATTCACTACGAGAAATGGTTATGTTATGGGAAAAACTTATTAAGCGAAAACAGGTTGCCATTTAACTTTTGTCTAAACTCCTTTAGAGTAGTTTTACTTGCAGAAATCTTGGGCATGTTTGTTTGCAAACCGTTAGGTTACTTTGAAATCTCGGGGTTTCGTCTTTAAAACTCTTAGTTGTCAATCTCCTTAGGTTGGAAAACGTTTAAAACATCAGACTCAAGTGGTTTAAGCTTAGTTCATAAAAGTAACATTATTCCCAAATCTCTTTAGACATAAATTACCAAAAGAAAACCAAATAACTTAAGAGGCTCTTATTACAACATAATGATTCCAAGTACTTGGTAATAAAGTGCATAAAGAAAATATTAAAACGTCCTTTGCATGGGCCACCGTGTATCCACTCCAACCCGGTCCGATCATCCTTTCACCTGCGATGTTGGATAAGAGATTGGGTGAGTCACAATGACTCAGTGTGTAACTAAACCATCGAAATCCACCCACATGCAAACCACATAACATCCCAATTATCAAATGCAACATGCAAGTATAATTATTTAGACATTACCACAATGCGGGCTTGGCCCACCTTCAAATTATTACAAATCTTTGGACTAGGCCCTTTTCATATTAGTCCCATCGATCTTTGGGTTTGGCCCATGTCCACGTATGTCCCCAAAACATACCTATTCATTGGGCTTGGCCCATTTTCATATTATTTCATAAACGGAATAATGCAATCATGAAACCCACCCAAACCTAGGGTCCATCCGCTACACACCCCCTTATCCAGCCTACCACACACGGGGACTATCGAGTCACCTCTCCTTTTTCCTCCAAAAGGCAACCAATGCCATCCACGATGTAGCATATAGCTAACATCAAACCACGATGGAGCACACAGCAATCCATCAAGCCACGATATGGCATAAGCCGATATCAATCAAGGTAACCACGCGAACTAAATCGCAAAGATCCACAACGCGACCTCAGTCAGCGCCAATCCACGATGTAGCACAAAGCTGACATCAACCACGTACTCGAAGTACACCCGTACCTTCTTTTCATACCCCACCCATGCTCATGCCACATAAAATATAATCGTGATAATGCATGCACATGCTTATTAATATCCATAAACATTCTCATCAACAAATAATCACATTGCAACAGGTCCGATACTAACCTGATCATCGCTATACCCCTCAAGGGTACCATTTTCACATTTAACTGCACTTGTTAGCAAACATATACAATAGGCAAATATCACGCAAATCCCGGAAACAATGGCTAACTACACACCTTATTACTAGGAGTTCTAGACTCTCGATCCTCGACGCTATCGTCTAGCGAAACTACGGGCTATTTGCTTAACGTTTTCGTTGTTGGCCCACACCCTGGTGGCCAATCCCGAACTGCTGAAACCGCTCTTTTCTTGAACTTCGGAATAGGGACCTTCCCTTGCCCACTGATTGGTTGTGGCCTCCATCAAAAGCTTAATCAGTAAATGAGTTAACCCCAAAACACCACTTAAGCATTTAACCTTAATAAATAACCTTACCTCCACTTGATCAAACCGATTGCTACAAGCGGAGGCTTGGCCAACCACTAAAACCCCAGAGTATCTCGATCCACGGAACCCAAAAGATCTAAGTTAACATTCGGCCCAAGTGCTATCAAGTTGAGAGAAAGAAATCCGGCAAAGGGGTGATGGATGTAGATTCGGCTATTAATTAAATCAAGGGGTAGGGAACATTGGTTTTGACCAAAGAGAGGAGAAAGAAAGGTGTGGGGTGTACTTTCGGTTTTTGAAGTGAAAAGGAAGGGAAATAGGGAGAGTGAAGGGTTCGGCCACTTGGAAAAAAATGTGAGAGAAGAAGAACAACAAGCTTTGGAGAAAAGGTTTGGCAACCAAGGAAATGGGGAACAAATTCGGCAAGGGAGAGAAAGCGGATGGTGAATGAATAATGAGCACTTCCCCTATTTATACTAAAAGGCCAAGCTCCAACCCCCAAAAATAATCCTCAAAATTCTCCTAAAATACCTCCTTCCACCCATTCAAAAGTTTGAATGAGTCAAACTTTACCTAGCCAAATTCAAAAAAATTGACCAAGTATTCTCCACCTTTTAAGCCTTTCAAATCGTCCATCCACCCCACCAAGATGACTTAAAAACAATGCCCATCTCTTTGCTCTTGCGAATCGAACTCGAGCCTCTTCCCCCCGCAAATGGCGTCACACACACAAGGCCTTAGTGGCGCCTATCCCGCCACTCCACCAGCTCCTTTCTTGTGACATAAACTCCCAAATAATTCTCTTAAGACACCCCTCGCCAAGCTCCCCTTTTAACCCCTAAAACTAAAAATTTTCTAAGGCAACCTACCACCACCTAGGGTTCTCAGGACTCCTAAACCTTACCCAACCACACACTAGAGTGTGCCAACACCCGAGCTAAGCACCAAATGCCTAACCCCTAAAACCAGGGTGTTACAGTTTCTCTTTGAAGTGTGTCTTCCACTCGTCTAGTTCATCATTCCGAAGCCTGCGTTCCTCATGAATTTCTTCTTTATCGACACGAGGTCTAGGATCTGGCTCGATTGTGTAGTTTCGTGGTGTTTCCTGTACAGAAGGTTGAATCAAATGATTATTAATAGAATTTATGTTTTTACCTTGATTATTCGATGTCCTAGCCGAGTCAAGAGCATGAAGAGTGATCGTTTCGTCGCCTACACGAAGTGTGGGTTCACCGAATTGTTCCTCTGTGTGGTCTTTCTTCATTGCATCAGGATATGGCACACGAGGTTGGTACTCTATAGTTGCTGGTTTTTGTATATCATGGTTCACCTCACCCTTACCTTTATCTGCTACGTTTTCTTGCCTTGGTTCTGGTTCATTTAACCCTTCATTATCGTAAATAGTTGTGGCTTGAATTTGCTCTTTAGGGCTAGTTTCAGTGTTGCTTGGCAAGCTTCCTTGTGGTCATT
This sequence comes from Gossypium sturtianum, assembly GCA_025698515.1. Classification (NCBI taxonomy): domain Eukaryota; kingdom Viridiplantae; phylum Streptophyta; class Magnoliopsida; order Malvales; family Malvaceae; genus Gossypium; species Gossypium sturtianum. Next base: position 44,251,693 of record CM046952.1, read on the forward strand.
CTGAGATCAGCTTAGCAAGCTGACCTGATTGATTCTTAATCTCTTGAAGCGATGCTTGCTAATTTTTGAGCATTGTTTCGTTGTTTTGAAGACGGTTTTCTGACACTGCTATGAATTTTTTCAGCAGCTCCTCAAGGTTCGGCTTCTTTTCCCGTGGGTAGGTTTGTAGTTGGAAGCCTGGAGGGGGTTGTTGTCTTTAATTACTTTGACCACCCCACGAGAAATTGGGATGGTACCTCCAATCTGCATTATAAGTGTCACTATAAAGATTATTTTGAGGTCTAGAATAGTTACCCATATAGTGAACTTGCTCGTTTTTTTTCAAGACGGGTTGTAAGGTGGATATTCTCGTATTGCTCATCCCTCCTCCATTCATATTGCTCTGTATTACTAGGTGTACCTGCAAGGAACCACATAAACTGTAAATTTTCTTACTTAAAAGCTCTACCTGGTTTGATAGCATGGTTACTGCATCGAGTTGTAGACACTGGCGGCTTCAGTTGGCTTTGTCCTCATGAGTTGCCACTGATAGTTATTCAGTGCCATCTCCTCTATAAACTAAAATTACCTCTCAAAAGCAAATAAAAGAAAAAATAGCAAAGTAAAATAATAATAATAAAAATAAAAACAAGAATAAAAATAAATTGCGATAAAATGGCTAAAGTAATAAAAATTGAGCATTCTTAATATTTTAGTTCCCCGACAACGACGCCAAAAACTTGATCGCTGTGATTTGTCAAAGTTTTAAAATTTATAAAGAGAATGATCGAACTCGAAACTAACTATGACAACGATTTGAGGCAAGCGCACCTATCTAATGATAGTATAGTTAAGGCAAGACCGGATTGTCGAACCCAAAGGAACTAAAAGTACTAATACTAACTTTCTTTTTATTATCTAGCCTAAAATAAAGGGAATTGTCATTTAATCTAAATTAACTAACTACTAAGCTAAAGGCTTTAAGACAAAGAAGAATGAATTTGGGAAAATACTTGTGGGAAAAAACCAATTGATTAAGACAATACCCAAGCAAGAATCCACCTAGACTTCACTTGTTATCTAACACTGAACCAGACGATTTATTCACTTGACTTGATCCGTAGGACTCCCTAAGTTATATTAATACCTCCATCGAGGCTACTAACGTCTAACCCTAGGTTGATTAACTGAAATCTCTTTCTAATTAAAACCCCTAGAATTGTATTAACTCGATCTATGGACTCCCATATTAGGTTTCACCCTAATCCGGCAAAATCTCGTCACCCTATGTCTAGGCGTGCGATCAACTCCGCTTAATTATGCTAGATCTACTCTTAGGCATGGACTTTTGCTCCTCCATCTAAGCACATCAAACTTGAATTAATATCCCGAAAATATCAAAACAAGAATTAAGAACACATAATTAAGAACAAATCAAGTATTTATCATATAGTTCAGAATCTTAGGTTTCATCCCCCTCAGGTATCTGAGGAGTTTAGTTCATAATGATAAAAGAAAACATCTCAGAAGAAAAGATAAAACAAAACATAAGAAAAACTCCAAAACCCCCTGAAGGAATTGAAGAGAGATCCTCCGTCTTGAGTATGACTCCGGCTTCTTAAGATGAACCAACTGGCTTTCTTCGAGTAAATTCCTACAAATCTGTCCTCTTTGGCCTAGCTGGATGCCCCCTGACAAAAGCCTTGGGATCCCGTCGAACTCCCGTTGAACTCCCCCTTTAAGTTGCCCCCTAGGGTGTTTATATAGGCTTCGAAATGTGTTACTTCACCTCTAAGTATCCTAATCCGAATAGAATTTCTCTTTGCCACGGCAGGGACACGCCCTTGGCACACGCACGTGTAAGTCGTGGTTAGGCAGTGTTCGAGTCCATTAATGAGGCACGACCGTGTGGTCTTGGGCCCAGGCCGTGTCGATTTCGTGATTTGGCCCATTTGGTCCGTTTTAAGCCCGTTTCTCGTTCTTTTCATTCTCCGGTGCTTTCCTGAGTATAAAACATGAAGACAAAGGATTAAGAGCACCAAATTACATAATTCCAGGCTTAAATCATCCAAAAGCATGCTAAATGTGGGCTTAAAATATGTTACTATTGCGGTTTATCAATAACTTTTCAAATAAATCCCCTAAATAGAAAGATTAGACTATCCCGATTCCAAAAATATAAAAATCATTAAAAACGGGACTTGATTTCATACCTTATTGAGCTTGAAAAGTTTTCTTCCTCTCTCCTAGGGTTTCCATAGAAATTTTGGGGATGAAGATGAATAAAAAGATGATAATTTCCTTTTTAATTAGTTGTCATCTTTTAATTTTAGTGATTTCCAATTTAGTCCTTGCCCATTTCTAATTTTTCCATGGATGAGTCATTAAAATATCTACTAACTACTCTTCAATGGTCTAATTACCATATAAGGACCTTAAGTTTTGAATTCCATAGCTATTTGATACCTATAGCTACTAGAACCCAACTTTTGCATTTTATGCAGTTTAGTCATTTCCCTAATTAAACACACAATCGGTAAAATTATCGTATCAAAATTTTTAGATGACCTTCCTATAATAATGCAAATCATAAAATAATATTAAAATAAATTTTGATTTTGGCTCGAATTTGTGGTCCCGAAACCACTGTTCCGATCTCACCGAAATTGTGCTGTTACAACTGTCCCCCTTAAAAATTTTCATCCTTGAAAATTTTTAGCAGAAAAGAGGTTAGGGTATTGCTTCCTCATAGTATCATCCGGCTCCCAGGTAGCTTCCTCTAATCCATGTCGTTGCCAGAGCACTTTTACCAATGCCACCTTTTTATTTCTTAGCTCTTTCGTTTAATATGCCAGTATTTTAATCGGTTTTTCATTGTAGGTCATATCATGCTGAATCTCCACTTTTGTTGGAGTAATAACGTGTGAAGGGTCCAATCTGTAGCGTCATAGCATGGATACATGAAACACAGTATGAATTTTATCGAGTTCCGGTGGTAATGCTAACCGATATGCAACATGCCTGATTCTTTCAGTGATCTCATATGGCCCGATGAACTGTGGACTCAATTTCCCTTTTCGACCAAACCGAAGAACTTTCTTCAATGGTGATACTTTCAAGAATAATTTATCACCAATTTGAAATTCTATCTATTTCCATTTCAAATTAGCATAGGACTTTTGACGGTCAGAGGCTGCTTTCAAACTGTCTCGAATTACTTTTATTTTCTCTTCAGTTTCATGGATCAAGTCAACTTCGTGGATCTTTTTCTCACTTAACTCTATCCAATACAAGAGAGTTCAACATTTGCGACCATATAGAGCCTCATACAGTTCCATTTTAATACTGGAAACTGTTATTGTAAGCGAATTCAATCAAAGGCAAGTATTTTTCCCAGTTACCTCCAAATTCAAGTAGACAACACCGAAGCATGTCTTCTAAAATCTGTATCACACGCTCAGATTGTTCATCTATTTAAGGATGGAATGCGGTACTAAAGTGTAAATGAGTACCCAGAGCTTCTTGCAACTTACTCAAAAATTGGGACGTAAACCATGGATCTCTATATGAAATAATGGAGATTGGCACTCCATGTAGTCTTACAATCTCAGAGACATATAATTCAGCCAATCTATCGAATGAAAAATCCATACGTACAGGGATAAAGTGTGCTAACTTTGTTAGGTGGTCAACAATTACCCAAACATCATCTTTCTTTTTCGATGACAGGGGTAATCCCGATACAAAATCCATGGTAATTCTTTCCCATTTCCATTTCGGTATGGTAATTAGCTACAATAATCCCAAAGGTACTTGATGTTTAGCCTTTACTTGCTGACATATCAAACATCTAGATACAAATTTAGAAATATCTCTTTTCATACCCGACCACCAATACATTTTCTTCAAGTCATTGTACATTTTGTTACTACCGGGATGTACAGACATTATACCATTGTGTGCTTCATGTAGAATCTTATGTACCAATTCTGAACTCTTCGGTACACATATTCTGTCTTTGAATAACAAACAACCGTCTAAATCAATCTGAAACTCTGAGTCAGGATCTGACTCACTTTGTATTCATTTGGCCTGTAACTTATCATCATCCTTTTGAGCTTCACAGATTTGTTCCCGAAATATTGGTCTAGCTTTTAACTCAGCTATGATTGAATCATCATCAGACAATGATAACCGGGTGCTCAATTCCCTTAAGGCAAATAAATATTTTCAGCTCAAGGCATCCGCAACTACATTAGCTTTCCCCGGATGATAGTCAATAACGAGGTCATAATCCTTCAATAACTCCAACCATCTTCGTTGTCTCAAATTCAATTCTTTTTGTGTCATTAAATACTTCAAACTTTTGTGATCCGTAAAGATGTGACACTTTTCTCCAAAGAGATAATGCCGCCATATTTTCAGTGCAAAAACGATGGCTGCCAATTTAAGATCATGTACTGGGTAATTTCTCTCATGCGGTTTCAGCTGCCTAGATGCATAAGCCACTACGTTGCCACCTTGCATCAACACGGAACCCAAACCATTTAATGAGGCATCACTGTAAACTACAAATTCTTTACCCGATTCAGGTTGGACTAATACGGGCGCTTCTGTCAATAAAGCCTTCAATCTATCAAAACTCTGCTGGCACTTATCAGTCCACTCAAAATTTCACTTCCTTTTGCAACAATCGAGTCATTGGAGAAGCTATCATTGAAAACCCTTTAACAAATCTCCGATAATATCCTGCTAGTCCCATAAAACTTGTTACTTCTAAAACATTCCTCGGTGGCTTCCAACTTACAATAGCTGAAATTTTATTCGGGTCCACCCGAATACCTTCTGCAAATGCAACATGTCCAAGGAAACTAACTTCCTTTAACCAGAATTCACATTTACTGAACTTGGCATACAATTTCTTCTCACGCAGAGTTTGCAATACAATTCTCAAATGTTTAGCATGCTCATTTTGATCCCATGAATAAACCAAAACATCATCAATAAAAACAACCACGAACCTGTCCAGGTATGGTCTGAAAATTCGGTTCATCAGATCCATAAATACTGCCGGGGCATTAGTTAATCTGAATGGCATCACCAAAAACTCATAATGCCCATATCTTCAACCGCCATCACATCTTTTCCTCGTCATGGACTCCTTTTGGAAAAAATTACATTTAAGTCCTATGTCGGCTCACAAGAATTCTATGAATTTAAAAAAATATATAGCCATTCGTGGAGATGATAGTCCATGGTCTATTTCTTAAGAACCACAACATCGGCAAAAAATAATTATATAACAAATAAATAATATCTCATCCATTCCCATATATAACTCAAAACATGCACAAGATCTAAAAAATATCACTTTATATGTAATCAAATCATTCAAGAAGAAGAAAAATTTATTTTGATTATCCATTTATACTTATAGATAGAACAAAACCTGGATCTGATACCAATTGTTAAAAAAATGGGTTTGAAAAACGCAACAAAAAATAAATTTAGGGAAAATCGAGTAGTCTTCTCCTCTATCCTCAAGCTCACGTTTGTCGAGTGCGGGCTCATTTCGAATCAGAAAATTTTTCTCAAAAATTACCAATGGGTAATTTTGTAATTTCTTTAAACTTTTGGGTCAAGTTATAAATAAGAAAAATTTCTCTAGAAATTTTTTAGAATAATCTCTTAAGAGGATTTTCTCTCTCCAACTTTTTCTTGAATTAAAGTGTGTAAATAATGACCCAAAGCTCTCTTTATATAAGGAGAGTTTAGAGAGTTCAACTATGATTAAACTTAATCACTATAATATTAAATCAATCTAATATTTATCAAGATAAATATTAGATTAAATTTAATATTAAATCTTATTAAAATAATAGAATGTTTATCTACAAGATAAACATTAAATTAAATTTAATATTAAACTATTAAAATAATATTATTTTGGAATAACTAATATGAAATCAAATTCTCTGGTAGAGCCTTAGTAGGAGTGTAACCCTTCCACTGCTCAACCATCGATGACCAACCACTGCTGGCCACCGGGATGCCGCCAGCACCGCCGTGTCCGGTGATGCAGGTGCGACACCTTTATGGCACTCTGAGTCGGTTTGGCTGTTGCCGGTTCAGTCTAGATCAATGATGACCCGATCGGTCTGGTCTAGCCACCAGTTGGATCGTTGGCCCGATTTCACATACCGGATCTGGTTCGACCAGTTTTTGGGTATTGGTCTCAATTTTGGGCTCCTAGGCCCATTTACGATATCAAATCCAATTTTCAAGTTCAATTACCCATTGGGCCAATTCTCTGACTTGAAAATTAATTTCCAAAAATATCATATTAATTTTGATTAATTTGATTAATTTAATTTTACTTGATCAAAATTAATTTTCCCAAAAATCAATTAGATTTTCCAAATTAATTTTTCAAGAAATTCTTTAATCAAATTCTCTAGTTGAACAATTCTCACGACCACCTAATTTAATTACACACCGAATAAATCGACTCAATTAAATTATTCCCAAAGGCGTAGAATTTCCTTCTGATTAAAAAGTAGTCTGATCAAGCTTTTGTTAAACAAGTGGAGGGACCAATCAGACATATACAATTAGGCTCTAGTGATTGCAATTTTATCCAGAAGCATCGTTCCGATAATTCGCAATTACTTAATCATGGAGTCAGTCCACAAGAGGTACCATGATTGAAAACTCATTATTGTATACTCTTTACGAAAGCAATTCATCCGACTGTTTTGTCCAATGACCTCATCATGTGTGTGTTACCGTCATATGATATCCTTGATTCCTTTGAGTTAAATCCGTTCACTCAATACAATCCCATTTTATCTTATTGTTACCATTGTGTCTTCTTAATGATTAATATGATCATTGTCAACTAATGAATGTGATAAATTGCTCGTTTAAGAACTAGCAACCCGTGGCCATGTTCCATATTTATCAATTTACATAATGCCAATGAGAGGATATCATTAACTCTTTAATTGAGTTATAAATTTCATTTTTGCTAGTAAAACCATGCCATACACAAGTCTTGTACCCAACATACCGGCTATGGGCTCGATCACCTTTAGAGCATAAGCCTCCACTTACATCAAAGCACATGAGTCGTATACGCATGGTTAGTGACTAACTCAGGATTTAGGTAAATCACACGATGAACATCACAAGTGAATTAATGCACAAACAGATTCAAAATTAAGTCATCTTGGGTCTAGTCCAATGTATCATTCTACCAATGAATACATCTATGTCTCTACTCGTGGAGTCAACTGCTTTGGTAGCCAAGACTAGCCATCTCCCTAATTGGAATTGTAGATGACATAATAATCCTTCTTAGTATTTGAATCAAATGCTCACTTTGATTCTTTTACGAGATTATAGACTCATTTAGATTATATACTGAAATAAATTGTCTTTCTTGTACAGTAAACGTTCTTACAATGCCACTTATCTTCAGTTTGAACTTAGACAATCAATGAGCTAATATTTACTTGTCACAATTTCGCTATGCATGCAAAATATAAAAGACATAAATACAAAAGACAGAATAGTGAAATGTGAATTTAACTTTATTTATTTATTCATCGTTCAAATAAATAGAAAATAGTTACATGTTTACTACAATGTGGGCATATTTCCCAACACTAAAATGTACTAAAACTTCCACCATGTTTGGTGGTAGGTCATTTGTAAATTGCATCCTCGTCATTGGTCTTCCTTACCTGCGGGTGCTCAGGAGGAGTCAACAAGTGCTCATGTAAACAATGGTGCTAAAAATTGTTGTTAATGATGCGGGCTTCACCGACTATTCCAATTTTTTGGACACACCAAGGTAGGGAATGGATCTAGATTCAATGATGGACATTTTGCGAGGAAGTGGAGAGACTTTTGCCCTGAGGATAAGGGCTAGCAGCAACGGTCGCAAAAGGCCACGAGCGGAAGAAAAATCTCAGAGCATAGAGGGTAGTAGCAGTGGAAGACTTATCCGCCACAGAAGAAGGAAAGAACCAACCAAGGTTGGTTAAGAAACCACTGCATCCATCATTCTCAAAATCTTCGAGTCTCCCACTGAACCCTCCCACCTCGTGGACGAGTCTCCAATAGTTCCAGCGGACCTGCTGTAACAGTCCGTTTTTAGTCAAATTAGAATAGTGGTTTCGAGACCACAAATATAAGGTCAAAACAATTATTTTATTATTATTTTAATATCTATGGCATGATAGTATGATTGTGTGAAAATTTTGTTAAGAAATTTTATCATTTGAATGCTTAATTTGATAAAAAGGACTAAATCGCGTAAAGTGTAAAACTTGAGTTCTATTTGCTAAAGGTGTCTAATAGCTATAGAACCTTAAAGTGGAGGCCCTCATGTGGTAAATAACCCATTAATGAGATAGTGGATGATAATGGCATGGTATAAGTGTAATTATCAAATATTTTTAAGGTTAAATTAGTAAATAGGTTATTAATGTTAAATTAAATAAAGTAAAATAAGCTTTCATCTATTATGGTCTTCTTCAACCGATTTTCACAAGAGAAAATAGCCATTTTTTAAGCTAGGGTTTGGCCAAGCTTGTGTGTACAATTGGTGAGTGGATTTTGTCCCGTTTTTAATGATTTCTATGTTTTTGAGATCGTTGTAGCTTAATCTAGCTAGCCCAGAGACTAATTTGCAAAATTTTTAAAGGTTTAGGGTTTTGAAATTGATGAATATAGGTGTATTTTGATGTTTTATGATAGAAAATGTATGCTTGTTGTTAGATAAACAACATTTGTAAAGTGATTTTTAGTAAAATTGTTAATTAGGGATTAAAATGAGAAATGTAGAACTTTTGTGGTTAATTTATGAAATAAATGATAAATATGGGCGGCTATGGGTCTATATGAAATTTGGCTAGCATGGGTAGGGACTTAATTGCATGAATTTTTATTTTTATGAGATAAGGACTAAATTGTAAAAATGTTGAAATATTAGGGGCAAAAGTGTAAAGTTTCCATAATATGCATTTTGGGCTAAATTGAATAGAATGAAAATTAAATAAGCTAAATTTGATTACATATAGATCAAGAAAAGCGAAGTTCGGATTTAGATCGGGGGAAAAACAAAGTATTGGACTAATCGACTCATTTCATCATTTTTGCATTCGAGGTAAGTTCGTATATTAATAAGCATTAATATAATTGTGTTATAAATGCTTTATTATTGAATTATTTGTGAATACGACCTTGTGGACATGTTCGACGACGATTCAGCAAATGAGAAATCCCGGTTGAACCTTAGGAATAGACTAGGATACGAATGACATGTCATTAGGGGTTATGTGATTTGGGTGCTGGTCTGTACGTCCTACCGGTGGCTGCGTTATCCGACATGTGTTGCAGATTCTCGTCAGCTTGTATGAGCAGCACTGTGTAGCTACGTCATGACTGTCAGCTTGTGTGAGTAGATTCGTTGATAGCTCGAGAGTGAGCATGTAACACCCTAAACCCGGCCTAGACGTTATGGCCGGATCTAGCATGTCACATCGATGGTTGTTTAAAAGCTACGCGTTCAAATAAACCTTTCCTCAGTTTAAAAACTTTATAAAAACTTCGAATTTCGTTGCTTACAAAATATGATTGGCTCAAGTTATATGCTTGCAAAGATGTTATTATTTTCGAAAACTTTGTTTGTTTGCAGAAGTCTGACTTAAGTAGCTGCGAAAACGTGATATTTTGAAAAAAGTAATTATTGTTTTAAAACCCATGTTCAATCGTTTAACGATTCATAACCAACAGAATTACCAAATGAAAGTTTTAAAAGAAATTCCCAAATGAAAGTTTTAAATGAAATTCCCAAAGGCCTTTTTACATAAAATACTACCCCAAAAATAATATAAAATAAACTAAATCCAAAATTACTAAGTTTCGTTAAGAAACAAATTCAACGTATGGCCACCTCTGAGTCCTCCACGGCTCCAAATCCTCTAACGCTGGGGATTACCTGTACGGTTAAGAGAAAGGGGTGAGTTACAAGAACTTAGTGTGTAATCCTCTGTTACAGTCACAGTTTGGGCCCAAGCCCATGCAGTATCAGTTCGGGCCTTAGCCCCAAAATCATGGTAATGCAAAAAAAAATGCAGCCCAACCCAATCCAACCATCACACCACCCGTACAAACCCTACACACCATGTGAGGACCAAGTCAACCTACCCAACCCTACACACTAGAAGCGCAGACGAGCTGAAAACGCTGCCAGTAACAGTTTACGTGGCTGAGCCACTAAAATCAGAATATCGTGGCAGAGCCACTGAACCAGTATAACGTGGCATAGCCACCAGTACAGTACTTCCTCCATAATGATAACCCAACCCAATGCAATGTGCAGTGACATAATAAAATGATATATGACATAAATTACCATCATAAACAATTAAACAGGGTACACATACGACACTAGATCTACCACTAGGGGTATAATGGTCATTTGGTCGATAGGGGGTAAAACGGTAATTTACCCCTCAGGGGTATTTCAGTAATTTCACCCAACAAGGGCATTTCAGTAATTTCACCCTTTAAGGGTATTTTCGGTAATTTACCCTCTAGGGGTATTTCGGTAATTTGGCCCCCTAACGGCCTTTTCGAAGGCCAACTGTCGCCTCGAGCGACACCGGTTCCCTTTTTGGTCAAAACAGTGTAGTTGGGCCTAAAGTCCAATTTCGGCCCAAACGGGCCCACACGCTCGTGTGGCCCATTCTGCTCGTTTTCAGCCTCGGTTTTGCAGACTTCGCAATCGCATCAGTCATTCGGTAATTTTCCATCGGTCTTGCCCATGTGGGCCCGTGAGCCCATTGGGCCCACTTAGCCCGTTTCGGCTCGATAAGGCCCATTACGGCCTCAGATTCGCGAGAGTGTTCGTGACACTCTCAACGATCAACCGCCATCACTAGTGGCTCGGTTTATCACTACGAGTGCTTGCATGCTCGAGTGCCTCGGTTGTCAATACTCCGGCTTTTCGGCATTTCGGCTTATGCCCAAATCACTGAACATCACATTATCACAAACAATGGTGTGAGATTACACACCTTAATACGAGCATAGGTTGAAGCCCCCAAGATAAGCACCTACGAAATCAATAAATCATACTCCATTAATCTTAATCCTGATAAGACATCTCCAAAGATTGAAACTGGTTCAACAACTACTACTACTCACCACTAAAGAGATCTACCGCAACAGAAGAGTGTTCAGCCGGCTCCTTGCTTTAAACAAGTCGAGTCCCTAGCAACATTTAATGACAAAAGGAGGGTGTTAGCGAGAACCGCCTTCATGGTAACAGAGGTGAGAGCTTTCTTGGCTAAAGAAAACACAACGAAACTAGAAGAACACCAACCCCATATTCGGCTTTAGATACACTTACCAACCAATGCACGACCACAATCGACAAGTGGCTAACCACAGGATTCGGCCCTCACAATGGAGAACAAATAGGATTCGAGATGGAAGAGGGTGAGTAGATTCGGCCTAGACCAAAGAAAAATGCTTCGGCCAAAGCTTTATAGGGAGAGGAGAAAGAATATAAAGAGAACGAGAAAGTGGATATAGAGGTTTACCAAGTCCGGCCAACACAAGAGAATCAAAGCTCCAAATGATTTGATGTTCGGCTTAAGGAAAGTCAAGTAGGAGGAGGTGTGGCTATTCGGCTTAAAGAAAAGAGAAGAAAGACACAACGTGAAGAGAGGTGAGCAGGAGATGATTCGGCCAACAAATGCTTAGGCTATTAGAAAATGAAAAGAAAAAGAATGCACAAGAGGTAAAAAGTGAAGAGAAGGAAAAGTGCTCAAATTATTTCTAAAGAGAAATTCTGAAAAGAACAAAAAAGAAAACGTATAACACAAGGGAGTTTTCGGTTCTACTAACACACTAGGCTACTGAATTTGCTACACAAGACCCCTCTCTAGCCGAAACTCCCCCTATCACACACTCCCACTCACGGCCAACACTTCCACACACCTCACTTCCTTGATTCTCTCCCCTTTTTCCTCTTAAATTTGCTCTCCTTCATCCATTTGAATTGTTTGACCCATTCTCCAACTTCAATAATAGAGTTTGAACCAAATTCTACTTATTCCACTCACCTGACACAAAATAAAAGCCTTTAATTTGCCAATTGTGGGATTCGAACCCCTTCTCCCCTTGCTCTACCATTGACGCCACAGCCACCTTACCACATGGCCAACTTGTGCTTTCTAATACACACAATATTACTTAAGTCTCGCTTCAATGACCCTATCCACTAAAGAGTCAAAACCAACAATTTTCCTGGGCTCAGACTCGAACCCAGGCCTCCCTATAACCCCCAAACACCCTCAAATAACCCGCTGAGCAAGTACAACATGCAATTATGCAAAAATCACAAACCCTTAATTTTTTGGGATGTTACAATTCTACCCTCTTAAAGAAATTTCGGCCTCAAAATTTACCTTATCAAAAGAGATGAGGGTACTGATGTCGCATTGCCTCCTCAGGTTCCCAATTGGCTTCCTCTGAACCGTGATTACGCCACAGTACCTTGACTAATGGAACAGATTTCCTCCTCAGCACCTTAACATCACGGTCCAAAATTTGCACCGGTTCTTCTTCAAATGTCAGATCAGATCTTACCTCGATCTCCTCCACCGGCACTATATGAGAAGGATCCGAACGGTAGCGTCTATGTATCCGGTTTAACTCAGGAGGCAGCTCCAGCTGATAGGCGACCGGTCCAACACGTTTTAATACTCGGTAAGGTCCGATGAATCTGGGGCTTAACTTGCCCTTCCGCCCAAACCTCAGAATCTTCTTCCAAGGTGAGACTTTCAAGAAGACATAATCCCCCACTGAGAACTCGATTTCTTTACGCTTTAAGTCAGCATACGACTTCTGCCTATCAGATGCTTTTTTTAATCTACCCCGGATAAACTTCCCTTTCTCTTCAGTTTCTGAAATTAGCTCTGGACCCAAAAATCGTCACTCACCCAATTCTGTCCAACAAGTAGGGGTATGACACCTACGCCCATATAATGCCTCGTATGGTGCCATCTGAATGCTGGATTGGTAGCTGCTGTTATAAGCAAATTCCGCCAACGGTAAATAGTCCTCCCAACTGCCCTTGAAATCAATCACACAGCTTCTCAACATGTCTTCCAAAATCTAAATTATCCTTTCCGACTGACCATCAGTCTACGGATGGAATGCTGTGCTGAAACCCAACCTTGTGCCCAGAGCTTCATGTAACACTCTCCAAAACCGAGATGTGAATCTAGGGTCCCTGTCCGAAATGATAGACACTGGCACCCTATGTAACCTTACAATCTCTACCATAAACAACTTTGCCAATCTCTGCAATGAGTAATCGGTGCAGATGGGTATGAAGTTGGCAGATTTAGTCAACCAATCCACAATTACCCATACTGAATCTTTCTTAGTAGACGTCAGGGGTAGGCCATTAACAAAATCCATGGTTACTCTCTCTCATTTCCAGAGTGGAATTTTAACAAGTTGCAGTAATCCAGAAGGTAGTTGATTCTCAACCTTCACTTGCTGGCATGTCAAACACTTACTTACGAAATCAGTCACCTCATGCTTAAGTCCTGGCCACCAATACAGTTCACGTAGATCTCGGTATAACTTGCTTCCACCAGGATGCATAGCGTATGGGCTACTATGCGTCTCCCGCAGAATCGATTGCCTTAACTTAGAGTCCTTCGGTACACAAACTCTTCCACGGAAACATAATACCCCTTCACTATTCAGCCCAAAATCCACAGTCTCTCCCCTCTTCACCTATTGGAAATGAGAAACCAATGACTCATCCAACATCTGCTTCTCTTTGATCTGGCTAATCCAAGTCGGTTTTACCTGCAGTTCCGCCAACAAACTACCATCCTCAAATAGACTGAGATGAGCAAACATTGCTCTTAGATCAGATACCACCTTACGACTCAGTGCATCTGCCACCACATTAGCTTTACCCGGATGATACTCAATCGAGCAATCATAATCCTTCAGCAACTCTATCCATCTTCGTTGCCTAAGATTCAACTCCTTTTGGGTAAGGAGATACTTAAGACTCTTATGGTCGGTGTAAATGATCGACTTTTCCCCGTACAAATAATGTCTCCATATCTTTAGTACGAACACCACCGCAACTAATTCCAAGTCATGAGTGGGGTAGTTCACCTCATGCGGCCTAAGCTGACGAGATGCATACGCCACCACCTTCCCTTCCTGCATCAGCACACAACCCAAACTCGTGTGTGACGCATCACAATAGACAACGAATTCTTTTCCCACCTCTGGCTGAATTAATACCGGAGCTTCAGTCAGAATCTTTTTCAACTTTTCAAAACTCTCCTGCTGTTTATCCGTCCAAACAAACGATTCCCCCTTACGCATTAGCTTAGTTAGGGTTGCAGCAATCAATGAAAGCCCCTCAACGAACCGTCTATAGTACCCGACTAGACCCAGAAAACTTCAAATCTCTGATACTGACTTCGGTGGCTTCCAATCCAATACGGCCTCAACTTTCCGAGGATCAACCCTAATCCCCTCGGTAGACACGACATGCCCCAAAAATGTCACCTCTCGCAACCAAAACTCGCACTTTCTGAATTTGGCATAGAGTTGTTTTTCCCTCAATATCTGCAGAACAACCCGGAGATGTGAATCATGCTCCTCCTCAGTTCTTGAATACACCAGAATATCATCTATGAACACCACCACGAACCGGTCTAGGTAGGATTAGAAGACCCGATTCATCATATCCATGAAAGCAGGTGGTGCATTTGTTAACCCAAACAGCATGACCAAAAACTCGTAATGTCCATAACGAGTTCGGAATGCAGTCTTGTACATATTTGCTTCTTTAACCCTTAACTGATGGTACCCTGACCTTAGATCTATTTTAGAGAAAATTGAAGCTCCTCGCAGCTGATCAAATAGATCATCTATCCTTGGTAGCGGATACTTGTTCTTAATCATTAGTTTGTTTAACTGACGGTAGTCAATACACATGCGCATTGACCCATCCTTCTTCTTTACGAACAATACCGGTGCTCCCCACGGAGACACACTCGGCCTGATAAATCCTCGATCCAAAAGCTCTTGAATCAGAGCCTTTAATTCCACCAGCTCATTCGGTGCCATCCTATAAGGGGCGATGGACACCGGAGCCGTTCCTGGTAAAAGCTCAATGCCGAATTCGACCTCGCGGTTTGGAGGCAATCCCAGAAGCTCTTCAGGAAATACATCCGGGAACTCCTTTACAGTCCTGACCTCCCCAACAGACAAACTCTTAACCTCAGATGTGCTGACATAAGCTAGGAATGCCTCACAACCTTTGCGAACCAGCTTTTCGACCCTTAATGCTGAGATCACATTGGACAAATAGTTCCTCCGCTCCCCTATCACGATCACCTCCTCATCCTTTGAAGTCTTCAATACCATACGCTTAGCAGTGTAATCCAAATTCGCATGGTGTTTCACCAACCAATCTATGCCCAGAATGAGATCAAACTCGCCAAACGGAAGTTCCATCAAATCCGCCGGAAAGACAACCCCTTGAACCTCTAGAGGCACATCTCTAAACAATTTATTTATTACTACAGACTATCCTAAAGGACTAATCACCGACATCTCTCTACCAACAAGTTTGAATTGTATACCCAAAGTTCCAGAAATAGTACATGCAACATACGAGTGCGTCAACCCAATATCAATTAAAGCAATACATGATACATCATGAATGAGGAACGTACCAGTTATGACGTCAGGTGCGTCACCATCCTCACGGCGCCTAGCAGCATAAACCAACCTTGGCTATCTCGCCTCTGTGTTACCAACACCTCTGCCCGGTGCTCCGCGACCTCGTCCATATCTATTTCCCCCTTGGGCTAGACCACGGCCTCTCGGTGGCTGTTGACCACCTCTCCCTGGCTGAACATATCCTTGACCCGCGGCTTGCATCTGACCCGGCTTCTGCGTACAGTCTCTAACCCTGTGATCTCTAGACCCACATCTGAAACACGCCCCAGTTCTCTTCCAACATTCACCTTGATGAGATAACCCGCACACAGCGCAAGGCTGCGGTCTGCCAGTAACCGTCGGAACTCCAGTTTGGACCGGCCCATTAAATCTAGGCCTCTTATGAAATCCATCTGAAGAACTTGAAGGCCTAAAATCTCTCTTATTCCTGCCCCTTTCCTTCTCACGATTTTGACGCTCAAAGCGTTTCACATCTTCGAAAATCTTAGCCTTCTCGACCAGGGCAGTGAAGTCTCTTTCCCTCTACGGGGCTATCAGTACCCGCAACTCATCCCGAAGACCATCCTCAAATCGCACGCAGCGCTCATATTCTGTTGCAACTATACCCCGAGTGTACCGGCTCAAGCGCAGGAACTCCGCCTCATACTCCGCCATGGACCTATTCCCTTGAACCAGATTTAAGAATTCCTTTCTCCGGGCGTCCACATAACTTGCCCCGACATACTTCCCCTGGAAGGCTGTCTTAAAGAAATCCCATGTTACACGGTCGGCCTGCGTGCCTTCCCTCACGGTAAGCCACCATTGAAATGCCTCATCTCGCAGTAAAGACACTGCTCCTTTCAGTTTCTGTCCCACTGTGTAATCTAGGTCATCCATGATCCGTTCAACCGCCTCCAACCAGTATTCCGCTACATTTGGAGCTACACTAGAGATGCCCCTAAAAATTTCTGCCCTATTTGACCGGAGCCACTCAGAAATTGACCCTCGGGCCACCGACCCAGTACTTGCTCCAACCACTCTCTCCAAAACCCGTAGCATTGCTTGAGACAAAGCATCATCCCCTCCGGTTCGGTCATGAGATCCCTTCTCAGTTACTGGCGATGCCAGCGCCTCCCTTTCGGGCATCTGCCCTGATGCTGAGGATCCAGCTCTAGCACCCCGGCCTCTACCACGACCATGTGTACCCCGCCCGCGTCCTCTTATACTCATATCGGTGTAACGTATTTATTTGTTTAAGAGTTTTATGCATCAGCTTATCGTTCATGTAATTATTAGCAAATGTTTTATGAAAGAACAGTAATATGAGTAGTTTTCGCAGATTGATTTTACTAAAGTTTCAGTCTCTATAGTCTCAGTTTCCCTAACTAAGGGTTCGGTATACTACTACTATCCCTAGTAGTTTTTCAGTACAGTCACTATAGCATATAACCAAGTATAAGATCAGGGAACTTACGGATTTGGTGCCGGAGACTCGGTGTGCCATACTTCCAATAACACTATCACTTTTCCCAAACCAAAGTTTAAGCAGATTTGGAAAAAAATTCAAACCCATTCCATAGCCGAGTTTTGCAACCTGGCTCTGATACCATTAAATGTAACACTCCAAACCCGGCCTAGACATCATGGCCGGATCTAGCATGTCACATCGATGGTTGTTTAAAAGCAACGCGTTCAAATAAACCTTTCCTCAGTTTAAAAACTTTATAAAAACTTCGAATTTCGTTGCTTACAAAATATGATTGGCTCAAGTTATATGCTTGCAAAGATGTTATTATTTTCAAAAACTTTGTTTGTTTGCAGAAGTCTGACTTAAGTAGCTGCGAAAATGTGATATTTTGAAAATAGTAAATATTGTTTTAAAACCCGTGTTTAACCGTTTAACGATTCATAACCAACAGAATTACCAAATGAAAGTTTTAAAAGAAATTCCCAAAGGCCTTTTTACATAAAATATTACCCCAAAATAATATAAAATAAACTAAATAAAAATTACTAAGTTTTGTTAAGAAGCAAATTCAACGTATGGCCACCTCCGAGTCCTCCACGGCTCCAAATCCTCTAACGCTGGGGATTACTTGTACGGTTAAAAGAAAGGGGTGAGTTACAAGAACTCAGTGTGTAATCCTCACATTCTGATCCTGATGCAGGCCCATGCCCATGCAAGATGGGCCGGCCTTAGCCCCAAAATCATGGTAATGCAAACAAAAATGCAGCCCAACCCAATCCAACCATCACACCACCCGTACCAACCCTACACACCATGTGGGGACCAAGTCAACCCACCCAACCCTACACACCAGAAGCCCAGACGAGCTGCTAATATCAACGCAGCAAAGCTGCCAATGACAGTATACGTGGCTGAGCCACTAAAATTAGAATATCGTGGCAGAGCCACTGAACCAATATAACGTGGCATAGCCACCAGTACAGTACTTCCTCCATAAGCATAACCCAACCCAATGCAACGTGCAGTGACATAATAAAATGATGTATGACATAAATTACCACCATAAATAATTAAACAGGGTACGCATACGACACTAGATATAATTGTCATTTGGTCGATAGGGGGTAAAACGGTAATTTACCCCTCAGGAGTATTTCAGTAATTTCACCCAACGAGGGCATTTCAGTAATTTCACCCTTTAAAGGTATTTTTGATAATTTACCCTCTAGGGGTATTTCGGTAATTTGGCCACCTAACGGCCTTTTCAGAGGCCCACTGTCGCCTCGAGCGACACCGATTCCCTTTTTGGTCAAAATGGTGTAGTTGGGCCTAAAGTCTAATTTCGGCCCAAATGGGCCCACACGCTCGTGTGGCCCATTCTGCTTGTTTTAAGCCTCGGTTTTGCAGACTTCACAGTTGCATCAGTCATTCGGTAATTTTCCATCGGTCTTGCTCATGTGGGCCCGTGAGCCCATTGGGCCGACTTAGCCCGTTTCAGCTCGATAAGGCCCATTACGACCTCAGATTTGCGAGAGTGTTCGTGACACTCTCAATGATCAACTGCCATCACTATTGGCTCGGTTTACCACTATGAGCGCTCGCATGCTCGAGTGCCTCGGTTGCCGATACTCTAGCTTTTCAGTGTTTCAGCTTATGCCCAAATCACAGAACATCACATTATCACAAACAATGGTGTGAGATTACACACCTTAATACGAGCGTAGGTTGAAGCCTCCAAGATAAGCACCTACGAAATCAATAAATCATACTCCATTAATCTTAATCCTGATAAGACATCTCCAAAGATTGAAACCGGTTTAACAACAACTACTACTCACCACTAAAGAGATCTACCGCAACAGAAGAGTGTTCAGCCGGCTCCTTGCTTTAAACAAGTCGAGTCCCTAGCAACATTTAATGACAAAATGAGGGTGTTAGTGATAAACCGTAAAAGTAACATATTTTAGTACCACATTTAGCATGCTTTTGGGTAAATTATCCCTTATTTTATGTAATTTGGTGCTCTTAATCCTTTGTTTTCATGTTTTATACTCAGGGAAGCACCGGAGGATGAAAAGAATAAGAAACGGGCTTAAAACGGGCTAAATGGGCCAAAGTACAAAATCAACACGGCCTGGGCCCAAGACCATATGGCTGTGCCTCATCAACGAAGTCCACACGACCTGGCCACGATTCACACGGGCGTGTGCCATGGCCGTGACCCTGCCGTGACAAAGAGAAGTTTCATTTGGATTGGGATACTTAGGGGCAAAAAAACACATTCCAAAAGCCTATATATACATCCTAAGTATGACCTAAAAGGGGGAGCCAAAGGCTACTGTCAAGGGGCGTCTTGCTAGGCCAGAGAAGGCAGATTTGTGGAGATTTACTCAGGGATAGCCAGTTGATTCATCTCAAGAAGCTGGAATTATACTCAAGACGGAGGATCTCTCCTTCAATTCCTTTAGGGGTTTTAGGGATTTCTTATGTTTTGTTTTATCTTTTCTTCTGAGATGTTTTCTTTTATTGTTATGAACTAAACCCTCAAATACCTGAGGGGGATGAAACCTAAGATGAATCTTTTTATCGTTTGCTGAACTATATGATAAATATTTGACTTGTTCTTATTTATGTGCTCTTAATTCTTGTGTTGATATTTCGCGGATATTAATTCAAGTTTGATGTGCTTAGGTGGAGGAGCAAAAGTCCTTACCTAAGAGTAGATCTAGCATAGTTAAGCGGAGTTGATCGCGCGCCTAGAGATAGGGTGACGAGATTTTGCCGGATTAGGGTGAAACCTAATATGGGATTCCATAGATCGAGTTAATAGAATTCTAGCGATTTTAATTAGAAAGAGATTTCAATTAATCAACCTAGGGTTAGACGTTATTCGCTTCGAGAGAGGGTTTAATATACATTAGGGAATCTTACGGGTCAAGTCAAATGAATAAATCGTCTGGTTCAGAGTTAGATAACAAGTGGGGTCTAGGTGGATTCTTCATTGGGTATTGTCCTTATCAATTGGTTTTTCTCCCAAGTATTTCCCCAATTCATTCTTCTTTGTCTTAGAGTCTTTAATTTAGTAGTTAATTAATTTAGATTAAACAACAAATTCACTTTATTTTAGGCTAGATAATAAAAAGAAAGTTAGTATTAGTACTTTTAGTTCCTTTGGGTTCGACATTCCGGTCTTGCCTTAACTATACTACTGTTCGATAGGTGCGCTTGCCTCAAAATTGTTGTCATAGTTAGTTTCCAGGTTCGATCATTCTCATTATAAATTTTAAGACTTTGACATCGCATAAAGCAACGATCAAGTTTTTGGCACCGTTGCCGGGGAACTAAAATATTAAGAACACTCTATTTTTATTACTTTAGCCATTTTTAATTTTTGCAATTTACTTCTATTTTATTTTTATTTTTTTTTACTTTGCTAATTTTTCTTCTTTTATTGTTTTTCCCTTTCAGGTACCTCTAGTTTATGACTAGAAGGAACCCAACAGGACCCTAATTTACGACAGTGATATTGAAAAAATAGTTCGCAGAAATCGCAGAGAAATAAGGCGCAGCTTAAACTACATACAAGAAGAGCAAGAAGGCGAAACCAATCCTACTGAAGAGATGGCTGAAAATAATCCACCTTCTCAAGAGATGGCCGAAAACAATGCTTCTCGAACTATGTATGATTATGCTAAACCTAGTTTAACAGGAACTGAGTTAAGTATTGTTAGACCTGCTATTGCTGCAAATAATTTTGAACTGAAACCTAACACAATTCAGATGATACAACAATTTGTTCAGTTTGATGGTTTGCAGGATGAAGATCCAAATAATCACTTGGCAAATTTCCTAGAATTTTGCGATACTTTCAAGATAAATGGCGTTACTGACGATGCCATTCGTCTTCGGTTATTTCCCTTTTCTTTGAGGAATAAAGCCAAACAGTGGTTGCATTCTCTTTCACGAGGATCAATCACTACATGGGATCAAATGACCGAAAAATTTTTATTAAAGTATTTTTTGCCGGCCAAAACGGCCAAATTAAGGAATGATATCTCTTATTTTGTGCAGATGGATTTAGAGACACTCTACGATGCATGGGAGAGATACAAAGTTTTGCTGAGAAGGTGCCCACACCATGGATTACCCTTGTGGCTACAAGTCCAAACTTTGTACAACGGTGTTAACCCTTCAACAAGATAGTTAATCGACTCAGCCGCCAGTGGAACACTGAATAACAAACTCCTGAAGCAGCCTACGAATTTATAGAAGAGATGTCACTGAATAACTATCAGTGGCAAGTCACAAGGACAAGGCCAACAAAAGTAGCCGGAGTTTATAACCTCGACACAGTAACCATGCTATCGAATCAGGTAGAGATGTTACATAAAAAATTTGATGGTGTATATGGTTCCTCGCAGGTACAGCCAGTTATACAGTGCGACACAAGTGGAGGCATGGTGAATCCTGAGTACCCACCTTACGGACAGGGCATGGAGAGCGAACAAATGAACTATATGGGTAACAATTTCCGATCTAACAATAACCCTTATAGTAATACTTATAATCCAGGTTGGAAGAACCACCCCAATTTCTCATGGGGTGGTCAAGCAAATCAAAGGCAACAACCATACCAAAATTTCCAACAACAGCCCTACCCACAGGAAAAGAAGCCAAACCTTGAGGAGATGGTGACAAAATGTATAGCAGTAACAGAAACACGTTTCCATAATATAGAAACAAAGTTTGAAAAATAGGAAAAATCGACACAGGAGGTCAAGGATCAAATCGGGCAACTTGCTAAGCAGATCTCTGAGAGACCACAGGGAAGACTACCGAGCAACACCGAGACTAACCCAAAGGAGCAAATCCAAGCCATAATAGCTCAAGAAAGTGAAGGGTTAGACGAGCTAAACTCAAGGTAAGAGAATGTGTTCGAAGAAGGTAAGGTTGAGGTAAGTAATAATAGGCCAAAACCGGTAATCAAAGAGTACCAACCTCGCATACCATATCCCGAAGCATTAAGGAGAGACGACACAGAGGAACAGTTCGATAAGTTCCTTAAACTCTTAAAGAAATTACATATTAACTTTTCGTTACTTGAAGCTCTTTCACAGATGCCAGATCTAGAAAGTTTTTAAAAGAGCTGCTGACGAACAAGCGAAGGATAGACGAGGCATCACATGTAGAATTAAACGCAATGTGCTCAGCAGTATAGCAAAATAAACTACCACGGAAATTAAAAGATCCAGGGAGTTTTACAATTCCATGCTTAATTGGTAGTTTATATATTGATAATGCGTTAGCTGATTTGGGGGAAAGCATAAATGTCATACCTTATAAAATGTTTACACAATTAGGTCTAGGGAAACCCAAACAAACTAGGATGAGCATCCAATTAGCTGATAAAACTATTAGAATTCCTAGGGGTATAATTGAATATGTACTCGTAAAAGTTGAAAAATTCGTATTCCCAGTAGAATTTGTCGTTTTAGACATGGATGAGGACAATAGTATCCCCTTAATCTTAGGAAGACCATTTTTAGCAACTGCCAGGACTAAAATTGATATTGATGCAGGAGAACTCATACTTCGTGTAGGTAATGAGATAGTCACTCTCAAAGCTCTTGATTCGGCCAGAACATCGAGTAATCAAGGTGAGAAAATAAATTCTACTGATAACCATTCGGTTAACCCTTCTTTTCAGGAAGCACCACAAAAGAATACAACTGAACCCGATCCTATACCATGTGCCAACAAAGAATTAACTCAAGAGCAACGAAGGATTCAGATCGATCATCTAGACGATTGGAAGACGCACTTCAAGGAAAAAGTAGGGACACGAAGCAGAACCAAAGCCACTCCACGAGGCAAACAAGTTCAAAATCGGAGATAAAGTATTATTAGATAAAGCAGATCCTCGAATATCTCCGCCTGACCCTAACACAAACAAAGAAATCCCTTTTAGGGTAATCAGTGTTTTCCCATACGGAACAGTTGATAAACCGTAAAAGTAACATATTTTAATCCCACATTTAGTATGCTTTTGGATGAATTATCCCTTATTTAATGTAAAAAGGTGCTTTTAATCCTTTCTTTTCATGTTATATACCAAGGAAAATACTGGAGGATGAAAAGAACGAGAAACGAGCTTAAAACGGGCCAAATGGGCCAAAGCACGAAATTGACACGGCCTGGACCTAAGACCACACGGCCGTGCCTCCTCAATAATCTCAAACACGGCCTGGGCCCAAGACCATATGGCCGTGCCTCACTAACAGAGTCCACACGGCCTGGCCACGATTCACATAGGCGTGTGCCATGGCCGTGCCCCTGCCGCAGCCAAGAGGAGTTTTACTCGGATTTGGATACTTGGAGGCAAAGAAACACATTTCAAAGTCTAATTAAACACCCAAATTGGAACTTCACTCAGATTAGGATACTTGGAGACCAAGTAAGGCATCTCCAAGCCTATATAAACATCCTAGGGGGCAACTTAAGGAGGGAGTGGGACAGAAACCCTCTGTCGAGGGGAGCCCAAAGCTATCGTTTAGGGGCGGTTAGCTAGGCCAAGGAGCCGAGCCGAAAAAGTCAGATTTGTGGGAAACTCTCAAGGGATAGCCAGTTGATCCATCTCCAGAAGCCAGAATTCTACTCAAGACGGAGGATCTCTCCTTCAATTCCTTCAGGGAGTTTTAGGGATTTCTTATGTTTTGTTTTATCTTTTCTTCTGAGATGTTTTTCTTTATTAATGAACTAAACCCTTCAGATACCTGAAGGGGGATGAAACTTAGATGAATCTTGTTATTGTTTTCTGAACTATATGATAAATACTTGATTTGTTCTTGATTATGTGTGCTTAATTCTTGTGTTGATATTTCGCGGATATTAATTCAAGTTGAATGTGCTTAGGTGGTGGAGCAAAAGTCCCTACTTAAGAGTAGATCTAGAATAATTAAGCAGAGTTGATCGCGTGCCTAGAGATAGGGTGACGAGATTTTGCCGGATTAGGGTGAAACCTAATATGGGAGTCCATAGATCGATTTACTGCTATTCTAGGGGTTTTAATTAGAAAGAGATTTCAATTAATCAACCTAGGGTTAGACGTTATTCGCCTCGAGAGAGGGTTTAATATAAATTAGGGTGTCCTACGGATCAAGTCAAGTGAATAAATCGTCTGGTTCAGTGTTAGATAACAAGTGAAGTCTAGGTGGATTCTTCCTAAGGGTATCGTCTTAATCAACTGAGTTTTTCCCAAGTATTTCCCCAATTCATTCTTTTTGTTTTTGCGTCTTTAGCTTAGTAATTAGTTAATTTAGATTAATAAACAACTTAACTTATTTTAGGCTAAATAATAGAAAGAAAGTTAGTATTAGTACTTTTAGTTCCTTTGGGTTCGACAATCCGGTCTTGCCTAAGCTATACTACTGTTCGATAGGTGCACTTGCCTCAATCGTTGTCAGAGTTAGTTTTCCAGGTTCGATCATTCATATTATAAATTTTAAAACTCGTGAAAACAACGATCAAGTTTTTGGCGCCGTTGCCGGGTAACTAAAATATTAAGAACGCTCTATTTTTATTACTTTAGCTATTTTTATTTTTATTATTTATTATTATTATTTTTACTTTGCTAATTTTTCTTTTATTTGCTTTTTTCAGGAAAATTTTAGTTTATAGAGGAGATGGCACTGAATAACTACCAGTGGCAAGTTATGAGGACAAAGCCAACAAAAGCAGCCAATATCTACAACCTCGACCCACTAACCAGGCTATCAACCCAGTTAGAGATGTTATGAAACACCCCAAACCCGGCCCACGAGATTTGCCCAGATTTGGTATGTTCCTCAAGTAAACCGGTTTCAAAATTCTTTCGTTACCTAGAGAAAACTTGTGCGATTTTGAAAAAAAGAAAACATTGTTTGGGTTGGGCTTGTGTTGAAAACGAATTCAATTCTTTATATTAAAAATTTTACTTAAACTTTAATAGGTAAAACTCATAATCATAATAAATAGAAATAAATGGAAAACAATTCAACTATGGCCTTATGGCCTTATTACATCAAATAATTTCCAAGTAATTCAAGTACTTAAATAGAAATAGTAGTTCATAAAATAAAAACTTCATGTTGAGCATGGCCACCACAAGTTCTGCCGTCCCGGTCCATCACTGATCATCACCTGAAAAATATTCCCCAACGGGGTGAGTCAAACAGACTCAATGTGTACACAAACACTAAATCAAAATAGAATCAGGCATACAAATGTTACGCATTCATATCATAGCATACAAATTATGATGCATTCCCAAACCCAAACCTAATTGTCCATCCGCTACACTCCCCGGACCAACCCTGCACACCGTGGGGACTACTAAGTCGACCCTCCTTCCGCTACACTCCAAATTGCGGTCTTAGGTCACCGCATTCGTGGTCTTAGGTCACCACGTTCAGTTTACTGTGGTCTTAGGTCACCACTTTCAGATTACTGTGGTCTTAGGTCACCACTTTCAAATTACTGTGGTCTTAGGTCACCACTTTCAGATATCACAGTCTTAGGTCACCGTGTTCGTGGTCTTAAGTCACCACATTCACTTCCCCTTTCAAACAAACCCATATGCCCCATTTTGTAATATGCATTAATCTGCCAGAGTTCACATTCTTATCATACTCTCATGTTACTAATGACCTTTTTCATATTCTTTGTAGAAGTAGGAAACGTACCTGAGTACTTAGTACCATAACATGGTACCCTAGCCACTTTCATATTCTTAATATCACATATTTTAATAAAACAGGCCATGAAACATATTAAGAAGTAGTGTGGGGTACACACCTGATTTGCTTAACCACTTCCTTGAAATCCCGAAATCTGATCTACCGCTTAGATCCTTAATCCCTACATTTGATTAATCACTTACTAATTTAATAAAAAGCCATTCGGCCATAAATCCAAATCCTAGTAGGATTAGTATACTTAAACTTACCTTGTGCCGATTGGATTAAAAATCAAATCCCGAAAACTTGCCGAGTTCCTTCTTGAAATCGGCTAGCCACCAAAACTCCTAACTAGTTAGTTTTCGGCTTTTAAAACATATGAGAAATAGATCTAGAATACCAAACATGGCCTTTTCCGATTGTATTTAGACACTTACCTTGCGATTTCCAAATCTCGAAAGTATCCCTTGGTTATGGAGATGTCGAAACCTATAGGATATCTGTTAGATCCACTTCTAACATTTAAATCACCTTTTCATAGCCCTTGGCCGAATATGTACTTACCTTGGTTGGCTAGATCTCGAACTATCTCCTTAAAAGTCGACACTAGCAAAGATCCCAAATCTCTCCTTAATATTTTGGTCAAAGAATACAATAAGAATTAGAATTAGCCTTTGAGATTTCGACAAGTCCTTAAAGGAAGGAAAAACAGAAATCAAACTTTGATCTTACCTTTATTTGAAGAAGACGATTGCACCTTTGTTCGAAACCCTTCAAAGATTCGGCTATGAATACTTGGAAGCTAGATGGCTATGGTTCAACTGAATTGAAAAGAGAGGGATTTGCTCTTAGGGAGAATCAGCAATGGTGGATTTAGGGAGAAGAGGATTTCAGCTTGGCAAACATAAAGAGAAAGAAGAGAATTTGCTAGGGGATTTTCGGTAGAGACTTAGTTGGGAAGAAAAGAAAATAGGTAGAATGGCCTCTCTTTTCCCCTAAATGCCGAAATTACTAGGCCTAGTATCCCTTACTTGGCCATCACTCCTCTTATCTTTATCTCTTTATTTAAAATTAATAAGAATAATCCTCTAATTATCTCTTTGAAAATAATCAAAATAAATCACCATTTATCCATCCCTTAGCCGAAATTTAAAGAGAATAGGACTCTTTTCCAAATGCCTTGGTGCCGTCCAACTCTCTGCTTCTGGAAGCAAAATAAAACTTCTTTTATTTGCTTCCCTTGTGACTCGAACTCAGGCCCAACACCTTTGCATGTGGCGTCATTTTCAGAGGCCCTAAGTGGCATCTTCAGGCCACTTTTCCAAGCCTGTTTGTGTGTCAAATTTCACAAAATTTTTCTTTTAAGGCCACCTTGCCTTAATTTCCTCTTTTAAACTTTAAAACTCGACATTTCTAAGTCATTTCTAAGTTTCCAAAAATTTTCGTTCAGCTCTGTAAACTTGACATTTTCTTACATTTCCAAGTTTCCAGAAATGTGCACTTTCCTATTTTGAATCATTTCCAAATCATTTCCATCCATTTCCAAGTTTCCAAAAATGTTCACTTTCCATTTTTTTTAACTTAACATTTCCATACATTTTCAAGTTTCCAAAATTGTTCAAAATTTATTCTTAGTACATAAAACATGTTACTTCGTACAATTAAACTGAAAATACATAGGCCCTTTCCAGGATGTTACATGTTACATAAAAAAAATTGATGGTTTATACGGTTCCTCGCAGGCACATCCAGTTATGCAGTGTGAAACAAGCGGAGGCGTGGCGAATCCTGAGTACCCACCCTACGGGTATGGCATAGAGAACAAACAAGTCCACTATATGGGTAACTATTCTAGACCTCAAAATAATTTTTATAGTGACACTTATAATGCAGGTTGGAGGACACGGGACTAAAAGTGGTACGGGACTAAACTGATATCTCAAGAAAATTTTGGAACAATTAGAAAATTTTACAAAATACAAGGGACACACGCTCGTGTCACTGGCCGTGTGGACATTTGAAATAGGATCAGATGGCCATGTCCCAGCCCGTGTCCTACCTCAAAATAATTTCTCGTGGGATGATCAAAGTAGCCAAGGACCGGAACTTCCTCCAAATTTTCAACAACCACCTTACCAAAAGGAAGAGGAGTCAAAACTCGAGGAGATGCTGACAAAATTCATGGCAGCCACAGATACCCGTCTCTAAGACACTAAGACCACCCTTAAGAATCAACAGGCATCAATTAAAGGGATCGAGAGCCAAGTTGGGGAGCTCACTAAGACAGTTGGACAACTTACTAACACAATTGGACAACTCGCAAAGATAATTTTCGAACGACCACAAGGGCGTCTACCAAGCAACACTGAGATTAACCCAAAGGAGCAAATCCAAGCCATACCAGCTCAAGAAAGTGAAGGGTTAGACGAGCCCAATTCAAAGCAAGAGAATGTGGTCAAAGAAGGTAAGGTTGAGGTAAGTAATAATAAGCCAAAATCGATAATCAAAGAGTACCAACCTCGCATACCATATCCCGAAGCATTAAAGAAAGACCACATAGAGGAACAACTCGGTAAGTCTCTTAAACTTTCAAAGAAATTTCTTATTAACTCGCCGTTTCTAGAAGCTCTTTCACAGATGCCAGATCCTAGACCTCGTGTCGATAAAGAAGAAATTCATGAGGAACGAAGGCTTTGGATCGATGAACTAGACGAATGGAAGACACACTTCAAGGAGAGACTAAAAACACACGAAGCAAAGATGAGGCAACTCCACGACGAACTTAATAATGAGACAACCCAGCTTAAGATAGGAGATCAGGTACTCAAAATCTTCCCAGATGGAACGGTCGAGGTAACACATTCTAATTTCGGCACTTTTGAGGAAAACATTACTCGACTTAAATTTTATATTAATAACCGAATTGATCGCATGAGAAAGGATTTTCACCTCCTCAAACCACCATGACCATATGGATGAGAGGTAAAGTCTAGCTTAAGACTATAAATGAGCGCTTCTCGGGAGGCAACCCGAGCACTAACCCCATTAATTTTTACATTTTTTTATTTTTACTTTTATTTTTCCTTTTAGCACCTAACCATAAACTAACCAAGGTACAGATTTCCATACCACACGGCCTTGCACACGATCGTGGCCGTGGCCGTGTGGCCACCGCAGGAAGGTACAAGGGCAGGGGCAACCACCAGATCCATAATTTCTATTTAACCCCCTTCTTCCTTTTTCTTTTCCAGTTGTCTTTCTTCTTTCTTTTTCCATTATTTACTTTTATTTTTATTTTTTTATTTTCTTTATTATCTTCCTCTTATTCTTCATGCCATTTAGATTTAGATTAGGATACAATAAAATCAGACCGGCTACTTTGAGGATTCAAGTTCAAACAGTTCGAGGCGCTTCCCCACGTTCACCTCCAATCCTATCCGGTTTCTTTTCATTAACTTCATCCAAAATTCAGGAAGTTTCACTTCTCTCCACATATTATGATTTTATGATTTTATTTTGCTATTATCTACCTTTGTACATTGAGGGCAATGTACATCTTAAGTGTGGGGGGTGAACAATCTAAAAAGGTGCCTAAATTTTCTTCATTATTCTCAAATTCCTGAAATTAGGTGCCAAAATTTTTGCATTGTTCTCAAATCCCTGAATTATGACTTGTCTTAAAGTAAATTTCTCATATTATCATTAGAATGAAATTCCCATGATTGATGATTTTTATTGACATGTTTTAGATTAAGTCATTGATAATTGTGCATGGATAATTAAATTCTAAGATACTAGAGAATCAAGCATGATAAGTCTATTTTTCAAGAAATAAAAATTTTCTAGGTTGTTAACCTGAATTTGAAAATTACTTTGAAGTTTGAAATTTACGAGGTTGATATCAAAATACCCATAATTTTTTTTTGTGAGATTTTGAGCCTTATAAGAGCATATATCCTTTTTCATGCTCACTTTTGGTTATGAGTGTGTCAACATTGATTTGTTATTCTAGAACTTTCCTCGATTATACATGTTGAGACCGTATCTTTGATTTGATATACAGAAATGATAAAGGCACCTAGGATTTAACCCACTTACTCCATAAAAAGCCTAACTTCATAAAAAGCCTACCTTCATAATTAACCCCTAGTGAACCCCTTTGATCCTAACAACCCTTTTTATTGACTCACCCACTAATATTAACCCAAAACCCTTTGTATTTGTTATCACCATTCTTCTTGACTACCCTTTTTGTCGAGTTTGATTTTGAGCGGTTACCTAACTATGTTCTATATTTTAGTTGTTAAAGTACTTTCTTATTATTGTAAATATTTAATGATTTGTTCTTAAAAAAAATGACGAAGTATATTCATTATTAGTCTTATAATTAAGTGAGCTTACATATTTAAATTCCACATCTCGAAGAAAAAGCTCGTATTATTATTATTACAAGTTTATGTGATTATTAAGGATTAGTTCATTTTTCTAGTTAGGTAATTTGTCAAGTCAATCTCGATTCTAACCCTCTAATTCAGCCTTTATCCACACCTTTAACCTAAGCCCCGTTACAACCCTATTAAAGACCTTTTGATTTGTGTATCATCTCATATTATAGTGGTGGAGATTTGATTTTCATGCAAGCCTATGGGATTAACTTTTCATGTTCGACTTTTGAGTGCCTAATTTTGAACCTTAAACACTTTGAGTGGTTTGAGTGAATCTTTAGTGAGGATGTCAATCCTTGTCGATTTTGAATCAAAGGTAATTATTTAGATGAGGGAAAACACCTATGTTTTGTGCTGCAAATGTATGGCTTAGACTGTTTGAATCTTTAGGACTCTTTGAGTTGAATTATCCATGTATAAATTATCTCTGAATTATGATGAAACACTATCAATGAATATTATGAATTATGGAAAGTTCGTTTTAATTCTAAGTTGAGAATTTTGCTTGAGGACAAGCAAAAGCTTAAGTGTGAGGGTATTTGATAAACCGTAAAAGTAACATATTTTAATCCCACATTTAGTATGCTTTTGGATGAATTATCCCTTATTTTATTTAAAACAGTGCTCTTAATCCTTTCTTTTCATGTTATATACTCAGGAAAATACCAGAGGATGAAAAGAACGAGAAACGGGCTTAAAACGAGCCAAATGGGCCAAAGCATAAAATCGACACGGCCTGGACCTAAGACCACACGGACGTGCCTCCTCAATAATCTCGAACACGGCCTGGGCCTAAGACCACACGGCCGTGCCTCACTAACGGAGTCCACACGGCCTGGCCACGATTCATACGGGCGTGTGCCATGGCCGTGCCCCTGCCGCGGCCAAGGGGAGTTTTACTCGGATTTGGATACTTGGAGGCAAAGAAAAACATTCCAAAGTCTAATTAAACACCCAAATAGGAACTTCACTCATATTAGGATACTTGGAGGACAAGTAAGGCATCTCCAAGCCTATATAAACATCCTAGGGGGCAACTTAAGGAGGGAGTGGGACAGAAACCCTCTGTCGAGGGGAGCCCAAAGCTATCGTTTAGGGGCGGTTAGCTAGGCCAAGGAGCCGAACCGAAAAGGTCAGATTTGTGGGAAACTCTCAAGGGATAGCTAGTTGATCCATCTCAAGCCGAAATTCTACTCAAGACGGAGGATCTCTCCTTCAATTCCTTCAGGGAGTTTTAGGGATTTCTTATGTTTTGTTTTATCTTTTCTTCTGAGATGTTTTTCTTTATTATTATGAACTAAACCCTTCAGATATCTGAAGGGGGATGA
The DNA here is from genome assembly GCA_025698515.1 of Gossypium sturtianum. Classification (NCBI taxonomy): domain Eukaryota; kingdom Viridiplantae; phylum Streptophyta; class Magnoliopsida; order Malvales; family Malvaceae; genus Gossypium; species Gossypium sturtianum. The sequence continues at coordinate 44,283,413 of CM046952.1, forward strand.
AACTTAGATGAATCTTGTTATTGTTTTCTGAACTATATGATAAATACTTGATTTGTTCTTGATTATGTGTGCTTAATTCTTGTGTTGATATTTCATGGATATTAATTCAAGTTGAATGTGCTTAGGTGGTGGAGCAAAAGTCCCCGCTAAGAGTAGATCTAGCATAATTAAGCGGAGTTGATCGCGCGCCTAGAGATAGGGTGACGAGATTTTTTTCGGATTAGGGTGAAACCTAATATGGGAGTCCATAGATCGATTTATCGCCATTCTAGGGTTTTAATTAGAAAGAGATTTCAATTAATCAACCTAGGGTTAGACGTTATCCGCCTCGAGAGAGGGTTTAATATAAATTAGGGAGTCCTACGGATCAAGTCAAGTGAATAAATCGTCTGGTTCAGTGTTAGATAACAAGTGAAGTCTAGGTGGATTCTTCCTAAGGGTATTGTCTTAATCAACTGAGTTTTTCCCAAGTATTTCCCCAATTCATTCTTTTTGTCTTTGCGTCTTTAGCTTAGTAATTAGTTAATTTAGATTAATAAACAACTTCACTTATTTTAGGCTAAATAATAGAAAGAAAGTTAGTATTAGTACTTTTAGTTCCTTTGGGTTCGACAATCCGGTCTTGCCTAAGCTATACTACTGTTCGAGAGGTGCACTTGCCTCAATCGCTGTCAGAGTTAGTTTTCCAGGTTCGATCATTCATATTATAAATTTTAATACTCGTGAGAACAACGATCAACAGTCGAGGTAAGTAATCCTATTCTCGATACTTTCAATATAAACGCATCTCGACTTAAACTCTGTCATGATAATAAAACTGATAGCATGAGGAAGGACTTTCAACTCCTCAAACCACCCTGATGATGCAAACGAGAGGTAAGTCTAGCTTAAGACTTTAAACGAGCGCTTCTCGGGAGGCAACCCGAGCACTAACCCCTTTACTTTTTATATTTTAGTTTATTTTATTTTCACTTTTATCTCTCCTTCTTAGCAACTAACTATAAACTAACCAAGGAAAATCTCCAGACCACACGGCCTTACACACGGCCGTGGCCATGGCCGTGTGGACGCATCGAATCTCCGTACTGACATGGCATAGATGGTACGAGTCAGGACGAATCATATCTTCGAGTCACGGACCCAACTACCCCGTCACGGCCGTGCAATGCAGCCGTGGCCGACACTGATAGTTTATACACGGGCATGGCAACCCGAACATGGGCGTGGGAGAAATGAACAAAGCACAACACGGCCGTACGAGGCTGCCGTACGAATCAACACGCCCATGGTACACGAGCGCGGGGTTGCACCAGGCCTGAAAATCTATTTAAACCCCCTCCTTTTTCTCTTCCCTTACTCACTTTCCCAGTCCCCATTCCCTTTACTCTATCCCATTATTCAGACCTCCCCCTACTTTTCTTCTCCAATACATTCCCAAAACCCTTGAGCTACACCAAATGCCGAAGAAGCGAAAGGAATCAAGCATAGTACCAAATGCCGAAGAAGCGAAAGGAATCAAGCATAGTCTCTCTAAGGGAGACCGATCTATATAAGTTCATGCCGGCCGCTTCAATCATTCGACAAGCCAAGGACATTTGAGGCCATTTAGTTTTTACTTCGTTTTTCTCTTTTGCTTCAATTTCCTTATCTTTGACTATCTTATGCTTAGTTTATTTTATTTTATTTTAATTTCTTAATTTTAGGTTCTACAGGCTGCTAGGGAATCACACCGGAACCACGACCACCAACTTACCGTAGCCTTAGAAATCACGCCCACCTCGCGAACCATCCATCAATATGGACTCTACGGTCCATTAAACTTTTCTTTTAATTTTATTTCACTTTTTATTTTTCTTCACTTTAGCTTGCTTTTCTTTAATTATTTAATTAGCATAGTTTTAATTATTATTAGTATATCCTGGCTAATCCTTCACAGGCTACCCAATTTCTTCATCTAGCACAGCAATAGTGGGTAGCCACCACGACCACAACCATAGCCACTACAACCCCTTCAACGTCTTTGTCATGGAACATCCTCCAAGGATTTCATCCATAATTCAGGAAGTTTCACTTCTCCCGATATCTTATGATTTTAGTATTATTATGTTATTATCTATCTTTGTACATTGAGGACAATGTACATCTTAAGTGTGGGGGGTTAACTATAGTATTATTTGAAAATCCCTGAATTATGCTTTGTCTTAAAGTAAGTTTCTTATATTATGATTAGAATGAATTTTCCTTTGATTTATGATTTTTGTTGATGTGTTTTGGATTAAGTCATTGATAATTATGCATTGATGATTAAATTTGAAGGATACTAGAGAATCAAGCATGATAAGTCTATTTTTTAGAATTAAAAATTTTCAAGGTTGTCTACCTGAATTTAAATATTACTTTGAAGTTTGAAATTTACGAGGATGACATCAAAATACCCATAATTTTTGTGAGATTTTGAGCCTTGTAGAGCATAAATTCTTTTTCCTGCTCACTTTATTGATTATGAGTGTGTCAACATTGATTTGTTATTCTAGAACTTGCATTGATTATACATGTCGAGACCACACCTTTGATTTGATATACAGAGATGATAAAGGCACTTAGGATTTAACCCACTTACTCCACTAAAAAACCTACCTTCATAATTAACCCCTAGTGAACCCTGTTGAATCCTAACAACCTTTCTTATTGACTTACCCGCTAATACTAACCCAAAACCCTTTAATTTTGTTATCACCATCCTTCTTGACTACCCTTATATCGAGATTTATTTTGATCAGTTGCCTAACTATGATTTTTATTTCAGTAATTTATCCTTTATTATGTATGTACTTATGATATGAAAAAAAAAAACAAAGCATAATCATTATTAGTTATGCGATTAAATGAGCCTATACATATTAAATTCCAATTATTGAAGAAGGAGCTCGTATTAGAGTAGTATTATTAGTAGTACAATTTTTTAATTTTTGTAATTACTATTATCAGTTCATTATTTCTAGTTAGGTAATTTGTCAGGTCAATCTCGATTCTAACCCTCTAATTCAGCTTTTATCCACACATTAACCCAAGCCCCGTTACAACCCTATTAAAGACCTTTTGATTTGTGTATCATCTCATATTTTAGTGGTGGAGATTTGATTTTCATGCAAGCCTATGGGATTAACTCTTCATGTTTGACTTTTGAGTGCTTAATTCTGAACCTTAAACACCTCGAGTGATTTGAGTGAATCTTTAGTGAGGATGTCACTTCTTGTCGGTTTTGAATCAGAGGTAATTATTTAGATGAAGGGAAACACCTATGTTTTGTGCTACAAATGTATGCCTTAGACTGTTTGAATCTTTAGGACTCTTTGAGTTGAATTATCCATGTATAAATTATCCTTGAATTATGATGAAACACTATTGATGAATATTATGAATTGAGGGAAGTTCGTTTTAATTATGAGTTGAGAATTTTGCTTGAGGACAAGCAAAAGCTTTAAGTGTGGGGGTATTTGATAAACCGTAAAAGTAACATATTTTAGTACCACATTTAGCATGCTTTTGGATGAATTATCCCTTATTTTATGTAATTTGGTGCTCTTAATCCTTTGTTTTCATGTTTTATACTCAGGGAAGCACCGGAGGATGGAAAGAACAAGAAACGGGCTTAAAACGGGCTAAATGGGCCAAAGCACAAAATCGGCACGGCCTGGGCCCAAGACCACATGGTCGTGCCTCATCAACAAAGTCCACACGACCTGGCCACGATTCACATGGGCGTGTACCATGGCCGTGCCCCTGCCGTGACAGAGAGAAGTTTCATTCGAATTGGGATACTTAGGGGCAAAGAAACACATTTCAAAAGCCTATATATACACCCTAAGTATGACCTAAAAGGGGGAGCTGAAGGCTACTATCAAGGGGCGTCTTGCTAGGCCAGAGAAGGCAGATTTGTGGAGATTTACTCAGGGATAGCCAGTTGATTCATCTCAAGAAGCCGGAATTATACTCAAGACGGAGGATCTCTCCTTCAATTCTAATCGCTGTAAATCAGAGTTTTAAAATTTATAAAAGAATGATCGAACCTGGAAACTAACTCTGACAATGATTAAAGGCAAGTGCACCTATCGAACAGTAGTATAGTTCAGGAAAGACCGGATTGTCGAACCCAAAGGAACTAAAAGTACTAATACTCACCGTCTTTTTATTATTTAGCCTTAATATAAAGTGATGATTGTTTAAACTAAAAATAATCTACTTACTAAGCTAAGAAGCAAAGACAAAAAGAACGAATTCGGGAAATAACTTTTGGGAAAACTCAGTTGACTCAAACGATACCCTTAGGAAAAATCCACCTAGACTTAACTTGTTATTTAACCTTGAACCATATGATTTATTTACTTAGTTTGATCCGTGAGACTCCCTAACGTATATTAAACCCTCTCTCGAGGCGAATAACGTCTAACCCTAGGTTAATTAGTGGAACTCTCGTTCGCTTATAATAACCCCTAGAATAGCAAGAAATCGATTCGTGGACTCCCATATTAGGTTTCACCCTAATCTGGCAAAATCTCGTCACCCTATCTCTAGGCGTGTGATCAACTCCGCTTAATTATGTTAGATCTACTCTTAGGCAGGGTCTATTCCTCCTCCACCTAAGCACATTAGATTTGGATTAAGTTCACACAATTAAGAATAAACTAAGTTATTATCATATAATTCAAAAAAAATCAAATAACAAGATTCCTCATAGGTTTCATCCCCTTCGGGTATCCGAAGGTTTAGTTCATAATAACAAAAGACAACATCTCAAGAGAAAAGATAAAACAAAACATAAGAAATCCCTAAAACCCCCTGAAGGAATTAAAGGAGAGATCCTCCGTTCTGAGTAGAATTCCGGCTTCTGGAGATGGATCAACTGGCTATCTTCGAGTAATTCCTACAAATCTAACCTTTTCGGCTTGGCTTCTTGGCCTAGCATTCCGCCCCCCTTTCAGCTGGTACCTAGGGTGTATTTATAGGCTTTTGAAACACGTTTCTTTCTCCCCAAGTATCCTTTCCCGAATGAAATTGCTCTTCTCCACGGCGCAGGCACGACGCCATGGCACACGCGTGTAAATCGTGGCGAGCCGTGTTCGACATCATGTTGAATGAGGCACGGCCGTGTAAGTCGTGGTAAGGCCGTGTTCTAGTAGGAATGGTGGCACGACCGTGTGGCTTGAAGTCCAGGCCGTGCTAATTTCGTGGCTTGGCCTAATTTGGTCTGTTTTAAGCCCGTTTCTCGTTCTTTTCGTCATCGGGTGCTTTCCTGAGTATAAGACATGAAAAGAAAGGATTAAGAGCACCTTTTTACATAAATTGGGGCTTAAATCATCCAAAAGCATATTAAATGTGGGCTTAGAATATGTTACTTTTACGGTTTATCAAATTCCTTCAGGGGGTTTTAGGGATTTCTTATGTTTTGTTTTATCTTTTCTTCTGAGATGTTTTCTTTTATTGTTATGAACTAAACCCTCAGATACCTGAGGGGGATGAACCTAAGATGAATCTTGTTATCGTTTGCTGAACTATATGATAAATATTTGACTTGTTCTTAATTATGTGCTCTTAATTCTTGTGTTGATATTTTGCGGATATTAATTCAAGTTTGATGTGCTTAGGTGGAGGAGCAAAAGTCCCTACCTAAGAGTAGATCTAGCATAGTTAAGCGGAGTTGATCGCGTGCCTAGAGATAGGGTGACGAGATTTTGTCGGATTAGGGTGAAACCTAATATGGGATACCATAGATCGAGTTAATGCAATTCTAGGGGTTTTAATTAGAAAGAGATTTTAATTAATCAACCTAGGGTTAGACGTTATTCGCTTCGAGCGAGGGTTTAATATACATTAGGGAATCTTACGGGTCAAGTCAAATGAATAAATCATCTGGTTCAGAGTTAGATAACAAGTGGAGTCTAGGTGGATTCTTCCTTGGGTATTGTCCTTATCAATTGGTTTTTCTCCCAAGTATTTTCTCCAATTCATTCTTCTTTGTCTTAGAGTCTTTAATTTAGTAGTTAATTAATTTAGATTAAACAACAAATTCACTTTATTTTAGGCTAGATAATAAAAAGAAAGTTAGTATTAGTACTTTTAGTTCCTTTGGGTTCAACATTCCGGTCTTGCCTTAACTATACTACTGTTCGATAGGTGCGCTTGCCTCAAAATCGTTGTCATAGTTAGTTTTTAGGTTCGATCATTCTCATTATAAATTTTAAGACTTTGACATCGCATAAAACAACGATCAGTTAGCGAGAACCGCCTTCATGGTAACAGAGGTGAGAGCTTTCTTGGCTAAAGAAAACACAATGAAACTAGAAGAACACCAACCCCATATTCGGCTTTAGATACACTTACCAACCAATGCATGACCACAATCGACAAGTGGCTAACCACATGATTGGGCCCTCACAACGGACAACAAATAGGATTCGAGATGGAAGAGGGTGAGTAGATTCGGCCTAGACCAAAGAAAAAATGCTTCAACCAAAGCTTTGTAGGGAGAGGAGAAAGAATATAAAGAGAACGAGAAAATGGATATAGAGGTTTACCAAGTTCGGCCAACACAAGAGAATCAAAGCTCCAAATGATTTGATGTTCAGCTTAAGGAAAGTCAAGTAGGAGGAGGTGTGGCTATTTGGCTTAAAGAAAAGAGAAGAAAGACACAACGTAAAGAGAGGTGAGCAGGAGATGATTCGGCAAACAAATGCTTAGGCTATTAGAAAATGAAAAGAAAAAGAATGCACAAGAGGTAAAAAGTGAAGAGAAGGAAAAGTGCTCAAATTGCTTCTAAAGAGAAATTCTGAAAAGAACAAAAAAGAAAACGTATAACACAAGGGAGTTTTCGGTTCTACTAACACACTAGGCTATCGAATTTGCTACACAAGACCCCTCTCTAGCCGAAACTCCCCCTATCACACACTCCAACTCACGGCCAACACTTCCACACACCTCACTTCCTTGATTCTCTCCCCTTTTTCCTACTAAATTTGCTCCCCTTCATCCGTTTGAATTGTTTGACCCATTCTCCAACTTCCATAGCAGAGTTTGAACCAAGCTTTACTCCTTCTACTCACCTGACACAAAATAAAAGCCTTTAATTTGCCAACTGTGGGATTCGAACCCCTTCTCCCCTTGCTTTACCATTGACGCCACAACCACCTTACCACATGGCCAACTTGTGCTTTCTAATACACACAATATTACTTAAGTCCTGCTTCCAACAGCCTTATCCACTAAAGAGTCAAAAACCAAAAATTTTCCAGGGCTCAGACTCGAACCCAGGCCTCTCTAGAACCCCCAAACACCCTCAAATAACCCGCTGAGCAAGCACAACATGCAATTATGCAAAAATCACAAACCCCTAATTTTTTGGGATGTTACAGAGCATTATATGTGATATGAGATTGAGATAGCTTCGGCTATGTATTGGCACTTAGGGTGCGAGATTCTCGTGTATCCGATAGTATTCCAAATGGTTCAATGGGTATATCGAAGATATGAATCAGTAAGGTATAGATACGTATCAGTACAGGTATGTACGGAAACTATATGAGTATTGAAACTATGAAAGTTGTGAGATCTTGATTAATTATGTGTTTGAATATATGTTAACTCTATAATTACATGATTTTGAAGTACACTATGTTATATTACTTGAATGGTGATTAAATGGTGAGTTTTACTTATTAATTATACGAGCTTACTAAGCTTTATAGCTTACTCTGTTTACTTTTCTGTGTTTTATAGTGAATATCAAAGCTGCTCAGATTTAGGGAGTCGTCAAAGATCTCATCACACTATCAAGCTATCACTTTGGTACTTTTGAATCTATGTATTTGGTTATATGGCATGTATAAGAGTTGGTCATTTTGGTATATGTGAGCAATGGACTTAGCCATTTGATTTGGCATGTAAATGATGAATGGTTTGTTATGTACATATAGCCATGTGATTTGGCTTAATTTAGCATGTTGGTGATGAATGTATATATAGGTGAAAAAGGCCTTTTGATATGTTGTGTATAATTGCCATTTATATGCTTGTTGTGAATTGGTATTTGGAGTACCAAATGGTTGAGAATTTAGATTGGTATGCTTGTGAAATTAGGTAAAATAATGCATAATTGAAAGTGACCATATTGATGATTTGAGAATGTGAACTTCGGTATGAAATTGAATGGCATATTGTGGTATATGTGTGCCTTGTTGTTTTTGGTATTGAAATGGCAGAAATTATGCTTGGTTGAGATTGGTTGAATGCCTATTTATGCCATGTTATTTGCCTTATTGGTTTGGTGTAGGTGTATGCAATTTGGGTGAGCAAAGTGGATTGGTAGATAGCCTATTTTTGTCCACACGGGCAGAGACACGAACGTGTGTCTTAGCCGTGTGTGACACACGGTCAGGTGACATGGCCGTGTGTCCCCTGGTGTTTAATTAGAAATCAAGTCAGTATGCTCCACACGGCCCAGGACACTGGCGTGTGACTTAACCGTGTGGCATAAGTCAGTATACCCTACAGGTTTGCCACGACCTAGTACACGGCCTGGCACATGAGCGTGTGTGGCCATTACGAAGGGCACACAGGCGTGTGGTTGGCCGTGTGACCCAAGTCAAGGAGTTACACGAGGTAGGACACGGGCTGGGACATGGCCATCTGATCCTATTTCAAATGTCCACACGGGCGTGTGTCCCCTGTATTTTGTAAAATTTTCTAATTGTTCCAAAATTTTCTTGAGATATCAGTTTAGTCCCGCACCACTTTTAATGCATGATTTGGGCCTCGTAGGCTCGTATTAGGGACAATGTGATTGATTATGTATGATTTATATTTGTAAATGGAAAATGTATGAGAAATGTATGTATATTTGTGTAATAAGTCCGGTAATGCTCTGTAACCCTATTCCGGTGTTGAATACGGGTAAGGGGTGTTACACCTGCCTGCCCCAATTACAGTGTCTCCACCCATGAAGCTAAGTTTTGGTATAATCTGCACTATCCTGCGTGCCTCTCTTCTCGACTCACTACAACTGACCTCTCCCACTGGTGAGGTAAACGCCTTTTTCCCTTGAAGGGATCATATTGGTGTAGGGTGATATCCTTTCTCCCAATATGCGGTCAAACAGAAATGGGAAAAGGACTTGTCTCGAGAGTTAAAAGAATACGCCTACCCTTCCTCCTCTTCATCTAGTGCTGGAAATCCTCAATGAAAGAATTGGTAGGTACCTTTTAAATGATGGTGGCGGTGTTTAAACTCCTTGGTTAGGGCCTCCAAGAAGTTTGCAATGAGAATGATGCCAAAATAGGGAGTTTGCTAAATCTGCCTCTACCAAGGTGACAAAAGGAAAGACATGGGAGGCCAAAGAAAAAATTTGCAAGAGAAGGTCTGCTAACTGGAAGTCGAGAAATCATCATATGGGCCATGGAATAGAAACGTGGCGCTGCAATGGAGCATCTGTGGAAAAAGAGTAGTGAAGCCCAAATTTTGAATTATTTTGATTTTTACCATGATTTTATATTTTTTATAAATGTTTAAGTGATAAACTTGATGGTATGGCTTTGGTATAGTTCCAAACATGTCTGGTAGCATTTTGAGGCATGACTGCATGAATTGTTGCCTTGATTTTCTACATTTTTGGTCTTGTGTCTCGAGAAAAGATGAACAAATTAGGCTAACCATGAGTTTTTAGATGCATGTCTTGAGAAATAGTTGACATGTCTCGAGAAATTATGGGATAGGTCTCAAGATATAGCTTATTGTCTCGAGACATTCGAAGTCAATAGCCAAAGTTTGATTCATGAGAGGCCAGTCTTGAGACATGTAACCTTTTATCGGTACATTGGCTCCCATATTTTGTGTTTTGGGCTTCCATTTGATGGTTTAAGGCACATTTGGACTTTATTTATATTTTTAATGATCTATAAATGATTGTAATGATTATTCGCATGATATTAACTCATCTTTAAATATGTTTTGAGTGTATGATTGATCGTTTGAGTCATTTTGATGATGAATGTGACATTCTTTATTTGATTGAGCTTTAGGATCGGGTACGGCGTGTTATATTTATTTGTATCAAAGGCAAGCTTAGCCACTCCTAGGTTCAATTCGAATTCATGTTACAAAAGTGTCTTTTGCACATGCCATATGATTGAGCTTTAGGATCGGGTCAGGTGTGTTATATTTATTGATAGCAAAGGCAAGCTTAGCCACTCCTAAGTTCAATTTGAATTCATGTTGCATTCTTTATCAGCTTGAGCTTTAGGGTCGAGTAAGGCATGTTATATTTATTGGCATCAAAGGCAAGGTTAGTCGCTCTTAGGTTAAATTAAAATTCATGTTAAGAAAGAGACTTTTGCACATTCCAGTAGGATTTTTTACTATGTTTTATAATGTGTTAGGACAATGATGTTGCCCTTGTTTTTCTATGAATAGTTCAAGATTTCCTCTAATTCTCGACATAGTGTGGATGAGGAGGTTGAGAGTTATGCACCTCCTTTACCTTAAATTGAGGGTGAAGCTAAGGATAATAATAACCTCGAGGTGTATGATATAGGGTACTAGTAGGTTAGGGTGTTGCAGTGAAGAATGTGTCGGATCAAGACACACTCTTACATGCTATGCTGGATGCTTTTTGTAAGGCCGTTGGACTCATTTCTTAGCTTAACTTGTTGTGGTTTTCCGACATACTTAGATCAAGAAACTTAAGAAGTATGGTGTGATAAAATTTAAAGGAGTGAAGAGTGATGATATGTCTATTATGGAGTTTTAACTTAGGGCGATTGAGAAATCCTTGAGTTGATGCATTGTACTGCAATTATTTAATTCCGTTAAAGTTACAAAAACTTTACCATAAAGAATCTATGAATAAATATATTTAATTTCCTTTTTCAACGGATTCATAATGACTAATTAATTTAAATCCATTTTTAAAATTTAATTATTTAATTATAATTAAATAAATAATAATTCAAAACCCTTAAATTAATTCTCAAGTCATTTCTATACTTAGTGAGAAACACATTCACTTGTGAATGCAACCTATTTCTCTAACTTCATCATTTCCATTCATTTCTGTTCATTTGGTTCTACATGCAATTCATTTATGGTTTAAACGAGCTAACGGATGGACCATGTAGCAGCCCAAATTAGGGCCTAAATGAAATAGTGGTTTTGAAACCATGAATCTGAGGTCAAAATATTTATTCCGATTGAGTTTTAGTGTTTATTGAGTAATTGAATGTTTGTGTGAGATTTTGGTTGAGAAATTTTATTGTTTGAATGTTCAATTTGATAAGTTGGACTAAATTGCAATGGGTGAAAAGTGTGTATTATAATCCATAAAGGTACTTGATTGAGATGGGTTTTTAAATTGAGAGTCCTTAGTTGGTAATTAGACCATTATATTATAGTTTGGACACAAAATGCCCATAGAGGGATAAAATAACTAAAGGATTAATGAAGAGCAATTTGGTTAATAAAAGAAATAAAAGGGAAAATAAGGATAAAATTTTGTCCATCTTCATCCTCAATAGCCAAAAATTGCAAGGAGCCATAGCTAGGGTTTTGTGTCACTTCCAAGCTTTATTGTAAGTACCTCCTAGCCCCGTTTTTGATATTCTTCGTATTTTTGAAATCCTCGTAGCTCGATCTAGCTATTTCTACCACTATTTTGAGCTAGAGCCTGTGTTTAAAATTTTACCCATGGATGACATACATGTATTTTGATTTCTAGTGGTAGAATATGAAAGTTTGAAGTGTGATAAACAACTTTTGCTAGATGATTTTTGGTGAAATTGATAGAAAGGACTTATTTGCAAAAAGATGAAATAATATGTGTATAAATGTAAAAATGTAACATCCCTATCCCGTAACCGTCGTCGGAATAGGTAAGGGGCATTACCGGACTTGTAACACAGTTTGGAACAGTAAAATTTTAACTTTTATCAAACATCATCTCAATTCAATAATATCAAGCATTCATATTCATAGCATGCTTAAAACGAGCATATAAAATTCTAATTACACAACAGGGAATAATTTAATAACATATAAAAGATATAGGAACTTAAGAAATAGGGTCACTGATCGTATGTCTATCGAGTTTTAAAATTTATAAAGAGAATGATCGAACCTAGAAACTAACTCTGACAACGATTGAGGCAAGTGCACCTATCGAACAGTAGTATAGCTTAGGCAAGACCGGATTGTCGAACCCAAAGGAACTAAAAGTACTAATACTAACTTTCTTTCTATTATTTAGCCTAAAATAAGTGAAGTTGTTTATTAATATAAATTAACTAATTACTAAGCTAAAGACACAAAGACAAAAAGAATGAATTGGGGAAATACTTGGGAAAAACTCAGTTGATTAAGATGATACCCTTAGGAAGAATCCACCTAGACTTCACTTGTTATCTAACACCGAACTGCACGATTTATTCACTTGACTTGATCCGTAGGACTCCCTAATTTATATTAAACCCTCTCTCGAGGCGAATAACGCTAACCCTAGGTTGATTAATTGAAATCTCTTTCTAATTAAAACCCCTAGAATAGCAAATAAATCGATCTATGGACTCCCATATTAGGTTTCACCCTAATCCGGCAAAATCTCGTCACCCTATCTCTAGCGCGCGATCAACTTCGCTTAATTATGCTAGATCTACTCTTAAGCAGGGACTTTTGCTCCACCACCTAAGCACATTCAACTTGAATTAATATCCGCGAAATATCAACACAAGAATTAAGCACACATAATCAAGAACAAATGAAGTATTTATCATATAGTTTAGAAAACACTAACAAGATTCATCTAGGTTTCATCCCCCTTCAGGTATTTGAAGGGTTTAGTTCATGATAATAAAGAATAACATCTCATAAGAAAAGATAAAACAAAACATAAGAAATCCCTAAAACTCCCTGAAGGAATTGAAGGAGAGATCCTCCGTCTTGAGTATAATTTCGGCTTCTTGAGATGGATCAACTGGCTATCCCTTGAGAGTTTCCCACAAATCTGACCTCTTCAGCTCGGCTCCTTGGCCTAGCTAACCGCCCTTTTTTAGGTTATACTTAGGGTCTTTATATAGGCTTTTGAAATAGGTTTTTTTGCCCCTAAGTATCCTTTTTCGAGTGAAATTACTTTCCTCCACGGCAGGGGCCGGCCATGGCGTACGCCCGTGTGAATCGTGGCCAGGCCATGTTGGACTCTATTAATAAGGCACAGCCGTGTAGATCGACATCAGGCCGTGTTCTAGTATATTTTAGGAGGCACGACCGTGTGGGCTTTAGTCCAGGCCGTGTCGATTTCTTCTTTGGCCCATTTTGGTCCGTTTTGAGCCCGTTTCTTGTTCTTTTTATTCTTGGGTGCTTTCTTGAGTATAAGACATGAAAAGAAAGGATTAAGAGCACCTTTATACATAAATCAAGGGATAAATCATCCAAAATTATGCTAAATGTGGGATTAAAATATGTTACTATTTCGGTTTATCAAATACCCCCACACTTAAGCTTTTGCTTGTCCTCAAGCAAAATTCTCAACTTACAATTAAAACGAACTTTCTATAATTCATAATTCCTATCAACAATGTTTCATCATAATTCATAGATAATTTATGCATTGATAATTCAATTCAAATGGTTCTAAAGATTCAAACAATCTAAGTCATACATTTGTAGCACAAAACATAGGTGTTTCCCTTCATCTAAATAATTACCTTTGATTCAAAATTGACAAGGATTGACATCCTCACTAAAGATTCACTCAAATCACTCGAACTATTTAAGATTCAGAATTAAGCACTCAAAAGTCAAACATTAAAAGTTAATCCCATAGGCTTGCATGAAAATCAAATCTCCACCACTATAAAATGAGATGATACACAAATCAAAAGGTCTTTAACAGGGTTGTAATGGGGCTTGGGTTAAGGTGTGGATAAAGGCTGAATTAGAGGGTTAGAATCGAGATTGACCTGACAAATTACCTAACCAAAAACAACGAACTGAATAAAAATAATTACATCAATTGAAAACTAATAATACTACTATTGATAATACTCTAATACGAGCTTCTTCTTCAATATTTTGAATTCAAACGTATAAGCTCACTTAATCACAAAACTAATAATGAATAACGACTATACTTCGATTTTTTTAAGAACGGATCATAAATACATAACAAAGGATAAATTACTGAAATAAAAAACATAGTTAGGGTATTAATCAAATCAAATCTCGATACAAGGGTAGTCAAAAGGAATGGGGATAACAAAAACAAAGGGTTTCTGGGTTGAAATTAGTGGGTGAGTCAATAAAAAGGGTTGTTAGGTTTAAACGGGATTCACTAGGGGTTAATTATGAAGGTAGGTTTTTAGTGGAGTAAGTGGGTTAAATCCTAGGTGCCTTTATCATTTCTATATATCAAATCAAAAGTGTGGTCTCGACATGTATAATCGATGCAAGTTCCAGAATAACAAATCAATGTTGACACACTCATAATCAATAAAGTGAGCATGAAAAAGAATATATGCTCTATAAGGCTCAAAAACTCACAAAAATTATGGGTATTTTTGACATCAACCTCGTAAATTTCAAACTTCAAAGTAATATTTAAATTCAGGTAGACAACCTAGAAAAGTTTTTTTTTTTAATTTCTGAAAAATAGACTTATCATGCTTGATTCTCTAGTATTCTTAGAATTTAATTATCAATGCACAATTATCAATGACTTAATCTAAAACATATCAATAAAAATCATAAATCATCAGAAATTTCATCCTAATTAGTAATATGAGGAAATTACTTAAAGACATGATTAAATTCAGGGATTTGAGAATAATGCAAAAAGTTAGGCACGTCTAAGATTCACCCCCCACACTTAAGATGTACATTGCCCTCAATGTACAAAGATAGATAATAGCAAAATAATAATAAAATCACAAGATAGGGAGAGAAGTGAAACTTCCTGAATTTTGGATGGAGTCAATGAAAAGAAACCGGATAGGATTGGAGGTGAACGTGGGGAAGCGTCTCGAACCGTTTGAAATTGAATCCTCAAAGTAGCCGGCCTGATTTTATTGTATCCTAAGCTAAATCTAAATGGTATGAAGAATAAGAAGAAAATAATAAAGAAAATAAAAATAAAAATAAAAATAAAAATAAAATAAAATAAAAATAAAAATAAAAGTAAATAATGGAAAATAAAAATAAGAATAAAAGTAAATAATGGAAAATGAAAGAAGAAAGACAATTGAACAAGAAAAAGGAAGAAGGGGGTCTAAATAGAGATTATGGATCTGGTGGTTTCCCCCGCCCTTGTACCTTCCTGTGATGGCCACACGGCCACGGCCACAACCGTGTGGTATGGAAATCTGTACCTTGGTTAGTTTATAGTTAGGTGCTAAAAGGAAAAATAAAAGTAAAAATAAAAAAATGTAAAAATTAATGGAGTTAGTGCTCGGGTTGCCTCCCGAGAAGCGCTCGTTTATAGTCTTAAGCTAGACTTTACCTCTCATTCGTATGGTCAGGGTGGTTTGAGGAGGTGAAAATCCTTTCTCATGCGATCAATTCGGTTATTGATATAAAATTTAAGTCGAGTAATGTTTTCCTCAAAAGTGCCGAAATTATAATGTGTTACCTTGACTGTTCCATCTGGGACATTTTGAGTACCTGATCTCCTATCTTAAGCTGGGTTGTCCCATTATTAAGTTCATCGTGGAGTTTCCTCTTTTTTGCTTCGTGTGTTTTTAGTCTCTCCTTGAAGTGTGTCTTCCATTCGTCTAGTTCATCGATCCAAAGCCTTCGTTCCTCATGAATTTCTTCTTTATCG
This sequence comes from Gossypium sturtianum, assembly GCA_025698515.1. Lineage (NCBI taxonomy): Eukaryota > Viridiplantae > Streptophyta > Magnoliopsida > Malvales > Malvaceae > Gossypium > Gossypium sturtianum. Next base: position 44,299,266 of record CM046952.1, read on the forward strand.
ACACGAGCTCTAGGATCTGGCATCTGCGAAAGAGCTTCTAGAAACGGCAAGTTAATAAGAAATTTCTTTGAAAGTTAAAGAGACTTACCGAGTTGTTCCTCTATGTGGTCTTTCTTTAATGCTTCGGGATATGGTATGCGGGGTTGGTACTCTTTGATTACCGGTTTTGGCTTATTATTACTTACCTCAACCTTACCTTCTTTGACCACATTCTCTTGCTTTGAATTGGGCTCGTCTAACCCTTCACTTTCTTGAGCTGATATGGCTTGGATTTGCTCCTTTGGGTTAATCTCAGTGTTGCTTGGTAGACGCCTTTGTGGTCGTTCGGAAGTTATCTTTGCGAGTTGTCCAACTGTGTTAGTAAGTTGTCCAACTGTCTTAGTGAGTTCCCCAACTTGGGTCTCGATCCCTTTAATTGATGCCTGTTGATTCTTAAGGGTGGTCTCAGTGTCTTGGAGACGGGTATCTGTGGCTGCCATGAATTTTGTCAGCATCTCCTCGAGGTTCGACTCCTCTTCCTATTGGTATGGTGGTTGTTGAAAATTTGGAGAAAGTTCCGGTCTTTGGCTATTTTGATCATCCCACGAGAAATTGGGATGGTACCTCCAACCTGCATTATAAGTGTCATTATAAAAATTATTTTGTGGTCTAGAATAGTTACCCGTATAGTGAGCTTGCTCGTTTTCCATGCCATATCCGTAGAGTGGGTACTCAGGATTTGCCACACCTCCTAAATTCGAATCATATTGTATTTCTGGGTGTACCTGCGAGAGACTATTCAAACCATCAATTTTTTTATTCATCATCTCTAACTGATTAGATAACCTGGTGACCACGTCGAGGTTGAATACATTGGCTGCTTTAGTAGGAATTGTCCTCATCGTTTGCCACTGATAATTATTCAGTGCCATCTTCTCTATAGACTAAAATTATCTGCCAAAACCAAAATAGAGGAAAAATTAGCAAAGTAAAAAAAAATTGCAAAAAAAATAAAAAAATGGTTAAGTAATAAAAATAGAGCTTTCTTAATATTTTAGTTCCCCGACAACGGCGCCAAAAACTTGATCGTATGTCTGTCGAGTTTTAAAATTTATAAAGAGAATGATTGAACCTGGAAACTAACTCTGACAACGATTGAGGCAAGTGCACCTATCGAACAGTAGTATAGCTTAGGCAAGACCGGATTGTCGAACCCAAAGGAACTAAAAGTACTAATACTAACTTTCTTTCTATTATTTAACCTAAAATAAGTGAAGTTGTTTATTAATCTAAATTAACTAATTACTAAGCTAAAGACGCAAAGACAAAAAGAATGAATTAGGGAAATACTTGGGAAAAACTCAGTTGATTAAAACGATACCCTTAGGAAGAATCCACCTAGACTTCACTTGTTATCTAACACCGAACTGCATTTATTTATTCACTTGACTTGATCCGTAGGACTCCTAATTTATATTAAACCCTCTCTCGAGGGGAATAACGTCTAACCCTAGGTTGATTAATTGAAATCTCTTTCTAATTAAAACCCCTAGAATAGCATTAAATCGATCTATGGACTCCCATATTAGGTTTCACCCTAATCCGGCAAAATCTCGTCACCCTATCTCTAGGCGCGCGATCAACTCCGCTTAATTATGCTAGATCTACTCTTAAGCAGGGACTTTTGCTCCACCACCTAAGCACATTCAACTTGAATTAATATCCGTGAAATATCAACACAAGAATTAAGCACACACAATAAAGAACAAATGTAACACCCCAAACCCGGACAGGACACCACGTCCGAATCTGGTATGCTACGGGGAAACGTTTTCGAGAGATAAGATTTTTCGTTTAAAAGCGGGGCGAAAACATAGTGAACTTGAGGAAAATTTGAGTAGGCCTGTTTGATTAGATTTTGGAAACTTATCCGAAGTATATAGTTAAAAACGAGTTGATTTCATTTAGCATTTCCAATAGTTTCTTAGTGCTATTTTGAAACCTTTCTGACTTAGTCGAATATCGAGTTTGGTTTGAAAATCACTTGAGTTTACTTTATAGCAAAACATAGTGAGATACCCGATGGTATGTTTTAAAACACATTGCGTTATAGTTTTGAAAACATTATCTTACCAAATTTTTAGTAAAATTTCATACCAAGTTATTTGTTAAGCAGGTTGAGAATCTAATTAAAACATAACCATCATAAGACATAATTTAAAAGGCCTTTTACAAATCCAAATTAAATCTCAAATAAAAATAAATAAGCTAAAGTACCCAAAGTGAATAGTCTGAGCAAGACTTTTATTAAAGCATGGCATGTGCACCCCGAGTCCACCCAGACTCCATGTCCGCGTCTTCGGGTCACCCGAAATGTCAAAGGAGAGGGTGAGTCGAGTGACTCGATGCATAAATCCCGCTCCCGATGAAACAACATGCTAACACACATCATACATAGCAACATAATTAATGCAACCCGATCCTAACCATCCGTATCTCCTTTTTCTACCCGTGTGGTACCAAACCCACTGGTGGTGCCAAACCACCGGTGACGATAGTCACAATGTGTTACCAAAACACCTGGTGTCCCAAAGACACAATGTGCTACCCAAGCATTGGTGACCAAGTCACAAATCCAATGATGGGGCCAACCCATCGTGTGATACCCAATCACCAGCGTGACGATCCCATATCTCATGTGGGGCCAACCCACGGTGGTGTTAACCACGTGGACAAGTCGCAATGAGGTGCCCAACCTCCGTGTCCCAAAGACACAAATGTGCTACCAAAGCACCGTGACCGTAGTCACAATAATCGGATGATGGGGCCAACCCATCGTGTGATACCCAATCACTAGCAGACGATCCCATATCTCAAAGTGGGGCCAACCCACGGTGGTGTTAACCACGTGGACAAGTCGCAATGAGGTGCCCAACCTCCGTGTCCCAAAGACACAAATGTGCTACCAAAGCTTTGGTGACCCAAAGTCACAAAGTGTGTTACCAAAACACCGTGTGCTCGTCAAGACAAATCATCACCGCTCTCCACTCATATCACCCATCAACAAACCAACTCATGTAATCATGCATATCATACAAATTATGCATATCATGCTAATATGTTTGACTCATGCCCCTATCACATACATACATAGTCATGATACCATATAGATCATCAAGAACTGATAACAATACCGACTTACCCGAGTCCAAGATCATACCAAAAAGGGTATCGATCAATCCATCAAATCGCCATGATTTTTAATAGGCAAACCGTTTTAATAATAATATCACTAAGTATGGGTGTGTTAGTTACACACACGGTAAATACGAGTTCGTAAACCCAACGAAAACGATCTAAGTCCCTCGATTACTAGCTCCTACACTCGGCCAACACATAGGGTTAGGCATCTATAACATTCGCCATCATCAATTAACCAAAGGGGTCAATATCCATCCCTTACCTTGAAGATGATTTGGTTTCCAACCAAACCTCGAACCAACAAAGTGGTTCTTTTGATAATCGCCACCACCTAATAAGAAGAACCATTAATCCCTAATTAACTTGGCTTAACAAGATAAAAGAATCAACTAATAGAATGGCCCTTACCAATACTTACCCGAATGGTTAACCAAAGGACGAAGGCTCCACTTGATTGTATCCAAAATCCGAATGACCTATAATGAAATCGGTTCCAAAACTAAAGATTAACTCTCCACCTCAAGGCCACATTCGGCTCTTAATTAACCAACATCGGCAAAGCAAAAGAAGAAGGGAAATGGCCATTCGGTCCAACACTTACCAATCCCAAACGATCGAAGCAAGACCCCAACACTTACTGATATTCGGCCAAGACTACAATAGGAGAGAGCCACAAAAGATTCGGCCAAGGGAGACTACTAGGAGAGGAGAGATTCGGCCTAAGTGTTTAACACACATTTATATTCGGTTTTAAATGGAGAAGGAAGGAAAAGAAAATAGGAAATGAGGATGAAGTTTCGGCAATAATGAATAAGAAAAGAAAACAAAGGTTTGAGATGCAAGTGGTTGTGGTTTCGGCACAAAGAAATGAGGGGAACAAATGAGTAATTCGGCTAGTACGGCTTAAAGAAGAAAAAGAGAATTTGAGTAAGGAAGAAACTAGTTTCGGCTTACCTACATGAAAAGAAAAGGGAGAGAGAGAGCATATGGCTACCAAAAATAATTGAGAAAAAAACAAAGCACAAAATCAAAGCAAAGTTGCTGGACTTTCGGTTTGTGAAGGAAATGATGGAGAACTCACTTGGAATTTCGGTTTTAACAAATGAAGAAAATTGAGAGAAAACCTTGGTAAAATTTCGGCTAACAAAACCAAAATGAACACTTTTGCTTACAAAAAAAAAGAAAACCGAAAATGTACCAAAATGCAAAGGTACATTCGGCCTTCCCCTCTCCCACACCAAGCCGTCACTTCCCCACTCCCCACTCCCTCAAATTCGGCCATATCCCTCCATGCACTCACATCCACACATTTCAAATGTGTTTACCAAGTCACACTCCACTTTTTGCTCTCCACCATCCAAGTCACCACTTGACCAAGTCCAAGGAGGAATTCAAATTGCTCTCAACCTCTTCCTCCATGCCGTCCCAAAAAGAAGCCAAAATGGGAACTCTGCAGCTCGAACACTAGACCTCCACCTCATGTAGATGACGCCACACCAAGCTCCCCCATGTAGCGCATGCTTTGCCACTAAGCTAGCTCCTTACTTGTGCAACAAAACAACAAATTATTTTCTTAAACCCCACTTCCTCAGCTCCCTTCACCTAGCACCCAAAAACCAAAATTTTCCTACCTACCCCAAGCACACTCCTAACCCACAATTAAGCCCCTAAAACACCGAAATAGCAACACAAAGACACTAAACACATGCAAAACATGCAACAACAAAATAGCCCCTAACCCGGGATATTACGGTTCTACCCCTTAAAAATAATTTCGACCTCAAATTACCCGATCAAAAGAGTTGCGCGGTATTCTTTGTCTCATCATATCCTCGGGTTCCCACGTAGCTTCTTCTACGCCATGATTCCGCCAAAGTACCTTAACCAAAGGCACAGACTTTCTACGCAGGACCTTCACATCCCGATCAAGAATCTGCACAGGTTCCTCCTCCATGGTCAAATCTGGATTTACCTCGATCTTTTCCACTGCTACCACATGCGACGGATCTGAACGATACCTCCAAAGCATCGAAACGTGGAAAACGTCGTGAATCTGACTAAGCTCTGCCGGCAACTCAAGCCGATACGCCATGGTCCAACTCGCTCTCAGAACCTTATACGGCCCAATAAACCTCGGACTTAGCTTGCCTTTCTTCCCGAACCTCAACACCTTCTTCCAAGGCGAGACCTTCAGGAACACTCGATCCCCCACAGCGAACTCTATATCTCTTCGCTTAAGATCGGCATAAGACTTCTGCCGGTCCGAAGCTTCCTTCAATCTAGACTGAATCAACTTAAACTTGTCTTCGGTCTCAAAGAACCAACTCGGGTCCCAACAACCGACGTTCACCTAACTCCGCCCAACACGTAGGTGAGCGACACTTCCTACCATACAACGCCTCATACGGTGCCATCCTCGATGCTCGCTTAGTAAATTGTTGTTGTAGGCAAACTCACCTAATGGCAAAACTCCTCCCAACTACCTCGAAATCCAAGATACAACCTCTCAAAGATATCCTCTAAGACCGAATGACCCTTTTCGATTGACCGCCGATTGCGCGGGTGAAAAGCCGTCGTTGAAATCCAAACGAGTACCCAGAGCCCGATGCGTTGCTTTCGAACATTGACGTGAATCTAGGATCCCTATCCGAGATGATCGAGATCGCACGCCGTGCAACCTCACTATCTCTCGACACATATAGATTCGCTAGCTTACGAGTGAGTAGTCAACCCTCACCGAATAAAGTGAGCTGATTTAGTCGATCGATCCACCACTACCCAATGAATCCTTCTTGCTTGGCGTAAGCGGTAACCCACCGACGAAATCCATGGTTATCCTTTCCCACTTCCTTCGAGGAATCTTCACAGTGAAGCAAACCCGACGGCAACCGATGTTCGGCCTACTTGACTCACGACAAGTCGGACACTTCCCAACAAACTCGTCACCTCTTTCTTCAAGCCAAGCCACCAAAATCGCTCTCTAAGATCCCTATACATCTTACTACCTCCGGGATGCATAGCATAAGGATGCTATGTGCGTCTGAAGAATCTTTCGCCTCACTCAACATCTTTAGGCATACAAGCCTTACCACGAAAACACAGAACCTCGTCACTAGACAGGTGTAACCATCCACACCACCATTTCGCACTTGCAACCTTCGCGCACTTAGAATCACATCTCTAAACTGTTTCTCTCCGATCCGCTCAACCCAAGTAGGCTTAACTCGCAACTCGCGTAATACTCCCCGTCGTCATACAAACTCAAATGGGCAAACAATGCTCTTAAGTCCGAAAACGACCTTACGGCTCAACGCGCCCGCCACCACGTTAGCCTTGCCGGATGATACTCAATCGAGCAGTCATAATCTTTCAAAGAACTCAACCCATCTCATGGCGCCTCAAATTCAAATCCTTCCGAGTCAGTAGATACTTGGACTCTTATGATCCTGTGAAGACTATCAATCTCTCCCCGTATAAGTAGTGCCTCCAAATCTTTAAGGCGAAGACCACACCGCTAGCTCCAAATCGTGCATCGGATAGTTGACCTCATGTGGCCTCGGTGTCGAGAAGCGTAAGCCACAACCTTACCTTCTTGCATCAAGACACAACCCAAGCCCGTATGTGATGCATCGCAATAGATCGTGTGAATTCCTTACCACCTCAAAGTTGAATTAGAACCGAGCCTCGGTCAAAATCTTCTTTAACTTATCGAAGCTTTCCTATTTGTTTCTCACCCATACAAACGGAACTTCTTTCCTCGGCAACTTGGTCATCGGTAGCGCTATCAACGAGAAACCCTCAACAAACCTTCGGTAGTATCCGCCAAACCAGAAAACTCCGAATCTCCGCCACACGACCTAGGCGGCTTCCAATCCAAAATCGCCTCAATCTTACGAGGATCTACTCGAATCCCCTCACCGACACTACATGACCCAAGAAAGTCACTTCTCTAAGCCGAACTCGCACTTATCGAACTTAGCATAGAGTCGCTTTTCCTCAAAATCGCAACACCACTCGCAAATGCTTAACATGCTCTTTCTCTCGCCCTTGAGTACACCAAGATGTCGTCTATGAAAACCACGACGAATCGATCCATCATCGTTGAAACACCCTATTCATCATATCCATAAACGCGCCGCGGCGTTAGTCAACCCGAACGGCATTACGTAAATTCGTAGTGCCCATACCGAGTCCAAACATTTGTTTTATGGATATCGCCTCCTTAACCTTTAAGCGGTGATACCCAGATTTCAAGTCGATCTTGAAAATACCGCAGCACCCTTCGGTGATCAAACAAATCGTCTATCCGTGGCAACGGATACTTGTTTTTAATCGTCGGCTTATTCAATCAAGCGGTAGTCTATACACATCCGCATCGTGCCATCTTTCTTCTTGACAAAGAGTACCGCGCGCCCCATGGCGTAAACACTTGGCCCGATGAAACCTCTATCCAATAACTCCACGGATCTCGAGCCTTAAGCTCCACCAACTCCTTTGGCGCCATCCTATACGGAGCAATAGACACTAGCGCATTCAGGGTAATAGATCTATTCGAACTCTACCTCGCGATCGGCGGCAAACCCTAAGCTCTCGGGAAAAACATCAGCAAACTCCTTAACGGCATTTAACCTTCTCCACAAAGAGACTCCTTAGCCTCCAACGCATGCACATGAACTACATACGCTTCACGGCCTTTCCGACCATCTTCTCGCGCTTCAGAGCGGATACCACATTTGATAAGTAATCTCTCCTATTACCTATCATAGCCACCTCTTCACCCTCAACCGTCTTAAGAACCATGCGCTTGGCCGCGCAATCCAACCTCGCCTGGTACTTGACCAACCAATCCATCCCAAGAATCAGATCGAACTCCCCAAACGGCAGCTCCATCAGATCAAGAAATGAACACTACCCTTGGAGTTCTAGGGTACCTCTCTAAACAGTTTATCTCTACTACTCAGAGTAACCTAGAGGGCTAATCACGGTCATCTGCCTAGAAGATATCTCAGAGTCTAAATCCATGGTCTCTACTATACTACTGGCAACATAAGAGTGCGTTGAACCCACATCAATCAAAGCAGTATAAGGAGAACCAAAAATCAAGAACGTACCGGTTATGACGTCCGGTGCGTCGCCCTCCTCCCGGCGCCTCGCAGCATACACTAATCCAGGCTGTCTAGCATCAGAACTACCACGCGCCTCGCCGGTGCTCCACGGCCCCTACCGAACCATTACCACCTCTCGCCATTACCACGGCCCTCTGCGCTGGCGGTCCATTACCTCGAATCGACACGGCCCCGACTCTCGGGATCGAATCTGGCCAACCTACGTGGGCGGTCCCTCACCCGGTGCCCAGAGAACCACACTCGAAGCAACCTTTTCCTCCGATCCGGCAACCACCCCAATGAGATTTTCCATGATCGATCACCGCTGCGGCGGCGGTCCTCGCCTAGCAAACAACAAACCTAGCGGTGGTTTCGCCCACTCGGTCTAGCCCTCTTCTGCGGATTACCCGACGATCCAGAAGACCCAAAGCTCCTCTTATGCCTATTTCTATCCATGCCCTGCCTCACTGACTCCTTAACACCCTCGGCTACCTTAGCCTTCTCAACTAAGACAGCGAACTCGCGCTCCTGCTGAGGAGCAATCAGCAGTCTCAAGTCGTCTCGCAGACCATCCTCGAAACGAACACACCTCTCATGCTCAGTGGCCACAATGCCCCTGGCATACCTACTCAGCTTCAGGAACTCAGCCTCGTACTCAGCAACCGATTTACTCCCCTGAACAAGCCTCAGAAAAGCCTTTCGCTGGGAGTCGATATAACTAGCTCCGATGTATTTCCTTTGATATGCTGCCCTGAAATAATCCCATGTTAGATCCTCTGCTGCCACACTGTCTCGAACCGTGAGCCACCACTGATATGACTCATCACGGAGAAGCGATACGATGCCCTTCAGCTTCTCTTCAGCTGTCAAGTCCAGATCATCCATGATCCGCTCAGTTGCCTCCAGCCAATATTCAGCAGTGCTGGGAGCAACACCAGAAACACCTCGGAAGAATTCGGCCCCATTTGCCCGAAGTCGCTCAGAGCAATTTCCTAACTCCGCGCCACCACCAACTCCTCGCTACCCTTTCTAACACTCGCAAAAGATCGCTCGTGACCGCTGCGTCGTCCCGATCGATCTTGGAACTCACGGCCCGGTGGCGGCGAGCCGGTATCTCATTTTTCGAACCCCGACCGGATCCTACGGGCTCGTAAGCGTCATCCTACCACGACCTCGTCCACGACCACGTCCACCTCTAGCGCTCATGACTAATCTTCCTACATATCTGATTATGAATTTTTATGCATCAGTATTTATTCCACTTGTTTAAAAGCAAGTCTTATGAATATTTTAAGAGGATTTGTTCTCGCGAGTTCACGAGAATCCTACTCGGTTTCAATCTCTAAAGTAGTATACTATTGCTATTCATCAAATCATATCACATCCAATCAATTCACAAGCAATAGTACGGGGTACTTACAGGCGAACCCAGTGCAGGAGACTCGGTGCCATGCCTTTCAAACCATACTTTAAGAATAAAGACTAACAAAACAACCTTTTGAAAACATTTTGGGCCTCAGGCCCAAAACCGAGCCTTTGAACTTAGCTCTGATACCACAATTGTAACACCCCAAACCCGGACAGGACACCACGTCCGAACGGTATGCTACTGGGAAGCGTTTTGAGAGATAAGATTTTTCGTTAAAAAAGCGGGCGAAAACATAGTGAACTTGAGGAAAATTTGAGTAGGCCTGTTTGATTAGATTTTGGAAACTTATCCGAAGTATATAGTTAAAAACGAGTTGATTTCATTTAGCATTTCCAATAGTTTCTTAGTGCTATTTTGAAACCTTTTCGACTTAGTCGAATATCGAGTTTGGTTTGAAAATCACTTGAGTTTACTTTATAGCAAAACATAGTGAGATACCCGATGGTATGTTTTAAAACACATTGCGTTATAGTTTTGAAAACATTATCTTACCAAATTTTTAGTAAAATTTCATACCAAGTTATTTGTTAAGCGGTGTTGAGAATCTAATTAAAACATAACCATCATAAGACATAATTTAAAAGGCCTTTTACAAATCCAAATTAAATCTCAAATAAAAATAAATAAGCTAAAGTACCCAAAGTGAATAGTACGAGCAAGACTTTTATTAAAGCATGGCATGTGCACCCCGAGTCCACCCGACTCCATGTCGCGTCACGGGTCACCTGAAATGTCAAAGGAGAGGGTGAGTCGAGTGACTCGATGCATAAATCCCGCTCCGATGAAACAACATGCTAACACACATCATACATAGCAACATAATTAATGCAACCCGATCCTAACCATCCGTATCTCCTTTTTCTACCCCGTGTGGTACCAAACCCTTTGGTGGTGCCAAACCACGGTGACGTATAGTCACAATGTGTTACCAAAACACTGGTGTCCCAAAGACACAATGTGCTACCCAAGCACCGTGACCGAAGTCACAAATCCAATGATGGGGCCAACCCATCGTGTGATACCCAATCACTAGCGAGACGATCCCATATCTCATGTGGGGCCAACCCACGGTGGTGTTAACCACGAGGACAAGTCGCAATGAGGTGCCCAACCTCCTGGTGTCCCAAAGACACAAATGTGCTACCAAAGCACCGTGACCGTAGTCACAATAATCGGATGATGGGGCCAACCCATCGTGTGATACCCAATCACTAGCAGACGATCCCATATCTCAAAGTGGGGCCAACCCACGGTGGTGCTAACCACGAGGACAAGTCGCAATGAGGTGCCCAACCTCTGGTGTCCCAAAGACACAAATGTGCTACCAAAGCACTTTGGTGACCCAAAGTCACAAAGTGTGTTACCAAAACACTGGTGCTCGTCGGCACAAATCATCACCGCCCCTCCACTCATATCACCCATCAACAAACCAACTCATGTAATCATGCATATCATACAAATTATGCATATCATGCTAATATGTTTGACTCATGCCCCCTATCACATACATACATAGTCATGATACCATATAGATCATCGATGTCGATAACAATATCGACTTACCCGAGTCCAAGATCATACCCAAAAGGGTATCGTATCAATCCATCAAACCGCCATGATTTTTAATAGGCAAACCGTTTTAATAATAATATCACTAAGTATGGGTGTGTTAGTTACACACACAGTAAATCTGAGTTCGAAACCCAACGAAAGCGATTTAAGTCCCTCGATTACTAGCTCCTACACTCGGCCAACACATAGGGTTAGGCATCTATAACATTCGGCCATCATCAATTAACCAAAGGGGTCAATATCCATCCCTTACCTTGAAGATGATTTGGTTTCCAACCAAACCTCGAACCAACGATGGTTATTTTGATAATCGCCACCACCTAATAAGAAGAACCATTAATCCCTAATTAACTTGGCTTAACAAGATAAAAGAATCAACTAATAGAACTGGCCCTTACCAATACTTACCCGAATGGTTAACCAAAGGACGAAGGCTCCACTTGATTGTATCCAAAATCCGAATGACCTATAATGAAATCGGTTCCAAAACTAAAGATTAACTCTCCACCTCAAGGCCACATTCGGCTCTTAATTAACCAACATCGGCAAAGCAAAAGAAGAAGGGAAATGGCCATTCAAATCCAACACTTACCAATCCCAAACGATCGAAGCAAGACCCCAACACTTACCGATATTCGGCCAAGACTACAATAGAGAGAGCCACAAAAGATTCGGCCAAGGGAGACTACTAGGAGAGGAGAGATTCGGCCTAAGTGTTTAACACACATTTATATTCGGTTTTAAATGGAGAAGGAAGGAAAAGAAAATAGGAAATGAGGATGAAGTTTCGGCAATAATGAATAAGAAAAGAAAACAAAGGTTTGAGATGCAAGTGGTTGTGGTTTGGCACAAAGAAATGAGGAACAAATGAGTAATTCGGCTAGTACGGCTTAAAGAAGAAAAAGAGAATTTGAGTAAGGAAGAAACTAGTTTGGCTTACCTACATGAAAAGAAAAGGGAGAGAGAGAGCATATGGCTACCAAAAATAATTGAGAAAAACAAAGCACAAAATCAGCAAAGTTGCTGGACTTTCGGTTTGTGAAGGAAATGATGGAGAACTCACTTGGAATTTTGGTTTTAACAAATGAAGAAAATTGAGAGAAAACCTTGGTAAAATTTCGCTAACAAAACCAAAATGAACACTTTTGCTTACAAAAAAAGAAAACCGAAAATGTACCAAAATGCAAAGGTACATTCGGCCTTCCCCTCTCCCACACCAAGCCGTCACTTCCCACTCCCCACTCCCTCAAATTCGCCATATCCTCCATGCACTCACATCCACACATTTCAAATGTGTTTACCAAGTCACACTCCACTTTTTGCTCTCCACCATCCAAGTCACCACTTGACCAAGTCCAAGGAGGAATTCAAATTGCTCTCAACCTCTTCCTCCATGCCGTCCCAAAAAGAAGCCAAAATGGGAACTCTGCAGCTCGAACACTAGACCTCCACCTCATGTAGATGACGCCACACCAAGCTCCCCCATGTAGCGCATGCTTTGCCACTAAGCTAGCTCCTTACTTGTGCAACAAAACAACAAATTATTTTCTTAAACCCCAGCTTCCTCAGCTCCCTTCACCTAGCACCCAAAAACCAAAATTTTCCTACCTACCCCGGCACACTCCTAACCCACAATTAAGCCCCTAAAACACCGAAATAGCAACACAGCACACTAAACACATGCAAAAACATGCAACAACAAAATAGCCCCTAACCCGAGATATTACAACAAATGAAGTATTTATCATATAGTTCAGAAAAGACTAACAAGATTCATCTAGGTTTCATCCCCCTTCAGGTATCTGAAGGGTTTAGTTCATAATAATAAAGAAAAACATCTCAGAAGAAAAGATAAAACAAAACATAAGAAATCCCTAAAACTCCCTGAAGGAATTGAAGGAGAGATCCTCCATCTTGAGTATAATTTCGGCTTCTTGAGATGGATCAACTGGCTATCCCTTGAGAGTTTCCCACAAATCTGACCTCTTCGGCTCGGCTCCTTGGCCTAGCTAACCGCCCTTTTTTAGGTTATACTTAGGGTCTTTATATAGGCTTTTGAAATAGGTTTCTTTGCCCCTAAGTATCCTTTTCCGAGTGAAATTACTTTCCTCCACAGCAGGGGCACGGCCATGGCGCACGCCCGTGTGAATCATGGCCAGGCCGTGTTGGACTCTGTTAATAAGGCACAGCCATGTAGATCGACATTAGGCCGTGTTCTAGTATATTTGAGGAGGCACGGCCGTGTGGGCTTTATTCCAGGCCGTGTCGATTTCTTCTTTGGCCCATTTTGGTCCATTTTAAGCCCGTTTCTCGTTCTTTTTATTCTTGGGTGCTTTCCTGAGTATAAGACATGAAAAGAAAGGATTAAGAGCACCTTTTTTACATAAATTAAGGGATAAATCATCCAAAAGTATGCTAAATGTGGGATTAAAATATGTTACTATTTTGGTTTATCAGTCACACGGTCAAGTCACACACTCGTGTGCTCTGACCGTGTGGCACAAAACAGGCTTGGTTTAAGCCATTTTCACAGCTCTTATGACATGTACCTACAAGCATCATTTGCATAACATGTTCAAGTATATATATCATCTATACCAAAATGCAAATTAACAAAACTATCACAAGATGAATACATCATATAATACTTCTATATCAAATCAACCATTTTCACTCAAGCCATATCACATAGCTTGATCAAAATACAACAGATCATATCTCATTCATATACACAAGTGACCATATAATTCAACTTATTAACTAGCCTATACATGCCATATTATCCAACATCAAAGAGTTTAGAAATACCAATTACCCCCTAGATAGTGTAATGAAATCTTTGATGACTTCCAACCCGAGGGAGCATTTGAATCACTATAAAATACAGAGAATAAATAGAGTAAGCTAATAAGCTTAGTAAGCTCGTATAATTAACAACACTATATAAAAGATTTAACAATTAGCTTGTCATTTTAAGCAATTTGATTGCTTTTGAACTAGCTTTATTTAATTCAATATTTATTTCCTTAATAGTCATGTAATTCATGCGTAATTCATCACATCTACTCACGTACCACATGAATTTATCAATGTCACTTACTTGTCGAGTATTACACATATACCTGTACCGATTCGTATCCTCATTTCTATTTTCACATCGTCATCTTTTCAGTCAAATCAATGAAACTATCATTGAATACTCAGTATCTTGCTCATTAAGAACCATATACTTGGTAGCCATCTATACTTATACCATATAAATATTACCTATTCATATTTCATCAAAACATCATGAGTAAAAACAATAAGCATTTAAATTCACATAATATTCATATCAATTTATTTCCATTCAAATGACTGTAACACATTCATATAACCGATAGCCAGAATTATACCGTATAACATCAATTCATCAGTAAGAACAATAGTTCATCCATTCAAAAGGAAGAAACCAAACTTATAATGTCTATTTAATATCTAATTAATCTCTCATTTCATTTATACCCATCAAATATCTCATATAAGATTTCATCTTGTAACTTATATAATTCATGTAACACATCATCTTTATAATTCATCTACTCGTGTAGCAGTCAATTCATGTAAATCATGTAACCTGTATAACATATATTCATGTAAATCATATAACTCTTGTAGCAATATAATATCCATGTAATTCATGTAATTCGTATAGCATGTATTCGTATAAATCATGTAATTCCTGTAACATATAAATCATGTATAGCAAGTATTATGTATCATGTACACATATAATTGTAACATATAATCCATGTAACTTATATTTCATTTAGCATATAATCTCATATAAATTATGTAACATATATCATGTACTTCTTATATCTCTTATAACATTTACTTTATATATTACAAATCGGTAAATTACCCGTTGATCCATTCGGAATTGGATAGGATACACGATAATCACACATATCATACAATGCCAACGTCCCAGACGTGGCCTTACATGCAATTCACATATCGATACCATATTGGCATAAAGTTTGCTAGGCATAAAGCTTATAATAATTCACCGGCATAAAGCCTGCTAGGCACAAGCCTGCATCACACACCGGCACAAGGCCTGCTAGGCTCAAAGCCTGATTTAATACACCGGCATAAAGCCTGCTAGGCACAAAGCCTAATTTAATACACCGGCATAAAGCCTGCTAGGCACAAAGCCTGATTTAATACACCGGCATAAAGCCTTCTAGGCACAAAGCCTGATTTAATTCACCAGCGCAAGGCTTGTTAGGCTCAAAGCCCGAATATCACTGTTATAAAGTCATCTTATACATAATTCATATATTGAAAATTCTAGCTATTCCATAAAGTTCATACAGACTTTCAAATGTCGTAACTCAGTCGAATTAAACTCAAATATATTATTTCCATGCATAATCATATTCAACTATCTCAATTATAACTCTATAAAATTCAAAACAGCATATTAAACTAATTTAAATTCAAAATTAACGATATTTAATATAACAATTTCTCAATTCATATATTTTCAATTCAATTAAAACATATATATTCAAATGCTCAGTTTGCATAAGCCATGTTTATTATCCAGCCGAATTCCTGTACATATATAACATCTATAAGATTTTTTTTATTCAAGTACCAATTCATCCCATATCTCATTTACTCATATAGTTCTTGTACCATATAATATATTTAATCATATAATCATGTATCAGGAAACTTGTATTCAGATACTTGTAACATATAATTTTTGTATCAATTAATCATATAACTCAGTGGCAGCAACATATTCATAGAGCCGATAATTCTAGTAAATTATTCATTACGCATACATATATATATTCTATTTAAATAATTACACATATCTAACAGTTCGATTTTTAGCTATACGAACTTACCTCGTATTCCATCGACTATTCGTCTACTTTCCGTTCTCCTCGATCTATTTCCGATAATTGTTTCTCTTGATCTATATTAATTCAAATTCAACCCATTTAATCACCAACACATTCAATTTAATCCATAAACATGTAATTTGACCTATTTATAAAATAACCCTTATACTATCACATTTTAACACTTTAGTCCATAATACATAAATATGCAAAATTATACAAAATTTTCATATACCCATTCATAACCAAATTTTCTATAGCATCAAAACAACCCATATTTTTATTTTATTCACATTTCTAGCCACAAAAATTCTATCTTTTTCAATTTAATCCCAAATACTCAATTTTGTCAAAAATCACTTTATAAAACTTGTATATCTATAAACAACCATCAATAATTTATCAAGAAACATCAAAATACATAAGTATTCAACAATGGCACATTTTAAAAACATCACCAATTTTAGAAATTAGGGCATGGGCTTTGTAGATTACTAAGCAACGATCTCAAAAAATGTAAAAATTATCAAAAACTGAGTTCAATACATACCTTAATCAAGCATCAATATAGCCGAACCTTAAAAATGTGAAGAAGAATTCTTTTCTTTCTTATAATCGGCCATGCATGAAAAGAATAAAGACAATTTTCTATTTTATTTTACTAATATAACATATATTAACCAATTTACAAATTTAACCTTATTAATAAAACATAAAGCCATGCAAACTTAAGCCCACTACTGTCCATTCAAAAAGGAAATGGTATAATTGCCATGCAAGGAGTCCCACTAAGATAACCAATTTCATTTAAGCCATTTATGCAATAAAACTCATAATTATCGATTTACGTGATTTAGTCATTTTTATCGAATTAACTATTTAATCGATAAAATTTCTTTATGAAACTTTTATACCGTAATACTATCATGCTGAAAATACTAATAGAATAATAAAATAAATATTTTGACTCGGTTAGGTGGTCCCGAAACCACTCGTTCTGATCAGACTCAAAATTGGGCTGTTACAAAAATAGTTAAAATTTTGGGCTGCTATAAGAGAGAATATGAATCGGCTAGGATTGGGTGTGTGAAAAATGAACACATTTCATTTTACGAGCCTAGGGACTAAAGTGTAAAAATTGAGAAAGTTAGGGGCTAAATTGTAAATTTTGCCATAGGAAGATTTTGGACTGATTTGAATAATGTGTATATTAAATAAGCTAAATGTGTCATTATAGATCAAGAAGAATGTGGAATCGACCTTGACCGAGGAAAAGGCAAGGTTTCGGACTAAATTGCAAATTTACACATTTTGTATCGACGTAAGTTTATATGTAAACGATACATCCTTTTTATTTATGCTTTTACATATTAATGTCTTATGTGAAATGTGAGTGAGTATTATTGATATTTATTAAAATTATGAAAAGTGAGGAAATTCCTAGATGAACCTTCGGAATAGAAAAAGGATACGGATGAACACCGTATTTATTATTATTGGTGGGCTGTGTGCAATACCACCGTATTTATTATTATTGGTGGGTTGTGTGTGATACCACCATATTTATTATTATTGGTGGGCTGTGTGCGATACCACCGTATATATGTGATTATTGGTGGGCTGTGTGTGATACCACCGTGTATATGTGATTATTGGTGGGCTGTGTGCGATACCACTGTGTATCTGGTATTATTCCAAAGTGTTCATTGGGAAAATTTGATTAAGTGAAATTACGTGTGACAATATGGTGACAAGTGTAGGGTTATAGATGCATGTAATTGTGAGCAATGTCTATGATATGTATTTGGAATGTGGTAAGGTTTGAAATGAGTAAGTGCAACTACAAGGATCTGAATTGTTCTTGATTAGTATGTAATGTTCTTGATTGATAAGTATGTGGTGATGTTTATTGTTTACGTTGATAAACCATAATTTATACATATTTTAACCCCATGCTTAGCTTATTTTTGGATGAGTTTTCATTATATTTGATGAATTCGATGCTCCTAATCCTTTAATTTCATGTTTTACACTCAGGAGAGCTTAGGGAGTCGAAAAGAACGAGAAACGGGCCAAAAAGGGACAAAATGAGCCTATCTTAGAATTTAACACGGCCTGGACCATTGGACACGGCCGTGTGTTACGAGCAGGATCAACCACGGCCTGGATCAACGTACACGGGCGGATTACACGGCCGTGTGTGGTGAGTAGGAGCAAGCACGGTCTAAGGCTATCGAGCACGGGCATGTTACACGGGAGTGTCCCTGCCGTATCAAAGGTTAATTCTATCTATAAAAGGTTACTTGTGGGAAAAGAAAGACGTTCCAAAGCCTATATAAACACCCTAGGGGGTGACCTAAAAGGGGACGCTGAATAGAACGCAGAAAATATTCGAAGACAACCGTCGAAAGTAGTTCGGAGGAAGGATCTCCATCAAGACTGAAGATCTCCCATCACATTCTTTAGAAGTTTTTGGGTTTTCTTATGTTTTTTAGTTTTCCTTATTTTGATATGTTTCCTTCTATCAGTATGAACTAAATTCCCTAAATATCTAGGGAGGATGAAACCTATGACGAATCTTATTATTATTTGATTAATAAGATAAATACTTGTTCTTATTCTTAATTGTGAGTTCTTATTCTTGTTTTGATAATTCAGGTTATTGATTCAAGTCGAATGTGCTTACTTAGTGCAGCAAAAGTCCCTGTTTAAGAGTAGATCAACACAATTAAGCGGAGTTGATTGCAACCCTAGACATAGGGCGACGAAAATCTGCCAGATTAGAGTCAAATCTAATAAGGGAATCCATAGATCGAGTTAATGCGACAATAGGGGTTTTAATTAGAAAGAGATTTCAATTAATCAACCTAAAGCCAGTTGTTTTTAGTCTCGAGAGAGATATTAACATAAATCAGGGATTTCTACAGATTAAGTCAAGTGAATAAATCATATGAATCAAAAGTAATAAGTGAAGTCTAGGTGGATTCTTCCTTAGGTATTGCCTATCTCATAAAGTTGTCTAAAAGTATTTTCCCAATTCTTTCGTTGTCGTGTTAATTAGTTTTAGTTTAAAAGAAATCACTCCAATACTTAGGCTAAATAATAAAAAAGATAGTAACTACTAGTACTCTTAGTCCTTGTGGATACGATATTACCGGTCTTACCATAACTATACTATTAAGCGATAGGTGCGCTTGCCTTTATTGTGGACATAGTTAGTTTTAGACACATCAAGTTTTTGGCGCCGTTGCTGGCGTCTAAGATATTAGGAACGCTAAATTTTTATTACTTTAGTCATTTATTATTATTATTTATTTGCAATTTAATTTTTACTTTCTTTTTACTTTTCTACTTCTCTAATTTTTCTTTCTTTGCTTCTGGCAGGAACTTTTAGTTTATGAGTAGAAGTAACCCGTCAGGACCATTACTTTTTGACAGTGATATAGAAGGTACAGCTCGCAGAAACCGAAGAGAAATAAGGAGAAGTCTACAATACATAGAAGAAGTGCAAGAAGACGAAACTAATACTACAGAAGAGATGGCTGATAATAATCCGCTACCTCCTGTGGTTGCCGCAAACCCAATGAATCAAAATCCTGCTCCTCGTACTATGTATAATTATGCTAAACCTAATTTAACAGGAACTGAATCAAGTATTGTTAGACCTGCTATTGCTGCAAATAATTTTGAACTAAAATCTAACACTATTCAGATGATTCAGTAGTTTGTTCAGTTTGATGGTTTGCAGGATGAGGATCCAAACAATCACTTGGAAAATTTTTTGGAATTTTGCGACACTTTCAAAATTAATGGCGTTTCTGATGATGCCATTCACCTTCGGTTATTTCCCTTTTCGTTAAGGAACAAAGCTAAACAGTGGTTGAACTCGTTACCACGAGGATCAATCACTACATGGGACCAAATGACCGAAAAATTTTACTTAAATATTTTCCGCCGGCTAAAATGGCTAAGTTGAGGAATGATATCTCTTCTTTTGTGCAGATGGATTTAGAGACACTTTACGATGCATGGGAGAGATATAAGGATTTATTAAGAAGGTGCCCTCACCATAGGTTACCTTTTTGGCTACAGGTTCAAACCTTTTACAATGGTGTAACCCCTCAACTAGGCAGTTGATCGATTCAGCCGCAGGTGGAACCCTAAATAACAAGACCCACAAGCGGCTTATGAGTTTATAGAAGAGATGGCACCGAATAACTATCGGTGGCAAGTTATGAGACAAAGCCAACAAAAGCCGCGATGTCTTCAACCTCGACGCAGTGACCATGCTATCAAACCAGGTAGAACTGTTAAATAAAAAGATTGATGGTTTGTGTGGTTCTTCGCGTGCGATACGAATGGAGGAGGAATGAGTAAAACAAAATATCCATCCTACAACCCTGGCATAAAAAGCAAATAGATGAACTATATGGGTAATAATTCTAGACCTCAAAATAACCCTTATAGTAACACTTACAATCCAGGTTGGAGGAACCACCCAAACTTTTCATGGGGTGGTCAAGGAAATCAGAGATAGAAACCCCCTCCAGGCTTTCAATAGCAACCCTACCCACAAGAGAAGAAGCCGAACCTTGAGGAGATGCTAACAAAATTCATCGCGGTGTTAGAAACCCGTTTCCAAAACACCGAAACAGCACTCAAAAATCAGCAACCATCGATTCAAGGGCTCGAGAACCAATTAGGACAACTTGCTAAGCTCATATCTGAATGACCACAATGCAGCTTGCCAAGCAACATTGAAACTAACCCAAAGGAGCAAATTCATGCCATTACTGCTCACGATAGTGAAGGGTTAGATGAACCAAAATTGAGGCAAGAGAATGTTGCAGAAGAAGGTAAGGTTGAGATAAGCCATGAAAAACCAAAACTGGTAAGTACAGAATACCAACCTCGTGTGCCATATCCCAATGTGACAAAGAAAGACCGCACAGATGAGCGATTCGGTAAATTTCTTAAACTCCTAAAAAAATTACATATTAACTTACCATTTATTGAAGCTCTTTCACAGATGCCCAATTCAAAAAAAAATTTAAAAGAGCTTTTGACAAACAAATGAAAGTTAGACGAGGTGTCGCATGTGGAGCTAAATGCATTATGCTCAGCAATCTTACAAAATAGACTACCACAAAAGTTAAAAGATCCAGGGAGTTTTACAATTCCTTGCTTAATTGGTGGTTTATCTGTTAATAATGCTTTAGCAGATTTAGGGGCAAGCATCAATGTTATGCCTTATAAAATGTTTAAACAGCTAGGTCTTGGGAAACCCAAACAAACTAGGATGAGCATTCAATTAGCTGATAAAACCATTAGAATTCCTAGGGGGAAGATGTACTAGTAAAAATTGATAAATTCATTTTCTCAGTAGACTTTGTTGTGTTAGACATGGATGAAGACAATAATATTCCTTTAATTTTAGGAAGACCCTATTAGGCAACTGCTAAAACTAGAATTGATGTTGGTACATGTGAACCCACACTTCATGCAGGTGACGAAATGATCACTCTTCAGGCTCTTGATTTGGCTAGGACATCGAGTAATAAAGGTGAGAACATAAATTCTATTAATGACCATTTGGTTCAACCTTCTTTTCAGGAAGCACCACGAAATTACACAACTGAGCCACATCCTAGATCTCGTACCAACAATGAAATAACTCATGAGGAGCGAAGGCTTTAGATCGATGAACTAGACAAGTGGAGGACACATGCCAAGGAGAAACCAAGAACACACGAAACAAAGCCGAGGCAACTGCATAGCGAACTTAAAGATGAAGCAAACTACTTTAGGGTTGGAGATCGAGTTCTAATGGATAATACAGATCCTTGTGTTGCCACTTTTGAACCTAATGGAATAACTCCTTTCACAGTACTTAATACTTTCCCATAAGGTACAGTCGAGGTAACTCATTCTCAATTTGGCACCTTCAAGGTAAATCGTACTCGTCTAAAACCGTATTTTAATACAATTGATAGCAATAATGAGGAGTTTCAACTCCTTAAACCACCATGATTATGCGAATGAAAGGTAAGTCTAGCTTAAGACTTTAAACAAGTGCTTCTCGGGAGGCAACCCGAGCACTAACCCCTTTAATTTTCATATTTTTGAATTTTAGCACCTAACTAAAAACTAACTAGATTAATAAGCGCAGGTTTCCCTACCACACGGCCTTACACACGGGTGTGGCCGTGGCCATGTGGACACCACGAATACGTACCTCGACGTGGCAGAGACCATGCGAACCAAGGACGACACTTTTCCCAAAACACGGGCTGCGACAAAATGCCACGGCCGTGCGATATGGCCGTGGTCAACACTGATAAAATAACACTGGTGTGCGACACGCTCGTGTCCCTAGGCCATGGTCGACACTGATTAATCAAACATGGGCGTGGAAACCTCTACATAGCCGTAGGAGAAACGAACGAAGCATCACACGCCCGTGCAACTAGACCGTGTGACCTAACACGCCCAGAGCACACGGGCGTGGGCAGCTACCTAACCCCTTTTTCTATTTAAACCCCCTTCTTCTCTTCATCTTCATCTCAAATTCTTCTTCTACCTAACCCTAGCCACCATAGCTTTTCTCCACTTTCACCACCGGCCACCGCCCCGTCACTCCACTTACTCAATTTTTTTCCACCTCTTCTCCAGCCCAAAAACCCCTCTTTTCCCACTATCTTCTTCCTTCATTTCCCTTTCCCCCTTCCCTTATTTTTTTCTTCACACCACTACCACACCAACCACCATCCTTGCCACCATGCTAGAAGCAAGATCAAAGCCACCATCTCCATGTCGAAAAAGCGAAAGGACTCTGGCATGGTATCCCCGTGCACGACCACTCTACATAATTTCATGCCGGCCGCTTCACCGACTCGAGAAGTCAAGGACCTTTGCGTCCATTTATTTTTTCTTTTTCTTTTATTTTCATTTTTAAATTCTCTCCGTTTACCTTTCTTGTCCTTAACTTATATTATAATATTTTGATTTCTTTAATTTAGGTTCAGGGGGCTATTACGGAACGACCCCACCACCACCGGAGTGTCCACCACTCCTGCCCACCTTTACACCGTTTTTTTTACTCCATCCAAAATTCAGGAAGTTTCACTTCTTTCCCTATCTTATGATTTTCTCACTACTTTTTCATTACTTATCTTTGTACATTGAGGACAATGTACATCTTAAGTATGGGGAGGTGTCAACAATACTGAATTATGCCTTGTTCTTAAGTAATTTTCTCATATTACTATTAGAATGAAACTTCTATTGATTTATGATTTTCATTGATATGTTTTGGATTAATTCATAGATAATTGTGCATTTATGGTTTAAACTTTAAGATATTAGAGAATAAAGCATGATAAGTCTATTTTCAGAATTAAAATTTTGTTAGGTCGTTTCCCTAAATTTAAATATTATTTTGAAGTTTGAAATTTGCAAGGTTGACATCAAAAACCATAATTTTTGTGAGATTTTGAGCCTGTTAGAGCATATTCTTTTCTTGCTCACTTTGTTAATTATGAGTGTGTCAACATTGATTTGTTATTCTAGAACTTTCTTCGATCATACATGTTGAGACCACACCTTTGATTTGATATACTGAGATGATAAAGGCACCTAGGTTTTAACCCACTTATTCCACTAAAAAGCCTACCCGTTTAATTAACCCCTAGTGACCCCTTTGAAGCCTAATTAACCATTTCTTGACTCACCCATTAATATTAACCCAAAACCCATTTTGATTTGTTATCCCCATTTTTCTTGACTACCCTTTTGTCGAGATTTGATTTGATCAGTTGCCTAACTACATTCTTTATTTCAGTTGTTAAATTCTATTTTATTATCGTAAATACTTGTTCTTATTCTTAAAAAAAATAAAATAAAAATAAATATGGAATTTTATTCATTATTAGTGTTATGAGCTTAAACTTTTAATTTCATTATCTTTAGAAGAAGCTCGTGTTATTAGTTTTCAATTGATGTAATTATTCAGTATTAGTCCAATTTTTCTAGTTAGGTAATTTATCAATTCAATCTCGATTCTAACCTTCTAATTCAGCCTTTATCCACACCTTTAACCCAAGCCCCATTACAACCCTTTTAAAGACCTTTTGATTTGTGTATCATCTCATTTTACAGTTGTGGAGATTTGATTTTCAGGCAAGCCTATGGGATTAACTTTTCATGGTTGAATTTTGAGTACATAATTTGAACCTTAAACACTTTGAGTGATTTGAGTGAATCTTTAGTGAGGATGTCAATTCTTGTCGGTTTTGGATCAAAGGTAATTTTTAGGTTAAGGGAAACACCTATGCTTTCATGCTATAAAAATATGACTTAGATTGTTTGAATCTCTAGGACTCTTCTAGTTAAATTATCAATGTATGAATTATCTGTGAATTCTGATAAAATATTATTGATGAGAATTATGAAGTTAGTTTTAATTGTGAGTTGAGGATTTTGCTTGAGGACAAGCAAAGGCTTAAGTGTGGGGATATTTGAGAAACCATAATTTATAGATATTTTAACCCCATGCTTAGCTTATTTTTGGATGAGTTTTCATTAGATTTGATGAATTTGAAGCTCATAATCCTTTAATTTCATGTTTTACACTCAGAAGAGCTTAGGGAGTCGAAAAGAACGAGAAACAGGCCAAAAAGGGACAAAATGGGCCTATCTTAGAATTCAACACGGCCAGGACCATTGGACACTGCCGTGTGTTACGAGCAGGATCAACCACGGCCTGGATCAACGTACACGGGCAGATTACACGGCCGTGTGTGGGGAGCAAGAGCGACCACGGCCTAAGGCTATCGAGCACGGGCATGTCCCTGTCGTATCAAAGGTTAATTCTATCCGGAAAAGGTTACTTGTAGGTAAAGAAAGACGTTCCAAAGCCTATATAAACACCCTAGGGGGTAACCTAAAAGGGAACGCTGAATAGAACTCAGAAAATACTCGAAGACAACCGCCGGAAGCAGCTCGGAGGAAGGATCTCCATCAAGACTGAAGATCTCCCATTATGTTCTTTAGAAGTTTTTGGGTTTTCTTATGTTTTGTAGTTTTACTTATTTCGATATGTTTCCTTCTATCAGAATGAACTAAATTCCCTAAATATCTAGGGAGGATGAAACCTATGACGAATCTTATTATTATTTGATTTATAAGATAAATACTTGTTCTTATTCTTAATTGTGAGTTCTTATTCTTGTTTTGATAATACAAGTTATTGATTCAAGTCGAATGTGCTTACTTAGTGGAGCAAAAGTCCCTGTTTAAGAGTAAATCAACACAATTAAGCCGAGTTGATTGCAACCCTAGACATAGGGTGACAAAAATCTGTCAGATTAGAGTCAAATCTAATAAGGGAATCCATAGATCGAGTTAATGCGACAATAGGGGTTTTAATTAGAAAGAGATTTCAATTAATCAACCTAGAGCCAATTTTTTAGTCTCGAGAGAGATATTAACATAAATCAGGGATTTCTACGGATTAAGTCAAGTGAATAAATCATATGAATCAAAAGTAATAAGTGAAGTCTAGGTGGATTCTTCCTTAGGTATTGCCTATTTCATAAAGTTGTCTAAAAGTATTTTCCCAATTCTTTCGTTGTTGTGTTAATTAGTTTTAGTTTAAAAGAAATCACTCCAATACTTAGGCTAAAAAATAAAAAAGATAGTAACTACTAGTACTCTTGGTCCTTGTGGATACGATATTACCGGTCTTACCATAACTATACTATTAAACGATAGGTGCGCTTGCCTTTATTGTGGACATAGTTAGTTTTAGACACATCATACGTATAGACTTACTAAGCTTAAAGCTTACTCCCTTCTCTTTTCCCTTATTTTATAGTGTCGCCAAGCCAGCTCGGGATACAGAGATCATCGGAGGATCATCCACACTATCCATACATTTTGGTATATTAAGATTTACATTGAATTATGGCATGTATAGGAATTTGGTTATTTTGTAAGTGTCATAATTGGTTGGCCAAGAATGTGGTCTATGTCATTTGATATATCATTTTGTATTAGGCCATGTGATTTGGCTAATATTGGTTGTGTTATAAGTCTATGATGAGGCCTTTAATGAATGAGTTTGCTTGCCTAAGTGGGAATGAATGATAGCATGAAATTCAAGTGTGGGAAGTGTGACATGTGAATGGTTGTGTAGGTGCATGTGTGATGGCTAAGTATAAGTTTGGTTATACATGATGAGTATGGTTATTAAATGGTGATTGAATGCTCTTAATGTGGACAAATAGATGTCTAAAAATAGCATGTTAAGTTTGGTTGGAAATGGTATAAGTGTAGATGCTTATCAGGGTGGCAAAAAGGCTTGGTAAATAGCCTTATAATTGTCCACACGGGTAGACACACAGGCGTGTGTCTAAAGCCACGTGTGACACACGGCCCGCCTCATGGGCGTGTAGCCTAATTTGTGTGTCCCTTGTACCTAATTTGTGAAAAATTAAGTCCGTCACATGGGCTAACACACGGGCATGTGCCTTGGCCGTGTGACCTAAAATGTGTCTTGACGTCATAAAGCAGAATACCCGAGTTTTTGCACACACGAGTAAACCGTAACATCTGAAAGGGCCTATGCATTTTCGGTTTAATTATATGGAAGTAACATGTTTTATGTACTAAGAATAAATTTTGAAAAATTTTGGAAACACGAAAATGTATGGAAATGTTAAGTTAAAAAAATGGAAAGTGAACATTTTTGGAAACTTGGAAATGGATGGAAATGATTTGGAAATGATTCAAAATAGGAAAGTGCACATTTCTGGAAACTTGGAAATGTAAGAAAATGTCAAGTTTCTGAGTCGAACGAAATTTTTGGAAACTTAGAAATGACTTAGAAATGTCGAGTTTTAAAGTTTAAAAGAGGAAATTAAGGCAAGGTGGCCTTAAAGAAAAAGTTTGTGAAATTTGACACACAAACAGGCTTGGAAAAGTGGCTGAAGATGCCACTTAGGGCCTCTGGAAATGGCGCCACATGCAAGGTGTTGGGCACAGGTTGAGTCACTTGGGAAGCAAATAAAAGAAGTTTTATTTTTGCTTCCGGAAGCTCGAGGTGGACGGCACAAGCCTTCTAGAAAGGAGGAGTTTTATTCTCTTTAATATTCGATTAATAAGGTGATAAATAAGGGATTTAATTTGGATTATTTTGAAGAGATAATAAAGGATTATTCTCTAATTATTTTAAATTAAGAGATAAAGCTATCAAATAAAGAAGAGTGGTGGCCAAGTAAGGGATTACGAGGAGTAGTTTAGGCTATAAAAGGAAGGAAATAGGGCTACTCATCAATTTTTCTTCCTCCTCCTCTCTCTCGCCAAATTTACGAGTGCTCTCCTCTCTTCTCTTCTCTTTTTCTTTTGTCAAGCCGAATCTATAGTCCACCATTGCAAAAATTCTCAAGTTTCTTTTCCTTATTTTCGTGGAAACCAAATACCCCAAGAGAACCTCTAGTCGACTTCTCCATTAAATCCCAAAAGCCGAAACTTTATCATCTAGTCATCAAGGCCGATTCTTTAAGGGGCTTTTAACAAAGGGTGCTATCGATTTCTTAAAAGGGTAAGATCCAAAGTTTGGTTTCAATTCTTTTATATTTTAAACCTATCTAAAATTTAGGGACTAATCTCTATTATGGATTTTGGCCGAGTTATGGAAGGGTGTTTTGGGATTTAAGAAATTGTCAACTACAAGAAGGTATCTTTCGGAACTTCTAAGATCTAAGGTAAGTTATGAATACCATTCGGCCATAAGCTATATTATTATGATTTAATGTTAGATTGGATCTAACATGGGTACATAGGGATTTCGACAAACAATAAAGAAGCAAGGATCCAATTCGGGATTTAAGATTTGGAAGGTAAGAACAAAGGTAAATTCGGCCAAGGCCTATTTTAGTAGTAGATCTATTATTATGTGTTTTAAGCCGAAAACTAACCAATTCAAGGGATTTAGTGACTAGCCGATTCAAAGGGGAAAAATACGAGTTTAAGGATTTGATTAAATCATCAAATCGACACCAAGGTAAGCTTTAAGAATACAAATCCTACTAGGATTTGGTTTTCTAGCCGAATAGGCTTTGTGCTAAATAGTAAGTGATTAATCAATTGTAGGAACTTGAGATCTAAGGCGATAGATCAGATTTGGGATTCAGTGAAGTGGTTAAGCAAATCAGTGTGTACCCCACACTACTTCTTAATATGTTTCATGGCCTGTTTTATTAAAATATGTGATATTAAGAATATGAAAGTGGCTAGGGTACCATGTTATGGTACTAAGTACTCAGCACGTTTCCTACTTCTACAAAGAATATGAAAAAGGTCATTAGTAACATGAGAATATGATAAGAACGTGAACTCTGGCATATTTATGCATATCATCATTGTATGGGGCATATGGGTTTGTTTGAAAGGGGAAGTGAATGTGGTGACTTAAGACCACGAACACGGTGACCTAAGACCGTGATATCACGAAAGTGGTGACCTAAGACCACGATGTCTGAAAGTGTTGACCTAAGACCACGATAATCTGAACGTGGCGACCTAAGACCACGAATGCGGTGACCTAAGACCGTAATTTGGAGTGTAGCAGAAGGAGGGTCGACTTAGTAGTCCCCACGGTGTGCATGGTTGGTACGGGGGTGTGTAGCGGATGGACAATTAGGTTTGGGTTTGGGAATGCATCATAATTTGTATGCTATGATATGAATGCGTAACATTTGTATGCCTGATTCTATTTTGATTTAGTGTTTGTGTACACATTGAGTCTGTTTGACTCACCCCGTTGGGGAATATTTTTCAGGTGATGATCAGTGATGGACCGGGACGGCAGAACTTGTGGTGGCCATGCTCAACATGAAGTTTTTATTTTATGAACTACTATTTCTATTTAAGTACTTGAATTACTTGGAAATTATTTGATGTAATAAGGCCATAAGGCCATTGTTGGATTGTTTTCCATTTATTTCTATTTATTATGATTATGAGTTTTACCTATTAAAGTTTAAGTAAAATTTTTAATATAAAGAATTGAATTCGTTTTCAACACAAGCCCAACCCAAAACAATTTTTTTTTTTAAAATCGCACAAGTTTTTTCTAGGTAACGAAAGAATTTTGAAACCGGTTTACTTGAGGAACATACCAAACAGGCAAATCTCGTGGGGCGGGTTTGGGGTGTTTCGATTTGGTATCGAGCCCAGTTTTAAAACTCTCGGGCTGTGGGCCAAGGCCCAAAACGTTTACAAAGCGAACCCAAATGAGTTTTTTTGAAAATATTTTATGAAACAAGCGAGGTTTTCGGCATGGCACCTAAAGTCTCCGACCATGATCCACGGTAAGTACCCTAACTATTTGTGTGATTATGTGTAATGAATATTAGAAGGGTAGAAAAGGAATGGAGCGTAGAATAGCATGATAGGAACTTGAACCCTAGGACTAGTCTACTCAAACACAAACACATAAGACTTAAGGAGCGTTAAACAAACCCATGGCTAGGTCACTAAGTTGGGGTGTGGTAACCCTGTGTGCGCATGTCTAGGATTGGATCCGGAAGAGCACGGTATTTAAGCGATCCTAGTGACTCACCTCCTCTTCGCAGAATCCTGCAGTGCGTAGCCGGTTCACCCTAACCCGGAGGGCTCTCGTGGGTGTGGCAACCTGCATGCGCATGTCTAGGAATGGTTTCGGTGGGAGCTTGGTATTTAAGCGATCCACGTGACTCACCTCCTCTCCACGAAATCGCCGCACAGTGCGTAGCTTTAGTTCACTACGACCAAGAGGACTCGGTCATAGGCTAAACACAATAACTAAAACCCGGAAGGAAATTAGCCGTGTTTTTATAAAAATAACAAAACCCTAGTTTTAGAAATCTTAAAACTTTCTTCTAAATTCATGAAAACCATCTTTACAAAATTTTCCGAAAGATTTCGATTTATACAAAAATGCCCCTAGTGGTAAAATTACCAAAATACCCTTGGTTTATAAAATGACCAACTACCCAACATTTTGCCAAAATTTCATTATTTTATCAATGTTCAAAACCCTAATTTGCAAATTATCAAAAATACCTTGAATTTTGGAAATTTCAAAATTACCCCTAACTTATAAAATTACCAAAATGACCTGATTTCCAAAATTTTTGCAACATCACCGTTTTGAAAAGTACAATTCTCAAAAAGAACCCTCAAAGTTTTGCAACCTTTGAAATATCCCCTGATTTATAAGATTTTACAAATTTACCCTGGCTTGGAAAAAAATCACCAAAATACCCCGAGGTCCAAAATCACCGAAATACCCCTAGATTTCAAAATTTTTCAAAATACCCGGAATTTAAAAATACCAAAATAATTTGTGACAAAATCACCAAGGAACTTTTCCTTTTGAAAAATTACGAAAAACCCCCTGTAGGGAATGAATTACGAAAATACCCCTAGGTAGTGGAGGAAAAAAACAATAACAATGAAAACTACAACCTTTCTCTGAATGAGCGAGTTCATGATTGTTTGATGGATGTATGGATGAATGAATGGAAAGACTGTGTGCATACGAAAGAACCACTCCTAAAACTCTTTTCATAAAATTTCTTGGCGGGTAATCAAGTGAAACAAAGACTAATTCATAAAACTTCTTAATCGAGATCACGACGTTAGAAATGAGCTCTAGAGGGACGTGGTCGTCGTGGACAAGGTAGAGGAAGGATGGCGAGTGTGTCGAACCCGTTAGATCGGGTCAAGGGTGCGACAATGATATACCACCGCCACCACCACCCCCAATGTTGGTGTTGAGCGGCAAGCTCGAGACGGGGATGATCTTTGTGTCGCGGTGTGTGCTGCGAGTTTTGGAGTTGGTGGGTGGTGTAGGAGGAAATTCGGGAACCCATAAGTTCTGCGGCTCGAGTGGCTCAGAGCTAATGGAGCCGAAATGTTTCGTGGGGTATCGGGTGTGGCACCCGATTCGGTGAAATCGGTTGGAAGCAACAGAGCGCATCATGGATGAGCTTGACGACCCCGAGGAGAAGTTAAAGGAATGGTGGCAGCGTTACGCGATGAAGCGTATCGGTGGTGGTCGCTTGTTCGGGATGGTGCCACGGTGAGGATCGACACGGAAATATGTTAAGGAAGCATTTCGAGAAGAAGTATGTAGGAACAGGTATCTTGATGAGCAAAGGAAGGCATTTGGGAAGGGTTGGTTCAAGGAACAAGTCCGTGGCGGAGTATGAGGTTAAATTCACGAGGTTGAGCCGATATGCTCGAGGAGTAGTGGCAAGCGAGCATGAGCACCGTGTCCGTTTTGAGGACGGGCTAAGGGATGATCTCGAGATCGTTGATAGCACCGCATCGGGAGCGGGAGTTTTACGCTTTGGTAGAAAAGGCCAAGGTGGGTGAGGAATCAAGGATTCTACAAAGCGGGCTATGGATAGGAATAGGCCCAAAAGAGGTTTTGGAACGTCTGGAAAGGTTCATAAGAGGCCTAGAGTTGATGGGCGCGAGGTCGACAAGTTGGTTCGGAGAGAGGCGGTATCGACCTTGTGATGTGTGTGGAAAGAAGCACTTAGGAGAGTCTTTGAAGAAAAGCAGGAGGATGTTTTAGATGTGGGTCCAAGGACCATGTGATCAAGGATTGTCCTAAGCAATCAGATAAAAGCCGACCAACGACTCGGAGAATGTTAGTCGGTGGTAGAGGAGGGCTGCAGCCTCAACGCAGGTCGTGGTTCGAGTATGAGGTAATGGTCTTTGCAGAGGCCGTGGAACACAAGGCGAGAGGTCTTTGCTAATCTTGAGGCAAGGCAACCGAGTTTGGTTTATGCGGTTCGTCGGAGGAAGATGGAGACGCGCGCGGACGTTATAACCGCACACGTTTTTATTTTTGACAAGCCCTATTTTCTCTAATTGATGTGGGCTCGACCCATTCCTATGTTGCATGTAGTGTAGTGGAAACACTAGGCCTAGACTACGAACCTTACGATAGGCGGAGATGATGTAGTAAGCCCATTAGGCCTAAGCGTAGTGGTGGATAAGATCTTTTGGAATGTACCCCAGAGATTCGGGGAGTGAACTTTCAGTGACTTAATGGAACTACCTTTTGGGAGTTTGAACTTATACTTGGAATGGACTGGCTAGTAGAGCACCGAGCCGTGTTGGATTGTGCGGCTAAATGAATGGAACTAAGGACCCCGGAGGATGAAGTAGTAGTAATGATCGGAGAGAGAAAAAACTACCTGTCCAACGTAGTTTCGGCGTTGAAGGCTGAGAAAATGGTTAAGAAAGGGTGCAAGGCGTTCTTAGCCTTCGTAAGTGCGTTAGGTGGAAAGGAAGAAGGTGTCAGTGGAGTTAGAACGGTGAAAGACTTTGAAGATGTATTTCCGGAGGAATTACCAGGAATACCCCCAAATAGGAAGGTGGAGTTTGGAATAGACTTACTATCGGGAACAGCTCCTGTGTCAATCGCTCCATACTGAATAGCGCCAAAGGAGTTAGTTGAGCTCAAGGCTCAAATCCAAGAGTTATTGGATCATGGGTTCATACGACCCAGTGTGTCTCCATGGGGAGCACCGATTCATTTGTAAAGAAGAAGGGGCGGAACTATGCGTATGTGCATAGATTACCGTCAGTTGAATAAAGTGACTATCAAGAACAAGTATCCTTTGCCAAGGATCGATGACTTGTTTGATCCGGTGAAGGGAGCCATGATATTCTCAAAGATAGACTTAAGGTCGAGATATCACGATTGAAGGTGAAGGAGGCGGATATCCATAAGACCGCTTTTAGGACAAGATCGACCATTTTGAGTTTGTGGTGATGCCGTTTGGATTGACAAGCGCTCCGGCCGCGTTCATGGATATGATGAACCGAGTTTTCAACCCTACTTGGATAGGTTCGTCGTTGTGTTCATTGACGATATTTTGGTGTATTCTAAGTGCGAAGAGGAGCATGATGAACATCTCCGAGTGGTGCTACAAGTGTTAAGGAGAAGAAGCTCTATGCCAAATTCGGTAAGTGTGGATTTTGGCTTAAGGAGGTGTCATTCTTAGGGCATGTGGTATCCGCAGAAGGAATAAGAGTGGATCCTAGGAAGATCAAAGCGGTGTTGGATTGGAAACCACCTAGGTCCGTGTTTGAGATTCGAAGTTTCTTAGGTTTGGCGAGGCTATTACTGGAAGGTTCATAGAAGGATTCTCGTCAATAGCGCGCCTTTGACAAAGTTACTAAGGAAGGAAGTACCCTTTGAATGGTGCGATAAGCAACAGAAGAGCTTTGACAACCTTAAGAAGGTGTTGACGGAGGCTCCAGTGTTAGTCAGCGGAGGTGGGAAGGATTTTGTGGTGTCTTGTGACGCTTCGCATACGGGATTAGGATGTGTGCTAATGCAAGAAGGAAAAGTAGTCGCTTATGCGTCTCGGCAACTAAGGCCTCATGAGGTTAACTACCCAACTCATGACTTGAACCGGCAGCAGTGGTTTTTCGCCCTTAAGGTTTGGAGGCACTACCTCTATGGAGAAAGGTCGGTGATCTACACAGGACCACAAGAGCCTTAAGTATCTGTTGACTCGGAAGGAGTTGAACTTGAGGCAACGAAGGTGGGTGGAGTTGTTGAAGGACTACGATCATTCGATAGAATATCATCCGGGCAAGGCGAATGTGGTAGCCGATGCCCTAAGTCGGAAGGTTGTGTCGGATCTAAGGGCTATGTTCGCTCACTTAAGTTTGTCACGATGATGGAAGCCTGTTGGCGAGTTGCAAGTCAAGCCCACATGGTGAAGGAGGTGAAAGAGGGACAGTTGGTTGATAAGGATCTAAGTGCTAAGTTACAGCAAGTGCGAGCGAAGAGTTAGAGGATTATAGTGTTAATGATGAGGAGTATTGTGCTTCAAGGGAAAGGCATGTATGCCTAAGGACAAGGAGTTAAGACAAAGGATTCTTCGAGGCGCATAGTAGCCCTTATGCTATGCATCCCGGAGGCATTAAAGTCTGTCTGAGAGATCTAAGGGAACAATTTTGGTGGTCCGATCTTAAGCAAGAAGTGACTGAATTTGTGGGGAAATGTTTGGACGTGTCGACAAGTTAAATTTGAACACCAAGTTCCATTAGGATTGCTTCAACCAATCAAGATTCCGCAATGGAAGTGGGAGAGAATTACCATGGATTTCGTTAGCGGGCTTCCCCTTACGCCTACTAAGAAGGACTCGGTATGGGTGATAGTGGACCGTTTGACTAAGTCCGCGCATTTCATCCCGTAAGAGTTGGCTATTCTCTTGAAGTGGCTAAGTTATATGTGGCGGAAATTGTGAGGTTACATGGTGTACCGATGATCGATCATCTCCGGCAGAGACCCAAGGTTTACGTCTCGGTTACGGAGGGCACTTCATCAAGCTTTAGGCACTAAGTTGGACTTCACTACGGCTTTTCATCCACAATCGGGCAGGCGATGCGAGCGAGTTATACAAGTGTTGGAGGATATGTTGAGAGGTGTGTGATGGATTTCGAGGAAGTTGGGAAGACTATTTGCCTTTAGTTGAGTTCGCCTACAACAACGACTATCGAGGCTAGCATTCGGATGGCACCATATGAAGCATTGTATGGTGGAAGTGTAGAACTCCTACTTGTTGGGTGAGTTAGGAGAACGTCGAGTTTTGGGTCCAGTTAGTTAGCGCCAAGGCAAGAGAAGGTTGAGATGATTCGAGCACGATTAAAGGAAGCCTCGATAGGCGTAAGTCGACGCATGGACCTTAAGCGGAAGGAAATAGAGTTTGAAGTGGGAGACCAAGTGTTTACGAAAGTCTCGCCTTGGAAAAAGGTAATGAGGTTGGTCGAGGAAGTTAAGCCCAAGGTTTATAGGGCCCTATCAGCATTGAAGCGAGTTGGAGCGATGGCATACCAATTGGAGTTGCCACGAGTTGCGACAGATGCACGACGCGTATTCCATGTATCCATGCTACATCGTTACCGATCGGATCCTTCTCATGTGGTACCTGTCAAAGAAGTAGAGCTAAGGCAAGACTTATCCTACGAGGAAGAGCCGGTCGGATATTGGGCGTGATGTGAAAGTGCTACGGAGGAAGTCGGTTCCTCTAGTCAAGGTGTTATGGCGCAATCATGGATCGGAAGAAGCCGTGGGAACGAGAAGAGGCAATGCGACAACAATACCCTCAATTATTTTAGTTAGAAAATTTCGAGGACGAAATTATTTTAAGGGGTAGAATTGTAACATCTGGAAAGGGCCTATGCATTTTCGATTTAATTGTGCGAAGTAACATGTTTTATGTACTAAGAATAAATTTTGAACAATTTTGGAAACACGAAAATGTATGGAAATGTTAAGTTAAAAAAATGGAAAGTGAACATTTTGGAAACTTGGAAATGGATGGAAATGATTTGGAAATGATTCAAAATAGGAAAGTGCACATTTCTGGAAACTTGGAAATGTAAGAAAATGTCAAGTTTCTGAGAGCCGAACGAAAATTTTTGGAAACTTAGAAATGACTTAGAAATGTCGAGTTTTAAAGTTTAAAAGAGGAAATTAAGGCAAGGTGGCCTTAAAAGAAAAATTTTGTGAAATTTGACACACAAACAGGCTTGGAAAAGTGGCACTGAAGATGCCACTTAGGTCCTCTGGAAATGGCGCCACATGCAAGGTGTTGGGCTGGGTTGAGTCACTTGGGAAGCAAATAAAAGAAGTTTTATTTTTGCTTCGGAAGCTCGAGGTGGACGGCACAAGCCTTCTAGAAAGGAGGAGTTTTATTCTCTTTAATATTCGATTAATAAGGTGATAAATAAAGGATTTAATTTGGATTATTTTTGAAGAGATAATAAAGGATTATTCTCTAATTATTTTAAATTAAGAGATAAAGCTATCAAATAAAGAAGAGTGGTGGCCAAGTAAGGGATTACGAGAAGTAGTTTCGGCTATAAAAGGAAGGAAATAGGGCTACTCATCAATTTTTCTTCCTCCTCCTCTCTCTGTAGAATTTACGAGTGCTCTCCTCTCTTCTCTTCTCTTTTTCTTTTGTCAAGCCGAATCTATAGTCCACCATTGCCAAAATTCTCAAGTTTCTTTTCCTTATTTTCGTGGAAACCAAATACCCCAAGAGAACCCTCTAGTCGACTTCTCCATTAAATCCCAAAAGTCGAAACTTTATCATCTAGTCATCAAGGCCGATTCTTTAAGGGGCTTTTAACAAGGGTGCTACCGATTTCTTAAAAGGGTAAGATCCAAAGTTTGGTTTCAATTCTTTTATATTTTAAACCTATCTAAAATTTAGGGACTAATCTCTATTATGGATTTTGGCCGAGTTATGGAAGGGTGTTTTTGGGATTTAAGAAATTGTCAACTACAAGAAGGTATCTTTCGGAACTTCTAAGATCTAAGGTAAGTTATGAATACCATTCGACCATAAGCTATATTATTATGATTTAATGTTAGATTGGATCTAACATGGGTACATAGGGATTTCGACTGCAATAAAGAAGCAAGGATCCAATTCGGGATTTAAGATTTGGAAGGTAAGAACAAAGGTAAATTCGGCCAAGGCCTATTTTAGTAGTAGATCTATTATTATGTGTTTTAAGCCGAAAACTAACCAATTCAAGGGATTTAGTGACTAGCCGATTTCAAAGGGGAAAAATACGAGTTTCTAGGATTTGATTAAATCATCAAATCGACACCAAGGTAAGCTTTAAGAATACTGAGATCCTACTAGGATTTGGTTTTCTAGCCGAATAGGCTTTATGCTAAATAGTAAGTGATTAATCAATTGTAGGAACTTGAGATCTAAAGCGATGTAGATCGATTTGGGATTTCGGTGAAGTGGTTAAGCAAATCGGTGTGTACCCCACACTACTTCTTAATATGTTTCATGGCTGTTTTATTAAAATATGTGATATTAAGAATATGAAAGTGGCTAGGGTACCATGTTATGGTACTAAGTACTCGAGTGCGTTTCCTACTTCTACAAAGAATATGAAAAGGTCATTAGTAACATGAGAATATGATAAGAATGTGAACTCGGCATATTTATGCATATCATCATTGTATGGGGCATATGGGTTTGTTTGAAAGGGAAGTGAATGTGGTGACTTAAGACCACGAACACGGTGACCTAAGACCGTGATATCACGAAAGTGGTAACCTAAGACCACGATGTCGAAAGTGGTGACCTAAGACCACGATGTCTGAGCGTGGCAACCTAAGACCACGAATACGGTGACCTAAGACCACAATTTAGAGTGTAGCGGAAGGAGGGTCGACTTAGTAGTCCCCACGGTGTGCATGGTTGGTGCGGGGTGTGTAGCGGATGGACAATTAGGTTTGGGTTTGGGAATGCATCATAATTTGTATGCTATGATATGAATCGTAACATTTGTATGCACGATTCTATTTTGATTTAGTGTTTGTGTACACATTGAGTCTGCATTTGACTCACCCTCGTTGGGGAATATTTTCAGGTGATGATCGGTGATTGACCAAGGACGCGAGAACTTGTGGTGGTCATGCTCAACATGAAGTTTTTATTTTATGAACTACTATTTTTATTTAAGTACTTGAATTACTTGGAAATTATTTGATGTAATAAGGCCATAAGGCCATAGTTGGATTGTTTTCCATTTATTTCTATTTATTATGATTATGAGTTTTACCTATTAAAGTTTAAGTAAAATTTTTAATATAAAGAATTGAATTCGTTTTCAACACAAGCCCAACCCAAAACAATTTTTTTTTAAAATCGCACAAGTTTTCTCTAGGTAACGAAAGAATTTTGAAACCGGTTTACTTGAGGAACATACCAAATCTGGGCAAATCTCGTGGGCCGGGTTTGGGGTGTTTCAGAGACACGGGCGTATGTCTCGGCCGTGTGAAGGACACGGCCTAGGACACGGGCGTGTGCTCGGCCGTGTGAAAACCCCTGTAGGTTTGAAATGAAAAATAAAACCACACGGGCTGGGGACATGGGTGTGTTCGACCACACGGCTTTCCCACACGGGCGTGTCCTTGTGCCACACGGGCGTGTGCCCAGTTTTTATGTAAATTTTCTAAATGTTTCTAAAGTTCTCGGTTTGGTCCCAGACTGTTCCCAAAGTATGTTTTGGGCCTCGTATGCCAATTTTAGGGACTTTATGATTGAATATGAAAATTTTTAAATTGAAGGAAATTTTATGGCTCGATTTTGCATGAATGTTTGTGTTATTGTCCGGTAATGCCTCATACCCTGTTCCGGCGTTGAACACGGGTAAGAGGTGTTACATTTAAGGTGTATCAAAGCTATGGTTTTATCAGTTCTCGGACTATCGTAGCGTGTTTTAGAGTCTAGCTATACATGGCATAAATATATTATGATAGTATGGTGACTTCTGACAATTTCAAACTGTGTTTTCATATAGTAAATGGATCCCGACCGAGCTGCTGCTAATGATGTTGCAAGTAATGCGCCAGCTCCTGCACAAGGGACAGTGCCAGTAGAAAGTATACCTGAGACCTTGAGTCAGGGAGAGGAGGCTCGGGAATCCTTTCTCCATATGATGAGTAATTGGTATACTGAATTTGTTCGAGCAAATCCTAATGCTCAACCTTCTCCACCCCCTCCTATACCTCAGTCGGTCTCTGTAGCTCCTCAAGGTATTGATTTGGTAAGATTGACTAAACCCTCGGTTGATAAGATTCGAAAACAAGGGGCCGAAGAATTCAGAGCCAACATAGATGATGATCCTGAGAAGGCAGAGTTTTGGCTTGAGAATTCTATGCGGGTACTTGACGAACTTTCTTGCATGCCCGAAGAATGCTTAAAATGTGTTGTATCATTATTGAGGGACTCGGCATATCACTGGTGGAAGTCACTGATATCTGTAGTTCCGAAGGAGAGAGTGACATGGGATTTCTTCCTAAAGGAGTTCCGAAAGAAATATATAAGTCAGCGGTAAATCGATCAGAAACGGAAAGAGTTCCTTGAATTGAAGTAAGGTAAAATGTCTGTGGAAGAGTATGAACATGAATTTTTCAGACTCAGTAAGTATGCTCAAGAGTGTGTGTCTACCGAAGCTATTATGTGCAAGAGATTTGAAGATGGGCTAAACGAGGATATTATATTGTTAGTTGGGATCTTAGAGTTGAAAGAATTCGTGGTATTGGTCGATAGAGCTTGCAAGGCTGAAGAGCTGAATAAGGAAAGGAGAAAAGCTATGATTGAGGCTCGAGATGCAAGAAAGAGGCCGATGAGCAAGTCGTTCCAATCCCAATCAAAGAGGTCTAAAGAAATGAATCCTTGGATGACAGTTTCAGCTGGGTATTCACACCGAGACCATGGTAAAACATATTCGGGATCTAGAGTTCAAGCTAATTCGACGACAAGTGTGGGTAATGTGATGTCTAATAAACCCGAGTGTCAGAATTGTGGTAGACAACATATCAGAGAGTGTTGGGGAAACAACCGAGCTTGCTTCAAGTGTGGTTCTCGAGAACATTTTATCAGAGACTGTCTTGAGAAAGTTGAAGAAGAGAAACTTCAGAGTGTTAGACCGAGTAACACTACTAGTAAAGGTAGACCTCCGCAAAATGCTGGAAATGGAGCTAGTAGTAAAAGTATAATGAAGGATTCAATTATAAGGTCAGAAACGAGAGCACCTGCTAGAGCTTATGCCATACGTGCTCGTGAGGATGCGTCATCTCCCGATGTGATTACTGGTACATTCTCTTTTTATAATACTAATGTTATTGCATTAATTGACCCCAGATCCACTCATTCTTATATACATGCGAATTTGGTAAATAGTAAGAAAGTGCTCGTTGAATTGGTGAATTTGTGATTAAAGTGTCATACCCTTTAGGCAAGTATGTGTTAGTAGATAAGGTTTGCAAGAATTGTCCTTTGACGATTCAAGGTTCTTTATTTTCGGCTAATTTGATGTTGTTGCCATTTGATGAGTTTGATGTTATTTTGGGCATACATTGGTTGACATTACATGATGCCAAGGTAAATTGTAGACAGAAAACTCTTGAGTTGAAATGTGAAAATGGTGAGATTCTTTGGGTTGAAACAGATGACTTCGTACATGTCTGCTCAGAAATACATGAGAAAAGGGTGTGAAGCTTATCTTGCTTATGTGTTAAATACTGAGATGTCCGGGTCGAAGCTTGAATCAGTCCAGTAGTCTATGAATTTCCAGATATGTTTCCAGAAGAATTGCCTGGGTTACCTCCGATTAGAGAGATTGAATTTGCCATTGATTTATTGCCTAGGACTGCACCGATCTCGATTACTCTTTATAGAATGGCTCCGACTGAATTGAAAGAATTAAAAGCTGATGAACCATAAAGGTAACATATTTTAATCCTACATTTAGCATACTTTTGGATGATTTATCCCTTGATTTATGTAAAAAGGTGCCCTTAATCCTTTCTTTTCATGTTTTATACTCAGGGAAGCACCGGAGGATGAAAAGAAGAAGAAACGGGCTTAAAAAGAGCAAAATGGGCCAAAGCATGAAATCAACACAGCATGGGCCCAAGACCACACGGTCGTGCCTCCTCAATAATCTCAAACACGGTCTAAGCCACAAAATACACGGCCGTGCCTCATTAATAAAGTCCGAACACGGCCTGACCTTGATTCACACGGGCGTGTGCCATGGCCGTGTCCCTGCCGCGGAAAAGAGCAATTTCAATCGGATTTGGATACTTAGGGGCAAAGAAACACATTCCAAAAGCCTATAAATACACCCCTAAGTATGACCTAAAAGGGGGAGTCGATGGGAGCCTAAAGCTCTTTGTTTAGGGGCGTCTTGCTAGGCAGAGAAGCGATTTGTGGAAATTCACTCGGGGATAGCCAGTTGATCCATCTCAAGAAGCCGAAATTCTACTCAAGATGGAGGATCTCCTCTTCAATTACTTCAGGGGGTTTTAGGGATTTCTTATGTTTTGTTTTATCTTTTCTTCCGAGATGTTTTCTTTTATTGTTATGAACTAAACCCTCGGATACGAGGGGATGAAACTTAGATGAATCTTGTTATCGTTTATTTGAACTATATGATAAATATTTGATTTGTTCTTAATTATGTGTTCTTAATTCTTGTGTTGATATTTCGCGGATATTAATTCTAGTTTGATGTGCTTAGGTGGAGGAGCAAAAGTCCCTGCCTAAGAGTAGATCTAGTATAGTTAAGCGGAGTTGATCGCGCGCCTAGAGATATGGTGAGGAGGCGTTGCCGGATTAGGGTGAAACCTAATATGGGAGTCCATAGATCGAGTTAATGTGATTTTAGGGGTTTTAATTAGAAAGAGATTTCAATTAATCAACCTAGGGTTAGATGTTATTCGCCTCGAGAGAGGGTTTAATATAAATTAGGGAATCCTACGGATCAAGTCAAATGAATAAATCGTCTAGTTCAGAGTTAGATAACAAGTGAAGTCTAGGTGGATTCTTCCTTGGGTGTCGTCTTAATTAATTGGTTTTTCTTCAAGTATTCTCCCAAATTCATTCTTCTTTGTCTTAGAGTCTTTAAGTTTAGTAGTTAATTAATTTAGATTTAAACAACCATTCGCTTAATTCTTAGGCTAAATAATAGAAAGAAAGTTAGTATTAGTACTTTTAGTTCATTTGGGTTCGACAATCCGGTCTTGCCTAAGCTATACTACTGTTCGATAGGTGCACTTACCTCAATCGTTGTCATAGTTAGTTTCCAGGTTTGATCATTATGTTTATAAATTTTAAAACTCTGACATCACTGCGATCAAGTTTTTGGCGCCGTTGCCGGGGAACTAAAATATTAAGAACGCTTAATTTTTATTACTCTAGCCATATTTTATTTTTTTCAATTAAATTTTATTTTTATTTTGCTAGTTTTTCTTTTATTTGCTTTTGTCAGGAAAATTTTAGTTTATAGAGGAGATGGCACTGAATAACTACCAGTGGCAAGTTATGAGGACAAAGCTAACAAAAGCAGTCGATATCTACAACCTCGACAAAGTAACGGGCTATCAACTTGATTAGAGATGTTACATAAAAAATTTGATGGTTTATACGGTTTGTAACACCCCAAACCCGACCTAGAAGTTAGGCCCGAATCTGGAATGTCACATTAAAGGCGCACTTCAAAACAATTTACTAGTTAACCATTTAAGGCCCAAAAGCCCAAAACAAAAGATTATTTCGAAAACCATATTAACACTTTAATAATTTCATGAAATTTCTTAAGTGGGTAATTGAAACAATAATAATAATAAACCCAAAATTCAAAGTCAAATAGGAGTTACATGGCCTTATTACAATCCAATGAAAAATAAACAAAGTATTTAAAACAGAATCATTTGAATAAATTAAAACATTTGAGCGACTTGTAGTGTGGCCATCTCCGAGTCCTCTCCCACGTCGAGTCGTCTATTGAGGCATACCTGAAACATTAAATTAAAGGGTGTGAGTTTGAAACTCGGTGTGTACAACCCTTGGCAATCAAATCACATACCAATATTCACATTGGGCCTAAGCCCTAACAAAATCGGTGGTCTTGGGCCTTAGCCCACAATGACCTCATATCATATCATATCGTATCATTTATAAGCAGATAATGCAAAACCCACCCAAAAATCCATCCGCTAAACACACCATTTCCTTCCAACCTTATGACTCTGTAGGGAATTCTAGCTCGACCCACCCCTCCGCTACACACCAAGGGTAGCGGTTGCGTACTACTCGAACGTTGCGACAAAAAGTCGCTAATCATATGTTGGGCTTAAAGCCTTACGTGGATCCATACCATACGGCCATGCGATCCTCAAATATTGACACGAGTCATCAATATATATATGTTAGGCACATAGCCACGGTAAATATGATTGGCACAAAGCCATAGTAACAGCACAAAGCGTTCGGTATTGGCACAAAGCCCATAATTACGGCATAAAGCCCATATTAATGGCACACAGCCCTCGGTAACATTATCGGTGCAGCATGGCTGTTCGGTGGCTAAAAAGCCTGCGGTGGATCCATACCATACGGCTATGCGATCCCGAATCCATACCATACGGCCATGCGATCCTCAAATCTTCCTCCGTACCATAATTCCCACCCATATGCATCCTAAGCAGAATATCATATGAATGCATCAAACATAAAAGTAACATCCACAAACCCATATTCATCACATAGGGGTATTTTAGTCATTTCACTACCCAGGGGTATTTTCGTAATTCTACCATACATGGGTATTTTGGTAATTTGGCAAATTAGGGGTATCTTGGTAATTTTACAAACAGGGGTATTTTAGTAATTTTACAATATAAGGGTATTTTAGTAATTTTACAATATAAGGGTATTTTAGTAATTTTACAATATAAGGGTATTTTAGTAATTTTACAATATAAGGGTATTTTAGTAATTTTCCAACATAAGGGTATTTTAGTAATTTTCCAACATAAGGGTATTTTAGTAATTTTCCAATATAAGGGTATTTTAGTAATTTTCCAATATAAGGGTATTTTAGTCCCTCTCGGGTTTTAGTTATAAACTTTGGCCCATAAACAAGTCCTCATGATTAAAGTGAACAAACACTATGCACCAAGTAGGATCTCAGAAAAGAGGAGGTGGGTCACTCTGATTTGCTTAAATACCAAGCTCTCACTAGATCCAATCCTAGACATGCATATGTCGGTTACCACACTCTAACTAATCGACTTGTCCACAGGCATGTTTAATTAACTTAAGTCTTATGAAATTAAAGAGTTGTTCAAACTAGGCCTAAGTCCATAAACCCTAGCATATCTGCTTACGTCCCCATAAAGCCCATCAAACCCAAATTACAACCTTACGGCCCATTAGGCCCAAATCTTACCATATGACCTATTAGGCCAAAAACATATCCAGATCATGTATCATGCAAGACTAATTCAATTCGTATAACAAACCAAACCATTCCATCAAACTTAGCCTCAGGGCCCACCGGGCCCATTTAGCCACTTTCGGCTTTTCGGCTTTTCGGCATTGCCGATATCGTGTGTGTGTTGTGTTTGTACACACCTGGTAACCTTGCGTGCTACGAACCCCTTAGTCACGAACCTACAATTGACATCACCTAACGATTAATCATAACTTAAGATGCACTTTATCAAAAACCGAAACCTCACCGTAACCTTACCGTGTGCCTTACTTTCTAGTAGCCCCTTCCTTTGCTACTATTGGCGATTAACCTCTAGATCTGCACTCAAACACCTATATCGTCAAAACCAAGTGACCCATATCGTACATAAGTCACCCCTATGAGCCACATTAGATTCGGCCACTTACAAAACCATGACTGGGTCAAGAACACTTACCACCTTGTTAGCAACCCTTACCTACCACGCTTGCGATCTTTGATTCTTTCCCTTGTTAATACAAAGTTAACGACAAGGATTAGGTTAGATAGCGCTTCGGCTTTTAACAAAAGACACTAAAAAGTTTAACTAAGCACTTACCGAATCTTCCTTTGATCCTGCGGCTTAAGTCCG
Source organism: Gossypium sturtianum (assembly GCA_025698515.1). NCBI lineage: Eukaryota > Viridiplantae > Streptophyta > Magnoliopsida > Malvales > Malvaceae > Gossypium > Gossypium sturtianum. The sequence continues at coordinate 44,343,960 of CM046952.1, forward strand.
GCTTTTGAGACTAGAAAGGTGACAGAGGTAATTCGGCAACACTAAGGAGAATAAGAAAAGAGGTGATACGACTAGAACCAAGTGGTGAACCAAAAAGGGAATTTGAGAAGGGAGAGTATGGAGGATTCGGCTTCTGAACACTTAAAGAGAAAAAAGGTGTTTGGGCATCTCACAAGTGAAGAAATTCGGCTAGAAGGAAAGTAAAAATTTTGCATTAACCTAGGAACTTAATTCGGAACTTATATTTATACTAAAGGAAAAAATAAATAAATAAATAAATAAATTAAACCTACACTCCCCAATCGACTCAAGCTTATCCCCAATTAAATTCCTTTATTTTCTCCAAATTTAATCTTCATCCCCATCCAAAAATTCCTTTACTTAGCCAAAAAAAATTTCAATTTGAATTACATTCAAATTGCTTTCCCCTAACAGCAGCCATTTGGTGTTTCGATCCACTTCAAACAGCTTCCCCACGCCAGCAGCAAAAATAGTAATTTGTTGTGCACAAGGCAACTCGAACCCGAGACTTGCAGGAACCACCACACGCTACCAGCCACTGCACCACAACTCTTCTTGTGATATATTCCATTCCCATCTTCTTTTAAGGTCTATTTCCCAGCGACCGAATCATCCAAAGAAATCTAAAAATATTTGCCAACACCCAGCGTCGAACCTCCAACCTCTTCACTATGGTACACGCCCCTTGCCACTACACCGCCCGCTTTATTTGAGTCATAATTCCTCCCCAATTAATTATAAACCTTTCTTTCGCGCTCCAGGTTTACTTAAAAAAAACAAACATTTAGCGCACGCCGTGACTAGAACCTTGCTCCCCCTCCTGCTCTAACGCCTCTACCACTGGGCCAGGCGTTTCTTTGTGTCGTGAATCAGCCCCAACTAATTATAAAGCCTAAACTCTGGCCTTCATACTAACATATGCGCAATAAAAAATTTTTGCCAAGTCCAAGACTTGAACCTTTGACCACCAACTTATTCAGAACGCCCCAGGCCACCAGACCACCTACTTCCTTGTGCTATCTTTTAACCCAACAGTATTTTAAAAGCCTTCTGACTACCACCAACCTCACTTAAGGGTAAAAACAAAATTTTTGCTAAAGCCCTAGATCGAGCCTAGGACTTTTCCAACACTACCAACCCTTCCTAAATCACCTAAAAATTAAACTAAACATGCAATCATAATTTTTTTTATACACACTTAATTCATTATTCCCTTCTTTTTTTTCCGAATGACAAAATCCATTCTCTCGACACAGGAAACCCATTTATTCTAGGCCCAATTTTTGGGGCATTACACGGTTCCTCGCAGGCACATCCAGTTATGCAGTGTGAAACAAACGGAGGCGTGGCGAATCCTGAGTACCCACCCTACGGACATGGCATGAAAAGCGAACAAGTCAACTATATGGGTAACTATGCTAGACCTCAAAATAATTTTTATGATAACACTTATAATGCAGGTTGGAGGTACCATCCCAATTTCTCGTGGGATGATCAAAGTAGCCAAAGACCGAAACTTCCTCCAAATTTTCAACAACTACCTCACCAACAGGAAGATGAGTCGAACCTTGAGGAGATGCTAACAAAATTCATGGCAGCTACAGATAACCGTCTCCAAGACACTGAGACTACCCTTAAGAATCAACAGGCATCAATCAAAGGGATCGAGAGCCAAGTTGGGGAACTTACTAAGACAGTTGGACAACTTACTAACACAGTTGGACAACTTGCAAAGATAATCTCAGAACAACTACAAGAAAGCTTGCCAAGCAACACTGAAACTAACCCAAAAGAGCAAATTCAAGCCGTAATGTGACTCATGACGGTGAAAGGTTAGTGGAATCGACCCAAGGCAAGAGCACTGTGGTAAGTGAATGTAAGGTTGAGGTAAGCCATGATTTACCAAACCCGGTAATTCAGAGTACCAAGCTCATATGCCATACCCCAATGCGATAAAGAAAGACCACCACAGAGGAACAATTCGGTAAATTTCTTAAACCTCCAAAGAAGTTTCTTATTAACTTGCCATTTCTTGAAGCTCTTTCGCGAGATGCGGATCCTAGACCTCGTGTCAAAAAGAAGAAATTCATGAGGAACGAAAGCTTCAGATCAATGAACTAGGCGAGTGGAAGATACACTTCAAAGAAATACACGAAGCAAAAAGCGAGGCAACTCCACGAGAAACTTAACGATGGGACAACCCGACTTAAGATAGTAGATCAGTACTCAAAATCTTCCCGGATGGAGCGATCGAGGTAACTAATCCTAAATTCAGCACTTTTAAGGTAAACACTACTCGACTTAAACTTTATATCCACAACCGAATTGATCGCATGAGAAAGGATTTTCACCTCCTCAAACCACCATGACCATACGAATGAAAGGTAAAGTCTAGCTTAAGACTATAAACGAGCGCTTCTCAGGAGGCAACCCGAGCACTAACCCCATTAATTTTTACATTTTTAATTCTTCTTTTACTCTTATTTTTCCTTTTTAGCACCTAACTATAAACTAACCAAAGTACAGATTTCCAGACCATACGGCCTTACACACGGCCGTGGCCGTGGCCGTGTGGCCATCACAGGAAGGTACAAGGGCGGGGGCAACCACCAGATCAATAATCTCTATTTAGACACCCCCTTCTTCCTTTTTCTTGTTCAGTTGTCTTTCTTCTTTCATTTTCCATTATTTACTTTTATTCTTATTTTTATTTTCCATTATTTACTTTTATTTTTATTTTTATTTTTATTTTTATTTTCTTTATTATTTTCTTCTTATTCTTCATACCATTTAGATTTAGCTTAGGATACAATAAAATCAGACCGGCTACTTTGAGGATTCAATTTCAAACGGTTCGAGACGCTTCCCCACATTCACCTCCGCTCAATTCCTATCCGATTTTTTTCATTGACTCCATCCAAAATTCAGGAAGTTTCACTTCTCTCCCTATCTTATGATTTTATTATTATTCTGTTATTTTCTATCTTTTTACATTGAGGGTAATGTACATCTTAAGTGTGGGGGGGTGAACAACCTAAAAAGGTGCCTAATTTTTTTCATTATTCTCAAATTCCTGAAATTAGGTGCCAAACTTTTTGCATTATTCTCAAATCCCTAAATTTAGTCTTGTTTTTAAGTAATTTTCTCATATTACTAATTAGGATGAAATTTCCTATGATTCATGATTTTTATTGATATGTTTTAGATTAAGTCATTGATAATTGTACATTGATGATTGAATTCTAAGAATACTAGAGAATCAAGCATGATAAGTCTATTTTTCAAGAAAATAAAAATTTTCTAGGTTGTCTACCTGAATTTAAATATTACTTTGAAGTTTGAAATTTACGAGGTTGATATCAAAATACCCATAATTTTTGTGAGATTTTGAGCCTTATAAGAGCATATATCCTTTTTCATGCTCACTTTTTGATTATGAGTGTGTCAACATTGATTTGTTATTCTAGAACTTGCATCGATTATACATGTCGAGACCATACCTTTGATTTGATATACAGAAATGATAAAGGCACCTAGGATTTAACCCACTTACTCCACTAAAAACCTACCTTCATAATTAACCCCTAGTGAACCCCTTTGATCCTAACAACCCTATTTATTGACTCACCCAGTGATTTTAACCCAGAAACCCTTTGTTTTTGTTATCACCATTCCTTTTGACTACCCTTATATCGAGATTTGATTTGATTAATAGCCTAACTATGTTTTTTATTTCAGTAATTTATCTTTTGTTATGTATTTATGATTTGTTCTTAAAAAAAAGTATATTCATTATTCATTATTAGTTTTGTGATTAAATGAGCTTATACGTTTGAATTCCAAATATTGAAGAAGAAACTCGTATTATTAGTATTATTAGCCTTTAGTTGATGTAATTACTTTTATTTAGTTCATTGTTTCTAGTTAGGTAATTTTTCAGGTCGATCTCGATTCTAACCCTCTAATTCAGCCTTTAACCACACCTTTAACCCAAGCCCCGCTACAACCCTATTAAAGACCTTTTGATTTGTGCATCATCTCATATTACAGTGGTGGAGATTTGATTTTCATGCAAGCCTATGGGATTAACTTTTCAGGTTTGACATTTGAGTGCTTAATTCTGAACCTTAAACACTTCTAGTGATTTGAGTGAATCTTTTGTGAGGACGTCAACCGTTGTAGGTTTTGAATCAGAGGTAATTATTTAGATGAGGGGAAACACCTATGTTTTGTGCTACAAATGTATGACTTAGATTGTTTGAATCTTTAGGACTCTTTGAGTTAAATTATCCATGTATAAATTATCTATGAATTATGATGAGACATTGTTGATAGGAATATTGAATCATGGAAAGTTCGTTTTAATTGTAAGTTGAGAATTTTGCTTGAGGACAAGCAAAAGCTTAAGTGTGGGGGTATGTGATGAACCATAAAAGTAACATATTTTAATCCCACATTTAGCATACTTTTGGATGATTTATCCCTTGATTTATGTAAAAAGGTGCCATTAATCCTTTGTTTTCATGTTTTATACTCAAGGAAGCACCAGAAAATGAAAAGAACAAGAAACGAGCTTAAAACGAGCCAAATGGGCCAAAGCACGAAATCAACACGGCCTGGGCCCAAGACCACACGACCGTGCCTCCTCAATAATCTCGAACACGGTCTAAGCCACAAAATACACGGCCCTGCCTCATTAATAAAGTTCGAACACGGCCTGACCTCGATTCACACGGGCGTGTGCCATGGCCGTGTCCCTGCCGCGGAAAAGAGCAATTTCAATCGGATTTGGATACTTAGGGGCAAAGAAACACATTCCAAAAGCCTATAAATACACCCTAAGTATGACCTAAAAGGGGGGAGTCGATGGGAGCCTAAAGCTACCGTTTAGGGGCGTCTTGCTAGTCCAGAGAAGGTAGATTTGTGGAAATTCACTCGGGGATAGCAAGTTGATCCATCTCAAGAAGCCGGAATTCTACTCAAGATGGAGGATCTCCTCTTCAATTACTTCAGGGGGTTTTAGGGATTTCTTATGTTTTGTTTTATCTTTTCTTCTGAGATGTTTTCTTTTATTGTTATGAACTAAACCCTCAGATACCTGAGGGGGATGAAACTTAGATGAATCTTGTTATCGTTTGCTGAACTATATGATAAATATTTGATTTGTTCTTAATTATGTGTTCTTAATTCTTGTGTTGATATTTCGCAGATATTAATTCGAGTTTGATGTGCTTAGGTGGAGGAGCAAAAGTTACTACCTAAGAGTAGATCTAGCATAGTTAAGCGGAGTTGACCGCGCGCCTAGAGATAGGGTGACGAGATTTTGCCGGATTAGGGTGAAACCTAATATGGGAGTCCATAGATCGAGTTAATGCAATTCTAAGGGTTTTAATTAGAAAGAGATTTCAATTAATCAACCTAGGGTTAGACGTTATTCGCTTCGAGAGAGGATTTAATATACATTAGGGAGTCTTACGGATAAAGTCAAGTGAATAAATCGTCTGGCTCAGAGTTAGATAACAAGTGAAGTCTAGGTGGATTCTTTCTAAGGGTATCATCTTAATCAACTGAGTATGCTAAACCTCATTTAACAAAATTATGCTAAACCTCATTAACAGGAGCCGAATCTAGTATTGTTAGGCCTGCTATAGCTGCTAATAATTTTGAATTAAAGCCTAACACTATACAAATGATTCAACAATTTGTTCAATTTGATGGTTTGCAGGACGAAGATCCAAACACTCATATAGCTAATTTTTTAGAGTTCTGTGATACCTTCAAAATAAATGGCGTTTCTGATAATGCCATACGACTTCGGTTGTTTCCCTTTTCATTAAGGAATAAAGCCAAACAGTGGTTAAACTCGTTACCACAAGGGTCAATCACTACATGGGATCAAATGACTGAAATTTTTTTATTAAAATATTTCCCACCGGCCAAAACGGCCAAATTACGGAATGATATCTCTTTTTTTTGTGCAGATGGATTTAGAGACATTATATGACGAATGGGAGAGATATAAGGATCCCTTGAGAAGGTGTCCGCACCATGGTTTACCCTTGTGGCTCCAAGTCCAAACTTTATATAATGATGTAAACCCCTCAATAAGGCAACTAATTGATTCAGCCGCTGGTGGAACCCTGAACAATAGAACTCCTGAAGTAGCTTACGAGTTTATTGAAGAGATGTCACTGAATAACAATCAGTGGCAGGTTACAAGGACCAAACTAACAAAATCAGCCGGAGTTTTCAACATAGATGCAGTAACCATGCTATCAACACAAGTAGAGATGATGAATAAAAAGCTTGATAGTTTGTGTTCTTCGCGGTACATCCCGATGTCTGATGCGACTTAAGTGGAACCGTGGCGAATCACGAGTACCCACCCTACCAACCGGCAGCAGAGAGCGAACAGATGAACTATATAGGTAACAATTTCAGATCTAATAATAACCCATATAGTAATAATTATAACCCAGGTTGGAGGAAACACCCAAATTTTTCGTGGGGAGGTCAAGGAAATCAAAGGCAACAACCTCCTCAAAATTTCCAAAATCAGCCCTATCCACAGGAGAAAAAGCCGAGCCTTGAAGAGATGCTGACAAGATTCATGGCATCCACAGAAAACCGTCTCCAAGACACTGAAAGCACCCTTAAGACCCAACAAGCATCGATCAAAGGGATCGAGAGCCAAGTTAGGGAAGTCAATAAGTCAGTTGAGGAAGTTTCTAAGTCAGTTGGACAACTCGCGAAGCTGATGTCTGAACGATCGCAAGGGCGTCTACCAAGCAACACTGAGATTAATCCAAAAGAGCAAATCCAAGCCATAACAGTTCAAGAAAGTGAAGGATTAGACGAACCCAGTCCAATACAAGAAAACGAAGTAGAAAAAGGTAAAGTTGAGGAAACACAAGACAAGCCAAAACCGGTAGTCAAGGAGTACCAACCTCGCATACCATATCTCGAAGCGTTAATGAGAGACGACACAGAGGAACAGTTCGGTAAGTTTCTTAAACTTTTAAAGAAATTACATATTAACTTACTGCTACTTGAAGCTCTTTCACATATGCCAGATTCGAGGAAATTTTTAAAACATCTCTTGACAAACAAACGCAAGTTAGACGAGGATCCACATGTGGAATTAAACACAGTATGCTCAGTAATGTTACAGAATAGACTACCACAAAAGCTAAAAGATCCAGGGAGTTTTACAATTCCATGTTTAATTGGAGAACTCATACTTCGTGTAGGTAATGAGACGGTCACCCTCAAGGCTCTTGACTCAGCCAGAACATCGAGTAATCAAGGTGAGAACGTAAATTCTACTAATAACCATTCGGTTAACCCTTATTTTCAGGAAGCACCACAAAAGAATACAACTGAACCCGATCCTAAACCCCATGCCAACAAGGAAGTAGTTCATGAAGATCGAAGGATTCAGATCGATGATCTAGACGAGTGGAAGACACATTTCAAGGAAAAATTAGGGATACATGATGAAGAACCGGAACCACACAAGGTAAAACCAAAGGAGCCCCCAGAAGAGCTCATAGGAACAACAAACCACTTCAAAATAGGAGACCAAGTACTGTTAGATAAGGCAGATCCTCGAATATCTCCTCCGGACCCTAACACAACCAAAGAAATACCTTTTAGGGTAACCAGTGTTTTCCTATACGGAACAGTCGAGGTAAGTAATCCTATTTTTGGTACTTTTACTATAAACGCATCTAGACTGAAACTTTTTCACGAGGATAAAACTGATAGCATGAGGAAGGACTTCCAACTCCTCAAACCACCCTGACAATGCAAACGAGAGGAGAGTCTAGCTAAAGACTTTAAACAAGCACTTCTCGGGAGGCAACCCGAGCACTAACCCCATTATCTTTTACATTTTTATTTTTTCTTATTTATTCTATTTTATCCTTTCTTTATAGTATCTAGCTTTAAACTAACCAAAAAAGTGCAGATTTCCAGGCCACACGGCCTAGCACACGGTCGTGGTCGTGGTCGTGTAGATGCCCCGAATCGCCGTACCGACATGGCAGAGGTGGTACGAGTCAGAAAGAATCAAATCTTCGAAGTCACGGGCTCCAACCACCACCCCACGGGCACCGACAGAATGCCACGACCGTGCGACGCGGCCGTGGACGAAACTGACTTATCACCAACGGGCGTGGCAATCTGTAAAATGGGCGTGGGTGAACCAACACACCTAGACACACGGCCGTGCGAGGCGACCGTGTGAATCGACACGCCTAAGGTGCACGAGCGTGGGTTTGTACCAGGTTTAAAAATCTATTTAACCCCCCTCCCTTGCCTCTTCTCCTACTAACTTTCAACCTTCAACTTTTCATTTTTTTCCTACTCCTTTTCTCTATACCCTTGAGCTACACCAAAACAATGCCAAAGAAGTGGAAGAAGCCAAGCACAGTCTCCCTCACGGAGACCGATCTATATAAGTTCATGCCGGCCGCTTCAATCACTCGATGAGCCAAGGATATTTGAGGCCATTTAGTTTTTATTTCGTTTTTCTCTTTTGCTTTAATTTCCTTATCTTTACTTCTCTTCTGCTTAATTTAACTTATTTTACTTTAGTTTCTTGATTTTAGGTTCTAAAGGCTGCTAGGGAATCACACCACGACCACCACCATATCCCCAACATTAGAAATCACACCCAACAATAAGGACTCTACGGTCCATCCATCTTTTCTTTCAATTTTATTTCAATTTTTACTTTTCTTCAATTATTTAATTAGTATAGTTTTAATTATTATTAATAATCCCTGGCTAATCCTCCACGAGCTATCCAATTTCTTCATCTAGCACAGGATCGTCATCCAGACCGACCCCTCCAACGTATTTTCCACATCCTCCAAAGATTTCATCCATAATTCAGGAAGTTTCACTTCTCCCCATATCTTATGATTTTAGTATTATTGTGTTATTATCTAACTTTGTACATTGAGGGCAATGTACATCTTAAGTGTGGGGGGTGAACAACCTAAAAAGGTGCCTAACTTTTTTCATTATTCTCAAATTCCTGATATTAGGTGCCAAACTTTTTGCATTATTCTCAAATCCCTGAATTATATCTTGTCATTAGGTAATTTCCTCATATTACTAATTAGGATGAAATTTCTGATGATTTATAATTTTTATTGATATGTTTTAGATTAAGTCATTAATAATTGTGCATTGATAATTAAATTCTAAAAATACTAGAGAATCAAGCATGATAAGTCTATTTTTCAGAAATTAAAAAAAACTTTTCTAGGTTGTTGAACTGAATTTAAATATTACTTTGAAGTTTGAAATCTACGAGGTTGATGTCAAAAATACCCATAATTTTTGTGAGTTTTTGAGCCTTATAGAGCATATATTCTTTTTCATGCCCACTTTATTGATTATGAGTATGTCAACATTGATTTGTTATTCTAGAACTTGCCTCGTTTATACATATCGAGACCACACCTATGATTTGATATACAGAGATGATTACGGCACCGAGGTTTTAACCCACTAACTCCATGAAAAGCCTACCTTCACAATTAACCCTTAGTGAACCCCTTTTAATCCTAACAACCCTTTTTATTAACATAACCACTAATATTAACCCAGAAACCCTTTGTTTTAGTTATCCCCATTCCTTTTGACTACCCTTATATCGATATTTGATTTGATTAATAGCCTAACTATGTTTTTATTTTAGTAACTTATCCTTTGTTATGTACTTATGATTCGTTCTAAAAAAAATTCAGTATTAGTACGATGAAAGGCGAGCTTGTACAGTTAAAGTTTATTTTTTTGAAGAAGAAGCTCGTATTATTAGTTTAAAGTTTCAATCCATTATGTAATTATTCAGTTTATTGTTTCTAGTTAGGTAATTTATCAATTCAATCTCGATTCTAACCCTCTAATTCAGACTTTATCCACACCTTAACCCAAGCCCCGTTACAACCCTGACAAAGACCTTTTGATTTGTGCATCATCTCATATTACAATGGTGGGGATTTGATTTTCATGCAAGCCTATGGGATTAACTTTTCAGGTTTGACATTTGAGTGCTTAATTCTGAACCTTAAACACTTTAAGTGATTTGAGTGAATCTTTTGTGAGGATGTCAATCCTTGTAGGTTTTGAATCAGAGGTAATTATTTAGATGAGGGGAAACACCTATGTTTTGTGCTACAAATGTATGACTTAGATTGTTTGAATCTTTAGGACTCTTTGAATTAAATTATCCATGTATAAATTATCTATGAATTATGATGAAACATTGTTGATTGGAATTATGAATTATAGAAAGTTCGTTTTAATTGTAAGTTGAGAATTTTGCTTGAGGACAAGCAAAAGCTTAAGTGTGGGAGTATTTGATAAACCGAAATAGTAACATATTTTAATCCCACATTTAGCATACTTTTGGATGATTTATCCCTTGATTTATGTAAAAAGGTGCTCTTAATTCTTTCTTTTCATGTCTTATACTCAGGAAAGCACCCAAGAATAAAAAGAACGAGAAACGGGCTCAAAATGAACCAAAATGGGCCAAAGAAGAAATCGACACGGCCTGGACTAAAGCCCACACGGCCGTGCCTCCTCAATATACTAGTACACGGCCTGAAGTCGATCTACGCGGCCGTGCCTCACTAACGGTGTCCAACACGGCCTGGCCACGATTCACACGGGCGTGTGCCATGGCCGTGCCCCTGCCGTGGAGGAGAGTAATTTCACTCGGAAAAGGATACTTAGGGGCAAAGAAACCTATTCAGAAGCCTATATAAAGACCCTAGGTATAACCATATTTACGAATCTTATCGATGGGAGGCCTATTCATCAAATTTAGATTCATAACCGGAGGCACAACTGAAGTCTGAGGGGGATTAGGTGGGGGCGGAGGTTGTGAAATAGCCGGATTTGTTCTAACGTACTAAGTGAACCACTCATTCATCATTTGGAAGAAGGCTTGTTTAGCCTCACCTTCCTGACCGCTAGTAGCCGGTCTCGAATCAGATGACACTATCCCTTGAGCGGGAGCAGGCGCATTGCTTTCAACATCGTCAGCTACAGCTCTTTCGGGATCCATTTACTATATGAAATCACATTTTATACATCAGGATTCATCACACTATCACGGTTCGTATATATGGCATGTATAACTAGACTCTCATACGCTACATTACTCTTAGAATCGACTAAGCCGTAGCTCTGATACCAATCAAATGTAACATCCCTAACCCGTAACCATCGCCGGTCTAGGGTTAAGAGGCATTACCGGACAATCGGAAACCTTTACGAACATTACACATCAATACGTATATCATTGTCATTTCATAAAAGAATACAAGTATAAAGTCCCTTAATGAGGTCTACGAGACCTTAAACATGCATTAGAAAAGGGTCGGGACTAAACCAGAATCATACAAAAATTTTCCAAAAATCAAACATTTTTCAAAGTTACAGAGGTCACACGCCCATGTGGGCAGGCCGTGTGCCTCACACGGCCTCAGACACGCCCATGTGTCCAAGCTGTGGTAAAACAGGGCATACATACTAACTTGTCCACACGGCTTGAGACACGCCCGTGTGCCTCACCCGTGGTCGAGCCTGACTTGCACCACACGGCCAGTCCCACACCTGTGTGTCCAGCCTATGGTCGAGCCTGACTTGTTTTGAAATAAAACCTCGAGGGACACGGTCGAGCCACACACCCGTGTGCTCAACCTTGTGGGCAATTATAGGCCATTTTCAAGGCCAAAATGCCACCCACACACTGGATCATCCCTACAAGCACATACAAGCATCAATCCAACACTTATGGCAACCAAATCATATCAAATTGTCCATCTATTTTACATCATTCAAGAACATTTCATCACAACATTTTATATGCCAATTAGCCCACTAAATCACAAGTAAATCCAAGAATGATTCATCCACAACTTACCACAATATAGACATCCTATCATCAATGATATACCAACTTTACATCAAAAAGCTTACCAATACTTTGACCATTTCCTTAGCTAGCAAACCATACCAAAATAAGCATCATATGGCTTATTTACTCATTCATATAATGTCATTATCTAGCCATATCACATGGCTAACTATACACCCTTTCAAAACATAACCATATCGACTAGACTATACATGCCATACTTAATATATACATATTCAAAAGGTACCAAAATATGATTTGACAATCCTCGACGATCCCTGAGCCTTCTGTAGCTTTAACGATCTATAAAACAAAGCAAACACACACAAAGTAAGCTTGCCAAAAGCTTAGTAAGCCATATACAAATAAACTTAACATATAATCATTTATAAGCATAACAATTCAAATACATTAATATTTTCATTTCAAACACATAGATTACTCTTTGGCTCAATTGGTTTGCCATTGCTTACCAACATATCATACCTCAAGCATCTCTTTTGCTCATATGTCAACCATGCATATATCACACTTTATTAATTGCATCTATGTACGTATTTACTCACCTTTCATGCCTATTCAAAGCATATACATCAAACGTACCTGAAACGAATATATAATTCACATAGTCATTCATTTCTCGGACTTGCCCGTTGAACCGTTTAGAATCAAATAGGATGCTCAGAATACTCAGAATAATCGTACAATGCCAACGTCCCATATGTGGTCTTACATGTATCCAAATATCGATGCCACTGTCCCAGACAGAGTCTTACACGAATCAAATACGATGCCAATGTCCAAGACATGGTCTTACACGTAAATCTCAAATCGATGCCAACGTCTCAGACGTGGTCTTACACGATATCACATATCGGAAACCTATGTCATGACATATAAACTCCTATCTATTCCTAGGTTCATACGGGACTTTTCGGATATTGACACTCGATCGATACTTTCTCAATTTCCATGTATATAGCATCTTGTACTCATTCATCACAATTAAATTTCGTAGATACATAAATAAGCCAATTCAAATACATTTATTTGTATATGGACTTACCTCAGATTCGGATAATCAGACGGATTCGACTATTCGATCACTTCCGACTTTCCGTAGTCTAAATCCGTTTTCTTTGGTTCTTGATCTACACATATTCAAATTTAACTCTTTTATTCACCAATTCATTCAATTCAATCCAAGAACACATATTTAGGGCAATTTACAAATTAGCCTTCACATTTTCACAGTTTGACATTTTAGTCCCTATTTCATAAAATCACAAAATACATATAATTTCATATCACCCAAGCTTAGCCGAATATTCCCATGCTCCATACAAATCCATACATTTCATTTATTTCATAATTTAGTCTTTCAAAATATTATTTTCTCAATTAATTCCAAATTACTCAAAATCACCAAAAATCCAAACACAAAACTTGTTAATCTAACACATATATTTCATATTTCATCATCAAACATCACAAAACTCATGAATTCATCCATGGCACTTTTCAAAATCTTCATCAATTCACAAAATTGAATCATGGGTTTTGGAGAACACAAAGCAACGATTACAAAAACGTAGAAATTATCAAAACCGAACAAAAACTAACATTGAATCAAGATTAAACCTAGCCGAATGAAGCTTGGTTTTCTTTCTTTCTTTTTTCTTTAATTTTCAGCCAAATGGATGAACATTATGGCTATTATTAAGCTATTGTTTTATTATAATTACCATAATAATATAATTCCAATTTTAACCTTTTAATAATAACTTTAAATTTCCACTAACATATGGCATTAATTTCCATCCATAATTCAAATGGTCCAATTGCATTATAAGGACCTCACATTTATAAAGACATGACACATAGGTGCTTTTAACATATGGCATGCTAATTTAGCATCTTTCACAATTAGATCCTTTCTATAATTAAGCACACAAATGACCAAATTAAATCACAGAAATTTCACACATACTAATTCACATGCTAAAAACTTAGAAAATAATATTAAAAATATTTTTCTAACTCAGATTTGTAATCTCGAAACCACAGTTTCGACTAGGGTCTAAACCGGACTGTTACACGTACTGACTACTCACTTGATAAAATGGCTGAGTTGTATATTGATGAAATTTTGAGATTGCACGGAGTACCTATGTCTATTATTTCGGATAGAGATCCGAGATTTACTTCGAGGTTTTGGAAAAAGATGCAAGAATCCTTGGGTACGAAATTGAATTTTAGTACCGCGTTTCATCCACAAACTGACGGTCAATCCGAAAGAGTAATTCAAGTTCTTGAAGACATGCTCCGATGTTGTGTCTTAGAATCCGAAGGTAGTTGGGAGAAATATCTACCTTTGGTTGAATTTTCCTACAATAACAGTTATCAGTCGAGTATACAGATGGCACCGTACTAAGCATTATGTGGTCGCAAGTGTCAAACTCCCTTGTATTGGACCGAGCTCATTGAGAAACAGATTCACGGGATTGATTTAGTTAGAGAAACCGAGAAGAAAGTGAAAATAATTCGTGATTGTCTGAAAGCTTCTTTAGATCGACAAAAGTCATACGCGGATTTGAAAAGAAAAGAAATTGATTTTTAGGTGGGTGATAAAGTGTTTCTGAAAGTATCTCTGTGGAAGAAGATTTTGAGATTTGGTCGAAAGGGCAAGTTGAGTCTGTGTTTTATTGGGCCGTATGAGATTATTGAGAGGATTGGACCAGTAGCTTACCGATTAGCTTTGCCGGCGAAGTTGGGGAGAATAAACAATGTGTTTCATGTGTCGGTGTTGCGACGATATCATTCCAATCCTTCACATGTAATTCCTCCAACAGAAATTGAGATACAACCGGATATGACATATGTTGAGGAACCAATTAAGATTTTGAGTCGGGAGGTTAAATAATTGAGGAATAAAAGTATAGCCTTAGTGAAAGTGTTGTGGCAAAAGCATGGTGTAGAAGAGGCTACGTGGGAACTGAAAGAAGCCATGAGAAAACAATACCCAAACCTCTTTACTGGTAAAATTTTCGGGGACGAAAATCCCTAAAGTGGGAGAGTTGTAGCAGCCCGAATTAGGGTCTAAATAGAATAGTGGTTTTGAAATAATGAATCCAAGGTCAAAATATTTATTAAAACGATTGAGTTTTAGTGTTTATTGGGTAATTGAATGTTTGTGTGAAATTTTGGTTGAGAAATTTTATTGTTTGAATGTTCAATTTGATAAGTTGGACTAAATTGCAATGGGTGAAAAGTGTGTATTATAATCCATAAAGGTACTTGATTGAGATGGGTTTTTAAATTGAGAGTCCTTAGTTGGTAATTAGACCATTATATTATAGTTTGGACACAAAATGCCCATAGAGGGATAAAATAACTAAAGGATTAATGAAGGGCAATTTGGTCATTTGGTTAATAAAAGAAATAAAATGGAAAATGAGGCTAAAATTTTGTCCATCTTCATCCTCCATAGCCGAAAATTGCAAGGAGCCATAGCTAAGGTTTTGTGTCACTTCCAAGCTTGATTGTAAGTACCTCCTAGCCCCGTTTTTGATATTCTTCGTATTTTTAAAATCCTCATAGCTCGATCTAGCTATTTCTACAACTATTTTGAGCTAGAGCTTGTGTTTAAAATTTTACCCATGGATGACATACATGTATTTTGATGTCTAGTGGTAGAATATGAAAGTTTGAAGTGTGATAAACAACTTTTGCTAGATGATTTTTGGTGAAATTGATAAAAAGGACTTATTTGCAAAAGATGAAATAATATGTGTATAAAATGTAAAATAGTTAAAATTGTGGGCTTCTATAAGAGAGAATATGAATCGGCTAGGCTTGGGTGTGTGAAAAATGAACACATTTCATTTTACGAGCCTAGGGACTAAAGTGTAAAAATTTAGGAAGTTAGGGGCTAAATTGTAAATTTTGCCATAGGAAGATTTTGGACTGATTTGAATAATGTGTATATTAAATAAGCTAAATGTGTCATTATAGATCAAGAAGAACGTGGAATCGACCTTGATCGAGGAAAAGGCAAGGTTTCAGACTAAATTGCAAATTTACACATTTTGTATCGAGGTAAGTTTATATGTAAATGATACATCCTTTTTATATATGCTTTTACATATTAATGTCTTATGTGAAATGTGAGTGAGTATTATTGATATTTATTAAAATGATGAAAGTGAAGAAATTCCCGGATGAACCTTCGGAATAGAAAAAGGATACGGATGAACACCGTATTTATTATTTCTGGTGGGCTATATGAGATACCACCGTATTTAATATTATTGGTGGGCTGTGTGCGATACCACCATATTTATTATTATTGGTGACCTTGATATCATACCATGCAAAAAATATAAATATGTAACAATTATGATGATTCAAATTATAGAAATACAAACCGAACACTCGACTTACTCGTCGTTGTCTTTCATCTTTTCTTTCCCTCTCGATGTTCTTGCGTCATCTTTAGATGCGAATAATAATATGATAATACAAAATATCAAATTCTATAGTAAATCACATTCAATTATAAAGTCACACATATTTTTCAACTTATTTAATACAGTTCTTAAAATCGGGACTAGCATAACTTTCAATTTAAAGCCTCAGATTAAAACCTGATTTCACCAAAACCAGTATTGACCTCCTATTTCTTATTCCTACTGAATTTTCATGTCAATTTTATATTTTATTCACTTTAGTCCCTAATGTACAAAACTATCAATTGATACATTGGCTACTAAAACCATTTTGTACAATTTTACAAATTGATACATTGGCTAGCTAAATCAAGCTCCCATGACCTCAAATCTATAATAATTACAAAAAAAAAAGGACTAGATTTTCATACCTAATTGTATAGCTAAAAGCTTTAAAAACTTTGAACTTTCTTCTTCAATGGTGTCAGTTGAGTTTTAGGAAAGGTGATAAGAATTGTTTTCTTCCAATAAGTTTTATTAAACACACTAACATTAGGATTTAATTAATTTAGCTTAATTAACTTAAGTTTGGTTTAATTAAATTACACTAATCATTAACTAAATTATTGAAGATGTCATCAACATCCACTAAAACATATTTATAAATGGTTTATTAACATTTTTGACCTTTGATTAATTGTTATCTAAGTCCTCAAACCTTTTCTAAATTAAAAATTTATAACAATTAAATAAACATTTTTTGACCTTTGATTAATTGCTATCTAAGTTCCTAAGCCTTAATTAATCACAAATTCAGCTAAATTACTTGTACAAAATTAAGTTCATTAATACACTAGCTCTGTAAATATTCCTATTTAATATTTGCAAACTCATTTACAGAAACGGGGTCCCAAAACTACATTTTCTGACACCACTGGAAACCGGATCGTTACATCATCGTCATCATCATCACCACCAGCACCACCACCATCACAATCATCATTATACAAGAAGTTGTAAATGGATGAGAGAGATTTTTTAAAAAGTAAAAAAAAAAATTACCATATAAGATTTCGATAATAATTTTTTAATCGTTGTTATCAAATGTGTTTATTAATTTGATGTAAATATTTTCCGTACTTATCATGAATTGTTATTATAATTGGTGCATGTTATTTTACCTTTTTTATTTTAATTTAGTATTATAATTTACTTTCTAATATTGTTCTAATTTTTATATTATTTTTAAATTTTTTATTTATAAAATATTATTTTTTAAATACTACTTACATTAAATATGTTATATATATTATTTTATTTTTACTTGTTTAACATTTTTCTATTTATATGAAATGTCCGGGTTACATTTTACTTCATATTTTACGTGTTCTGTGTATAATATTGCAACATCTCTACTATATAGAACTCTTTTCTTGCAAAATCAATATTTATACCCTTCTTAAAAATTGAATTGCTTAATTGTTGACCATGTTGAGGCAAGTTTTTGAAGTGGTTGTCAAAGTGCCAATAGTAGTGCCCATTATAGTTATCATTACATCAGACTGAGTTACTTGTCATGTTCGGAGTTGATAATTATTTAAACAAATCTTTGGGCATTGAATGACGTTGATATCATGGAAGTATGAAATTTTGTCCATAAATATCAATCCATTTGAAGCAACTTATCTTAAATATTAGATTGGATCTGGATAGCATTTAAGACATACCTCTAACAGTCAACTTTACTTTGGTTGTACAACCCAATTTTGGCCCGGAAGCCCAAACCAGAAACAAAACCCGAAGCCCGTCAGAAACACAATTAAACCCAAAACCAAACCCAAAAAGCTAAACCCAATACAAGCAGCCCAATTACAATACCCAATTTGACTTAACCCTAGCCCAATACTAAAAAATAAACAGAAAAACAAAAACCTAGGTCTACTAGGTCTGCCGCCACTTGCACCGCCTCTGACCACTGCTCCACCGCCACTGTCAGAGCCACTTGCTCTTCCACCACCCATACCTTGCAAAAGTCAGTAGAAGAAGTGACAGAACAGTAGTAGATGTACTAAAATCGGGTTATAAAAACCCCAACAAAATGTAAATGGGGGAGGACTTTTTTCGGAAGACAAAAAAACAGAGAAATCAATACAAAAGGGGATTTTTTCGAATAGAACAAAAGGGATTTTTTTCGGCCATTTTCATCAATACAAGAAATAGCTTTCAAATACTAGCATTTAGATTTTAAAAACATTATCAAAATCAAGAGAAACAGTTGTCTAAAACCAAAAAGAACAACGAAAACATATCGGCAAGGAGGTGATTTTATTGTTTCTAAATTTTTATTTCTATTTCATTTCGAATCCTTTTCTTTTATTTACACAAACACATATATATGTATATTATCATTATTATTTAGAAATCTTTTTTAAAAAAAAAGAATAATAAAACTTACCTTTTTTCAGAGTTCCGACCACCGTATGCGGTGGCCGGCGATGATTCAGGCGACGGCGCAGGCTAGGGTTGAAACCCTAGCAGAGAAAAGGCCCCTCCCTCCCTTCTTTTTTTCTTAAACCTGAAGAAATGAAACTCTAAAAAAAATATATATGCCTTTTATAAACAAGCAAAACGGCGCCGTTTTA
This sequence comes from Gossypium sturtianum, assembly GCA_025698515.1. Taxonomy (NCBI): domain Eukaryota; kingdom Viridiplantae; phylum Streptophyta; class Magnoliopsida; order Malvales; family Malvaceae; genus Gossypium; species Gossypium sturtianum. Next base: position 44,363,012 of record CM046952.1, read on the forward strand.
GGCCTTCAGTCCATAGGCCAAAACGACGCTGTACTGCCCTAACCAGCGCGCGACCCGACCCGCCAGCTGAAGGATCCGCGTGTTTTGTTAAAAGGGCTATTTATTGTTTTAGCCCTTCCGCATTTTCTTCATTTTTTAATTTTGTTTTTTTTATTTTCTAATTTTCCCCTTAATTTTGTCCATGTTCCATTTCGGTCCACCTAATAAATACGCTCATCAGTCCCTGTCCTTTTTAGCGTGTCTCATTTTGGTCCTTTATTCTTTTAATTATTTTCAATTTGTACCCCAAATTTTATTGCAATTTCAGTTAGGTCCTTTTCCTTTCTTTTTATTTTCGATTCTTTCCCAGACTTTTGTTTAAAGTTTAATTTAGTCATCTTTTAGTTATTTTTGCAATTATTATTATTATTTTTATTATTATTATCAATTATTATTATTTTATTATTACTATACTATACTATACTATTATTAGTATTATTATTCTTATTTTATTTATTATTACCATTATTTTTTTATTTTTTATTATCACTATTATTATTTTATTTTTATTATTATTGTTATTACTATTATTATATCATTGTTTTTATATATACCTATACACTTTTATTATTACCATCATTTCTGTTATTGCTTTGTGACCATACTACTATTATTACTATTATTTGATATTATTATTATTATTATTATTAGTATTAGTATTTTTATATTTACTATATTTACATCTATATTTGTTTTCTTAGTTTTGTACTATATTATTAAACAAAATACATTTTGTAAAATTATCATATTTCATTTAAAGGTTTTTAAAATAAAGACAATGTTTTGTATTTAGAAATTCGGAGAATAGTGCCCTAACGTGCTGGGTTTCGATTTTCCGTTTGACTAAATAATTAAACATCCTTTTGACAAATTTCATAAATCATGAGATGACTTTGATTATGAGAGATTAAAATATCGTGTCCTAACGTGCTGGATGTAATGTTTATATCCTTTCGGAACAAAGAAATCTCAAATTTTAACTCAAACGTCTATATTTATTTTCTTAGTTTAACACTATACTATTAAACAAAAATACATTTTGCAAAATTACTATATTTCACCCAAAGGATTTTAAATAAGGCAATGTTTGTGTTTAGGAATTTGGGGAATAGTGCCCTAACGTGCTGGGTTTCGATTTCCTGTTTGACTAAATAACTAAACATCCTTTTAATAAATTTCGTAAATCATGAGATAACTCTAATTACGAGGGTTTAAAATATTGTGTCCTAACGTGCTGGACGTGTTGTTTGTATCCTTTCGGAACAAAGAAATCACAAATTTTAGCCCAAATTATCCAAACATTTTCTAAAGGATTCGTATTTTAAAATCTTTTCAAATTTTCGACATTAAGACATCGATTAATCAATTCGGTACCAATTTTGGGCGTGACGAAGGTGCTAATCCTTCCTCGCACGTAACCGACTCCCGAACCCGTTTTCTCAAAATTTCGTAGACCAAAAACACTGTTTTAGTAAATCAAAACGTTTTATTAAAACAAAGGTGGTCCGATCACACCAAATAAGGATCGGTGACGACTCCCATTTTATTTTCGTTTTTTTCCAAAACCCAAGTCGACCTCCGTTTTTACAAAAAAAATGGTTTCGACAGCTTGGCGACTCCACTGGGGACATGAGAGAGTCGAGCCGTAAACTTGAAAATCTGATTCGAAAAATTACGATCCTATTATTGTATTTGTTCGTATGGCTATTTCATATGACTACTGTGGTTTGAGTCTCACATCATATTGCATAAGGGCCATTTTGGTCTTACCCTTTTAAGTGGGAGTGAGAAGCTACTCCTTCGTGAGGTTTTCACCTCCGTGCAGGATAGTGAATCGCTTTCGGGATACATCCGTACCTATGTCTTCGTGAGATTTTTTCATCTCAGTGCACACCAGGGAAATGTATTCCCTGAGCCTGAACTTCGATGCAGTATGAGCCTATAATGGGTGAGGATCGAGGAATCTACTGGTTCAGGTACCCTCTCGTTAGAACCAAACCACATATAGTGAACCCTAAGAGCTAACCCTAGGTAGAGCCACGCCAAAACCTAGTGGTCACACGATTAGGTACTTTATTTTGTTGTTTATTTCTCTTGTGCTAACGTGTTTCTTTTGTTTTGACTGCATTACATTTCATCATCATAGAAAGGAGGTGTTGATTCATATTCGATTGCTAAATAGAAGAGTTTGTCATAAGGAAATGGATTGCTTGATAAAGTGGATTATAATACGGTCATCCGAATATAGTCCAAGTAAACAACGAGAGAAGGTTGATAGTCCGCAGAAGAATACAAGACTTTGCCCGAGGATTCAAGCCAACAGGGATTATTCAAGAGTCGTCACGTCTCGACTTTCTTAAAGAAGCTTATGAGCATCGCGAATGATAGGTGAGTGAAAAGTCGCGGCCTGGATCAAACAACAAGAAGCTAGAAGAGGCATCTATTGAGGAAGTTCACGGGGCACGACCATGACGTCCGAATATGAAGAAAAGGATCGGTATATTCGCTTAAAATATGAGGGCAAGACCGCATATGTAATCCTTTTTATGTAAAGGAATTTATTTTCTAGAAAAGTTCTCCTAATAGAATTGAATTCAGAATCAACGCCTCTCTTTCTTTTTGCATTCATTCCACGCATTTGCATTGCATTTCATGCATTTGCATTGCGCCTCATCATATGCATTAAAATTTGTAGAATCCAAGCCCTTGCATGTTTGGGAGTGTTTTAAACAATAGGATTGTGGAAGAGATTCATGTATTTTTAAAGCTTGCTCAGAGTAATGTTCGGAACACGCTTGTTGCTTTAAGCCTAGAGGCAATAAGAGTCCTTTTGTGAAATAGGCTTGCGTCTAGAATCTCTATTTCAATAAAATGCATCTTTTTGAGCAAATAATTTTCCATTCTTTCTATTTATAGATTCTTCTGTACCTTGGATTTCTATTCAAATATTCTTTCATTCTTTATTCATGATCATACCATACAAATAATCATTCTGGGAATCATTTATTCTCTTGAATTTACCTTCATACCCAAAATGGGTCCCCATATATCAATGACATGAGCGACGCTGTTACTGACTCCCTTTTTAGTGAGATATGTGTCCAGAGGGATCTAAGGACTTTGAAGATGACAGAGATTGTAACTTATTTCCTAATTCGTTAAGAATGGTAGATCCTACCTTACAAAGTGTCAGCGGACACTACGAGCTAACGAAGGAGATGAAGATGGAAGTTTAGCTCACCGCAGGAATAAGGCAAGGCATCATTGAGTTATCTCCAAGAATTCAAAGATTTTTTCGCATGATCACATTAAGACACGCCTGGGCTACTGCCGTCAAAGCTAGGGAAATCCTAAAAGAAGTCCATAAGGGTATTTGAAGATCACATGCTAATAATCCTACAATAGTCAGGCTAATTATGAGGTTTAGGTACTGCTGGTCCACCGGAAAAGGGAGGTTGCATCAGTGCCAGATGAATGAATACAGGACTTATGTGCCTCCGTTATTTCTTCACAGATTCCCTATATGTGGGGCATGGACGTTATCAAGCCAATCTCCTCAAAAGCTTTTAGCCAACATCGATTCATATTCATGGTCGTTGGTTACTTCACTAATAGGGTGAAGGTCATTTCCTATACCAATCTTACAAAGTCAACAGTTATCAAATCCCACTCTCAATGCCCCCCCAAAAAAAGGGAAGCTAAAAATCAGATGCCAACAAAGAATACCAGAAAGGATCATGTTTAACAATGCATAATTGTACAATGTCAAAGATTTACAGTCTGACACCATATCAATGCAGCAAAGGCAACCAAAAACCATTCAAATTCTTTGAAAAATGACTGAGATTTGTAAAGGTTGGCATAGGGAAGTTACCATTTACCCTCTATGCTTCTTGAACGTTAGCTAGGACCTTCACCGGGGCTGCATCTTTCTCATTGGGTTATGAAAGGGAAACAATTGTTGGAAGTTAAGATTCCTTTTCTCCAAGATTTGATTGAATTGGATGAAGCAGAATGTCTCCAGTAAGCTTGATTGAAAGTATTCAGCATGGTCGAATGTACCAAACAACAGATGATACGGGCTTATGATAAAAAGGTTCGCTTAAGATAAATTCATGATGGGAACCTAGCATCAAGAAGGATTCTTCTCATACAAAAGGACTGCAGAGGAAAGCAAATGCCAAATTTGAAAATAAAAAAATAAAAATAAAAATAAAAACCTTATGTGGTGAAGAAGACTTGTTCTGGAAGATCATTAACTTTGACCAAGATAGATGGCAAGAACATGTTCAAGCCGGTGAGTTCAGATTTCATCTAAAAGTAGAGGCCAAGGTGAAAACCCGCAAAGGGCGCCTTGAGAAACAAAAAAAAAGAAAAAAAAATAAAAATTTTCATCAGAAAAAGAAGAAAGAAAAAGGAGAGGCCAAGGCGAAAACCCGCAAAGGGCGCTTTGAGACAAAAGGGGGATTTGAGTTGAAAACCCAAAAGGGTGGCTCAAATTTTCTTCGAAAGTGGGGCATACAGTAGTCTTGCTACGCTTGAATTAACAATAAAGAAGAATGTTATGTCTTGGGGCATCGGCAAAGTACTCCGGATCCCCTAAACACATATTGAGCTTAAAATGGTCATCAAGAAGTTTAAACAGAGAAGCTCAGGCAGCAATATCTGGGGCACCTAGTTTCCATCTTACCCATTCTGAATTTGCCATCTTTAAATATTTTATTAAAAAAAAGCATTACCAATAAATTTCCTTCTTGATTGCATTTGCTATCATTGATTAACTTATTTGTTTCAAGCTATGCTATAAGTTAAGTTCCTTCCGGTCCATTGTTATGATCTTTTTCAAGCATTTTGCATTGAAATAACAATTAGTGGACTAATAATACTTTCATAAAAGGAGTTTCGCATATTACTTTGGAAGCTTCTAAATAATACAAGGATCTGAAACAGGACTGTTGTTTAGAACTCACCAAGCCTAAGGTCTGGAAATATGGGAGAAAGATAATTATCTCTTTGGACTTCTTATTGGTCGAACAAAAGGACAAGACATTTCATCAGTGATACAACCTCGACAAATAACGAGCAATGTCAACCCAAGTGTACAGGGGGATCATTCTCGGGAAAAGAAAAATGATACTTTGCATTCATGCAAATATCAGGCATATACATCTGGTCATTATACCCAGCGAATGGTGTAACAGATCAAATTGATCCTATACCTCGGAGTTGTAGCAGGATGGATGGAAGAAACCAAATGTTGTTGTCCTGAAATTGCAGTAGGAGGTGCAAACTTTATATCCTAGAAGGTACAGTGGAAGGGACTTTGAAATTACAGCGGGGCAAGCTTGCTGAGCAGAATATGATTATTTCTTCAGGTTTTCTGTCAAGAATAACACCCAAGCAAGAAGACAGGATATTACGTCAAGTGATACGACCTGGAAGAATAACGAGCAATGTCAACCCAAGCAAGAAAGGGGGATCATTCTCATGACATTCTGCATTTGTGCAAATGTCATTCATTATATCATTTAGTTAGGAGCATTTGATTCATTCCGATCATTGCATCCTAATCATTGTACAAAAAGGGATCATTCTCATGCCATTCTGTATTCATGCAAATGTCGTCCATAATACATTCAGTTAGGAGCATTTGATTCATTCGAATCATAGCATCCTAACCATTTGGCATAAACATAAGCATATGAAATCCAGTCTACAGGACAGGTTCCCTAGAGGACAATGTAACAATATCGGTGAATTCACCATCCTATCTTCCTGACCAGCAGTGGAATAGGTTGAAGATTGTAGATCTTGTCGCCCTAAAAAGTAGTGGGACGAGATCGAAGGCAAATCTTATCTCTCTAAACAGTAGGGAAACATGATTCAAGCCACCGTCCTATTGCCCTTACCAGCAGTGGAATAGGTTGAAGATTGTAGATCTTGTCACCCTAAATAGTAGTGGGATGAGATCGAAGGCAAATCTTGTCGCTCTAAATAGTAGAGAAACATGATTCAAGCCACCGCCCTATTGCTCTGACCAGCAGTGGAATAGGTTAAAGATTGTAGATCTTGTCGCCCTAAAAAGTAGTGGGACGAGATCGAAGGCAAATCTTGTCTCTCTAAACAGTAGGGAAACATGATTCAAGCCACCGTCCTATTGCCCTGACCAGCAGTGGAATAGGTTGAAGATTGTAGATCTTGTCGCCCTAAACAGTAGTGGGGCAAGATCAAAGGTAAACCTTGTCTCTCTAAACAGTAAGGAAACATGATTTAAGCCAACATCCTATTGCCCTGACCAGCAGTGGAATAGGTTGAAGATTGTAGATCTTGTCGCCCTAAATAGTAGTGGGGCAAGATCGAAGGCAAATCTTGTCTCTCTAAACAGTAGGGAAACATGATTCAAGCCACCGTCCTATTGCCCTGACCAGCAGTGGAATAGGTTCGAGATTGTATATCTTGTCGCCCTAAAGTAGGGGGACAAGATCGAAGGAAAATCTTGTCTGTCTAAACAGTAGGGAAACATGATTCAAGGCACCGTCCTATTGCCTTGACCACCAGTGGAATAGGTTCAAGATTGTAGATCCTGTCGCCCTAAACAGTAGTGGGACGAGATCGAAGGCAAATCTTGTCTCTCTAAATAGTAGGGAAACATGATTCAAGCCACCGTCCTATTACCCTGACCAGCAGTGGAATAGGTTGAAGATTGTAGATCTTATCGCCCTAAACAGTAGTGGGGAAAGAACGAAGGCAAATCTTGTCTCTCTAAACAGTAGGAAACCATGATTTAAGCCAACTTCCTATTGCCCTGACCAGCAGTGGAATAGGTTGAAGATTGTAGATCTTGTCACCCTAAACAGTAGTGGGACGAGATCGAAGGCAAATATTGTCTCTCTAAACAGTAGGGAAACATGATTCACGCCACCGTCCTATTGCCCTGACCAGCAGTGAAATAGGTAGAAGATTGTAGATCTTGTCGCCCTAAAAAGTAGTGGGGCAAGATCGAAAGCAAATCTTGTCTCTCAAAATAGTAGGGAAACATGATTTAAGCCAACGTCCTATTGCCCTGACTAGCAGTGGAATAGGTTGAAGATTGTAGATCTTGTCGCACTAAACAGTAGTGGGTCAAGATCGAAGTCAAATCTTGTCTCTCTAAACAGTAGGGAAACATGATTCAAGCCACCGTCCTATTGCACTGACCAGCAGTGGAATAGGTTGGAGATTGTAGATCTTGTCGCCCTAAACAGTAGTGGGACAAGATCGAAGGTAAATCTTGTCTCTCTAAACAGTAGGGAAACATGATTCAAGCCACCATCCTATTACCCTGACCAGCAGGGGAATAGGTTGAAGATTATAGATCTTGTCGCTCTAAACAGTAGGGGGACGAGATCGAAGGCAAATCTTGTCTCTCTAAACAGTAGGGAAACATGATTCAAGCCACCATCCTATTACCCTGACCAGCAGTGGAATAGGTTGAAGATTGTAAATCTTGTCGCCCTAAACAGTAGTGGGACGAGATCGAAGGAAAATCATGGCTCTCTAAATAGTAGGGAAACATGATTCAAGCCACTGTCCTATTTCCCTGACCAGCAGTGGAATAGGTTGAAGATTGTAGATCTTATCGCCCTATAAAGTAGTGGGGCAAGATCGAAGGCAAATCTTGTCTCTCTAAACTGTAGGGAAACATGATTTAAGCCAACATCCTATTGCCCGGACCAGCAGGGGAATAGGTTGAAGATTGTAGATCTTTTCGCCCTAAACAGTAGTAGGGCAAGATCGAAGGAAAATCTTGTCTCTCTAAACAGTAGGGAAACATGATTCAAGCCACCATCTTATTGCCCTGACCAGCAGTGGAATAGGTTGAAGATTGTAGATCTTTTCGCCCTAAACAGTAGTGGGGCAAGATCGAAGGCAAATCTTGTCTCTCTAAACAGTAGGGAAACATGATTTAAGCCAACATCCTATTACCCTGACCAGCAGGGGAATAGGTTAAAGATTGTAGATCTTGTCACCCAAACTAGTAGTGGGGCAAGGACGAAGGCAAATCTTGTCTATCTAAACAGTAGGGAAACATGATTCAAGCCACCGTCCTATAGCTCTGACCAGCAGGGGAATAGGTTGAAGTTTGTAGATCTTGTCGCCCTAAATAGTAGTGGGGCAAGATCGAAGGCAAATCTTGTCTCTCTAAACAGTAGAGAAACATGATTTAAGCCAACATCCTATTGCCCTAACCAGCAGGGGAATAGGTTGAAGATTGTAGATCTTGTCGCCCTAAACAGTAGTGGGGCAAGTTCGAAGGCAAATCTTGTCTCTCTAAACAGTAGGGAAACATGATTCAAGCCACCGTCCTATTGCCGTGACCAGCAGTGGAATAGGTTGAAGATTGTAGATCTTGTCGCCCAAAACAGTAATGGGGCAAGATCGAATGCAAATCTTGGCTCCCTAAATAGTAGGGAAAACGATTTAAGCCACCGTCCTATTGTCTTGAGCAGCAGTGAAATAGGTTTAAGATTGTAGATCTTGTCGCCCTAAACAGTAGTGGGGCAAGATCGAAGGCAAATTTGCCTCTCTAAACAGTAGGGAAACATTATTTAAGCCAACATCCTATTGCCCTGACCAGCAGAGGAATAGGTTGAAGATTGTAGATCTTGTCGCCCTAAACAGTAGTGGGGCAAGATCGAAGGCAAATTTGCCTCTCTAAACAGTAGGGAAACATTATTTAAGCCAACATCCTATTGCCCTGACCAGCAGAGGAATAGGTTGGAGATTCTTGATCTTGTCGCCCTAAACAGTAGCGGGACAAGATCGAAGGTAAATCTTGTCTCTTTAAACAGTAGGGAAACATGATTCAAGCCACCGTCCTATTATCCTGACCAACAGTGGAATAGGTTGAAGATTGTAAATCTTGTCGCCCTAAACAGTAGTGGGACTAGATCGAAGGCAAATCATGGCTCTCTAAATAGTAGGGAAACATGATTCAAGCCATTGTCCTATTTCCCTGACCAGTAGTGGAATAGGTTGAAGATTGTAGATCTTGTCGCCCTATAAAGTAGTGGGGCAAGATCGAAGGCAAATCTTGTCTCTCTAAACTGTAGGGAAACATGATTTAAGCCAACATCCTATTGCCCGGACCAGTAGGGGAATAGGTTGAAGATTGTAGATCTTGTCGCCCTAAATAGTAGTAGGGCAAGATCGAAGGCAAATCTTGTCTCTCTAAACAGTAGGGAAACATGATTCAAGCCACCGTCTTATTGCCCTGACCAGCATTGGAATAGGTTGAAGATTGTAGATCTTTTTGCCCTAAACAGTAGTGGGGCAAGATCGAAGGCAAATCTTGTCTCTCTAAACAGTAGGGAAACATGATTTAAGCCAACATCCTATTACCCTGACCAGCAGGGGAATAGGTTAAAGATTGTAGATCTTGTCACCCAAAATAGTAGTGGGGCAAGGTCGAAGGCAAATCTTGTCTCTCTAAACAGTAGGGAAACATGATTCAAGCCACCGTCCTATAGCCCTGACCGGCAGGGGAATAGGTTGAAGTTTGTAGATCTTGTCGCCCTAAACAGTAGTGGGGCAAGATCGAAAGAAAATCTTGTCTCTCTAAACAGTAGGGAAACATGATTTAAGCCAACATCCTATTGCCCTAACTAGCAGGGGAATAGGTTGAAGATTGTAGATCTTGTCGCCTTTAACAGTAGTGGGGCAAGGTCAAAGGCAAATCTTGTCTCTCTAAACAGTAGGGAAACATGATTCAATCCACCGTCCTATTGCCGTGACCAGCAGTGGAATAGGTTGAAGATTATAGATCTTGTCGCCGTAAACAGTAGTGGGGCAAGATCGAATGCAAATCTTGGCTCTCTAAATAGTAGGGAACACGATTTAAGCCACCTTCCTATTGCCCTGACCAGCATGGGAATAGGTTGAAGATTATAGATCTTGTCACCCTAAGCAGAGGGAAACATGAGTGGGGCAAGGTCGAAGGCAAATCTTGTCTCTCTAAGCAAGTAGGGAAACATGATTCAAGGGAACCGTCCTATTGCCCGAACCAGCAGTGGAATAGGTTGAAGATTGTAGATCTTGTCGCCCTAAACAGTAGTGGGGCAAGATCGAAGGCAAATCTTGTCTCTCTAAACAGTAGGGAAACATGATTTAAGCCACCATCCTATTGCCCTGACCAGCAGTGGAATAGGTTGAAGATTGTAGATCTTGTCGCCCTAAACAGTAGTGGGGCAAGATCGAAGGCAAATCTTGTCTCTCTAAATAGTAGGGAGACATGATTTAAGCCACCATCCTATTGCCCTGACCAGCAGGGGAATAGGTTGAAGATTGTAGATCTTGTCGCCCTAAACAGTAGTGGGGCAAGGTCGAAGGCAAATCTTGTCTCTCTAAACAGTAGGGAAACATGATTCAAGCCACTGTCCTATTGCCCTGACCAGTAGGGGAATAGGTTGAAGTTTGTAGATCTTGTCACCCTAAACAGTAGTGGGGCAAGATCGAAGGGAAATCTTGTCTCTCTAAACAGTAGGGAAACATGATTTAAGCCAACATCCTATTGCCCTGACCAGCAGGGGAATAGGTTGAAGATTGTAGATCTTGTCACCCTAAACAGTAGTGGGGCAAGGTCGAAGGCAAATCTTGTCTCTCTAAACAGTAGGGAAACATGATTCAAGCCACTGTCCTATTGCCCTGACCAGTAGGGGAATAGGTTGAAGTTTGTAGATCTTGTCGCCCTAAACAGTAGTGGGGCAAGATCGAAGGCAAATCTTGTCTCTCTAAACAGTAGGGAAACATGATTTAAGCCAACATCCTATTGCCCTAACCAGCAGGGGAATAGGTTGAAGATTGTAGATCTTGTCGCCCTAAACAGTAGTGGGGCAAGGTCGAAGGCAAATCTTGTCTCTCTAAATAGTAGGGAAACATGATTCAAGCCACCGTCCTATTGCCGTGACCAGCAGTGGAATAGGTTGAAGATTGTAGATCTTGTCGCCCTAAACAGTAGTGGGGCAAGATCGAATGCAAATCTTGGCTCCCTAAATAGTAGGGAACACGATTTAAGCCACCGTCCTATTGCCCTGACCAGCAGGGGAATAGGTTGAAGATTGTAGATCTTGTCGCCCTAAGCATGAGTGGGGGCAAGATCGAAGGCAAATCTTGTCTCTCTAAGCGAGTAGGGAAACATGATTTAAGCCAACATCCTATTGCTGGTGACTAACCAGCAGGGAATAGGTTGAAGATTGTAGATCTTGTCGCCCTAAACATGAGTGGGGCAAGATCGAAGGCAAATCTTGTCTCTCTAAATAGTAGGGAAACATGATTCAAGCCACCGTCCTAGGTGACCGGCGAGTGGAATAGGTTGAAGATTGTAGATCTTGTCGCCCTAAACAGTAGTGGGGCAAGATCGAAGGCAAATCTTCTCTCTCTAAGCAATAGAGGAAACATGATTCAAGCCAACATCCTATTGCCCGACCACAGGGGAATAGGTTGAAGTTTGTAGATCTTGTCGCCCTAAACAAAGAGGGGCAAGATCGAAGGTAAATCTTGTCTCTCTAAACAGTAGGGAAACATGATTTAAGCCTACATCCTATTGCCCTAACCAGCAGGGGAATAGGTTGAAGATTGTATATCTTGTCGCCCTAAACAGTAGTGGGGCAAGGTCGAAGGCAAATCTTGTCTCTCTAAACAGTAGGGAAACATGATTCAAGCCACCGTCCTATTGCGGTGACCAACAGTGGAATAGGTAGAAGATTGTAGATCTTGTCGCCCTAAACAGTAGTGGGGCAAGATCGAATGCAAATCTTGGCTCCCTAAATAGTAGGGAACACGATTTAAGCCACCGTCCTATTGCCCTGACCAGTAGGGGAATAGGTTGAAGATTGTAGATCTTGTCACCCTAAACAGTAGTGGGGCAAGGTCGAAGGCAAATCTTGTCTCTCTAAACAGTAGGGAAACATGATTCAAGCCACTGTCCTATTGCCCTGACCAGTAGGGGAATAGGTTGAAGTTTGTAGATCTTGTCACCCTAAACAGTAGTGGGGCAAGATCGAAGGGAAATCTTGTCTCTCTAAACAGTAGGGAAACATGATTTAAGCCAACATCCTATTGCCCTAACCAGAAGGGGAATAGGTTGAAGATTGTAGATCTTGTCGCCCTAAACTGAAGTGGGGCAAGGTCGAAGGCAAATCTTGTCTCTCTAAATAGTAGGAAACATGATTCAAGCCACCGTCCTATTGCCGTGACCAAAGATGGAATAGGTTGGAGATTGTAGATATCTTGTCGCCCTAAACATTAGTGGGGCAAGATCGAAGGCAAATCTTTCTCTCTAAATAGTAGGAAACATGATTTAAGCCAACATCCTATTGCCCTAACCAACAGTGGGGAATAGGTTGAAGATTGTAGATCTTGTCGCCCCTAAACAATGAGAGTGGGGCAAGATCGAAGGCAAATCTTGTCTCTCTAAAAAAGAGGGAAACATGATTTAAGCCTACATCCTATTGCCCTACGACCAGTAGGGGAATAGGTTGAAGATTGTAGATCTTGTCGCCCTAAGCGATGAGTGGGGCAAGGTCGAAGGCAAATCTTGTCTCTCTAAGCAGTGGGAAACATGATTCAAGCCAACATCCTATTGCGGTGACCAACGGATGGAATAGGTTGAAGATTGTAGATCTTGTCGCCCTAACCAGTAGTGGGGCAAGATCGAAGGCAAATCTTGGCTCTCTAAATAGTAGGGAACACGATTTAAGCCACTGCCCTATTGCCACGACAAGCGAGTGGAATAGGTTGAAGATTGTAGATCTTGTCGCCCTAAACATTAGTGGGGGGCAAGATCGAAGGCAAATCTTTCTCTCTAAACAGTGGGGAAACATGATTTAAGCCAACATCCTATTGCCCTAACCAGCAGGGGAATAGGTTGAAGATTGTAGATCTTGTCGCCCCTAAGCGAGTAGTGGGGCAAGATCGAAGGCAAATCTTGTCTCTCTAAACAGTAGGGAAACATGATTTAAGCCAACATCCTATTGCCCTAACCAGAAGGGGAATAGGTTGAAGATTGTAGATCTTGTCGCCCTAAACAGAAGTGGGGCAAGGTCGAAGGCAAATCTTGTCTCTCTAAATAGTAGGGAAACATGATTCAAGCCACCGTCCTATTGCCCTGACCAGCAGTGGAATAGGTTGGAGATTGTAGATCTTGTCGCCTACTAAAGCGGTGAGAGGGGCAAGATCGAATGCAAATCTTGGCTCCCTAAATAGTAGGGAACACGATTTAAGCCACGATCCTGAAGATTGTAGATCTTGCCTGAGTGGGCAAGGTCGAAGGCAAATCTTGTCTCTCTAAATAGTAGGGAAACATGATTCAAGCCACCGTCCTATTGCCCTGACCAGCAGTGGAATAGGTTGGAGATTGTAGATATTATCGCCCTAAACATTAGTGGGACGAGATCGAAGGTGAATCTTCTCTCTCTAAACAGTAGGGAAACATGATTTAAGCCAACATCCTATTGCCCTAACCAACAGGGGAATAGGTTGAAGATTGTAGATCTTGTCGCCCTAAACAGTAGTGGGGCAAGATCGAAGGCAAATCTTGTCTCTCTAAACAGTAGGGAAACATGATTTAAGCCTACATCCTATTGCCCTAACCAGTAGTGGAATAGGTTGAAGATTGTAGATCTTGTCGCCCTAAACAGTAGTGGGGCAAGGTCGAAGGCAAATCTTGTCTCTCTAAATAGTGAGGGAAACATGATTCAAGCCACCAGCTGTCCTATTGCGTCCTGACCAAGAGGGAATAGGTTGAAGATTGTAGATCTTGTCGCCCTAAGCAAGAGTGGGGCAAGATCGAAGGCAAATCTTGTCTCTCTAAATAGTAGGGAAACATGATTTAAGCCAACATCCTATTGCCCCACTCAAAGAAGGGGAATAGGTTGAAGATTGTAGATCTTGTCGCCTAAAGCAGTAGTGGGGCAAGGTCGAAGGCAAATCTTGTCTCTCTAAGCAGTGAGGGAAACATGATTTAAGCCACAGTCCTATTGCCCTAACCAGCAGATGGAATAGGTTGAAGATTGTAGATCTTGTCGCCCTAAAAAAGAGTGGGGCAAGATCGAAGGCAAATCTTGTCTCTCTAAACAGTGAGGAAACATGATTTAAGCCAACATCCTATTGCCCTAACCGGCAGGGGAATAGGTTGAAGATTGTAGATCTTGTCACCCCTAAGCAGTAGTGGGGCAAGGTCGAAGGCAAATCTTGTCTCTCTAAACAAGAGGGAAACATGATTCAAGCCACCATCCTATGCCAGTGACCTGTGAACAATGGAATAGGTTGAAGATTGTAGATCTTGTCGCCTAAACAGATAGTGGGGCAAGATCGAAGGCAAATCTTGTCTCTCTAAATAGTAGGGAAACATGATTTAAGCCAACCATCCTATTGCGCCCCTGACCAGTAGAGAGGGGAATAGGTTGAAGATTGTAGATCTTGTCACCCTAAGCAGATAGAGTGGGGCAAGGTCGAAGGCAAATCTTGTCTCTCTAAATAGTAGGGAAACATGATTTAAGCCACCATCCTATTGCCCACGACCGGTGGGGAATAGGTTGAAGATTGTAGATCTTGTCACATGATGAGTGGGGCAAGGTCGAAGGCAAATCTTGTCTCTCTAAAGCAGTAGGAAACATGATTCAAGCCACCGTCCTATTGCCCTAACCAAAGAAGGGAATAGGTTGAAGATTTGTAGATCTTGTCGCCCCTAAATTATAGTGGGGCAAGATCGAAGGAAAATCTTGTCTCTCTAAATAGTAGGGAAACATGATTTAAGCCAACATCCTATTGCCCTAACCAAAGCAAGGGAATAGGTTGAAGATTGTAGATCTTATCACCCCTAAACAGTAGTGGGGCAAGGTCGAAGGCAAATCTTGTCTCTCTCTAAAGCAGTAGGAAACATGATTCAAGCCCCCCGTCCTATTGCCCCTGACCAGTGGAATAGGTTGAAGATTGTAGATCTTGTCGCCCTAAGCATGAGTGGGGCAAGATCGAAGGCAAATCTTGGCTCTCTAAACAGTGGGGCAAATCAAGTAGGAAACATGATTTAAGCCAACATCCTAAATGCACTTACGACCGGCAGTGGAATAGGTTGAAGATTGTAGATCTTGTCGCCCTAAAGCAGAGTGGGGCAAGATCGAAGGCAAATCTTGTCTCTCTAAACAATAGGGAAACATGATTCAAGCCAACATCCTATTGCCTGACTAACAAAGAAGGGAATAGGTTGAAGATTGTAGATCTTGTAAGCCCTAAGCAGTGACCAACAGGGGAGAGTGGGGCAAGGTCGAAGGCAAATCTTGTCTCTCTAAATAGTAGGGAAACATGATTCAAGCCCCCATCCTATTGCCCTGACCAGTGAGTGGAATAGGTTGAAGATTGTAGATCTTGTCGCCCTAAACGATGAGTGGGGCAAGATCGAAGGCAAATCTTGTCTCTCTAAAGCAAGAGGGAACATGATTTAAGCCACCATCCTATTGCCGAGACCAAGGTGGAGGGGAATAGGTTGAAGATTGTAGATCTTGTCGCCCTAAGCAGTGAGTGGGGCAAGATCGAAGGCAAATCTTGTCTCTCTAAACAGTAGGAAACATGATTCAAGCCAACATCCTATTGCCCGACCAAAGAGGGGAATAGGTTGAAGATTGTAGATCTTGTCTCGCCTAAGCATGAGTGGGGCAAGGTCGAAGGCAAATCTTGTCTCTCTAAATAGTAGGGAAACATGATTCAAGCCACCGTCCGTCCTATTGCCTTGACTGTAGATGGAATAGGTTGAAGATTGTAGATCTTGTCGCCTAAATAGTGAGTGGGGCAAGATCGAATGCAAATCTTGGCTCCCTAAATAGTAGGGAAACACGATTTAAGCCACCGTCCTATTGCCCCCGACCGTGGGGAATAGGTTGAAGATTGTAGATCTTGTCGCCCTAAATAGTAGTGGGGCAAGATCGAAGGCAAATCTTGTCTCTCTAAACAATAGGGAAACATGATTCAAGCCAACATCCTATTGCCCCGATCAACAGAGGGGAATAGGTTGAAGATTGTAGATCTTGTCGCCCTAAAGCAGAAGAGTGGGGCAAGGTCGAAGGCAAATCTTGTCTCTCTAAACAAGAGGGAAACATGATTCAAGCCCCCATCCTATTGCCCTAACCAAAGAAAGTGGAATAGGTTGAAGATTGTAGATCTTGTCGCCTACTAAGCAAGAGTGGGGCAAGATCGAATGCAAATCTTGGCTCTCTAAATAGTAGGGAAACATGATTTAAGCCACCGTCCTATTGCCGTGACCAGCAGTGGAATAGGTTGAAGATTGTAGATCTTGTCGCCCTAAGCAGATGAGTGGGGCAAGATCGAAGGCAAATCTTGTCTCTCTAAACAGTAGGAAACATGATTCAAGCCAACATCCTATTGCCTGACTCGAACAGGGGAATAGGTTGAAGATTGTAGATCTTGTCACCTAAACAAGAGTAGGGGCAAGGTCGAAGGCAAATCTTGTCTCTCTAAACAGTAGGGAAACATGATTCAAGCCCCCATCCTATTGCCTTGACCAAAGATGGAATAGGTTGAAGATTGTAGATCTTGTCGCCCTAAACGAAGAGTGGGGCAAGATCGAAGGCAAATCTTGTCTCTCTAAATAGTAGGGAAACATGATTTAAGCCACCGTCCTATTGCCATGATTGGAGATTGTAGATCTTTGAGAGGGGAATAGGTTGAAGATTGTAGATCTTGTCGCCCTAAACAGTAGTGGGGCAAGATCGAAGGCAAATCTTGTCTCTCTAAATAGTAGGGAAACATGATTTAAGCCAACATCCTATTGCCCTGACCAGCAGGGGAATAGGTTGAAGATTGTAGATCTTGTCGCCCTAAACAGTAGTGGGGCAAGGTCGAAGGCAAATCTTGTCTCTCTAAATAGTAGGGAAACATGATTCAAGCCACCGTCCTATTGCCCTGACCAGCAGTGGAATAGGTTGAAGATTGTAGATCTTGTTGCCCTAAAGCGATGAGTGGGGCAAGGTCGAAGGCAAATCTTGTCTCTCTAAGCAAGTAGGGAAACATGATTTAAGCCACCATCCTATTGCCACGACCAAAGAGGGGAATAGGTTGAAGATTGTAGATCTTGTCACCCTAAACAAAGAGTGGGGCAAGGTCGAAGGCAAATCTTGTCTCTCTAAACAGAGGGAAACATGATTCAAGCCACCGTCCTATTGCCACGACCAAATGGGGGAATAGGTTGAAGATTGTAGATCTTGTCGCCCTAAACATGAGTGGGGGCAAGATCGAAGGCAAATCTTGTCTCTCTACAATAGTAGGAAACATGATTTAAGCCAACATCCTATTGCCCTAACCCAGGGGAATAGGTTGAAGATTGTAGATCTTATCACCCTAAGCGATGAGTGGGGCAAGGTGGAAGGCAAATCTTGTCTCTCTAAACAGTAGGAAACATGATTCAAGCCACCGCATCCTATTGCCGTGACCAGCGAGTGGAATAGGTTGAAGATTGTAGATCTTGTCGCCCTAAACAAGAGTGGGCAAGATCGAATGCAAATCTTGGCTCCTAAATAGTAGGAACACGATTTAAGCCACCATCCTATTGCTACGACCAAAGAGTGAAATAGGTTGAAGATTGTAGATCTTGTCGCCCTAAAGCAGTAGTGGGGCAAGATCGAAGGCAAATCTTGTCTCTCTAAGCAGAGGGAAACATGATTCAAGCCAACATCCTATTGCCCCGACCAACAGAGGAATAGGTTGAAGATTGTAGATCTTGTCGCCCCTAATGATGAGGGGGCAAGATCGAAGGCAAATCTTGTCTCTCTAAACAGTAGGGAAACATGATTCAAGCCAACATCCTATTGCCCTGACCAGCAGTGGAATAGGTTGAAGATTGTAGATCTTGTCGCCCTAAATAGTAGTGGGGCAAGATCGAAGGCAAATCTTGTCTCTCTAAACAGTAGGGAAACATGATTCAAGCCACCGTCCTATTGCCCGTGACCGAAGAGTGGAATAGGTTGAAGATTGTAGATCTTGTCGCCTAAATAGTAGTGGGGCAAGATCGAAGGCAAATCTTGTCTCTCTAAATAGTAGGGAAACATGATTCAAGCCATGATCCTATCACCCCTATTGCCGAGACAGAGTGGAATAGGTTGAAGATTGTAGATCTTGTCGCCCTAAGCAGTAGTGGGGCAAGATCGAAGGCAAATCTTGTCTCTCTAAATAGTAGGAAACATGATTCAAGCCACCGTCCTATTGCCACGACCAGAAGTGGAATAGGTTGAAGATTGTAGATCTTGTCACCCTAAACATGAGTAGTGGGGCAAGATCGAAGGCAAATCTTGTCTCTCTAAACAATAGGGAAACATGATTCAAGCCAACATCCTATTGCCCTAATCGCGAGGGAATAGGTTGAAGATTGTAGATCTTGTCGCCCTAAGCGATGAGTGGGGCAAGGTCGAAGGCAAATCTTGTCTCTCTAAGCATGAGGGAAACATGATTCAAGCCCCGTCCTATTGCCTTGACTAGCGAGTGGAATAGGTTGAAGATTGTAGATCTTGTCGCCCTAAGCAGTTGTGGGGCAAGATCGAATGCAAATCTTGGCTCCCTAAGCAGTAGGGAAACACGATTTAAGCCACCGTCCTATTGCCCTCGACTCAAAGGGTGAAATAGGTTGAAGATTGTAGATCTTGTCGCCCTAAATAGTAGTGGGGCAAGATCGAAGGCAAATCTTGTCTCTCTAAACAGATGAGGGAAACATGATTTAAGCCAACATCCTATTGCCACGACCAACAGATGGAATAGGTTGAAGATTGTAGATCTTGTCGCCCTAAAGCGATGAGTGGGGCAAGATCGAAGGCAAATCTTGTCTCTCTAAGCAGTGGGAAACATGATTCAAGCCACCGTCCTATTGCCTACCAAAGAGTGGAATAGGTTGAAGATTGTAGATCTTGTCGCCCTAAATAGTAGTGGGGCAAGATCGAAGGTAAATCTTGTCTCTCTAAGCGATGTAGGGAAACATGATTCAAGCCATTGTCCTATTGCCCGACCAATAGTGGAATAGGTTGAAGATTGTAGATCTTGTAAGCCTTAAATGTAGTGGGGCGAGATCGAAGGGAAATCTTGTCTCTCTAGCAGAGGGAAACATGATTCAAGCCAACTGTCCTATTGCCCGACCAAAGAGTGGAATAGGTTGAAGATTGTAGATCTTATCGCCCTAAAAGTAGTGGGGCTAGCCTAGAAGTTAGGCCCCAAATCTTGTGTGTCACGTGGATGTAAAAAACTTGCTTGAGAAATGACCTCTTTGTTAAAACCCAAAACACTTAAGCAATTGATGTCTACTTGAAAGCGTAATTATCTTTAAAAACCTTTTCGTTTGCGGAAGCATATTTGAAATAAACAATTTACGAAAATGTGGCGTTTATAAATAGAGTTGCTGAAGCATTTTGAAAGCGCTATGAAAGCGTAGATAAAATACAAGTATTTTTGAGAGGTTGTTTGATAAATCGATAATCGAACTAGTAATCTTTTAAAACCGTGACTTTTGAAAATGTCGTTGATAATTTGAAAGAAAATTCGAGTTAAATTATTTGTAAAAGTTTGTTATGAAATCCTTTTGTTAATCAATTTTGGAAAATCTTTATTTAAGTTTTAGAAAAATTCCCATTTAAAAAAATTCAAGCAAAATTAAAGTACGTCAACATAAAGCAAAAATAAATACTCAGAGGCCTTATTACATCATAAAAACCCCAAAATAGTAAAGTGAACGGAAATAGAAATCTAAAGTTCAAAATAAACACCATTTACGAGTATGGCCTCCACCGGAGTCATCCATGGCCCCAAGTCCTCAAATCACGAGCATTACCTACAAGTGTTAAGAAAAGGGGAGTGAGTTACAAGAACTCGAGTGTATAATCCCCTTACCATCATCCTTTGGGCACTGAACCCATTTAGCAATATTTTGGGCCTAAGCCCCTTTTCACATAATAATTTATCAATTATATTGTATGAATGTAATGCAATCCCAAACCAACCTAAT
This sequence comes from Gossypium sturtianum, assembly GCA_025698515.1. Classification (NCBI taxonomy): domain Eukaryota; kingdom Viridiplantae; phylum Streptophyta; class Magnoliopsida; order Malvales; family Malvaceae; genus Gossypium; species Gossypium sturtianum. The sequence goes on from CM046952.1 coordinate 44,383,083, forward strand.
AATCCATCCGCTACACACCACCGTACCATCCATCACACCTGTGGAGATCTTTTGTCAACCCACCCCGTAACACACCAATCATAGGCATTTAGCCATTTATATCAAATTCGAATTGTGGACAAGCCACGAGAATAACGAGAATATACGTGGTTTAGCCACCGGACAAAAATGTGTGAGTCACGAGAATATATGGTGAGCCACCAAATTTCACTTCCCAGATCATCAATATCCCAACCCCATGTAACTTATGTAAATGCAACATACATTGTAAATCATAATATTTACAATATAACCACGATAATTAATAACTCATAGATTTATTACAAACATATAAATTATAACTCATAATTTCCTTTTACAATTTTAAACAATTTTTCCAAGACGAGCAGAGAAACGCGAAGTTGATCGGAACAGTCCACTAAAATTAAAATATCACGGACTTTAAAATTCCTTTTCCTTCTTTCGCTTCTTCCATATAAAAATAGACACAAGAAGATTTAATTCAATATCTTATTCACTTATTAATCCCTTTTCTCCTATTTTTCGTGATTTTTCAAAATCAAGTCATTATTCTTGACCAAAAGCTGTTTCATTGCAAACTATGGTTACCACTACGAATACGCTTACGCCAAGTGATCACGGATGCCGTTTTCAGTTTTCTTGATATTTCGACCGAATCACGAATATTTCATGCAAACTTTCAGAGAGGTATGAGATTACACACCATTTCAAACATGTATTTGGAAAGTGCGAAATTACACACCTTGATTACGAGTTGTGCTTTCTACCGATTTCAACACCTATAATGATAGTTGATAGAAGGTTAGTCTCAACTTTGATAGTCGTAACTAGAAACACTTTATTAGGGTAACTCCACTTACCACGAATGTGATCTCCCTCGATGCACCAAAATTCTGAAATCCAGTCCTAACAATATTTGGTGAGCGAAAGAGTTGTTAGCAATTATCCCACCTTTAGCCAAAACAAATATCATAACAACGTTCTTACCCCACTTGCTTGAAGAGTCGAATATAATGATTTGGTTAATACAAATCACTTATGCTCCTTTACCTTAAAAATTTTAGGACCGATTCCCAACGATTATCACGATAACCGGAAGATTCAAAGTTTGGCCTTCCACTATATCACTACGAAGAAGGAAAATAATCACGTTTGAGAGAGAATAAGGTGATTGTTTCAGCCAATATTACCATCCCAAACCAAAACATAAATTCGGCATAAGATAAAGAAAAATAAAATGTTGAAAAGAACACTTACCGATTGATCAAGGAATGAGTGATAACTCGAATGAAAAAGAAAGAATAAAGAAGAGATGAAAGGTTTCGGCTATAGAGGAAAAAAATGGGCAAAATATTCGGCTATGGTGAAAAGGATTAGAAAAGAAGAGATGCTTTAAGGATTTTGTGAAAAAGAAAAGAAAGAAGAAGAAAGATGTTTGACTAGCTTCGGTTTTCAAGAAAGATAAGTGAACAAATTTTTGGTCTCAATGGTTTGGGTACATTCGGCAACAAGAAGAAAAAAAAGAGAGAATATGCACACTCAAAGCTTGAAGGTTCGGCAAGAATGAGAAGGAAATTTGGAGAGAAAGAAAAATGACACAAAAGTTGCAAATAGGAGTTTTGGCCAAAACAACACCAAAACTTTTACCAATTGCCAAAGAAAATTCGGCTACCTCCTCTACACCCAAAACCGTCCACATTCATGACAATAATGGTCAAAAATTGGCCAACCACACTTTCCATAACACTTCAATTGAAAAGGCCACGTGTTCCCTTACTTTCCCCTTTCTCTTGATTTCTTTCCTCACCTTCATCCTTTCCTATTTTCCTTAGCCATCTTGCCAAAAATAAAAGTCCACCTTGCCTTATTTACATGCTTGGCGACACTTAGGAAAGAATACAAAAATAATAGTCAAAATTTTTGCATCAAGGGATTGAACCTCTTCCCTCCATACTCTTCACTTAATGCCATAACCTCTTTGCCATATGCTCAATTATGCTAGCAAATTGAATACTTATTTTCATAAGTATTGATGCCACTTACTATTTCTCCTAAATAGGCTTGAACACCAATTTTTACTAGGGCCCAATTCAACCCCAGAGCCTTCATAAAACCCCATAACTTTCCAAAATAACCTTCCTAATAAGTCCAACTTGAAATAATGTCAATCTCAAATTCCCATAAATTTTAAAAGCGCTCCCTACGCTCAAGGTCCAATGGGCCCAATAGGTCCAATTCCACTAGGCCCAATTTTGGGATGTTATAGGACGAGATCGAAGGCATATCTTGTCTCTCTAAACAGTAGGGAAACATGATTCAAGCCATCGTCCTATTGCCCTTACCAGTAGTAAAATAGGTTGAAGATTGTAGATCTTGTAAGCCTTACTAAGCATGAGTGGGGCAAGACCGAAGGCAAATATTGTCTCTCTAAATAGTAGGGAAACATGATTTAAGCTAACATCCTATTGCACTGACCAGCAAGGGAATAGGTTAAAGATTGTAGATCTTCTTGCCCGAAACAGTAGAGGGGCAAGGTCGAAGGCAAATCTTGTCTCTCTAAATAGTAGGGAAACATGATTCAAGCCACCGTCCTATTGCCCTGACCAGCAATGGAATAGGTTGAAGATTGTAGATCTTGTCGCCCTAAACAGTAGTGGGGCAAGATCGAAGGCAAATCTTGTCTCTCAAAACAGTAGGGAAACATGATTTAAGCCAACATCCTATTGCCCTGACCAGCAAGGGAATAGGTTGAAGATTGTAGATCTTGTCGCCCTAAACAGTAGTGGGGCAAGGTCGAAGGCAAATCTTGTCTATCTAAACAGTAGGGAAACATGATTTAAGCCAACATCCTATTGCCCTGACAAGCAGAGGAATAGGTTGAAGATTGTAGATCTTGTCGCCCTAAGCGATGAGTGGGGCAAGATCGAAGGCAAATCTTGTCTCTCTAAACAATAGGCAAACATGATTCAAGCCACCGTCCTATTGCCTTGACCAGCGATGAAATAGGTTGGAGATTGCGAGATCTTTTCGCCTAAATGATGAGTGGGGCGAGATCGAAGGCAAATCTTGTCTCTCTAAGCAGTTGGGAAACATGATTCAAGCCACCGTCCTATTGCCACGACCGGTAGTGGAATAGGTTGAAGATTGTAGATCTTGTCGCCTACTAGCAGTAGTGGGACGAGATCGAAGGCAAATCTTGTCTCTCTAAATAGCAGGGAAACATGATTCAAGCCACCGTCCTATTGCCCTGACCAGCAGGGGAATAGGTTGAAGATAGTAGATCTTGTCACCCTAAACAGTAGTGGGACGAGATCGAAGGCAAATCTTGTCTCTCTAAACAGTAGGCAAACATGATTCAAGCCATCGTCCTATTGCCTTGACCAGCAGTGAAATAGGTTGGAGATTGCAGATCTTGTCGCCCTAAACAGTAGTGGGACGAGATCGAAGACAAATCTTGTCTCTCTAAACAGTAGGGAAACATGATTTAAGCCAACATCCTATTGCCCTGACCAGCAAGGGAATAGGTTAAAGATTGTAGATCTTCTTGCCCGAAACAGTAGTGTGGCAAGGTCGAAGGCAAATCTTGTCTCTCTAAATAGTAGGGAAACATGATTCAAGCCATCGTCCTATTGCCCTGACCAGCAATGGAATAGGTTGAAGATTGTAGATCTTGTCGCCCTAAACAGTAGTGGCGCAAGATCGAAGGCAAATCTTATCTCTCTAAGCAGTGAGGGAAACATGATTTAAGCCAACATCCTATTGCCACGACAGCGCGGGGAATAGGTTGAAAGATTGTAGATCTTGTCACCCTAAGCAGTAGTGGGGCAAGGTCGAAGGCAAATCTTGTCTCTCTAAATAGTAGGAAACATGATTCAAGCCACGAGTCCTATTGCGACCGGCGGTGGAATAGGTTGAAGATAGTAGATCTTGTCGCCCTAAACAGTAGTGGGACAAGATCGAAGGCAAATCTTGTCTCTCAAAACAGTAGGGAAACATGATTTAAGCCAACATGCTATTGCCCTGACCAGCAGGGGAATAGGTTGAAGATTGTAGATCTTGTCGCCCTAAACAGTAGTGGGGCAAGGTCGAAGGCAAATCTTGTCTCTCTAAACAGTAGCGAAACATGACTTAAGCCAACATCCTATTGCCCTGACAAGCAGAGGAATAGGTTGAAGATTGTAGATCTTGTCGCCCTAAACAGTAGTGGGGCAAGATCGAAGGCAAATCTTGTCTCTCTAAACAATAGGCAAACATGATTCAAGCCACCGTCCTATTGCCTTGACCAGCAGTGAAATAGGTTAGAGATTACAGATCTTGTCGCCCTAAACAGTAGTGGGACGAGATCGAAGGCAAATCTTGTCTCTCTAAATAGTTGGGAAACATGATTCAAGCCACCGTCCTATTGCCCTGACCAGTAGTGGAATAGGTTGAAGATTGTAGATCTTATCGCCCTAAACAGTAGTGGGACGAGATCGAAGGCAAATCTTGTCTCTCTAAATAGTAGGGAAACAAGATTCAAGCCACCGTCCTATTGCCCTGACCAGCAGTGGAATAGGTTGAAGATAGTAGATCTTGTCACCCTAAACAGTAGTGGGACGAGATCGAAGGCAAATCTTGTTTCTCTAAACAGTAGGCAAACATGATTCAAGCTCTTAGTCCTATTGCCTTGACCAAAGCGGTGAAATAGGTTGGAGATTGCGAGATCTTGTCGCCCTAAGCGATGAGTGGGGCGAGATCGAAGGCAAATCTTGTCTCTCTAAGCGGTGAGGAAACATGATTTAAGCCAACATCCTATTGCCCTGACCAGCAAGGGAATAGGTTAAAGATTGTAGATCTTCTTGCCGAAAGCTTGATGAGTGGGGCAAGGTCGAAAGCAAATCTTGTCTCTCTAAATAGTAGGGAAACATGATTCAAGCCACCGTCCTATTGCCACGACCGCAATGGAATAGGTTGAAGATTGTAGATCTTGTCGCCCTAAGCGATGAGTGGAGCAAGATCGAAGGCAAATCTTATCTCTCTAAGCAGTGAGGAAACATGATTTAAGCCAACATCCTATTGCCCACGACCAGCGGGGAATAGGTTGAAGATTGTAGATCTTGTCGCCCTAAAGCGATAGTGGGGCAAGGTTGAAGGCAAATCTTGTCTCTCTAAATAGTAGGAAACATGATTCAAGCCACCGTCCTATTGCCACGACCGGCGGTGGAATAGGTTGAAGATAGTAGATCTTGTCGCCCTAAGCATGAGTGGGACAAGATCGAAGGCAAATCTTGTCTCTCTAAACAGTAGGGAAACATGATTTAAGCCAACATCCTATTGCTCTGACCAGTAGTGAAATAGGTTGAAGATTGTAGATCTTGTCACCCTAAACAGTAGTGGGGCAAGATCGAAGGCAAATCTTGTCCCTCTAAACAGTAGGGAAACATGATTTAAGCCAACATCCTATTGCCCTGACTAGCAGTGCAATAAGTTGAAGATTGTAGATCTTGTCGCCCTAAACAGTAGTGGGGCAAGATCGAAGGCAAATCTTGTCTGTCTAAACAATAGTGAAACATGATTCAAGCCACCGTCCTATTGCCCTGACCAGCAGTGGAATAGGTTGGAGATTGTAGATCTTGTCGCCCTAAATAGTAGTGGGACTAGATCGAAGGCAAATCTTGTCTCTCTAAACAGTAGGGAAACATGATTCAAGCCACCGTCCTACTGCCCTGACCAGTAGTGGAATCGGTTGAAGATTGTAGATCTTATCGCCCTAAACAGTAGTGGGACGAGATCGAAGGCAAATATTGTCTCTCTAAATAGTTGGGAAACATGATTCAAGCCACCGTCCTATTGCCCTGACCAGCAGTGGAATAGGTTGAAGATTGTAGATCTTGTCGCCCTAAACAGTAGTGGGACGAGATCAAAGGCAAATCTTGTCTCTCTAAGCAGTAGGGAAACATGATTCCAGCCACCGTCTTATTGCCCTGACCAGCAGTGGAATAGGTTGAAGTTTGTAGATCTTGTCGCGTTAAACAGTAGTGGGACGAGATCGAAGGCAAATCTTGTCTCTCTAAACAGTAGGGAAACATGATTCAAGCCATCGTCCTATTGCCACAGACGAGCGAGTGGAATAGGTTGAAGATTGTAGATCTTGTCGCCCCTAAGCAGTAGTGGGGCAAGACCAGAAGGCAAATCTTGTCTCTCTAAACAATAGGAAACATGATTTAAGCCAACATCCTATTGCCACGACCAGCGGGGAATAGGTTGAAGATTGTAGATCTTGTCTTGAAAGCTTGATAGTAGGGCAAGGTCCAGAGCAAATCTTATCTATCTAAGCAGTAGGAAACATGATTCAAGCCTTCATCCTATTGCCACGACCAGCAGTGGAATAGGTTGAAGATTGTAGATCTTGTCGCCCCTAATGCTTGATGAGTGGGGCAAGATCGAAGGCAAATCTTGTCTCTCTAAATAGTAGGAAATATGATTTAAGCCAACATCCTATTGCCACGACCAGTGAGGGGAATAGGTTGAAGATTGTAGATCTTGTCGCCCTAAATAGTAGTGGGGCAAGGTCGAAGGCAAATCTTGTCTCTCTAAACAGTAGGGAAACATGATTCAAGACACCGTCCTATTGCCCTGACAAGCAGTGGAATAGGTTGAAGAGTTTAGATCTTGTCGCCCCTAAGCAGTGAGTGGGGTAATATCGAAGGTAAATCTTGTCTCCCTAAACAATAGGGAAACATGATTTAAGCTAACATCCTATTACCCTGACCAGCAGGGGCATAGGTTGAAGATTGTAGATCTTGTCGCCCTAAATAGTAGTGGGGCAAGGTCGAAGGCAAATCTTGTCTCTTTAAACAGTAGGGAACATGATTCAAGCCACCATCCTATTGCCCTGACCAGCAGTGGAATAGGTTGAAGATTGTAGATCTTGTCGCCCTAAACAATAGTGGGGCAAGATCGAAGGCAAATCTTGTCTCTTTAAACTGTAGGGAAACATGGTTTAAGCCAAAATCCTATTGCCCTTACCAGCAAGGGAATAGTTTGAAGATTGTAGATCTTGTCGCCCTAAACAGAAGTGGGGCAAGGTCGAGGGCAAATCTTGGCTCCCTAAATAGTAGGGAACACGATTTAAGCCACCGTCCTATTGCCTTGACCAGCAGTGGAATAGGTTGAAGATTGTAGATCTTTTCACCCTAAACAATAGTGGGGCAAGATCGAAGGCAAATCTTGGCTCCCTGAACTGTAGGGAACACGATTTAGGCCACCGTCCTATATCCTTGACCAGTAGTGGAATAGGTTGAAGATTGTAGATCTTGTCGCCCTAAACAATAGTGGGGCAAGATCGAAGGCAAATCTTGGCTCCCTGAACAGTAGGGAACACGATTTAAGCCACCGTCCTATATCCTTGACCAGCAGTGGAATAGGTTAAATATTGTAGATCTTGTCGCCCTAAACAGTAGTGGGACAAGATCGAAGGCAAATCTTGTCTCCCTAAACAGTAGTGAAACATAATTTAAGCCGTCGTCTTATCTCCCTGACCAGCAGTGGAATAGGCTGAAGATTGCAAGTCTTATCTCCACGAGTTTCTGATGAAGCAAAGCGAAAACCACAAATCTCATCTCTCAAAGTTGCGTGGAGTGGATCAAAGCAACGAGGATCTTGTGAAGCTGGAAAAAGGCTACTGAAGAAGTAGAGTAGCAAAAAGTCAAGACTTGGCAAGACCAGAGGCAAAATTGGTCTTTCTTAGAAGTCTTTGATCCATTCTGTTACGATAATGAGCAAAGAGGGCAATTGTACAACCCAATTTTGGCCCGGAAGCCCAAACCAGAAACAAAACCCAAAGCCCGTGAAAAACACAATTAAACCCAAAACCAAACCCAAAAAGCTAAACCCAATACAAGCAGCCCAATTACAATGCCCAATTTGACTTAACCCTAGCCCAATACTAAAAAATAAACATAAAAACAAAAACCTAGGTCTACCTAGGTCTGCCGCCACTTGCACCGCCTCTTACCACTGCTCCACCGCCACTGTCAGATCCACTTGCTCTTCCACCGCCCATATCCTACAAAAGTCAGTAGAAGAAGTGATAGAAAAGTAGTAGATGTACTAAAATCGGGTTATAAAAACCCCAACAAAATGTAAATGGGGGAGGACTTTTTTCGGAAGACAAAAAAAAGAGAAATCAATATAAAAAGGGATTTTTGAATAGAACAAAGGGATTTTTTTGGCCATTTTCATCAATACAAGAAATAGCTTTCAAATACTAGCATTTAGATTTTAAAAACATTATCAAAATCAAGAGAAACAGTTGTCTAAAACCAAAAAGAACAACGAAAACAGATCGGTAAGGAGGTGATTTTATTGTTTCTAAATTTTTATTTCTATTTCATTTCGAATCCGTTTCTTTTATTTACACAAACACATATATATGTATATTATCATTATTATTTAGAAATCTTTTAAAAAAGAATAATAAAACTTACCTTTTTTCAGAGTTTCGACCACCGTATGCGGTGGCCGGCGATGATTCAGGCGACGGCGCAGGCTAGGGTTGAAACCCTAGCAGAGAAAAGGCCCCTCCCTCCCTTCTTTTTTTCTTAAACCTGCAGAAATGAAACTCTAAAAAATATATATATTCCTTTTATTTAGGCCTTGAGTCCATAGGCCAAAAGCGACGCCCGTCTTGCCTAACCAGCGCGCGCGACAGGCCCGCCCGGTGAAGGATCCGCGTGTTTTGTTAAAAAGGGCTATTTATTGTTTTGGCCCTTCTGCATTTTCTTCATTTTTAATTTGGTTTTTTTATTTTCTAATTTTCCCTTAATTTTTGTACTGTTCCATTTGGTCCACCTAATAAATACGCTCATCGATCCCTGTCCTTTTTAGCGTGTCTCATTTTGGTCCTTTCTTCTTTTAATTATTTTTAATTTGTACCCCAAATTTTATTGCGATTTCAGTTAGGTCCTTTTCCTTTCTTTTTATTTTCGATTCTTTCCCAAACTTTTATTTAAAGTTTAATTTAGTCCTTTTTAGTTATTTTTGCAATTATTATTATTATTATTATTATTATCAATTATTATTATTATTATTTTATTATTACTATACTATACTATTATTATTAGTATTATTATTATTCGTTGCCGAGTTAGGGTGTGGCAACCATTGTGCGCATGTCTAGGATTGGATTCAGGAAGAGTGCAGTATTTAGCGAGTCCTAGTGACTCACCCCTCTTCGCTCGAATCCTACAGTGCGAGTGTGCAGTTCACCTAACCAAGAGGACTTATTCACAGGATAAACTCAATAATTAAAACACGAAAGGGACTAGCCATATTTTTATAAAAACCTTAGTTTTAAAAGCACCAAATTACCCCTTTGATTTGTAAAAACTCTTTTACAAATTTTTTTCCGAAATATTCCCGATTTATAAAAATTTACTAAAATACCCCTGGTTTGTAAGATTACTAGAATACCCTTGGTTTATAAAGTTACCATATTATCCTCGACTTTTATTAAGATATTCCTACTTTACCAAAAATACTAAAAAAACCCTATTTTTGCAAAATATCAAGATACCCTGATTTGAAAATTTACCAAAATACCCCTATAGGACAAATTACGAAAATACCCCTGGGATTAAAACGGACAAAAATGTACAAGTGATGAATGTGTGTAGTAGATACTACTGAATGAATGTGCTACTTTCTCTGAACTAGGATAGAAGACTTGAAATGAAAACCCTGTAATGATCGAAAGCACTACTACTAAGCTCCTTTTCATAATATTTCTTCGCGGATAATCAGTGGAACAAATACTAATGCATAAAATTCCTTAAATCAGATTAAAGCGCGATCGTAGAAATGAGTTCTAGGGGACGTGGTCGTAATGTGCGGGGCGTGGTAGAGGCGAGAATGACCATATCGGAACGGTTGGAGTGCGGACAAGGGTCGAAAATGAGGTACCACCACCTCCACCACCATTTGTTGGTGTTGAGCGGCAAGATCGGACGGGGATGATGCGATGCTCGCGAGCGATCTTTGCGGGTTCTTAAGATGATGGTTGGAGCGGTGGAGGTGGGGAGCTCGGAAATCTGTGAGGTTTTAGATCATCGGGGTCATGCGGGAATCGTGAGAAGAGGCCTAGAGTTGGTGGGCGCGAGGTCGACAAGTTGTGACAGGAGGCGATGTCGTACTTGTGATCGGTGTGGGAAGAGGCACCTAGGAGAGTGTTGGAAGAAGGCGGGAGGATTCTTTAAGTGTGGGTCTAAGGAACACATGATTAAGGGCTTGTCCTATTAAGATAGGCGGAGTCGACCAGCAGTCGGGGGTTCTAATCAGTGGAAGAAGGGGACAAGCGACCTCGGCGGGGACTTGGTCCGATTAGCGAGAGAAGCGGTCTTTGGAAGAGGGCGTGGAACACCGAGGCGAGAGGTGTTGGTAATCTTTGAGGCTAAACGGCCGGGCCCGGTATATGCGGTTCGTCGGAGGGAAGACAGCGATGCACGATGTTATATACCAAGTGCGTTCCTTATTTGGAGTTACCCTTTATTGCTTTGATAGACATAGGGTCAACTCATTCCTATGTTGCTAGTGAAGTATCGAAACTTTGCATGTGAACTTTGAGCTGTACCTAGGAAGATGACTGTACTTAGTCCTTTAGAAGCGATTGTGATAGTAGATAAACTCTTTAAGGAAGTGCCTTTAGAAGTTCGGGGGCGGTTCGGTGACTTAGTGGAACTACCATTCGGGAATTTGATCTAATCTTAGGCATGGATTGGTTAGTGAAGCCGTGCGAATGTGGATTGCGCCGCTAACGCATGTCGTTGAGAACTCCGACGATAATGAAGTTACGGTGATGGGCGAAAGAGCGGAACTATTTGTCGAATGTAGTATACGCCCTTAAGGCGGAGAAGATGGTAAGGAAAGGATGTCAGTTTTTTTACGATGTGGGTCGGTGCCTTGGACACTAAGGAAACAAGTGTGGAAGGGGTTAGAGCAGTAAGGAATTTGTGGATGTCTTTCAGGAGGAATTACTGGAATACCCACTGGATAGGGAGGTGGAGTTGGAATTGACTTGCTCACAGGAGCGACTCTCTGTGTCAATCGCCCCGTCTGAGAATGGCACCAAAGGAATTGGTTGAGCTCAAGGCTCAAATCCAAGAGTTGCTTGATCGTGGGTTTATCCGGCCAGTGTGTCTCCATGGGGAGCACCGGTCTTGTTTGTGAAGAAGAAGGATGGAACTATGCGTATGTGCATAGATTATCGTCGATTGAATAAGTGACCATCAAGAACAAGTACCGTTTGCGAGGATAGGCGACTTGTTCGATCAAGCGAAGGCAGCGGTATTCTCGAAGATAGATCTAAGGTGCGGATATCATCAACTTAAGGTGAAGGAAGCGGATATCCATAAGACGACCTTCGAACAAGATCTTTGGCATTATGAGTTCTTAGTAATGCCGTTCGGATTGACGAACGCCCCAGCCGCGTTCATGGATATGATGAACCGGGTTTTTCAACCTTACTTGGATAGGTTCGTCGTTGTGTTCATAGACGACATCTTAGTATATTCCAAGTCTAAAGAGGAGCATGATGAGCATCTCCGGGTTGTGTTGCAAGTATTAAGGGAGAAGAAGCTTTATGCCAAATTCAGCAAGTGTGAATTTTGGCTGAAGGAGGTTGCATGGAGTGCCAATGTCGATTATCTCAGATAGGGATCCAAGGTTTACGTCTCGGTTCTGGAAAGCACTACATCAAGCTTTGGGCACCAGATTAGACTTCAGTACGGCATTTCATCCACAGTCAGACGGTCAATCTGAGCGAGTGATCCAAGTGTTGGAAGACATGTTGAGAGGCTGTGTAATAGACTTTAGAGGAAGTTGGGAAGAATACTTGCCTTTAGCAGAATTTGCATATAATAACAGCTATCAAGCCAGTATTCGGATGGCACCGTATGAAGCGCTGTATGGACGGAAGTGTCGCACTCCTACGTGTTGGACAGAATTAGGAGAACGTCAAGTTTTGGGTCCGAGAGATTGTGGCGAATCGAAGAAAAGGTTAAGTTAATTCGGGCACGGTTAAAGGAGGCATCGACAGAGAAGTCGTATGCGGATCTTAAGCGAAAGGAAATAGAATTTCTTTGTGGGAGATCGAGTGTTTCTTAAGGTTTCGCCTTGGAAGAAGGTGATGAGATTTGGTCGCAAAGGGAAATTAAGTCCAAGGTTTATAGGACCTTATCGGGTATTGAAGCGAGTTGGTCCAGTGGCATACCAGTTAGAGTTGCCTTCGAAATTGCAGCAGATGCACGATGTATTCCACATTTCTATGCTACATCGTTACCGATCGGATCCATCTCATGTAGTACCGGTTGAGGAGGTGGAGCTAAGGCCAGATTTGTCCTACGAGGAAGAGCCGATTCAAATCTTGGAACGAGATGTGAAAGTGCTACGAAGGAAGTCAGTTCCTTTAGTCAAAGTGTTATGGCGCAGTCATGGATCGGAAGAAGCTTCGTGGGAGCCGGAAGAAGCAATGCGACAGTAATACCCTCACTTATTTTAGCCAGGTAATTTCGAGGTCGAAATTATTTTTAAGGGGGGGTAGAACTGTAATATCCGGGATTTATGGCTTGTGCATTATTGCTTAATTATGTGAAGTAGCATGCCTGTGTGTGTTGTAAATATGTTTTATGAATTTTTAGAACCTTAAGAGTGTAGGTGAATGCCTTAGAAATTATTTGATTTTAAGTTTTAAAGGGGAGCTAAGCCTGAGAGGCCTTAAGAGAAATTGTAGGGGAAATTGGACATAAGAATCAGCTTGTTAAAGTGGCAAGGAAGCACCACGTAAGGCATTGGTAAGTGACGCCTCAAGCAGTGGAGAAGGGCTTGAGTTCGAGCCACAAGGGAAGCAAAAAGGGGAGCTTTTATTTTGCGGCAATGGGGGAGCGTAGTGGGCTGGCATTTGGACTTTCAAATGGATGAGGATGAGACTTGGTCTCTTTCTTTTAAAATTCGGCTAGAAGAGAAGGATAAGTGTTGATTTATTCAATTTATTTTGAATGAGTAGTATGGAGAGAAAATAGGAGAAAAGGAAGGGGAGATAGAGTTTGAGTGCTAGCCGAATTTAGGAGAGGGAGTAGGATGGTATATTCGGTCATGTAGGGGTAGTGTGTGCGAAATTTCCTTTTGGTTGGGTATTCATCTTTTGTTTCTTCTTTTAGTCTCCTTGCAGAAATTTGTAGCCAAGAGAATCCTTTCTTTTCCTCTCTTTTCTTTGAAACAAGAACCAGAAATTGAAGCACTATTCGGGTATTTTGAGCATCTTCTTTTCATTTCCTTTTCCCAAAGCCGAACCTTATAGTTCTTCTTCTTCTTTTCTTTTCTTGGAACCTTAAAGCCGAATCACCCCTTGTGTTGCTTGAAACCTTCTAGGTACCTTTTATATTTCTTTTCTTTCCTTCAACGTCAACTCCACATCTATTTTCTTGGTGGCCGAATGTCCCAACTCCATTTGGGAGCCTTAGCCGAATCTATCAGTGATCAAAGAGGGGAAGGGTTGTCGATTTCTTTTGGTGCAAGCTATCCAATTGATTTTCAATAGGGGGTAAGGGACTTCTTTTAATCGTCTTTCTCCTACCTCTTTTGATTTATCGAAAGTTAAGGGTCTAACTCCATTTCCTTAAGGGGGCCGAATCTAGGAGGTGATTTCGGGAAGTTGATCATTAGAGGTAAGTAAAGTGTAATATTAGGCCAAAGGCCATTTATTAAGTTTATTAAGTGATTGAAAATTGGATCTAACATATGTCTATAGGAATTTTGACATTACCAAGTAGCAATTTCGGGATTTAGATCCGCAAGGTAAGGGTTCTAGTGATTCAGATATGTTCCTTATTCGTTCAAAAGCCAAAAACTATCCAGTCAAGTGATCTAGTGCTTGGCCGAATGTAGGAACTAGGGATCTAAAGCATTAGATCGAGACTTTCGGAATTTAGTGAACACGTTAGTAAACCAGGTGTGTACCCCACACTAACTCTTAATCGATTTATGACATCAATTTAATATATGTGTTAATAATAATGTGAAAAGTGGGCAAAGGTACCATGTGATGGTACCAAGTACTCAGGTACGTAACCTTAACATTATGTTAATAAATGATATGAATATTATTATGATATGAATATTTGGAATATGGTACATATGTGAATATCGATAAGAATGTGAAATAAGGCATAAGGCATGATATTGCATATTACATTGTGACATGGGGCATATGGGTTATATGGAAAGGGAAGTGATCGGTGGTTTATACCACAATATCGAATGTGGTGACTCATGTCACGAAATGCGAATGTGGTGACTTATGTCACAAATTACTATCTGGTGACTTTGTCACATTATCAGTGGCTATGCCACAATTTATAAGGGCGATGAGCATGTCGTGCGGCGGCGCGCCGATGATGGGTAGGGGATGGAGGGTCGACTTAGTAGTCCCCACGGTGTGATGGTTAGTACGGGTGATGTGTGCTAGGATGGTTATCTAGGTTTGGGTTGGGATTGCATCATTATTTATATTCGTTATATGTGTATGATTTGATGTGCCTAAATCGTTGGGATTGGTGTTGGTTATACACACTTGAGTGCGCTTGACTCACCCCGTTGTGGGATATTTTTCAGGTGACACTCGAGAATGGACCGGGTCACAGGAGCTTAATGGTGGCCATGTTCAACTCAGACTTTATTTTAATTTTGGACTTTTTACTTCTAAGTATTTTGGATTTATTTCGGGTTTTGCTTTGATGCAATAAGGCCATAGCTATAAACTGATTACGCATGCATTTTTATTTGTCTTATTATGATACAAATTTTATCCATTTAAAGTTTAAGCAACTTTTCTTAAAAATCATCTTAAATGTTTAGACACCTAAACACAAATGATTTTCAATTTAAATAGTAAACTCTAAGAACTTGACTTTTTCCTTTAACTTATGGTTTTGAAATATAACAATAAAGTCTTAATAAAGCCTAATCTTCGAGAATAACGATGTTTACAATTTGAACCCAATCCAAATTTTTCTCCTAAATCACCCAAAGTTTTCCAAGAAACAAACAAGTTTTTCACTGTTTTACTCCAGGAACATACCAGATCCGGTCAGGGTTCATGGGCCGGGTTTGGGGTGTTTCATATTGCCCTGACCAGCAGGGGAATAGGTTGAAGATTGTAGATCTTGTCGCCCTAAACAGTAGTGGGGCAAGATCGAAGGCAAATCTTGTCTCTCTAAATAGTTGGGAAACATGATTTAAGCCAACATCCTATTGCCCTAACCAGCAAGGGAATAGGTTGAAGATTGTTGATCTTATCGCCCTAAACAGTAGTGGGGCAAGGTCGAAGGCAAATCTTGTCTCTCTAAACAGTAGGGAAACATGATTCAGGCCACCGTTCTATTGCCCTGACCAGCAGTGAAATAGGTTGAAGATTGTAGATCTTGTCGCCCTAAACAGTAGTGGGGCGAGATCGAATGCAAATCTTGGCTCCCTAAATAGTAGAGAACACAATTTAAGCCACCGTCCTATTGCCCTGACCAGTAGTGAAATAGGTTGAAGATTTTAGATCTTGTCGCCCTAAATAGTAGTGGGGCAAGATCGAAGGCAAATCTTGTCTCTCTAAACAGTAGGGAAACATGATTTAAGCCAACATCCTATTGCCCTTACCAGCAGAAAAATAGGTTGAAGATTGTAGATCGTGTCGCCCTAAACAGTAGTGGGGCAAGATCGAAGGCAAATCTTGTCTCTCTAAACAATAGGGAAACATGATTCAAGCCACTGTCCTATTGCCTTGACCAGCAGTGGAATAGGTTGGAGATTGTAGATCTTGTCGCCCTAAACAGTAGTGGGACGAGATCGAAGGCAAATCTTGTCTCTCCAAACAGTAGGGAAATATGATTCAAGCCACCGTCCTATTGCCCTGACCAGTAGTGGAACAGGTTTAAGATTGTAGATCTTGTCGCCCTAAACAATAGTGGGATGAGATCAAAGGCAAATCTTGTCTCTCTAAACAGTAGGGAAACATGATTTAAGCCAACATCCTATTGCACAAACCAGCAAGGGAATAGGTTGAAGATTGTTGATCTTATCACCCTAAATAGTAGTGGGGCAAGGTCGAAGGCAAATCTTGTCTCTCTAAATAGTAGGGAAACATGATTCAGGCCACCGTTCTATTGCCCTGACCAGCAGTGAAATAGGTTGAAGATTGTAGATCTTGTCGCCCTAAACAGTAGTGGGGCAAGATCAAATGCAAATCTTGGCACCCTAAATAGTAGGGAACACGATTTAAGCCACCGTCCTATTGCCCTGACCAGTAGTGAAATAGGTTGAAGATTGTAGATCTTGTCGCCCTAAACAGTAGTGGGGCAAGATCAAACGCAAATCTTGGCTCCCTAAATAGTAGGGAACACGATTTAAGCCACCGTCCTATTGCCCTGACCAGTAGTGAAATGGGTTGAAGATTGTAGATCTTGTCTCCCTAAACAGTAGTGGGGCAAGATCGAAGGCAAATCTTGTCTCTCTAAACAGTAGGGAAACATGATTTAAGCCAACATTCTATTGCCCTGACCAGCAGAGGAATAGGTTGAAGATTGTAGATCTTGTCGCCCTAAATAGTAGTGGGGCAAGATCGAAGGCAAATCTTGTCTCTCTAAACAATAGGGAAACATGATTCAAGCCACTATCCTATTGCCTTGACCAGCAGTGGAATAGGTTGGAGATTGTAGATCTTGTCGCCCTAAACAGTAGTGGGACGAGATCGAAGGCAAATATTGTCTCTCTAAACAGTAGGGAAACATGATTCAAGCCACCGTCCTATTGCCATGACCAGTAGTGGAACAGGTTTAAGATTGTAGATCTTGTCGCCCTAAACAGTAGTGGGACGAGATCGAAGGTAAATCTTGTCTCTCTAAATAGTAGGGAAACATGATTCAAGCACCGTTTTATTGCCCTGACCAGCAGTGGAATAGGTTGAAGATTGTAGATCTTGTCACCCTAAACCGTAGTAGGACGAGATCGAAGGCAAATCTTGTCTCTCTAAATAGTAGGGAAACATGATTCAAGCCACCGCCCTATTGCCCTAACCAGCAGTGGAAGAGGTTGAGGATTGTAGATCTTGTCGCCCTAAACAGTATTGGGACGAGATCGAAGGAAAATCTTGTCTCTCTAAACAATAGGAAAACATGATTCAAGCCAACATCCTATTGCCCTGATCAGCAGGGGAATAGGTTGAAGATTGTAGATCTTGTCTCCCTAAACAGTAGTGGGGCAAGGTCAAAGGCAAATGTTGTCTCTCTAAATAGTAGGGAAACAGGATTCAAGCCCCCGTCCTATTGCCCTAATCAGCAGTGGAATAGGTTGAAGATTGTAAATCTTGTCGCCCTAAACAGTTGTGGGGCAGGATCGATCGCAAATATTGGCTCCCTAAACAGTAGGGAACACGATTTAAGCAACCGTCCAATTGCCCTGACCAGAATAGGTTGAGGATTGTAGATCTTGTTGCCCTAAACAGTATTGGGACGAGATCAAAGGCAAATCTTGTCTCTCTAAACAATAGGAAAACATGATTCAAGCCAACATCCTATTGCCCTGATCAGAAGGGGAATAGGTTGAAGATTGTAGATCTTGTCTCCCTAAACAGTAGTGGGGCAAGGTCGAAGGCAAATCTTGTCTCCTCGAAACAGTAGGGAAACATGATTCAAGCCCCCATCTTATTACCTTGACCAGCAGTGGAATAGGTTGAAGATTGTAGATCTTGTCGCCCTAAACAGTTTTGGGGCAAGATCGATCGCAAATATTGGCTCCCTAAACAGTAGGGAACACGATTTAAGCCACCGTCCTATTGCCCTGACCAGCAGTGAAATAGGTTGAAGATTGTAGATCTTGTCGCCCTAAACAGTAGTGAGGCAAGATCGAAGGGAAATCTTGTCTCTCAAAACAGTAGGGAAACATGATTGAAGCCAACATCCTATTGCACTGACCAGTAGGGGAATAGGCTGAAGATTGTAGATCTTGTCGCCCTAAACAGTAGTGGGGCAAGGTCGAAGGCAAATCTTGTCTATCTAAATAGTAGGGAAACATGATTCAAGCCACCATCCTATTGCCCCACGACCGGCGGTGGAATAGGTTGAGGATTGTAGATCTTGTCGCCCTAAGCGATGAGTGGGGCAAGGTCGAAGGCAAATCTTGTCTCTCTAAGCAGTAGGGAAACATGATTTAAGCCAAAATCCTATTGCCCACGACAAGCGTGGGGAATAGGTTGAAGATTGTAGATCTTGTCACCCTAAGCGATAATGGGGCAAGGTCGAAGGCAAATCTTGTCTCTCTAAATAGTAGGGAAACATGATTCAAGCCACCGTCCTATTGCCACGACCAAAGAAGGGAATAGGTTGAAGATTGTAGATCTTGTCGCCCTAAACAGTAGTGGGGCAAGATCGAAGGCAAATCTTGTCTCTCTAAACAGTAGGGAAAAATGATTTAAGCCAACATCCTATTGCCCTAACCAGCAAGGGAATAGGTTGAAGATTGTTGATCTTATCGTCCTAAACAGTAGTGGGGCAAGGTCGAAGGCAAATCTTGTCTCTCTAAACAATAGGGAAACATGATTCAGGCCACCGTTCTATTGCCCTGACCAGCAGTGAAATATGTTGAAGATTGTAGATCTTGTCGCCCTAAACAGTAGTGGGGCAAGATCGAACGCAAATCTTGGCTCCCTAAATAGTAGGGAACACGATTTAAGCCACCGTCCTATTGCCCTGACCAGTAGTGAAATAGGTTGAAGATTGTAGATCTTGTCGCCTAAGCAAGAGTGGGGCAAGATCGAAGGCAAATCTTGTCTCTCTAAACAGTAGGGAAACATGATTTAAGCCAACATCCTATTGCCCTGACCAACAGAGGAATAGGTTGAAGATTGTAGATCTTGTCGCCCTAAACAGTAGTGGGGCAAGATCGAAGGCAAATCTTGTCTCTCTAAACATTAGGGAAACATGATTTAAGCCACCATCCTATTGCCTTGACCAGCAGTGGAATAGGTTGGAGATTGTAGATCTTGTCGGCCTACACAGTAGTGGGACGAGATCGAAGGCAAATCTTGTCTCTCTAAACAGTAGGGAAACATGATTCAAGCCACCGTCCTATTGCCCTGACCAGTAGTGGAACAGGTTTAAGATTGTAGATCATGTCGCCCTAAACAGTAGTGGGACGAGATCGAAGGCAAATCTTGTCTCTCTAAATAGTAGGGAAACATGATTCAAGCCACCGTCTTATTACCCTGACCAGCAGTGGAATAGGTTGAAGATTGTAGATCTTGTCGCCCTAAACAGTAGTAGGACGAGATCGAAGGCAAATCTTGTCTCTCTAAATAGTAGGGAAACATGATTCAAGCCACCGTCCTATTGCCTTGACCAGCAGTGGAATAGGTTGAGGATTGTAGATCTTGTCGCCCTAAACAGTATTGGGACGAGATCGAAGGCAAATATTTTCTCTCTAAACAATAGGAAAACATGATTCAAGCCAACATCCTATTGCCCTGATCAGCAGGGGAATAGGTTGAAGATTGTAGATCTTGTCTCCCTAAACAGTAGTGGGGCAAAGTCGAAGGCAAATCTTGTCTCTCTAAACAGTAGGGAAACATGATTCAAGCCCCCGTCCTATTGCCTTGACCAGCAGTGGAATAGGTTGAAGAAAGTAGATCTTGTCGCCCTAAACAGTTGTGGGGCAAGATCGATCGCAAATATTGGCTCCCTAAACAGTAGGGAACACGATTTAAGCCACCGTCCTATTGCCCTGACCAGCAGTGAAATAGGTTGAAGATTGTAGATCTTGTCGCCTAAAGCATGATAATGGGGCAAGATCGAAGGCAAATCTTGTCTCTCTAAGCAAGAGGGAAACATGATTTAAGCCAACATCCTATTGCCACGACCAAGAAGTGGAATAGGTTGAAGATTGTAGATCTTGTCGCCCCTAAAAGCGTAGTGGGGCAAGATCGAAGGCAAATCTTGTCTCTCTAAGCAGAGAGGGAAACATGATTCAAGCCACCGTCCTATTTGCGCGGCCAGAGTGGAATAGGTTGGAGATTGTAGATCTTGTCGCCTAAATAGTAGTGGGGACGAGATCGAAGGCAAATCTTGTCTCTCTAAGCAAGTAGGGAAGCATGATTCAAGCCCTTTGTCCTATTGCCACGACCAATAGTGGAATAGGTTGAAGATTGTAGATCTTGTCGCCCTATCTGATGAGTGGGACGAGATCGAAGGAAATCTTGTCTCTAAACAAAGAGGGAAACATGATTCAAGCCACCGTCCTATTCCGACTCAAAGAAGTGGAATAGGTTGAAGATTGTAGATCTTGTCGCCCTAAAAAGTAGTGGGACGTGTAACACTCCAAACCCGGCCTAGAAGTTAGGCCCAAATCTGGTGTGTCACATGGTTGTAAAAACTTGCTTGAGAAATACAGCCTCTTTGTTAAAACCCAAAACACTTAAGCAATTGATGTCTACTTGAAAACGTAATTCTTTAAAAACCTTTTCGTTTGTGGAAGCATATTTGAAATAAACAATTTACGAAAATGTGACGTTTATAAATAGAGTTGCAGAAGCATTTTGAAAACGTTGCGGAAACGTAGATAAAATACAAGTATTTTTGAGAGGTTGTTTGATAAATCGATAATCGAACTAGTAATCTTCTAAAACCGTGACTTTTGAAAATGTCGTTGATAATTTGAAAGAAAATTCGAGTTAAAATTATTTGTAAAAGTTTGTTATGAAATCCTTTTGTTAATCAATTTTGGAAAATCTTTATTTAAGTTTTTAGAAAAATTCCCATTTAAAAACAATTCAAGCAAAATTAAAGTACGTCAACATAAAGCAAAAATAAATACTCCAGAGGCCTTATTACATCATAAAAAACCCCAAAATAGTAAAGTGAACAGAAATAGAAATCTAAAGTTCAAAATAAACACCATTTCTGAAGTATGGCCTCCACCGAGTCATCCATGGCCCCAAGTCCTCGTCACGGAGCATTACCTACAAGGGTTAAGAAAAGGGGGAGTGAGTTACAAGAACTCAGTGTATAATCCCCTTACCGTCATCCACTGGGCCTGAACCCATTTAGCAATATTTTGGGCCTAAGCCCCTTTTCACATAATAATGTATCAATTATATTGTATGAATGTAATGCAATCCCAAACCAACCTAATAATGCATCAGCTACACACCACCCGTACCATCCATCACACCTGTGGGGATCTTTTGTCAACCCACCTCGCCAACACACCAATCATAGGCATTTAACCATTTATATCAAATTTGAATTGTGGACAAGCCACCAGAATAACAGAATATACGTGGTTTAGCCACCAGACAAAATGTGACAGAGTCACCAGAATATGTGGCAGAGCCACCAAATTTCACTTCCCCGATCATCAATATCCCAATCTCATGTAACTTATGTAAATGCAACATACATTGTAAATCATAATATTTACAATATAACCACGATAATTAATAACTTATAGATTTATTACAAACAATTTGACCCATTAACACTTTACAAAATCGGCCCATTAGGGCATTATATCAAATCGGCCCATTAAGCCATATATCAGATCGGCCCATTTAGCAATATATCAGATCGGTCCATTAAGCAATATATTAAATCGGCCCATTATGGCTATATATCAAATCGGCCCGTTGAGGCAATATATCAAATCGGCCCGTTAAGGCAATATAACAAATCAGCCCATTAAGGTAATATAACAAATCGGCCCGTTAAGGTAGTATAACAAATCTGCCTGTTAAGGCAGTATAACAAATCGACTCGTTAAGGCAGTATAACAAATCGGCCCGTTAAGGCAGTATAACAAATCGGCCCATTAAGGCAATATAACAAATCGACCCGTTAAGGCAGTATAACAAATCGGCCCATTAGGGGCATTTTCGTAATTCGGCCTATAGGGGCATTTTCGTAATTCGGTAATCTTACCCACTAAGGGTAATTTGGTAATCTCGTAATCCAGGGGTATTTCGGTAATTTACCCTCTAAGGGTATTATGGTAATTCCGCAACCTAGACTTAACTACTAATGTGGGGCATAAAAATCAAAACTGTCCATCTGCGTCGTACTGACTAAATTGACTATAACTCGAGTTAGGAATCTCGAAATATAAATCCGTAAATTTTCCTTGAAGCTAGACTCATATATCTTCTTACTACTATTTTTCCAAAATTTTTGGCTTAACCATTTAGTACAGTTTATTCCTTAAAGTTTTCCTTGTTTCACTGTCCAACGATTCTAACCTCTCTTACCTTAATTTCAAATATCTCACTGTACAGTTTTCATATGTTGCTCCCACTTGTTTCTATTGAAAATAGGCTCACTAAAGAATCTATACATATAAATTATAACTCATAATTTCCTTTTTACAATTTTAAACAATTTTTCCAAAACAGAACAGAGAACCGCGAAGTTGATCAGAACCAGTCCCACTAAAATTAAAATATCACAGACTTTAAAATTCCTTTTCCTTCTCCGCTTCTTCCATATAAAAATAGACACAGTAAGAATTAATTCAATATCTTATTCACTTATTAATCCCTTTTCTCCTATTTTCTGTTATTTTTCAAAATCAAGTCACTGTTGCTGACCAAAAACTGTTTCATTGCAAACTATGGTTACCACTACGGACATACGCACGGCCAAGTGATCACGGATGCCAGTTTTCGGTTTTCTTCGGTATTTCGACCGAATCACAGAATATTTCATGCAAAATTTCAGAGAGGTATGAGATTACACACCATTTCAAACATGTATTCGGAAGGGTACGGAATTACACACCTTGATTACGAGTTGTGCTTTCTACCGATTTCAACACCTATAATGATAGTTGATAGAAGGTTAGTCTCAACTTTGATAATCGTAACTAGAAACACTTTATTAGGGTAACTCCACTTACCACGAATGTGATCTCCCTCAGTGCACCAAGAATTACTGAAATCCCGTCCTAACAATATTTGGTGAGCGAAAGAGTTGTTAGCAATTATCCCACCTTTGGCCAAAACAAATCTCATAACAACGTTCTTACCCCACTTGCTTGAAGAGTCGACGATAATGATTTGGTTAATACAAATCACTTGTGCTCCTTTACCTTGAAAATTTTTAGGACCGATTCCCAACGATTGTACGATAACTTCGGAAGATTCAAAGTTTCGGCCTTCCACTATATCACTACGAAGAAGGAAAATAATCACGTTTGAGAGAGAATAAGGTGATGGTTTCAGCCAATATTACCATCCCAAACCAAAACATAAATTCGGCATAAGATAAAGAAAAATAAAATGTTGAAAAGAACACTTACCGATTGATCAAGGAATGAGTGATAACTCGAATGAAAAAGAAAGAATAAAGAAGAGATGAAAGGTTTCGGCTATAGAGGAAAAAATGGGCAAAATATTCGGCTATGGTGAAAAGGATTAGAAAAGAAGAGATGCTTTAAGGATTTTGTGAAAAAGAAAAGAAAGAAGAAGAAAGATGTTTGACTAGCTTCGGTTTTCAAGAAAGATAAGTGAACAAATTTTTGGTCTCAATGGTTTGGGTACATTCGGCAACAAGAAGAAAAAAAAGAGAGAGAATATGCACACTCAAAGCTTGAAGGTTCGGCAAGAAGGAGAAGGAAATTTGGAGAGAAAAGAAAAATGACACAAAAGTTGCAAATAGGAGTTTTTGGCCAAAACAACACCAAAACTTTTACCAATTGCCAAAGAAAATTCGACTACCTCCCTCTACACCCAAAACCGTCCACATTCATGACAATAATGGTCAAAAATTGGCCAACCACACTTTCCATAACACTTCCCTTGAAAAAGGCCACGTGTTCCCCTTACTTTCCCCTTTCTCTTGATTTCTTTCCTCACCTTCATCCTTTCCTATTTTCCTTAGCCATCTTGCCAAAAATAAAAAGTCCACCTTGCCTTATTTACATGCTTGGCCGACACTTAGGGAAAGAATACAAAAATAATAGTCAAAATTTTGCATCAAGGGGATTCGAACCTCTTCCCTCCATACTCTTCACTTAATGCCATAACCTCTTTGCCATATGCTCAATTATGCTAGCAAATTGAATACTTATTTTCATAAGTATTGATGCCACTTACTATTTCTCCTAAATAGGCTTGAACACCAAATTTTTACTAGGGCCCAATTCAACCCCGAGCCTTCATAGAACCCCATAACTTTCCAAAATCACCTTCCTAATAAGTCCAACTTGAAATAATGTCATTCTCAAATTCCCATAAATTTTAAAACGCTTCTACGCTCAAGGTCCAATGGGCCCAATAGGTCCAATTCCACTAGGCCCAATTTTGGGATGTTATAGGACGAGATCGAAGGCAAATCTTGTCTCTCTAAACAGTAGGGAAACATGATTCAAGCCATCGTCCTATTGCCCTTACCAGCAGTAAAATAGGTTGAAGATTGTAGATCTTGTCGCCCTAAACAGTAGTGGGGCAAGACCGAAGGCAAATATTGTCTCTCTAAACAGTAGGGAAACATGATTTAAGCTAACATCCTATTGCCCTGACCAGCAAGGGAATAGGTTAAAGATTGTAGATCTTCTTGCCCGAGAAAGAGTGGGGCAAGGTCGAAGGCAAATCTTGTCTCTCTAAATAGTAGGAAACATGATTCAAGCCACCGTCCTATTGCCGACGACCAACAATGGAATAGGTTGAAGATTGTAGATCTTGTCGCCCCTAAACTTGAGAGTGGGGCAAGATCGAAGGCAAATCTTGTCTCTCAGAAATGTGGTGGGAAACATGATTTAAGCCAACATCCTATTGCCACGACCGGCGGGGAATAGGTTGAAGATTGTAGATCTTGTCGCCCTAAACAGTAGTGGGGCAAGGTCGAAGGCAAATCTTGTCTCTCTAAACAGTAGGGAAACATGATTTAAGCCAACATCCTATTGCCCTGACCAGCAGAGGAATAGGTTGAAGATTGTAGATCTTGTCGCCCTAAACAGTAGTGGGGCAAGATCGAAGGCAAATCTTGTCTCTCTAAACAATAGGCAAACATGATTCAAGCCACCGTCCTATTGCCTTGACCAGCAGTGAAATAGGTTGGAGATTGCAGATCTTGTCGCCCTAAACAGTAGTGGGACGAGATCGAAGGCAAATCTTGTCTCTCTAAACAGTTGGGAAACATGATTCAAGCCACCGTCCTATTGCCCTGACCAGTAGTGGAATAGGTTGAAGATTGTAGATCTTGTCGCCCTAAACAGTAGTGGGACGAGATCGAAGGCAAATCTTGTCTCTCTAAATAGTAGGGAAACATGATTCAAGCCACCGTCCTATTACCCTGACCAGCAGTGGAATAGGTTGAAGATAGTAGATCTTGTCGCCCTAAACAGTAGTGAGATGAGATCGAAGGCAAATCTTGTCTCTCTAAACAGTAGGCAAACATGTTTCAAGCCACCGTCCTATTGCCTTGACCAGCAGTGAAATAGGTTGGAGATTGCAGATCTTGTCGCCCTAAATAGTAGTGGGACGAGATCGAAGGCAAATCTTGTCTCTCTAAACAGTAGGGAAACATGATTTAAGCCAACATCCTATTGCCCTGACCAGCAAGGGAATAGGTTAAAGATTGTAGATCTTCTTGCCCGAAACAGTAGTGGGGCAAGGTCGAAGGCAAATCTTGTCTCTCTAAATAGTAGGGAAACATGATTCAAGCCACCGTCCTATTGCCCTGACCAGCAATGGAATAGGTTGAAGATTGTAGATCTTGTCGCCCTAAACAGTAGTGGGGCAAGATCGAAGGCAAATCTTGTCTCTCTAAACAGTAGGGAAACATGATTTAAGCCAACATCCTATTGCCCTGACCAGCAGGGGAATAGGTTGAAGATTGTAGATCTTGTCGCCCTAAACAGTAGTGGGGCAAGGTCGAAGGCAAATCTTGTCTCTCTAAATAGTAGGGAAACATGATTCAAGCCACCGTCCTATTAATTGACCAGTGAGTGGAATAGGTTGAAGATAGTAGATCTTGTCGCCTAAAAACAAAGTGGGACGAGATCGAAGGCAAATCTTGTCTCTCAAAGCAGAGGGAAACATGATTTAAGCCAACATCCTATTGCTCGACCGAAGAGTGAAATAGGTTAAAGATTGTAGATCTTGTCACCCTAAGCGAGTGAGTGGGGCAAGATCGAAGGCAAATCTTGTCTCTCTAAACAATAGTGAAACATGATTCAAGCCACCGTCCTATTGCCCACGACCGAAGATGGAATAGGTTTGAGATTGTAGATCTTGTCGCCCTAAATAGTAGTGGGACTAGATCGAAGGCAAATCTTGTCTCTCTAAGCAAAGTAGAAACATGATTCAAGCCACCGTCCTATTGCCGTGACCAGTAGTGGAATCGGTTGAAGATTGTAGATCTTGTCGCCCTAAATGAGAGTGGGACGAGATCGAAGGTAAATATTGTCTCTCTAAATAGTTGGGAAACATGATTCAAGCCACCGTCCTATTGCCCCGACCAGCGGTGGAATAGGTTGAAGATTGTAGATCTTGTCGCGCCTAAGCGATGAGAGGGACGAGATCGAAGGCAAATCTTGTCTCTCTAAACAAAGAGGGAAACATGATTCAAGCCACCGTCTTATTGCCACGACCAAGCAAAGTGGAATAGGTTGAAGTTTGTAGATCTTGTCGCTAATGGTAAGAGGGACGAGATCGAAGGCAAATCTTGTCTCTCTAAACAGTAGGGAAACATGATTCAAGCCATCGCCCTATTGCCACGGGCAATGTGGAATAGGTTGAAGATTGTAGATCTTGTTGCCCTAAACAGTAGTGGGGCAAGACCGAAGGCAAATCTTGTCTCTCTAAACAATAGGGAAACATGATTTAAGCCAACATCCTATTGCCCTGACCAGTAGGGGAATAGGTTGAAGATTGTAGATCTTGTCACCAGAATGATGAGTAGTAGGCAAGGTCGAAGGCAAATCTTATCTCTAAACAAAGAGGGAAACATGATTCAAGCCACTTTGTCCTATTGCCCCACGACCAAAGATGGAATAGGTTGAAGATTGTAGATCTTGTCGCCTAAATGATAGTGGGGCAAGATCGAAGGCAAATCTTGTCTCTCTAAATAGTAGGGAAACATGATTTAAGCCAACATCCTATTGCCACGACCCAGGGGAATAGGTTGAAGATTGTAGATCTTATCGCCTAAACAAGATAGTGAGGCAAGGTCGAAGGCAAATCTTGTCTCTCTAAATAGTAGGGAAACATGATTCAAGCCACCGTCCTATTGCCACGACAAGCAAAGTGGAATAGGTTGAAGATTTTAGATCTTGTGGCCCTAAACAGTAGTGGGGTAATATCGAAGGTAAATCTTGTCTCCCTAAACAGTAGGGAAACATGATTTAAGCTAACATCCTATTACCCTGACCAGTAGGGGCATAGGTTGAAGATTGTAGATCTTGTCGCCCTAAACAGTAGTGGGGCAAGGTCGAAGGAAAATATTGTCTCTTTAAACAGTAGGGAAACATGATTCAAGCCACCATCCTATTGCCCTGACCAGCAGTGGAATAGGTTGAAGATTGTAGATCTTGTCGCCCTAAACAATAGTGGGGCAAGATCGAAGGCAAATCTTGTCTCTTTAAACTGTAGGGAAACATGGTTTAAACCAAAATCCTATTGCCCTTACCAGCAAGGGAATAGGTTGAAGATTGTAGATCTTGTCGCCCTAAACAGAAGTGGGGCAAGGTCGAGGGCAAATCTTGGCTCCCTAAACAGTAGGGAACACGATTTAAGCCACCGTTTTATTGCCTTGACCAGCAGTGGAATAGGTTGAAGATTGTAGATCTTTTCACCCTAAACAATAGTGGGGCAAGATCGAAGGCAAATCTTGGCTCCCTGAACAGTAGGGAACACGATTTAAGCCACCATCCTATATCCTTGACCAGTAGTGGAATAGGTTGAAGATTGTAGATCTTGTCGCCCTAAACAGTAGTGGGGCAAGATCGAAGGCAAATCTTGGCTCCCTGAACAGTAGGGAACACGATTTAAGCCACCGTCCTATATCCTTGACCAGTAGTGGAATAGGTTAACGATTGTAGATCTTGTCGCCCTAAACAGTAGTGGGACAAGATCGAAGGCAAATCTTGTCTCCTTAAACAGTAGTAAAACATAGTTTAAGCCGTCGTCTTATCTCCCTGACCAGCAGTGGAATAGGCTGAAGATTGCAAGTCTTATCTCCCTGAAGTTACAGTGAAGCAAACTGAAAACCACAAATCTCATCTCTCAAAGTTGCAGTGGAGTGGATCGAAGCAACAGGATGCAGTGAACTGGAAAAAGGCTACCTGAAGAAGTAGAGTATCAAAAAAGTCAAGACTTGGCAAGACCGGGCAAAATTGGTCTTTCTTAGAAGTCTTTGCTCCATTCCCGTTACACGATAATGAGCAAAGAGGGGCAGCTGTACAACCCAATTTTGGCCCGGAAGCCCAAACCAGAAACAAAACCCGAAGCCCGTCAAAAACACAATTAAACCCAAAACCAAACCCAAAAAGCTAAACCCAATACAAGCAGCCCAATTACAATACCCAATTTGACCTAACCCTAGCCCAATACTAAAAAATAAACATAAAAACAAAAACCTAGGTCTGCCGCCACTTGCACCGCCTCTTACCACTGCTCCACCGCCACTGTCAGATCCACTTGCTCTTCCACCGCCCATATCCTACAAAAGTCAGTAGAAGAAGTGACAGAACAGTAGTAGATGTACTAAAATCGGGTTATAAAAACCCCAACAAAATGTAAATGGGGGAGGACTTTTTTCGGAAGACAAAAAAAAGAGAAATCAATACAAAAGGGGATTTTTTCGAATAGAACAAAAGGGATTTTTTCGAATAGAACAAAAGGGATTTTTTTCGGCCATTTTCATCAATACAAGAAATAGCTTTCAAATACTAGCATTTAGATTTTAAAAACATTATCAAAATCAAGAGAAACAGTTGTCTAAAACCAAAAAGAACAACGAAAACAGATCGGTAAGGAGGTGATTTTATTGTTTCTAAATTTTTATTTCTATTTCATTTCGAATTCGTTTCTTTTATTTACACAAACACATATATATGTATATTATCATTATTATTTAGAAATCTTTTAAAAAAGAATAATAAAACTTACCTTTTTTCGGAGTTTCGACCACCGTATGCGGTGGTGGCGTGATGATCGACGCAGCGCGGGCTAGGTTGAAACCTAGCGAGAGAAAGGCCCCCCTCCCTCCCTTTTTTTTTTTAAACTGCAGAAATGAAACTCTAAAAATATATATATGCCTTTTATTTAGGCCTTGGTCCATAGGCCAAAACGACGGCCAGCATCTTGCCCTAACTCACATGACCCGACCCGCCAGCTAAAGGATCCGCGTGTTTTGTTAAAAGGGCTATTTATTGTTTTGGCCCTTCTGTATTTTCTTCATTTTTAATTTGGTTTTTTTTATTTTCTAATTTTCCCCTTAATTTTGTCCTTGTTCCATTTCGGTCCACCTAATAAATACGCTCATCAGTCCCTGTCCTTTTTAGCGTGTCTCATTTTGGTCCTTTCTTCTTTTAATTATTTTTAATTTGTACCCCAAATTTTATTGCGATTTCAGTTAGGTCCTTTTCCTTTCTTTTTATTTTCGATTCTTTCCCAAACTTTTGTTTAAAGTTTAATTTAGTCCTCTTTTAGTTATTTTTGCAATTATTATTATTATTTTTATTATTATCAATTATTATTATTATTATTTTATTATTACTATACTATACTATTATTATTAGTATTATTATTCTTATTTTATTTATTATTACCATTATTTTTTTATTTTTTTTTATTATCACTACTATTATTTTATTTTCATTATTATTGTTATTACTATTATTATATCATTGTTTTTATATATACCTATACACTTTTATTATTACCATCATTTCTATTATTGCTTTGTGACCATACTACTATTATTACTATTATTTGATATTATTATTATTATTATTATTAGTATTTTTATATTTACTATATTTACATCTATATTTGTTTTCTTAGTTTTGTACTATATTATTAAACAAAATACATTTTGTAAAATTATCATATTTCATTTAAAGGTTTTTAAAATAAAGGCAATGTTTTGTATTTAGAAATTCGGAGAATAGTGCCCTAACGTGCTGGGTTTCGATTTTCCATTTGACTAAATAATTAAACATCCTTTTGACAAATTTCATAAATCATGAGATGACTTTGATTATGAGAGATTAAAATATCGTGTCCTAACGTGCTGGATGTAATGTTTATATCCTTTCGGAACAAAGAAATCTCAAATTTTAACTCAAACGTCTATATTTATTTTCTTAGTTTAACACTATACTATTAAACAAAAATACATTTTGCAAAATTACTATATTTCACCCAAAGGATTTTAAATAAGGCAATGTTTGTGTTTAGAAATTTTGGGAATAGTGCCCTAACGTGCTGGGTTTCGATTTTCCGTTTGACTAAATAACTAAACATCCTTTTAATAAATTTCGTAAATCATGAGATAACTCTGATTACGAGGGTTTAAAATATTGTCCCCTAACGTGCTGGACGTGATGTTTGTATCCTTTCGGAACAAAGAAATCTCAAATTTTAGCCCAAATTATCCAAACATTTTCTAAAGGATTCGTATTTTAAAATCTTTTCAAATTTTTGACATTAAGACATCGATTAATCAATTCGGTACCAATTTTGGGCGTGACGAGGGTGCTAATCCTTCCTCGCACGTAACCTACTCCCGAACCTGTTTTCTTGAAATTTCGTAGACCAAAAACACCGTTTTAGTAAATCAAAACGTTTTATTAAAACAAAGGTGGTCTGATCACACCAAATAAGGATCGGTGGCGACTCTCATTTTATTTTCTTTTTTTTTCCAAAACCCAAGTCGACCTCTGTTTTTACAAAAAAATGGTTTCGACATTGGTCTTTATTATTATATTGAATCTTGCTATTTTACGTATTGTTTAATAGGGAAATCAAATAGTAATGGTCAGTAACCTAAGTGAATTATATTTTTGAACATCTGATTCAAATTACTTTTTGAGAATCTAGATAATGATAATTCATTCCAAGTAATTTATTTATAGAATTATTATTTCTCTCCCCTTAATGTTGGGAAAACTATCAAATCAAATAGTAATAAAAAATCTTGTCATAATCGAATCTCCAATTTATTCAACATATTTAACAATATAAGGGTACTCATAACTAATGTATATTTTCAACTTTCTTTGAATACCCATTTTGTGCATTGTGGTGGAGCAACTTAAACATATATCGCACATTCAAAAATTCTAAAATGAGTTGTATTTGACTCTTGGCCAAAAGCCAATTGTAATGAGAAGTAGTTATCAAAACTTATTTGCATGATGCGTGCCAATGGCGATTCATATAAAATATCATATCCTTATACATATATACAAAAACTTTTGTTCTAAAAAAATATGGTTTAGCTGCTAACTGAACGCATTTAATTTTATTTTTGCCAAATCATTTTATACACATAAACATTAGGCTTTATGATATTTACTCGCATCGGCAATCTAAAATACAGTGATCATTGAAAGCCTAAGAAATTGATAGCATTAGAAAGAACATAGGTTTTCCTCCTTACTTATTGGTTAAATTGTTCCCATTTAGTTATCCTTAACATATATTTTAGCATTTTCAATTTAGTAGATTGCATTTTATAACTCAGTGAATCCTAGCCTATTTCATCCTTAATTTTGCTATCTTTTTGCATTAATGTCGCTGTATGAGTTAATTCCAGATTGCGTTCAAAATTATCGCCGCACCTCACAACTGTCCGGATAAGAGCTAAAAATGCATGAGTTGTCCAGTCTGGTATAACCCACCTGTATGTACAAGGACAGAATAATTCTGAGGAAATGAAACCTGTATTGTTGGAGGAGGACATAAAAGGTTGACGTGAGAACAAAAATAGGGGAAGAGATTTTTTTCTTGACTATCATCTTCTTCATCCTACCTTGAAGCTTGCGGCTACGGCAGCTTAAGCCTATCACGGGTGAGACAACGTGAAAATTAATGCAGATTAACTTTTGACGAGGAGACCTAAGTGTGACACAAGAGGGAATTGAGTGATTTAGTTGAGTTGTCTAGGAATTGTATTCTCCACTCGATTCTTTCTTATTTCTTTCTAAATGCTGGTGATTACTCCCTGTTTTCTGTTTATATGGAAGTACACATGAATTCTTGGTTAAATGTTATCTTATTCATCTTGCTTTTATTGTTTAATCTTATTTTTTGAATGTTTCTTAACACGGAAGTGTTATTGCAATCACTGACACTGGAAAGTGCAATGACAGTTCGAGCCAACAAGCATTACAACGGAAGTTGAGTGAGGATTAGAGAAATTTAGTCCACTTGTTCTTAATAGTGTCATATTGCCATCATCAGAAGGTGGGGTTAATGAGCATGTTTAAGTCTCAGATTAAATAGAGGAGTGATGCTTGGTAAGATATACATTGAAATTTATTGCCTCGACAATCACCTGCCATTTTATACCTTGTGAGCACTTAGTATTCTGTTGAAGATTCATGTTGGGGATCTCAATTTATCATTATCATATTTTATTTTATTATTTTCAAGTTATTGCTCTGACAACTATCCTCACAATTTATCTCGTTTCTATCTAGTTATTGCACCGACATTAATAGACAAAAGACAACCATCCTTGTGGGGTCGATATCCGACAGACTCACATCTTTCTACTATACTTGCATCGACAGTGTACACTTTCACATTATTGCTGTGATGTTAAACAGTCGACCAAGTTTTTGGTGTTGTTGCTAGGGATGGCGTTCGTTCGATGTTTATTTTTGTTTGTGTGTTTTTGCACTTTATTTTCCTTATATAATATTTAGTATTCACTAACTGGTTTTTCTTTATTGCTATTTCTTCAACTTCATTTTAAGTGTTTTATAACTCGAGGCAAGTCAGATTTTCTTGTCGATTTTGATCCAAAAATTGAAAGGACTGTTCGGAGTAGACTTCGAGAACAAATAAATATGGCTCTACCAGGGGACAATGCAGCCATACCCCCGATGCAACAACAAAATGTTAATAGCCCATTAATTCCGTAAGATGCTCACATACAAAATAGGACTATGTGAGATTTTGTAGTACCTGTCTTGGATGATTTACAACCGAGAGTTGTTAGACTAGTAATCCAAGCTAGGAATTTTGAACTCAAGCTAGTAATGTTTCAAATGCTGAATTCTAATAGACAATATGTTGGACTGCCACATGAAGATGCCAGAGAACATCTTAAATCCTTTTTATTGATATGTGCTTCCTTTAGTCAACAAGGCATTCCTGATGATGCCTTGAAGATGCAATTATTTCCTTATTCCTTACAGGGAAGAGCCCGTACTTAGTTTTTTGGGCTACCTACCGGATCAATTACTTCTTGGGATGCACTAGCAACACAGTTTGTTTTGCGATTTAACCCGCCAACAATGAATGCTTGTCTTTGAAACGATATTACTGCTTATCATCAGCTGGATAATGAAAATATTTAAACCACATGGGAACTTTATAAATCTTTACTTCGATGTTGTCCCATGCATGACATTCAACCAGAAACATAAATTGAGATTTTTTATAATGGGCTAAATTCACATACAAGGAATCTTGTCGACGCATTAGCCAATGGGCCTCTGTTGGATTGTACTTATAATGATGCTATGAGAATTCTTGAGAGAATTGCTTAGAATGATTATCAATACCCTATCTCCAGAGTTACACAAGCAAAAACTACTCCAGGAGTTATTGAATTGGATGCAATAACCGCACTAAGTGCTCAAGTTTCTTCTCTAACAAACATGATTATAAATATGCAAGGACTAGTGGCATTGCACCTACACAAGTCGCTCAGCAAGTTGATGTTCCTACTTTTTGTTGTGAGATTTGTAGTGACAACCATACTATGAAGATTGTCCACAACATATAGAGAATGCCCGTCATATTAGTAACATCAGCAAAAATTCTTATGTTAACTCTTACAACAACTCTGCACGTAACCAACTATTTTGGGGAACTCAGAATGCTGGACAAAATGCTGCGACATTCAGATATGGGAATACATCTACTCAGGGCAATTATAATCCAAGACAAGGGAATTACAATTAACAGTAGCAAAACTACAATCAGCACACTCAGATGCACCCGCAACAAGGCCAGACACATCCACACCAAAATCCGATGTAGCCACAACACTCTTCAGTACCGAATCAGCATGTTAAAGGACATCGACAGCAATCGTACACTCAAGCTTCTACTTCTGGCCCGTTAGCAACTCTTGAGGCATTAATGCGAGAGCATATTACTGGCACGAAAGCTATTGTACAAGGGAATTCATCTTTCATTCGAACATTGGAGGCACAATTAGGACAACTTGCTTCAAATCTGAATACTCGACCACCAGGCTCATTACCTAGTGACACGAAAAGTCCTAGTCTGAGGGGGAAAGAAAATTGTAAGGCTATCACTCTTAGGAGTGGTAAACAAACTGGCAAACTATTTATAGACTCTACGGTAGCACATCAAGATATGGATGGAGTGATCACTGGTGAGAAGGTTGAATCTGAAGAGTTTGTCGATGTATCAGATAAAGAAGTTCCACAAATTTTCACTTATATGCCTAATTTCTGACCTTTGAAACTGTCGATGCAATCAAAGGTGTCAGCGCAAACAGATGTATCTCTACCTTTACCTTTCCCACATAGATTGAGGAAGAATGAGCATGACAAGCAGTATTAGTAGTTCTTGGACATACTGAAGCAACTGCAGATCAACATTCCTTTAGTAGACGCTCTGGTAAAATTCCGAGTTATGGGAAATTTATGAAAGACCTCTTTTCCAAGAAGAAGAAGCTCACTGATATTGAAACTATTGCACTCACAGAAGGCTATACTTCTATTTTGACAAATAATTTACCCCTAAATTGAAAGATCCTGGGAGCTTTACCATCTCATATTCAGTTGGCAATTATTATTTGGGCAAGGCTTTATGCGACTTGGGAGCTAGCATTAACCTAATGCCACTATCTACTTTCAGAAAGTTAGGAACTAGTCACATGAAATCTACTGCAGTGACATTACAACTAGCCGATCGATCCTTGGCTCGACCTGAAGGGCAAATCAAAGATATCTTAGTTCGTGTGGATAAATTCATTTTTCTGGCTGGTTTTATGATACTTGACTGTGAGGCAGACATGGAGGTTCCTATAATCTTGGGATGACCATTTTTAGCCACCGACCGAACTCTTATTGATGTTTACAAAGGTTAACTAACCATGCGACTTAATGATGAGCAAGTCACCTTCAGTGTTTTTAAATCTATTCACTGCAAGGACAAAGAAGAATGCAATACTGTCGATGTGCTAGATGAGCTAATTGAGGAAGAATTCAATGATCAAAGCACAGTACTTTTTGAAGA
Source organism: Gossypium sturtianum (assembly GCA_025698515.1). NCBI lineage: Eukaryota > Viridiplantae > Streptophyta > Magnoliopsida > Malvales > Malvaceae > Gossypium > Gossypium sturtianum. The sequence continues at coordinate 44,418,619 of CM046952.1, forward strand.
GTTTGCAGTGACATCTGATGCTGAGTCCTTAGACAATTGTGACAGCATGGTTGAAGCTAATAATCTTGAACTCAAGCATGGACGGCAGATTGAATTCTTAGACCTAGCCAATAAAACAACCCCAATTTTCAAACCATCTATTGAAGAAGCTCCTACTCTGGAATTGAAACCACTACCTCCCCATCTTAAATATGATCATAATACTCTCCCAGTTATTGTCTCCACAATACTGGATGTAACTCAAGAAGAGAAATTGGTCCATATTCTCAAGCAACATAAACGAGCTATTTCTTCGAGTATTGCTAATATTGAAGGTATTAGTTCTTCTTTTTGCATGCATAAGATCAAGTTGGAAGATGAAGGCAAGCAATCGATTGAACAACAAAGAAGATTAAATAAGAAGATGAAGGAAGTTATCAAGAAGGAAATCATAAAATGGCTTGATGCTGGAATTATTTACCTGATTTCTGATAGTAATTAGTAAGTCCAGTGCAATGCATACCTAAAAAGAGTGGCATCACTGTGGTTCGCAACGAGAAGGACGAATTAATTCCTACACGTATTCCCATGGGATGGCGAGTAAGTATGGATTATCGCAAATTGAATGTGGCCACAAAGAAGGATCACTTCTCACTTCCTTTCATTAACCAAATGCTGGATTGGCTTGCTGGAAATGCCTATTATTGCTTTTTAGACGGCTATTCTAGGTACAATCAAATTTCTATTGCAACGGAGGATCAGGAGAAAACAACCTTCACCTGCCCCTTTGTTACTTTTGCTTTTCGCCATATGCCTTTCAGTATTTGCAACGTACCAGCCACATTTCAAAGGTGCATGATGGAAATATTCTCAGATATGATTAAAGACTCTTTAGAGGTTTTTATGGATGATTTCTCAGTCTATGGGAATGATTTTGATTATTGCGCTGACAATTTGGATAAAGTATTGAAGCGATGTGAGGACACACATCTTATCCTAAATTGGGAAAAATGTCATTTCATGGCAACTGAAGGCATTGTGTTAGGCCATCGCATCTCTAGTCAAGGCATTGAAGTAGACAAAGCTAAGGTGGAAATCATTGAGAAATTACCTCCACCAACAAACGTGAAAGGTATTCGCAGTTTTCTTGGACATGCGGGGTTTTACCGAAGGTTTATTAGAGATTTTTCAAAAATTGTAAAGCCCTTATGCTCATTACTCGAACAGAATCGAAAATTCTTCTTTGACGATGCATGTTTGGATGCCTTTATTCAGTTAAAAAAGTAGCTAGTGAATGCACCCATTATCGTTGCACCAGATTGGTCTCAACCTTTTGAAGTTATGTGCGATGCAAGCGGCTTTGTTGTAGGTGCGGTTTTAGGAAAACGAAAGGGAAAAATATTTCACGCCATCTATTATGCTAGCAAAACTCTTACAGAGGCTTAATTCAATTATACCATCACAAAAAAATAATTGCTAGCTGTAGTCTTTGCTTTCGACAAGTTTTGTTCCTATCTTGTTGGCGCAAAGGTTACTGTATTCACTGATCACTTGGCGTTGAGATATCTCTTTGCGGAAAAGGATGCCAAACCAAGACTGATACGCTGGATATTACTGTTGCAAGAGTTTGACATCGAGATAAAAGATCGTAAGGGTTTAGAGAATCAAGTGGAAAACCATCTGTCTCGATTGGAAGTTGTTAGCGAAGATGGAAACATACTTCAAATTGTCGACACATTCCCAGATGAGAAGTTATTTGCTATAGATGCAACTCCTTGGTATGCGGATTTTGTTAATTATCTAATGTGTGCAAAACTCCCATTGGGTGTCACAGGCCATAAAAAAAAAGATTTCTTTGTGACGTAGTGAAGTATCATTTGAACGAGCCGTATTTATTCAAGGTATGCAATGACAACATCATTCGATGTTGTGTTCCAGAAGAGGAGAAGCTTTCAATCCTAAAGCATTGTCATGATGCTCCTTATGGAGGTCACTTCGGTGGTATGAGAACTGCTGCTAAAGTTCTCCAATTAGGATTCTACTGGTCGTCATTATTCAAAGATGCCCACAACTTTGTTAATCAATGTGATAGGTGTCAGCGCACCGGTTCTATATCCCGACGCAATGAAATGTTGCAGCAGCCAATTATGGAGGTTGAATTATTTAATGTTTGGGGTATGGATTTTATGGGACCGTTTCTGAGTTAATTTTGAAATCTTTATATATTAGTATTTGTTGACTACGTCTCGAAGTGGGTTGAAGCTGTTGCAGTCCCAAAGGATGATGCAAAGACAGTGCTAAAAGTTTTTCACAATCATATGCTTACCCACTTCGGTACACCAAAGGCATTGATTAGTGATCAGGGTACACACTTTCATTGCAACCAAGTGGCAACCGCACTGAAGAGATATGGAGTTAATCATAGAATGGCTACTACTAATCATCTGTAAACCAATGGACAAGCCGAAGTATTGAATCGACAAATTAAGAACATTCTTGAGATGGTTGTAAACCCTTCGAGGAAAGATTAGTCTTTCTGATTGGCTAACGCTTTACGAGCATTACGGACAGCATACAAAAGTCCATTAGGGATGTCGCCATATTAGTTGGTTTTTGGGAAAGCATGTCACTTGCCAGTTGAACCGGAACACAAAGCAATATGGACAATTAAGCAAGTGAACATGGACTATGAAGTGGTTGGAAAGAAAAGGCTGTTGGATATCACTGAACTACAGGAGATTAGGAGAAATGACTATGAAAACGTTGTGATTTATAAGGAAAAGACCAAACGATGGCATGACAAGATTATTTCACAACGAAAATTTATAACGGGTCAACAGGTTTTATTATTCAATTCTCGACTTAAATTGCACCCAGGTAAATTGCATTCACATTGGTTTGGACCTTTTAAAGTTGTCAACATATTTCCTCATGGTGCAGTCACAATTCGAGATTTACGTGATGGACACCGGTTTAAAGTAAATGGGTAGAGGCTGAAACATTATTTTGGCAACAGTGATCAAAAGCAGGCAGAGACCATTAAATTGGTCAAAAAGTTTTAATTTTTAATTATTACTCCGTGATTTTAGTTTATTTTATTTATGTTTTGTTAAAGTTTGTTTTCCTTCCTTTTTTTAAAAAATAATTAGGTACCTTTGTTGACGCATTGAAATTTTACTGTCAACGCGTTCCATAATTCTATACTACCATTTATAACTCATCAGAATTGAGGGAAATTTAGATTCCACCATTGGATCAAAAATCACTCAGCCGTTTGATCATTATGAGCGGGCACAATTTCTATTGGACACAACTATTCTCGCCAGCTTTATATCTCTCCACAAAACAACATGCCTCTCCATCTTCGTCTTTCACTCACTATAAATCCTCCTCCATTGTATTGACTATAACGTATTCAAGCAACCATTTTTATTTCCTTTTTCTTCTCAATATCATATCGTTTCAAATTTAAATCGTTTTCCCTTAATAAAAGATGGCAAAAACAAGAGGCTGGGTCAAGAAAGCCACCAAATCTGCTAAAGAACATATGTCCTCTACTACCGCAAATCATGAATCAGAATCCCCCAGGCCAATGTAGAAAAAGGAGCCAATAATCTTTTTGAATAAAGCGGTAAAGGAACAATTTCAAGACAACATGTTGAAGCGAAACTTCCACCCTGAATAGGGCATTTCCCTTTCACAACAACAAGACTTGGGTAAGCAAGTCTACAAAAGCATCTTGAAGTTGAAGTGGGAAACTTTTTGCACCCATCCTGGAAGTTATTCTCCTTCACTGGTACATGAGTTTTATGCTAACCTTTATGATCATGAGTTAGAGTTCATTTTTGTTCGAGAAGGCTTAATACCGTGGGACGCTAAAAAAATCAACGAGTTGTACAACACCAAGGTGGATGTAGACGAACACTCCTAGTTAATTGAGGTTGCCACAGATGAACAACGAAACCTATTATTGAAAGACTTATGTGTCGAAGGAGCATCGTGGACGGGTTCCCATCAAAAGAATTATACGATGCACCGTCGCTTCCTGACGCTGCAAAGCAAAATTTGGTTTTATTTTCTCAACTGCAAGCTAAAGCCCTCTACTCACAGCACCACAGTCACCCTCAATAGAATGTGTTTGATACATTCAATAGTCAAGGGCAAAAAGATTGATATTGGCGCAATACTCCACTAGGAAATTACTGACTGCGCCGCAAGGCAAACTGAAATCTTGGTTTTCCCATGATTGTTGATGTTATTGTGCCAGCAATAAGGAATCGTGCCCTGTAATGGTGAGGAAGTCCTGGAAAATAAGGGCCTGATCAATGAAGCCTCTATAGAAAGAATGACTTGTGGAAAAGATACGCTGATACTAAAGGAGGCAAAAACAAGCAAGACAAGGAAGGGCAAAACCAAAGCCGACAACAAAGGAACAAACCTGAATGCAGAGACAGTATTACGATGCAAAATGAAAAATGTTGAAAAAATGGTCAATTCCATCAACAATAGGTAGATCAGGCTTGTCGCTACAATAGAGGGTACGAAAAAATCCCATAAATTTTTTTATGCTTATACTAAAGCCTGGAACAGTTCTATTGTAGCCACATTAAGCCAATTAGGTCCAGCCTCACTACTGGAATTCCCAATGTTTCCACCAATCATTCGAAATTATGAACTCTCATTCGCGGATGACGACTTAGAAGACTGAGACAGATCGGTGGCATCCCCTCCCATTGTGTAGGTCTCTAATAATGACAAAGAAGAGGAATCCAGGGACATGGAAGAATGCCTGCAAAAAATTGATAGCTTGTTCGAGGATGGTATTTTTGTTGATCAAGAGGACACTATTGTTGAGAAGGAAGTTGCTGTTGCTGAAAAGGAAGTTGTTGCTGAAGATGAAAAAGAAAAAGAAGAGGAAGATTCTGTTGTGAACATTGCCATCGCACTCGAGTCTGTGGGTGTAAATATTGATAATTTGGAGCGAGATAGAGCAAGACTGGCTGAAGTTGCTGAGGTAACCAGTGAGGAGCAATGCAATTCATTGACAATAACGGTCTACACTGGACCACTCTAGGTGGCCTCTCCTATACAGGAAGCAGCCGATGATGCTGGGGCAAATCCGAAAACTGAGGAGCAATCCGAGGACTGTGCAAAGCCAAAAGAAAAGAAGAGAAAGTGCTCCAAGGATAAAAATCAAAGAAGGTGGAGAAGAAAAGGAAGAGGAAGAAACATCGTGCAGCCACATCGATGGCTGAGGATAACTGAGTTATTTTATTTTAAGCTTTAGCTGTAGTATTCATGCATTGCATTGAGCTGTAAGTTTTATTTTGATAAGTACACATTGTCATTGCATTTTTATTGTCATTACATTTTCATGTTAGTGCATTGGGGACAATGCAAACTTTAAGCTTGGGGGAATGCACATGGGGCTAGGAAATGCACCCACATTTCAATTTTTTTTTTTGATAATGAAGCATGCAAGGTTTAATTATAGTTAATGAAAATTGTTCGAAATTTTTTGTTACATTTGATGCTTAATTCTTAAATCATGTGAATTATAAATGAATGAGTTGGATAAATTTGACAGAAGGTTGTAGCTTCAATTCTTTGATGAATGGATTAGGTTGCATTAGTAATGGATGACTGCTATCATTCCTTAAATGTAACAGCCCGATTACGACCCTAATCGGAACGGTGGTTTCGGGACCACGAATCCGAGTTGGAAAAATATTTTTATATTATATTTGATATCTATGATATATGTTTGAGCATGTGTTAAAATATTGTGGGTAAATTTGTCTGTTTGTGTGTTCAATTTAAGAAAAAGGATTAAATCGCTTAAGTGGTAAAAGTAGCCTTTATTTAAATTGTGTGGTTTAATTGACTTGTTTTCTTCTATGGGTGGACTTAAATTGTAAATTAACCAAATACTAAGTGAGTGGACGGCATTATTCTTTCATAATGCATTTTATTATTTGTTTTTATAAGTGATGTTATTTTAATATATGTATAATATATTATAAAATGAATATAATAAAGAAAACATAAAAGAATAAGTGGATGTCCATCTTTTATTTTTATTCTTCATTGCTGAAACTTAAAGAAAGAAGAAGAAACCATAGCTTCCAACCATTCGGCCTATTGCATGTTAAATTAAGGTTAGTAATTGAGCTTGATTTTTGATAATTTTTACGTTTTTAAGTTTGTTGCTTTGAATACTATCCGACCCATGTTAAAATTTGTGAATTTGATGCATGTTGATGTTCGACCATTGATGAATGTTTATATTTTGAAATGTTTGATGGTAGAATATTAAAGATATGTTTTAAATCAACATATTTTGAATTGGAGATTTTGATAAAATTGAGTATTATGGATTAAATTGCAAAAATTAAATAGTTGAGGGACTAAAACACTAAATAAATGGTTTGTATGGACTTATATAAGCATGAAGAACATTTGGCCCTTAAGGAGTGAACTCAAATTATGTGTATTTTGTGTTTTGTGCATTAAGGACTAAATTGTAAAAGTTGTAAATGTCAGGGGTAAAATGGTAATTTGCATAATTATGTGTTTTTGGATTAAATTGAATAAAAATGTATTTGAATGAGCTCAATTTGGAATTATTTAGATCAAGAACAAAAGGAAACGGGATTGGATCGGGGAAAGGCAAAGTTGAACGAATAGCCGAGCAACCTTAATCTGACAAATTCCGAGGTAAGTTTTAAGCAATTGGGTTAAATTGAATTTTATACCACATTATATGCCTAAGCTAAATGGTGGTAAGAGTATCAATAACACATTGCCGAATGTAACAATGAAATTTGTATAAGTTAGCCGAATATGTGTGGTTACTTAGATGTTTAGAATCAATTGCATGAAATGTGAATTTATATGATAGTGGTACTTTTAGATATGAGACATACTAAATTGGGATATGGATATATATATTCAAAGGAATTGTTGGTGGCTTGATAATGTCTAGGCCGAATATAATATATAGACTTGGATGTTAAATCATCAAGTATACATATATGAATGTGCTTATATGTGAAGTTGTGGATTGGATTTTATATATGAAAGTGTATATTCGGATAAATGATAGGTTATGAAAGGCACTAAGTGTGCGAGTTTATAACCAAGCACTAAGTGTGCGAAATCGGTTACAAGGCACTATGTGTGCGAATTGTGGAGGTAACGGCACTATGTGTGCGATAAGTTACAGAGATTTGGCACTAAGTGTGCGAAATATTAAAGTAACGGCACTATGTGTGCGATACGTTACAGAGATTTGGCACTAAGTGTGCGGAATATTAAAGTAACGGCACTATGTGTGCGATGCGTCACTAAATTCTTTGTAACAGATATACAGGTTTGATGTTTTTTTTAAAGGACTCGTTTTATTAATGTTTATATGAATAATAAAATGTTCGAGTATGCAATCTTATAATATGCTCGGGAAGTTAAGGTTGGAAAGAGAAATAACCTAGAGGTATGCATTATTTAAAACAACTTGTGATTGATGGTGGCTTGAAATGTAAATAGGAAATTGTTAAGTAAAAGAGATACATGCAGGTTATTCTATTATGTGTAGGTGGTGTATGGATATATATATGTATATTTATACATGCATATAATGTTGTTATGAAATCTATTTTAGTATATTGACTATTCGGCAAAGATGATGTAAATGAAACAATTTATTTTAAATCTTGATAAAGTGCATATGTGAGTTAAATGCTTAAAACTTACTAAGCTATGAAAGCTTACTTTGTATCTGGTTGTTTTCGTATTGTAGATCTCTTTTGGGTGTTCAACTCGTGCTCGGGGATCATCTTTGAAGTTCATCACACTATCAACGAAATTTTGGTATCTCTTTTGTGTATAAACTTTAAATCTATGGCATGTATAGGCTAAACCGTTTTTGAGTTGACTTAAACGATGATTATATGAATGTAATATTGCTATGCGAAAATGGCTATACTTTTATACTTAAGTATGGTTTAGTCATGTTTGATTATGGTGTTATTATTTGTGTACGTTCAGACATATTATAAGTTTATCTTGGAAGTTTATTTCATATCATGTTAGGTGTGATATTTGAATATATGAACTTGGTTTGAGTAGGGTTTATAATGCATTTTGGTTGAAGGATATCCTTATTCTTATTATATATATGTATTTACAAGACGAGTGATGAGAGAATCAGGTCATATAAAAAAATGAAATGATCATTGCCGAATGTGATAAGCAACTATGGGTTAAATGAGTTGGTTTGATATTTGTATTTAAGTTATGTTCGAATGTGAGAAAAGTAGATAGGTAAATGATATAATCATATGTGATATTAAAATAGGGAGTATACATGATCAAAAGTGTAACATATGTTCAATAATGATATATGTTTGAATGTTTTGTTGATAATAGAAGTGTAATAAATGATTAAGTGCCATATACCTATTCGGCCATTACTTTTAAATGACCATGTGAATAGCAATTTTCTAGATGATTGAAATTAGTTACTATTTGATGTTAATGATATTATTCATGATACGCAAGTTGATGTATTGAGATTAGATGGGATATACATGTTTATTCGTGATATTATAACAGTGTTTATAAAATTGTAATGACTTGTGGTTAGACGAGTAATGCCTCGTAACCCTAATTCGGCGACGGATACGAGTTAGGGGTGTTACATTTGATTGGTATCAGAGCTACAGTTTAGTCGGTTCTCGGACTAACGTAGCGCGTGTGAGTCTAGCTATACATGCCATATTTTATAACATGATAGTGTGATGACTTCTGACAGTGAAATGTGTTTGTTCCTTTCATATAGTAATGGATCCTGATCTCGAGTGAGCTATAGCTGATGATGTTGAGAGCGTGGCGCCTGCTCCCGCGCAAGGGACCGCGCCGGAGGAATCTCGACCAGTTGCGAGTAATCCCGAAGAGGGGGCTAAACAAGCCTTTTATAGCCTAATGAATGATTGGTTCAGTCAGTATATACGAGCCAATCCAGCTGTTCAACAACCTCTAAATCTGAACACACCCCCTGTAGTATCGGTGGTACCCCCGATTGTAAATCCTGAGAGAGCAAGCAAGCCTCCGGTTGACCACATTAGAAAATACGAGGCTCAAGAATTTAGAGCCGAAGATGATGATGATGATGCTGAGCGAGCTAAATTTTGGCTCGATAATACTATTCGTGTTTTTGATGAGTTGTATTGGACACCTGATGTGTGCCTGAAGTGTGCTATATCTTTATTACGGGATTCTGCCTACTATTGGTGGAATACTCTCGTATCGGTTGTTCTGAAGGAGCGTGTTACCTGGGACTTCTTTCAGACGGAATTCCATAAGAAATACATTAGTCAGCGATTCATAGACTCCAAACGCAAAGAATTTCTAGAGCTTAAGCAGGGTCGTATGACCGTATCTGAATACGAGCGCAAGTTTGTGAGACTTAGTCGCTATGCTCGCGAGTGTGTTTCGCCCGAGGCTGCTATGCGCCGAAGATTTGAAGAAGGGCTAAATGAAGACATAAAACTGCTAGTTGGCATACTTGAAATAAACGAGTTTGTAGTACTTGTCGAACGAGCTTGTAAAGTCGAGGAGCTAGGGAAAGAAAAGCGAAAGGCCGAATTTGAAGCTAGAGAATTCCGAAAGAGATCTGCGGGTAAATTTCCTCAAGCGTCAACAAAGAAGTTCAAGAATGATGATAGTCGGTTCAAACATAACACTGGAATCTTTATACGAGAACGACCACCAGTGAGTTCTCGGGCTACATTAGTTGCTAGTGTTGGCAATACTCGACTGAGTAAGCCAGAGTGTCAGCAGTGCGGTAGACGGCATTTTGGTGAGTGTTGGGGTAATTCTAATAATCGCACTTGTTACAAGTGTGGTTCACAGGATCATTTCGTTCGGGATTGCCCGGAGACAGCTGAAAAGGGCATAGTTCAGAGCGCGAGACCGACCAGCACTACAGCTAGAGGTAGACCATCTCGTAATATGGGAGGTAGGAGTGGCGCTTAGAGGGGACATCAGATGTGGCTATTCGATCAGAGGCTCGTGCACCGGCAAGAGCTTATGCTATTCGTGCCAGAGAGGAGGCTTCATCTCCGGATGTCATCACCGATATTTTCACTCTCTTTGATACTAATGTAATTGCATTGATTGATCCCGATTCAACTCATTCGTATGTGTGTGAAACATTAGTATCCAGCAAGACTCTACCTGTTGAGTCTATTGAGTTTGTGATTCGGGTTTCGAACCCCTTGGGTCGGTGTGTACTAGTTGATAGAGTGTGCAAGAATTGCCCTTTAATGATTCAAGACTCATGTTTTCCGGCCGATCTGATGTTGCTACCATTTGACGAGTTTGATATTATCCTTGGTATGGATTATTTAACTGTACACAATGCAGTAATGAATTACAGATGAAAGACTATTGATTTGAGGTGTCAGAATAACAAGATAATTCGAATTGAATCTGCGGATATGAATGGGCTACCAGCTGTGATATCTTCGATGTTGGCTCGACAATATTTGAGAAAGGGTTGCGAAGCTTACCTTGCGTATGTGATTGACAGCAAGGTAACCGAAAAGAAGATTGAATCTGTACCGGTTGTTTGTGAGTATCCGAATGTGTTTCCGAAGGAATTACCGGGATTGCCACCTGTTCGGGAGGTAGAGTTTAGTATTGAGCTAGTGCCAGGGACAACTCTGATTTCAATAGCTCCGTATAGAATGGCACCGACCGAATTAAAAGAGTTGAAGGTTCAGTTGCAAGAATTGACAAATAGAGGTTTCACGCGACCGAAGTTTTCTCCTGCAGGGCGCATGATCTTATTTGTGAAAAAGAAGGACGGAACTTTGAGAATGTGCATCGATTATCGACAACTTAATAAAGTGTTGGTAAAGAATAAATATCCGTTGCCGCGTATCGATGATTTATTTGATCAGCTTAAGGGAGCTTTGGTATTTTCGAAAATCGATCTGAGGTCAGGTTACTATCAGCTGCGAGTTAGAGACTCAGATATATCGAAGACTACTTTTCGGACGAGATATGGCCATTACAAGTTTTTAGTGATGCCATTCGGACTCACTAATGCCCCTGCTGTTTTCATGGATCTGATGAATCGGGTATTCCGACTGTATTTAGATCGGTTTGTGGTTGTTTTCATAGATGACATTCTGATCTATTCACGCAATGAAACCGAGCATGCTGAGCATTTGAGACTGGTGTTACAAATTTTGCGTGATAAGCAATTGTACGCAAAATTTAGCAAATGTGAGTTTTGGTTGAATGAAGTTAGTTTTCTGGGGCATGTTGTTTCAGCATCGGGCATTCGGGTTGACCCGAGTAAAGTTTCGGCTATACTTGATTGGAAACCTCCGCGGAATGTTTCTGAAGTTCGTAGTTTTCTGGGACTAGCCGTGTACTATAGACGCTTTGTGAAAGGGTTTTCTATGATAGCAGCCCCGATGACAAAGCTATTACAGAAAGATGTTAAATTTGAGTGGTCAGAGAGGTGTCAGAAGAGTTTTGATCAGCTAAAAACCTTGCTAACGGAAGCTCCAGTGCTTGTTCAACCTGAGTCGGGTAAGGAGTTCGTTATATTCAGCGATGCATCCTTAAATGGGCTGGGCTGTGTTTTGATGCAAGAGGGTAAAGTGGTAGCCTACGCCTCGAGACAGTTGACGCCGCACGAAAATAATTATCTGACTCACGATCTTGAATTGGCTGCTATAGTTTTCGCTTTGAAAATATGGCGTCACTATCTATTTGGTGAAAAATGCCATGTTTATTCGGATCACAAGATTCTAAAGTATTTAATGACTCAGAAGGATCTGAATTTGAGACAGCGACGATGGTTAGAACTATTAAAAGACTACGAGCTTGTGATTGATTATCACCCGGAGAAGGCTAAAGTGATTGCTGATGCACTTAGCCGAAAGTCACTAATTGCTCTACGTGCAATGAATGTGGATATAGCTATTAGCGATGATGGTGTGATCATTGCAGAATTGAAAGCGAGACCACTGTTTGTACAACAGATTCTTGAAGCTCAAGAGGTTGATGATGATTTAATAGCAAAAAGGAGTCAATGAAGCTCGAGTACCGATTCAGATTTCCAGATAGATGCTGAGGGATGTCTACGGTTTAAGAATCAAATATGTGTGCCTAATAACCCTGAATTAATTCGAATGATTTGTGACGAAACTCATAATAGTAGATTTTTTATTCATCCGAGTAGTACAAAAATGTATAATGACTTGAGACGGCATTACTGGTGGCATGGTATGAAACGAGACATTTCAGACTATGTATCAAAGTGTTTAATATGTCAACAAGTGAAAGCCGAGCATCAGGTGCCATCGGGACTACTCCAACCGATTATGGTACCTGAGTGGAAGTGGGATCGATTCACGATGGATTTCGTATTGGGTTTGCCATTGACGCCGAGTAAGAAAGATTCAATCTGGGTTATTGTTGATAGATTGACGAAATCGACCCATTTTATTCCGGTACGCACGGATTTTTCACTGTATAAGTTAGCTGAGTTGCACATATCGCAAATCGTACGATTGCACGGAGTACCTATTTCTATTATTTCAGATAGAGATCCGAGGTTTACATCGCGGTTTTGGAAGAAACTACAAGATGCTCTAGGTACCAAATTGCATTTCAGCACTGCTTTTCACCCTCAGTCGGATGGTCAATCCGAACGTGTTATTCAAATACTCGAGGATATGATGAGATGTTGCTTGAGTTTGAGGGGACATGGGAACGATACTTGCCTTTGATTGAATTTGCATATAATAACAGCTTTTAATCAAGTATCAAAATGGCACCATATGAAGCTTTGTACGGTCGTAAATGTCGTACACCTCTATATTAGATCGAGCTAAGTGAAAGCAAGATACACGGGGTTGATTTAATCAGAGAGACTGAGTAGAAAGTAAAAGTAATCCGAGAAAGTTTGAAAGCCGCCTCAGATCGTCAGAAGTCGTATGCGGACTTGAAACGTGAAGAAATAGAGTTCCAGGTGGGTGACCAAGTATTTTTGAAAGTCTCGCCGTGGAAAAAGATACTTAGATTTGGCCGTAAAGGAAAGCTGAGTCCGAGATTTATTGGACCGTACGAAGTCATTGAGCGTATCGGGCCGGTTGCGTACAGACTTATGTTGCCATCTGAGCTAGACAAGATTCACAATGTCTTTCATGTATCGATGCTTCGATGCTACCGATCTGATCCTTCTCATGTGATCAGTCCATCAGAGATTGAAATTCAACCCGATTTGACTTATGAGGAAGAACCGATTCGCATCTTAGCTCGTGAAGCGAAACAGTTGCGAAATAAGAAAATCTAGTTGGTTAAAGTTATGTGGCATAAGCACGGGGTTGAGGAAGCGACCTGGGAAACCGAAGAATCAATGAAAGAATGCTACCCACAATTATTCAACGGTAAGATTTTCGGGGACGAAAATCCCTTAAGGGGGGAGAGTTGTAACAGCCCGATTACGACCCTAATAGGAACGGTGGTTTCGGGACCACGAATCTGAGTTGGAAAAATATTTTTATATTATATTTGATATCTATGATATATGTTTAAGCATGTGTTAAAATATTGTGGGTAAATTTGTCTGTTTGTGTGTTCAATTTAAGAAAAAGGATTAAATCGCTTAAGTGGTAAAAGTAGCCTTTATTTAAATTGTGTGGTTTAATTGACTTGTTTTCTTTTATGGGTGGACCTAAATTGTAAATTAACCAAATACTAAGTGAGTGGACGGCATTATGCTTTCATAATGCATTTTATTATTTGTTTTTATAAGTGATGTTATATTAATATATGTATAATATATTATAAAATGAATATAATAAAGAAAACATAAAAGAATAAGTGGATGTCCATCTTTTATTTTTATTCTTCATTGCCGAAACTTAAAGAAAGAAGAAGAAACCATAGCTTCCAACCATTCGGCCTATTGCATGTTAAATTAAGGTTAGTAATTGAGCTCGGTTTTTGATAATTTTTATGTTTTTGAGTTCGTTGCTTCGAATACTATCCGACCCATGTTAAAATTTGTGAATTTGATGCATGTTGATGTTCGACCATTGATGAATGTTTATGTTTTGAAATGTTTGATGGTAGAATATTAAGGATATGTTTTAAATCAACATGTTTTGAATTGGAGATTTTGATAAAATTAAGTGTTATCGATTAAATTACAAAAATTAAATAGTTGAGGGACTAAAATGCTAAATAAATGGTTTGTATGGACTTATATAAGCATTAAGAACATTCGGCCCTTAAGGAGTGAACTAAAATTATGTGTATTTTGTGTTTTGTGCATTAGGGACTAAATTGTAAAAGTTGTAAATGTCAGGGGTAAAATGGTAATTTGCATAATTATGTGTTTTTGGATTAAATTGAATAAAAATGTATTTGAATGAGCTCAATTTGGAATTATTTAGATCAAAGAACAAAAGGAAACGGGATTGGATCAGGGAAAGGCAAAGTTGAACGAATAGCCGAGCAACCTTAATCCGACAATTTCCGAGGTAAGTCTTAAGCAATTGGGTTAAATTGAATTTTATACCACATTATATGCCTAAGCTAAATGGTGGTAAGAGTATTAATAACACATTGCCGAATGTAACAATGAAATTTGTATAAGTTAGCCGAATATGTGTGGTTACTTGGATGTTTAGAATCAATTGCATGAAATGTGAATTTATATGATAGTGATACTTTTAGATATGAGACATACTAAATTGGGATATGGATATATATATATTCAAAGGAATTGTTGGTGGCTTGATAATGTCTAGGCCGAATATAATATATAGACTTGGATGTTAAATCATCAAGTATACATATATGAATGTGCTTATATGTGAAGTTCTGGATTGGATTTTATATATGAAAGTGTATATTCGGATAAATAATAGGTTATGAAAGGCACTAAGTGTGAGAGTTTATAACCGAGCACTAAGTGTGCAAAATCGGTTACAAGGCACTATGTGTGCTAATTGTGAAGGTAACGACACTATGTGTGCGATACGTTACAGAGATTTGGGACTAAGTGTACGGAATATTAAAGTAACGGCACTATGTGTGCGATACGTTACAGAGATTTGGCACTAAGTGTGCGGAATATTAAAGTAACGGCACTATGTGTGTGATGCGTTACTAAATTCTTTGTAACAGGTATACAGGTTTGATGTTTTTTTTAAAGGACTCGTTTTATTAATGTTGATATGAATAATAAAATGTTCGAGTATGCAATCTTATAATATGCTCGGGAAGTTAAGGTTGGAAAGAGAAATAACCTAGAGGTATGCATTATTTAAAACAACTTGTGATTGATGGTGGCTTGAAATGTAAGTAGGAAATCGTTAAGTAAAAGAGATACATGCAGGTTATTCTATTATGTGTAGGTGGTGTATGGATATATATATATATGTATATTTATACATGCATATAATGTTGTTATGAAATCTATTTTAGTATATTGACTATTCGACAAAGATGATGTAAATGAAACAATTTATTTTAAATCTTGATAAAGTGCATATGTGAGTTAAATGCTTAATACTTACTAAGCTATGAAAGCTTACTTTGTATCTGGTTGTTTTCGTATTGTAGATCTCTTTTGGGTGTTCAACTCGTGCTCGGGGATCATCTTTGAAGTTCATCACACTATCAACGAAATTTTGGTATCTCTTTTGTGTATAAACTTTAAATCTATGGCATGTATAGGCTAAACCGTTTTTGAGTTGACTTAAACGATGATTATATGAATGTAATATTGCTATGCGAAAATGGCTATACTTTTATACTTAAGTATGGTTTAGTCATGTTTGATTATGGTGTTATTATTTGTGTACGTTCAGACATATTATAAGTTTATCTTGGAAGTTTATTTCATATCATGTTAGGTGTGATATTTGAATATATGAACTTGGTTTGAGTAGGGTTTATAATGCATTTTGGTTGAAGGATATCCTTATTCTTATTATATATATGTATTTACAAGACGAGTGATGAGAGAATCAGGTCATATAAAAAAATGAAATGATCATTGCCGAATGTGATAAGCAACTATGGGTTAAATGAGTTGGTTTGATATTTGTATTTAAGTTATGTTCGAATGTGAGATAAGTAGATAGGTAAATGATATAATCATATGTGATATTAAAATAGGGAGTATACATGATCAAAAGTGTAACATATATTCAATAATGATTTATGCTTGAATGTTTTGTTGATAATAGAAATGTAATAAATGATTAAGTGCCATATACCTATTCGGCCATTACTTTTAAATGACCATGTGAATAGCGATTTGCTAGGTGATTGAAATTAGTTACTATTTGATGTTAATGATATTATTCGTGATAAACAAAGTTGATGTATTGAGATTAGATGGGATATACATGTTTATTCGTGATATTATAATAGTGTTTATAAATGTGTAATGACTTGTGGTTAGACAAGTAATGCCTCGTAACCCTAATCCGACGACGGATATGGGTTAGGGGTGTTACATTAAATCTTGAATGAATCTTCTTTTTACAGCTGCTTATATATATAGTTATAAATTAGAGACACTCCAAAGTGGGTGTAGTATGGAATGTTAAAGAGGGAACACTCCAATACAAGCGTTAGAAAAAATCAATCTGGTCAAAGGCTATCGCTGCATGAGTGTGTGTCGGCGCAATTACGTACTCCCTGGGGGTTTGTTACACTCCATCGTTACTTCTCAGGAACAAGGGTACAGTAATGCAACGATAACCCTTATTACAAAAAAAAAATATAATATATAAATACTTAGTATTGTACAATAAATGTTGTATTGGTAGATAGAACTTAGGGTTTAAAGCATGATGCATTGATGAAGTTGCAACCTTATTCATGCATGCTTATGTTGTAACACCCCTCACCTGAAGTCAACGCCGAAATAGAGTTACGGAGCATTACCGGACTTATAACACATATAACCGTACTTTTCTCATACACTCGATCAATTCATACAATCATCATTACATCTCAATCAATTTGTCCCTTATAATAGCCTACAAGGCCTTAAACATGCTTTAAGAGCGGTTCGAGACTAAACTGATAACTTATAAAACTTTCACGAAACTTTGAAAAATTTTCTCAAAACAGAGGACACACGCCTGTGTAGCAAGGTCGTGTGTCTCACACGACCACTAGACATGCCCGTGTCACCGGCTGTGTGAAAACAGGGGGTACACACTGACTTGGGTCACACAGCCAACCACACACCCGTGTGTCTAGCCCGTGTGCCCTTCGAAGTGGCCACACACACCCATGTGCCAAGCCGTGTGCTAGGTCGTGCCAATCCTGTAGGCTATACTGACTTATGCAACACGGCCAAGTCACACGCCCGTGTGTAAGACCGTGTGGAGCTTACTGACTTGGTTTTAATTTTAACACCAGGAGACACATGGCCGTGTAACATGACCGTGTGTCGCACACGGCCGAGACAAACTCCCGTGTCTCTGTCCGTGTGGGCAAAAAATAGGCTATTTGCAAAGCCATTTTGCCACCCTATTTTTACATACCTGAACAAGCATAAATTTCAACATTTTATAACTCAATAGGCAGCCAATCCATAACATTTCATACACATTTTATACCAATTCGATATAGTATTCAAATACCTAATTAATATCATGCATTTTCCATTCATATGTCTACTACATATCAAGATAACATTTGCATATTTCCATTCCATCTACTACTTGCCAAAACATACCATATTTGAATACTTATACACAACCAAAACATTATACCAAGTTAAGCCAAATCACATGGCTTTAACTTATACCACAACATGTACCAAAATCACTATCTCAAGTAACCATAACTATCATCTTTATAACTAGAATATACACGCCATATGTACATATATCCATAAGTTCAAAGGTACCAATCGGCAACTAGATAGTGTGATGCGTAACGCCGACTTATCCGAATCGAGTGACTTATCGAACCTCTATAAAACATGGAAAAGAAACAGAGTAAGCTTTATAGCTTAGTAAGCCCGTATAATTCATAATTTAACTTACCATTTATACATAATCAAACAGTTAAACAAAGTATATCAAATTATCTTGCCAAATGCCTATACACAAGCATTCATCAACAAGTTAGTCACATAAGTGCATGTAATCATCCATTATCTCAATTTAATACTCAATACATTGTATCATATCAAATTCACATATATCATGTACATCATTTGTAACATTTCACTCTCAATCATATAAACATTAATTCATTTGATAACAGTAACTCATCCATATAAACAATACTTCATCCATATAACAGTAATTCATCCCTGTAACACATAGCTTTTTCACATAATCAATAACAGAATTTACGCTCGTTGAACCTATTTGAATATCGAGGGATACTCGGGTGATATACATAACATATAAATAAGTAATCTGTCAATTCATTATCATTTTCGCTCTTTCGAGCTATGATCAGTAAGCTCCTCCTGAGTTGATGGACAGTAAGCTCTATTGAGCTGAAACGGTAAGCTCTGATGAGCTGAAAATAGTAAGCTCTTACGAGCTGATATATCAGTAAGCTCATACGAGCTGCGGTGAGTTCGCAACACATGCAGGATCTCAACCTAAACGGTAACCCTAGTGACATGTCACTCGTATCCTACGAATTCCTACGGTTTAAACGGGACTCGGTAACCATCAGAATATATCAATAAGGCATTCAAATTTCAAGTGGATCATTTAATCAATTACATACATTCATTTCAAATAATTACAAGTATTTAAAAGTTTGATTCTAATTATACGAACTTACCTCGAGTTGCTCAGATAGAAATATCGGCTAATCGTCAACCTTTCCTTTTCCCCGATCTAATCCCGATCTCGGCATATCTTGATTTATATATTATTAAAATCAGCTTATTTAATCAACTATTTAATCAATTTAGTCCAAAACACACATTAGGGCTATTTTACACATTTGCCCCTAAACTTTTGCATTTTTACAATTTAGTCCTTATCACATAAAATTACAAATTCATGCAATTTAGTACAAACCCATGCTTAGCTGAATTTAATACAAATTACTAGCAGCCCATATTTTCAATTTATTCATACTTTTACCCATATAATTTTACATTTTCACAAATAAATCCCTTTTTGACATTTTTATCAAAAATCACTTTACAAAATTAGTAAATCTATCAATAAACCTTCATAATCTATCATCAATATCAATTTACTCAAAAATTCAACAATGGAAACATGTTAAATCTTTAATAGTTTTGAAATCGAAGGTACGAGCTAGCTAGATTTCAAAGCAACGATCACAAAAACATAGAAATCATTAAAAAGCGAGCAAAAAATAGACTTACAATTGAGCTCCAAAGTGACTGAATGCTTCAAACCCTTAAGAAGGGTGTTTTTGTTCATGAATGTAACGCCCTGATTTCCTTTAATTTCGGCTTTTGTAAATTTGTGACACAACTGTGTATCTGCTTCAGTGGTTAAGTGTCTTGGGTGTGTGTGGGAGGTCCCAAGTTCAAGTCTCAACTTGGGCAAATTTTGGTATTTTTATGAGTAAAGCCCAAACTCTGGTTGGTAGGCTTATAAGTTAAAGTGTGTAAGTAATTAACAGAATGGGCTTGTTGGTCTGGTGGTTAAGTGGTGTGTTGTTATGATGGAGGTCTTGTGTTTGAATCCATGCACGAGCAAGGGAATGTTTTTACTGCTAATGTTGTGTAAGATTTTGAGTTTTAGTTAACCACTGATGGTGGAGTGTTTGGAGAGAATTAAAGAGTTGAGAGGCGGGAGTTATCAGAATCTGATCAGTGTTTCAATTAGTCATTTTCGTCTCTCTCACCCTCTTCCCTTTTTGCAGCCGTTTTCCCTTCCCATCATCTCCTTTGGGCTATCAAAATTCTACTAATCTTCCTCTCTCTTATTTCGGTTCTCCTCCCTTGCAACCGTGTTTGTTATCTATAGTCAGGACGCGCCATCGGTACTGCTCGAAGGCTTTAATCGAGATCTTGTGTTGCAAGACACTACTTCTTACTCGTTAAGGTAAGGTTGTTGGTAAGTTTTGGGAAATCTCCTACTCATAACAACTTGGATTAAGTGACTTAAATTGGGCTTTCAATTGTTGAATATAGGTTTTGGAGTGCTCGGGAGTGCTTACGTGTCGAAATCAAACCAGGTGTGTACTCGGAAACTCAAAAAATGAGGTTTCGACGAAAGTCAAAAACCTTACTGTCGACGCCACACGAACGTGTGGTTCCCCATGTGGTAGGCCATGTGCAAGACTGTTAGTCACCACACGGCCTTGTGATCGACGAGCCAGGCTGTGTGCGAGCGACACGGCTGTGTGATGGCTGGGTAAGGCCGTGTGTGAAGCACAGGCTCGACCAATTGGGCCGTGTGGGCTCACACGGGTGAACCACACGGGCGTGTGGGATTCTGGGCCAGGTCGTGAGATCACACGGCCAATGCCAATTTGGGCCGTGTGGGCCACACGGGCGTGTGGGCCACACTGGCGTGTGAGCCCACACGGGCGGGCCACATGGGCGTGTGAGCCCATTTTTCTGAAAACTCTGTAAGGTTGCACGGGTCGCCCAAGTTGACTGTGGACCTATCGTAGGGTCGGTAAGCAATACTTAGACCCGTAAATGAATGATCTGTCTGTCTAATTTCTGTACTAAGCATGTATACTGATCTGAATATATGAGTTTTAATTGCATTATAGCATGTCATTCTTGTATGTTGCATTGCATTGGGGTGGGTTGATGATATTTGGAGGAAGTATCTAAAAGGCTTTTAAGCCTGTTATCTGGCAGCTCAGCTGCAAATTTTTTATTATGTGCCGCATTCAGTACAACATGGTGTGTAGGGCTAGGTGGGTTGATTTTATCCCCACATGGTGTGTAGGGTTGGACGGAGTTGGTGTGTAGAGGCTAGTGGGTAGGACTCTATTTTTTGCATACTCTGTCTGAAATGGGCTAAGGCCCTGTGATATCTCTGATTCTGAATCTGAGTGGGCTATGGTCCACACCATTTCTATAATGGGCTCAGACCCGAACTATGAATGTGTGTTTATTTTCTGATATGACTGCGTGTATGTTTTCTGTGGGGATTACACACTGAGTTGCGAAAACTCACCCTTTTCTGTTTAATTTGTTCAGGTAATCCCCAGCAGTAGACGGATTGACGCGGTGGAGGACCTAGCGGTGACCACTGTTCTGGACCTTTAACGGTTTTTACATTTATAGTTCTGATTATGTTTGGCAAGTTTTATGTAACATGGCCTTTATGGATTTTGTTTAAAATTTGGGATTATTATTTTATAAACTGCTAGCAGTAAGATAAGACGCGGGTTTTCAAAATAAATAAATGATTTATCAAATACACACGAACTCGCAAATTATTTTACAAGCTTCCGCAACATATAATGTTTTGAAAATGGATAATAAATAATTAAACGACACGTTTTGACGAAAGCCAAGATATCTACAAATGGCTTTAATGTAGTTATGTTTTCTAAAAACACTATCATGTGACATCGTCAGATTCGGCCATAACGTCTAGGCCGGGTCTGGGGTGTTACATTTAGTGGTATCAGAGCCAGGTTGCAAAACTCGGCTGTGGATTTGGGTTTTTAAAATTGGGTTTTCTGAAATGAATTTATTTTATGATTTAAAATATTTTGACTGAGTATGTGGTACACCGAGTCTCCGGTGCCGATCCTTTAAGTATTCTGAATTCTGTTTAAATTTGTCTAAAATACTACTTGCATGCTCGAAACAACCTTAGGTAGTATACTGTACTAAAACACTTTAGGTAGTGTAAACTTAAAACTGTAGCGAATCTGAAAATCGTAGTAAAACTACGATTCGCGATAACAAACTCTGAACTTCTGATACTATTTTGCATAAAACATTTATTAACAAATATTAGAACTGTAACTAATGCATAAAACTGTTAATACAGATAAATTTCAAAATTACGATGAGCACACGAGGTATCCACGGACGGGGTACTAGAGGCCGTGGTAGAGGCCGTAGGGGGCTCGAGCTGGGTCCTTCGCATCTAAAAGTCTGCCTAATTTGTATACGAGCGAGATGCCGGTCTCACCTGCTATAGAGACTGGGTCTCATGATCGTGAGGCTGGGGATGACACATTATCCTGAGCCATGTTACGAATTTTAGAGAGGGTCGCTGGACCCAACACTGGATCTGGGGGCCGTGGGTCGGTTACGGAACGACTCTGGTCCAATGGGGCTGAATTATTCAGGGGCGTCACTAGAGTCGCCCCAAGTGTGGCCAAGTACTAGATGGAGGCCACAGAGAGAATCATGGATGATTTGGACTTTACTACTGAGCAGAAGCTTAAGGGGGCTGTCTCTCTGCTTCGCGATGCAGCGTATCAGTGGTGGTTGACTGTTAAGGAGGGCACTCAGCCCGACCGTTTGATGTGGGACTACTTTAAGACGGCTTTCCAGAGTAAGTATGTAGGGGCCAACTACATCGGTGCTAGGAGGCGTGAGTTCCTTAATCTCACCCAAGGGGACCGTTCGGTGGCTGAGTATGAGGCTGAGTTTTTTAGACTGAGTCGTTATGCCCGGGGCATGGTGGCGACTGTGTATGAGCATTGCGTCCGTTTTGAGGATGGACCCAGGGATAGCTTACGGGTTATGATACCTCCGCAGAGGGAGCGTGACTTTTCTGCCCTAGTGGAGAAGGCGAAGATTGCCGAGGAGGTCAAGCGCGCTGAGCGCCAAAACCGCAAGAAAGAGAAGAATAAAAGGGAATCGGAGCCCTCCAATTCTGTGATGAGGCCTAAGAAAAAGGCTAGACCGGATGGGCCAGTGAGAGTTGGCCTCCTATTACACCTTCTGAGGTGGCGCTGTGTGGGCACTATGGTAGACGCCATCCAGGCGAGTGTTAGAGGACGACTTGGGCATGTTTGAGATATGGGTCGACTGAACATCGTGTCCGGGATTATCCACTGAGGACTGATCAGATGCAAGCTGCGGGTACTGGTACTACACAACCACCGAGAGTAGCTTAGTAGCCACCTAGGGGCCGAGGTCAGGCCAGGGGTGGTAATGGTATGGGCCGAGGACAGAGAGCACCGGGCAGAGGTGCGGGATCGATTGAGGCGAGGTAGCCTGCACTGGTTTATGCTGCACGTCGCCGAGAGGATGGTGATGCTCCGGATGTCATTACGGGTACGTTCTTAATTTTTGATGTACCATACACTGCATTGATAGACATAGGCTCTACACACTCTTACATAGCTAGCTCTGTGTCTGAAACTTTGGGGATTCCGGTTGAGAGTACTTCGAGTGAGATAACTGTTGTGAGCCCGTTGGGGCAATCTATCCGGGTTAGTAAATTGTTTAGAGACGTTCCGCTAGAGGTTCAAGGGACAGTATTTCTGGCTGATCTGATGGAGCTTCTATTTGGGGAGTTCGATTTGATTCTGGGAATGGACTGGGTGGTTAAGCATCGGGTGAGTCTGGACTGTGCTACAAAAAGGGTTATTCTGAGAACCGAGGAGGATAACGAGGTAGTGGTGATTGTGGAACGTCGGGATTATCTGGCGAATGTAATTTCTATGTTGGTGGTGGAAAAGTTGGTACGAAAAGGATGTGAGGCATTCTTGGCCTACATCAGTGTTTCGAATTCTGGGGACTCTTCGGTTAGGGACATCAGAACTGTAAGGGATTTTTCGGATGTTTTTCCTGAGGAACTACTAGGTCTGCCTCCGAGCCGAGAGGTAGAGTTTGGAATTGAGCTCTTTCCTTGTACAGCTTCGGTGTCCATCGCCCCTTACAGAATGGCACCGAAGGAGCTTGTTGAGCTTAAGGCTCAGATTCAAGTTCTTGGATCGTGGGTTCATTAAGCCTAGTGTGTCTCCATGGGGAGCACTGTCTTTGTTTGTGAAAAGAAGGATGGATCCATGCGTATGTGTATCGACTACCGCCAATTGAATAAGCTAACCATTAAGAACAAGTACCCACTACCGAGAATAGATGATTTATTTGACCAGTTCAGAGGGGCTTCTATTTTTTCAAAGATTGATTTGCGATCTAGATACCACAAATTGATGGTTAAAGAGACCGATGTGCATAAGACGGCATTTAGGACTTGGTACGGCCATTATGAGTTCCTAGTAATGCCATTTGGACTGACTAATGCACCAGCAGCTTTTATGGATCTAATGAACAGAGTGTTCTAGCCCTATCTGGATCGGTTCGTTGTAGTCTTCATTGACAATATTTTGGTGTATTTGAAGATTGAGGACGAGCACGATGAACATCTCCGAGTGGTATTACAGACTTTGCGTGAGGAACAGTTGTATGCAAAGTTCAGTAAGTGTGAATTCTGGCTCCGGGAAGTAACCTTTTTGGGGCATGTGGTTTCTGCAGAGGGGATTCGTGTTGATCCTTGTAAGATTGAGGCTGTGTTGGATTGGAAACAACCGAAGAATGTGTCGAAAATTTGCAGCTTTCTGGGGCTAGCAGGTTACTATCGACGCTTCATAGAAGGGTTCTCTTTGATCGCAACACTATTGACCAAGCTTCTGCGTAAGGGAGTTCTCTTTCTCTGGACTGATAGGTAACAAGAAATCTTCGAAAAGCTCAAATCTGTATTGACACAGGCTCCGGTTCTGATACAGCCTGAATCTGGGAAGGATTTCATTGTATACAGTGATGCGTCGCATGTGGGTTTGGGTTGCGTTCTAATGCAGGATTGTAAAGTGGTAGCTTATGCGTCTCGTCAGCTCAAGATGCATGAGGCTAACTATCTTATGCACGATTTGGAGTTGGCAGTGGTAATCTTCACTTTGAAAATCTAAAGGCACTATTTGTACGGTGAGAAGTGTACTATCTACACTGATCACAAGAGCCTCAAGTATCTCCTTACTCAGAAGGAGTTAAACCTTAGACAGCGTAGATGGGTTGAAATGCTTAAGGATTATGACTGCACCATCGAGCACCACACTGGTAAAGCTAATGTGGTGGTAGATGCTTTGAGCCGTAGGGCTATGACTGATCTGAGAGTGATGTTCCCTCGACTCAGCTTATTCGACTATGGGAGTCTGTTAGCAGAACTTCAGGTTAAGCCCACATGGATTGATGAGATCAAGAGTAAGCTGTTGGTGGATAAGTCGCTTGAGTTGCAGTTCTGTCAGATTGAGAATGGGGATACTACCGATTTCGGGATTAATAGTGATAGGGTACTTTGTTTCCTCGGTCGGATCTTTGTACCGAAGGATGAGGACTTAAGACAATCGATTCTGAGGGAGGCACATAGTAGCCCTTACGCTATGCATCCCGGCGGGAATAAAACGTACCGAGATTTGTGAGAGTTATACTGGTGGCCAGGGTTGAAGCGAGAGGTTACTGACTTCATTACTCGTTGTCTGACTTGTCAGCAGGTTAAGGCTGAGCATCAGTTGCCTTCGAGCTTGCTGCAGCCGGTAAAGATTCTGATGTGGGAATGGGAACGAGTAACAGTGGACTTCGTTAGTGGGTTGCCCTTAACACCCACTAAGAAGGATTCTGTCTGGGTCATCGTGGACAAATTGACCAAGTCTGCTCACTTCATTCCGGTCAGGATAGACTTTTCTCTCCAAAAGTTAGCTAAGCTTTATGTATCTGAAATAGTGAGGCTGCATGGGGTTCCTGTTTCGATCATTTCCAATAGGTATCCTCGCTTCACGTGTAACACCCCTTACCCGTATTCTATACCGGAACTGGGTACGAGGCGTTACCGTACTTAACTCACACAATCATACAACTTTGTGCTATTAGGTTCGTTTCAAATTTAAAAATTTTCCATTCATGTGTCTATCACTCTCATAATGGACCTACGAGGCCCTGGATATGCTTCTAAATGGTTTCGGAGATAATTCAGAAACTTCTACGCACTTAAGAAAATTTTGCCTAAACAGGGGCCACACGCCCGTGGGGGAGATGACACGCCCGTGTATCATCTCACACGCCCGTGTTCGACACCCGTGGTTGACACTGACTAACTTCACACGGCTTTGGCACGCTCGTGGCCCGGCGCGTGTGCCAAACCTGACATTCGACATATCCATTATCGCGCCTATACACACGGCAGTGTACTTCAGCCGTGTGGCGAATTAAATTCCAATTGCAAGGTGCAGACTTCACATGGCCTGGGCATACGCCCTGTACTAGCCGTGCCTCCCACACGGTCTAGACACACGCCCGTGTGTCTACCCATGTGAACGATTAGAAGGCTATCTACAAAGCCCTTTGCCACCCTACATTGCATACATACATACTCCAAATTCCATTCAATGTAAGTTATGACCCAAAGACACATCTAAATATTCAATTCATATATCAATTAACACTCATAATTTGCAATAGGAACTTCCATAAGTAATTTCATATTTTCATAAATAACAAAGTGAGACATCAACCATGACAATATACAAAATAGTTATCTTAAAAGGGGCAACCACATCTTGGCCAAAATAACAAAATAATCTAACTAGTCTAGCCCCTATACATGCCATACACAAAATCACTAAGTCTAGATATACCGAGATGAGTTGATAGTGTGGGCAATCTTCTGATTATCGGCGTACTCTGGCTCAGCTCTTAAACTCTATAAAACAAGGGAAAAGAAAGGGGATGTAAGCATTAAGCTTAGTAAGTTTACATGTAAACAATATAAAGTTATAGCATTACATACTAAACAAGAAACGATCCACATTCATAATTAAGCTTACTCATTTCTTCCATTTCTATATCCCAACCTTATCACTAGCTTAATGTATGCATTCATTAGCATGCTTCCCTGCACTTAGCACCACAATGTCACATAATACAGCACATCACAAACTCTTAGTCAACTTCCCATAATCAAATTACTCGGTGGTTTCGCACTTAGCCCACCATCAGTCTTTATTAGGGTGTTATCGCGTATAGCCCACCGAAAAGGTTAGTTACGGTGGTATCGCACATAGCCCACCAATTGATAAATAGACGATGGTATCGCACATAGCCCATCATATAACTAGGTGGTATCGCACATAGCCCACCATCAAGTGTTTATTACACGTTTATATGACTATTTCGTCATTCATACAATAATTATACCATAACAACCGCATTCAATCCACTTGTATCACACATGTTCTCAATCATGCCATGCACCAATCAACGACGACAATGTATGTATATAAATTGTATAGTTTACACATAAACTTACCTCGATGCAAAACGTGTCAACTAACGGCTTAATTCGTAACCTTGCCTTTTCCCCGATCAAGGTTGATTCCGCGCTCTTCTTGATCTATAACAATAAAATTCATTCATTTAGATCATTCTATGATCATAATGGACCAAAATCTACACTTAGGAAAAAATGACCATTTTGCCCTTGTATTATGGAAAAATTACGATTTTGCCCCTAGGCTCGTAAATCATTTTTTACCACATTTTCTCAATAAACAAGCCTAGGTAAACATTTATTTCTCTTACCACTACTCATCATTCCAACTATTTCTTGCATTTATGACACAATTTAAATCTTTGCATTCTAGTCCCATTTAGGTGTTTCCATGCTAACATCTTTCACAAAAGTTGTTTCTCATCTCCCTAACATTTATTTTATTCTATAAAACTCAGCTAACAACTCAACTACTCTCATGGCAAGTCCCTAGACTTTCAACCATATCTCAAATTAGTCCCATCATTAGCTAGCTTAAGCTTTGGGGACTCCAAAAACACAAAAATCATCAATTAAAACCACCTAAATCACTTATTTGAATTTGAATTGAGTGGATTAAAGTTTGAACCCCCAAGAGCTCTATTTCTTCTTCAATTTTCGATGGAAAGAGATGAGTGAATAGTGAAAGATGATAGTTTTTCTTTTATCATATTTTTATTCATCTTTTCTCACCTAATTTTGACTAAACATTAAATGCTCTTGTCTCCCCATACCATATGGCCGGCCATCACACTCCAAAATGGCCTATTTGCACCTTAAAGTACTCTAATTTACATTCTATAGTCATTAGGTACTTCTACCTTGAAAATTAGAACTTTCGCACTTTACGCAATTTAGTCCTTTTTCAAAATTAAGCATGCAATCATTAAAATTAAAGTACCAAAATTTTCACATAGTCATATATTAATGCTATAACGCATAAAATAAAATCAAAATAATTTTCTTAAACCTCGGATTAGTGATCCCAAGATCACTGTTCTGACTAGCCCCAAAATCGGGCTATTACAACTCTCCCCCCTTTAGAGATTTTCGTCCTCAAAAATCTTACCAGTAAAGAGGTTTGGATAGTGCTCTCTCATGGCTTTTTCCAGTTCCCACGTAGCCTCTTCTACACCGTGTTTTTGCCACAACACTTTTACTAAGGCTATGTCTTTATTCCTCACCTATTTCACCTCTCGAGCCAAGATTTTAATCGGCTCTTCCTCATATGTCATATCCGGTCGTACCACAATTTCTGTTGGAGAAATCACATGCGAAGGATCGGAGCGATAACGCCTTAACATCGATACATGAAACACATTGTGCATTTTCTCTAACTCTACTGGCAAAGCCAACCAGTATGCCACTGGCCCAATCCTTTCGGTAATCTCATACGGCCTTATGAATCTCAGATTTAGTTTACCCTTTCGACCAAATCTCAATATTTTCTTCCACGGGGACACTTTCAGAAATACCTTGTCACCCACTTTAAACTCGATTTCCTTTCTTTTCAAATCCGCATACGACTTTTGTCGGTCTGAAGCAGCTTTCAAACTATCCCGGATCACTTTCACCTTTTCTTTAGTCTCTTTAACTAGGTCGACCCCATGAATTTTCTTCTCACTAAGCTCAGTCCAATACAACGGAGTCCGAAACTTATGACCATACAAGGCTTCATACGGTGCCATTCGTATACTCGACTGATAACTGTTGTTGTAAGCAAATTCGACCAAGGGTAGGTATCTTTCCCAACTACCTTCGAACTCTAGCACACAACATCGGAGCATATCCTCTAAAACTTGAATTACTCTCTCGGACTGACCATCAGTTTGAGGATGGAATGCGGTACTAAAATTCAACCTTGTACCCAAGGCCTCCTGTAGCTTCTTCTAAAACCTCGAAGTAAATCTCGGGTCTCTATTCGAGATAATAGATACAGGCACTCCATGTAATCTTACCACTTCCGCAATATACAACTCGGATAACTTGTCTAGTGAATAATCAACACGCACCGGTATAAAGTGAGCTGACTTTTTTAATCTATCAACGACAACCCACACAGCATCTTTCTTTTTCAGAGTCATAGGCAACCCTGTCACAAAATCCATAGTTTTCCGATCCCACTTTCACTCTGGAACCATCACTGGCTGAAGCTATCCCGAAGGCACTTGATGTTTAGCTTTCACTTGTTGACAAATGAGACATCTTGTTACATACTCCGAGATGTCCCTTTTCATTCTCGGCCACCAATAATATTTCTTCAGATC
Organism: Gossypium sturtianum; assembly: GCA_025698515.1. Taxonomy (NCBI): domain Eukaryota; kingdom Viridiplantae; phylum Streptophyta; class Magnoliopsida; order Malvales; family Malvaceae; genus Gossypium; species Gossypium sturtianum. Next base: position 44,448,164 of record CM046952.1, read on the forward strand.
GTTGTACATTTTCGTACTGCTTGGATGTACTGACAAATAACCACTGTGTGCTTCATTTAATATCTTCCGGATCAATTCATCATTCTTAGGTACACAAATCCTATCATGAAACATCAAACACCCACCCGAACTCATCTGAAAATTAGAATCCTCTCCCGATTCACACTTAGCTCTCTTAGTTTGCATCTTATTATCATTCTTTTGAGCTTCACATATCTGTTGAATAAATAGTGGCCTAGCCCTCAACTCAGCTAATATAGCACCATCGTTAGACCATGCTAAGCTCGTGCTCATAGCTCTCAAAACATACAAGGATTTCCTACTCAAGGCATCCGCAACCATATTCGCTTTTCCCGGATGGTAATCGATCACTAGCTCATAGTCCTTCAATAATTCGAGCCACCGTCGTTGCCGCAAATTTAAATCCTTTTGATCCATCAAATACTTCAAACTCTTATGATTCGTGAAGATTCGGCACTTCTCTCCATATAAGTAATGTCGCAAAATCTTTAACGCGAAAACAATCGCGGCCAATTCCAAGTCATGAGTTGGATAATTTTTCTCATGCGATTTTAGCTGTCTCGAGGCGTATGCAACTACCTTACCCTCTTGCATCAACACACAGCTGAGACCATTTAACGACGCATCACTGTAGACCACAAACTCTTTCCCCGATTCTGGTTGAACCAAAACTGGCGCCTCAGTCAACAATGTTTTTAATCTCTCAAAACTCTGTTGACATCTTTCAGTCCATTCAAACTTAATATCTTTGTGCAATATTTTCGTCATCGGGGTAGCAATCATGGAGAACCCCTTCAGAAAACGTCTGTAATACCCCACTAAACCCAAAAAGCTTCTGACTTCTGACACATTTCTCGGCAGTTTCCACTCTACAATAGCTGAGATCTTACTCTGGTCAACTCTAATACCATCACCCGACACAATGTGTCCTAGAAATCTGACCTCTCGGAGCCAAAATTCGATCTTGCTAAATTTAGCATATAACTGTTTGTCTCTTAAAGTCTGTAAGACAATCCTCAGATGTTCCGCATGATCACCTTCATCTCGAGAATAAATCAATATGTCATCAATAAAGACAACCACAAACTTGTCTAAATATGGTCAGAAGACACGGTTCATTAAGTCCATAAAAATCGCAGGGGCATTTGTTAAACCGAACGGCATGACCAGAAACTCATAATGGCCATACCTCGTCTGAAATGCGGTTTTCGGCACGTCTTGCTCCTTAACCCTCAACTGGTAATAGCCAGACCTCAGGTCTATCTTGGAGAACACTGTAGCTCCCTTCAGTATATCAAATAAGCCATCTATCCTTGGTAAAGGATACTTATTCTTCACCGTCACCTTGTTGAGTTGTCTGTAGTCTATACACAATCTCATCGACCCATCCTTCTTCTTTTCAAAAAGCACCAGAGCACCCCACGGTGAATAGCTCGGTCTTGCAAAACCCTTGTTCGTTAACTCTTGTAACTGAACCTTCAGTTCTTTCAACTCTAGTGGGGCCATCCTATATGGAGTAACCGAAATAGGTTCCGTTCCCAGAACTAACTCAATTCCAAACTCGACCTCTCTAACTGGAGGCAGTCTGAGTAACTCTTCCGGGAATACATCCGGATACTCGCATACAACTGGCACTATTTCAATCTTTACTTCAGACTCTTGAGTATTTAACACGAAAGCGAGATAAGACTCGTACCCTTTTCTCAAATATTTCTCAACCATCATGGAAGAAATCATCACCGGTAAACTATCTGACCCACCTGATTCAACCCGAATAACATCTCCATTTTCACATTTCAACTCAATAAATTTACTATCACAGTTCATTAAAACACTATGGGTAGTCAACCAATCCATGCTAAGAATCAAGTCAAATTCATCAAACGACAACAACATAAGGTTTGCCGAAAAATAATGACCCCTAATTGTCAAAGGACAAATTCTACACACCTTGTCAACTAGCACATGTTTGCCTAACGGGTTTGACACCTTTACCACTAATTCCGTAGACTCAACAGTCATACTTAAACTAGATGCCAATCTCATGCAAATATAGGAATGGGTAGACCCCGGATCAATCAAAGTAATAACAAGGGTGTCATAAAGAGAAAAAATATCTGTTATTACATCTGGAGATGATGCCTCTTCGCGAGCTCGAATGGCATAAGTCCTTGCAGATGCCCGACCCTCTGGCCTCACAGCAGAGTCTCGTGATGCACCTCTACCACTAGTCTCACCTCCCGGGTTCTTTTGTGGCCTACCCCTAGAATATGCACTGCTTGATTTTATCTCTTGCTTCCTCTCTTTGTTATCCTTCTCAGGGCAGTTTCGGATGAAATGGTCGGAGGAGCCACACTTATAACAATTCCGGTTGTTTCCCCAACACTCCCCAGTGTGATGTCTGCCACAACTTGGGCACTTCGGGTTAGACTTTGAATTGCCCACAATTGCCATCGAGGTGGCTTGAACTCTTGAACCCGAGTACATGTCGCCTCGCTCTCTTTGCAAAAATCCAACTGATGCGGTCGTTCGAGGGTTCACTTTCTTGGACCTCTTCGATTGAGCTTGGTAGGATTTACTCATCGACCTTTTCCTTGCATCCCAGGCCTCACTCACGGCTTTCCTCTTTTCCTAACTCAATTCTTCGGCCTTACTCGCCCTATCCACCAATACCACAAATTCTTTTAGTTCTAAAATCCCGACTAAAAGTCTGACATCCTCATTCAACCCATCTTCAAACCTCTTGCATAAGATAGTTTCTGTTGACACACATTCTTGTGTGTACTTACTGAGCCTAACAAATTCACGCTCATATTCCACCACAATCATTTTTCTTTATTTTAATTCAAGGAATTCCTTCCGTTTTTGATCAACAAATCGCTGACTAATATACTTCTTATGAAACTCTTCCAAAAAGAAATCCCACGTTACTCTCTCTTTAGGAACCACTGATGTCAACGTTTTCCACCAATGGTATGTCGAGTCCCTCAGCAAAGACACAGCACATTTTAAACTCTCCTCAGGTGTACAGGAGAGTTCGTCGAATACTCTCATCGAGTTCTCAAGCTAGAATTCTGCCCTCTCAAGGTTATCATCTACATTAGCTCGAAAGTCCTCAGCCCCTTGCTTCCAGATTTTGTCTACCAAGGGCTTAGTTGTCCTCACTAAGTCTATACCTTGGGGAGCCACAGGAACTGGCTGAGGTATAGGAGGGGGAGGAGGAGGTTGGGCATTGGGGTTTGCTCGCACATACTCCGTGTACCAGTTACTCATCATTTAGAGAAAGACTTCCTTGAACTCTGCACAGGCGCGGTCCCTTGCGCGGGAGCCGGCGCATTACTAGCTGCATCATCAGTAGCCGATTGATCGGGATCCATACACTATATATAAACAAAGTTTAAAATCATCAGAAGCCACCACACTATCATTATACGCTTATGGCATGTATAGCTAGACCACCACACACACTACGATAGTCCTAGAACCGACTAAACCATAGCTCTGATACCACTAAATGTAACACCCCTTACCCGTATTCTATACCGGAACTGGGTACGAGGCGTTACCGTACTTAACTCACACAATCATACAACTTTGGGCTATTAGGTTCGTTTCAAATTTAAAACTTTTCCATTCATGTGTTTATCACTCTCATAATGGACCTATGAGGCCCTGGATATGCTTCCAAATGGTTTCGGAGATAATTCAGAAACTTCTACGCACTTAAGAAAATTTTGCCTAAAAAGGGGCCACACGCCCGTGGGGGAGATGACAAGCTCGTGTATCATCTCACACGCCCGTGTTCGACGCCCGTGGTCGACACTGACTAACTTCACACGGCTTTGGCATGCCCGTGGCCCTGGCCCATGTTCCAAACCTTGACATTCTGACATATCCACACGGCCTATACACACGGCTGTGTACTACAGTCGTGTGGCAAATTAAATTCCAATTGCAAGGTGCAGACTTCACATGGCCTTGGCATAAGCCCGTGTACTAGCCGTGCCTCCCACACGATCTAGACACACGCCCATGTGTCTACCCATGTGAACAATTAGAAGGCTATCTACCAAGCCCTTTGCCACCCTACATTGCATACATACATACTCCAAATTCCATTCAATGTAATTCATGACCCAAAGACACATCTAAATATTCAATTCATATATCAATAAACACTCATAATTTGCAATAGGAACTTCCATGAGTAATTTCATATTTTCATAAATAATAAAGTGAGACATCAACCATGACAATATACAAAATAGTTATCTTAAAAGGGGCCAACACATCTTGGCCAAAATAACAAAATAATCTAACTAGTCTAGCCCCTATACATGCCATACACAAAATCACTAAGTCTAGGTATACCGAGATGAGTTGATAGTATGGGCGATCTTCTGATTATCGGTGTACCCCGGCTCAGCTCTTAAACTCTATAAAACAAGGGAAAAGAAAAGGGAAGTAAGCATTAAGCTTAGTAAGTTTACATGTAAACAATATAAAGTTATAGCATTACATACTAAACAAGAAACGATCCACATTCATAATTAAGCTTACTCATTTCTTCCATTTCTATATCCCAACCTTATCACTAGCTTAATGTATGCATTCATTAGCATGCCTCCCTGCACTTAGCACCACAATGTCACATAATACAACACATCACAAACTCTTAGTCAACTTCCCATAATCAAATTACTCGGTGGTTTCGCACTTAGCCCACCATCAGTCTTTATTAGGGTGGTATCGCACATAGCCCACCGAAAAGCTTAGTTACGGTGGTATCGCACATAGCCCACCAATTGATAAATAGACGATGGTATCGCACATAGCCCATCACAATTAAATAACTAGGTGGTATCGCACATAGCCCACCATCAAGTGTTTATTACACGTTTATATGACTATTTCGTCATTCATATAATAATTATACCATAATAACTGCATTCAATCCACTTGTATCACACATGTTCTCAATCATGCCATGCACCAATCAACGACGACAATGTATGTATATAAATTGTATAGTTTACACATAAACTTACCTCGGTGCAAAACGTGTCAACTAACGGCTTAATCCGTAACCTTGCCTTTTCCCCGATCAAGGTTAATTCCGCGCTCTTCTTTATCTATAACAATAAAATTCATTCATTTAGATCATTCTATGATCATAATGCACCAAAATCTACACTTAGGCAAAAATGACCATTTTGCCCTTGTATTATGGCAAAATTACGATTTTTCCCCTAGGCTTGTAAATCATTTTTTTACCATATTTTCTCAATAAAAAAGCCTAGTAAACATTTTTTTCTCTTACAACTACTCACCTTTCCAACTATTTCTTGCATTTATGACATAATTTAAATCTTTGCTTTCTAGTCCTATTTAGGTGTTTTCATGCTAACATCTTTCACAAAAGTTGTTTCTCATCTCCCTAACATTTATTTTATTCTATAAAACTTAGCTAACAACTCAACTACTCTCATGGCAAGTCCCTAGACTTTCAACCATATCTCAAATTAGTCCCATCATTAGCTAGCTTAAGCTTTGGGGACTCCAAAAACACAAAAATCATCAATTAAAACCACCTAAATCACTTACTCGAATATGAATTGAGTGGCTGAAAGTTTGAACCCCCAAGAGCTCTATTTCTTCTTCAATTTTTGGTGGAAAGGGATGAGTGAATAGTGAAAGATGATAGTTTTTCTTTTACCATATTTTTATTCATCTTTTCTCACCTAATTTTGACTAAACATTAAATGCTCTTGTGTCCCCATACCATATGGCCGGCCATCACACTCCAAAATGGCCTATTTGCACCTTAAAGTCCTCTAATTTACATTCTATAGTCATTAGGTACTTCTACCTTGAAAATTAGAACTTTCGCACTTTACGCAATTTAGTCCTTTTTCAAAATTAAGCATGCAATCATTAAAATTAAAGTACCAAAATTTTCACATAGTCATATATTAATGCTATAACGCATAAAATAACATTAAAATAATTTCCTTAAACCTCGGATTAGTGATCCCAATATCACTGTTCCGACTAGCCCCAAAATTGGGCTGTTACATCACGTCTCAGTTCTGGAAGAAATTGCACGAAGCTCTGGGTTCGAGATTGGACTTCAGTACTGCTTTCCATCCTCAGACAGATGGTCAGTCAGAGATGGTGATTCAAGTACTGGAGGATATGTTGAGGAGCTGTGTTATGGATTTCCGAGGCAGTTGAAAGGAGTACTTGCCGTTAGCAAAGTTCGCCTATAACAACAGCTATCAGGCTAGCATCTAGATGGCACCGTATGAGGCCCTATATGGTCGTAAGTGTCGCACTCCCTTATGTTGGACTGAGTTGGGTGAACGACGTGTTCTGGGTCTGAAATTGGTTTCTGAAACTGAAGATAAAGTCCGATTAATTCGAGATCAACTGAAAGTTGCATCTGATAGGCAGAAGTCCTATGCTGATCTGAAGAGAAAGGATATTGAGTATTCTGTGGGGGACTTAGTCTTCTTCAAGGTCTCACCATGGAAGAAGGTCTTGAGGTTCGATCGCAAGGGTAAGCGGAGCCCTCGGTTTATTGGGCCATACCATATTTTGAAACGAGTGGGGCCGGTCGCATATCAGTTGAATCTTCCTCCGGAGTTGGATTGCATTTGTAACACCCCTATCCCGTATCCGTTGCCAGATTAGGGTTAAAGGAGTTACCAGACAGATCGAAAACTTATTCAGACTATTCGTAATATAAATCATTAACCACCATCATCATGTCCCAACTATAGGTCAACGAGACCTTAAACAGGCTTTAAAGTATGGCCGGGACTATGCCGAACTTTTAAAGAAATTCTCATAAATTTAAAACTTTTCTAAGTTATATAGGACACACGCCTGTGTGGGCAGGCCGTGTGCCTCCCACGGCTGCTAGACACACCCATGTGTCTTACCCGTGGTCGAGTCTGATTTGTCTCCACGGCCACCAAGCATGCCGGTGTACCTTGGCCGTGGTCGATCCTGACTAAACCACACGACTACCAGACACGTTCGTGTGCCAAGGCCGTGTACACTTAGTTAGCTACTGACTTACTCCCACGGTCATCAGGCACGCCCGTGTGCCTTGATCGTGTAGGTAAAACAGGCCATTTACAAGGCCAAAATGCCACTCACATAGGGTCAAACATGCAAGCAAATTACCAATGCAACTCATGCACATTTGACAACCAAAAACATATCAAATTAACCATTCAATTTCTATATTCAAATCCATTTCCAAACATACCAATTCAAACAACAAAAACTCAAGTATACACAAGCATAATTCATCCCTATTTATCTTCCATGAACTAATTCTTTTGTTCAAACCTAAATGCTCAAATTTCATCCATATACTTACCATAAATTTAACCATTTCTCATACTATCAAACCATACTAAAACATTCATCATATAACATATTCATTAATGCATATTATCAACATATAACTAGCCAAATCACATGGCTAAGTTCATCTCTCAACTTATACAAATAACTAGCCTATACATGTCATATCTAGCTATATACATTTCCAAAATGTACCAAAACAAGTTGAGTAGTGTGATGACGATCCTCGATGGTCCCGAGCCTTCCGTAACTTTGACGATCTATAAAACAGAGCAAACACACACAAAGTAAGCTTTCAAAAGCTTAGTAAGCCAAATACAATTAAACTTAGCAAGAAATGTATATAACCAAATTGATACAAGAACATTAATGGTTCTCATAGCAAATTCATCACATACATTCTTTGGCTCAAATGTTAGGCCATTTCTTACCATGTTCTTTATCTCAAATGTCATCTACACATGGCTCATTAGAGCATATCTTCACATATTATCTTATCATTTCATTACACATAATCATCATAGTAAGTTCATATGAACACTTACCTTTCATACACACTTAGTGTATATATATCAAATGTACCTAAATTGGATTTACATTTCACATAGTCATTCGTATCTCGGATTTGTCCGTTGAAGCGTTTGGAATCTAATAGGATACTCAGAATGCTCAGAATAGTCGTACAATGCCAACGTCCCTGATGAGGTCTTACATGTACTCAAATATCGATGTCGCTGTCCCAGACAGGGTCTTATACGTAAGTCTCATATCGATGCCAACGTCCCAGACGTGGTCTTACACGTAAATCTCATATCGATGCCAACGTCCCAGACATGGTCTTACACGTAAATCTCATATCGATGCCAATGTCCCAGACGTGGTCTTACACGTAAATCTCATATCGATGCCAACGTCCTAGACGTGGTCTTACACGTAAATCTCATATCGATGCCAACATCCCAGACATGGTCTTACACGTAAATCTCATATCAATGCCAACGTCCCAAACGTGGTCTTACACGTAATTCTCAAATTTCACATACATTCCATCTCAATGGATATTCATACCAATTCAAATTTCATTTATTCACAAATAGTACAATGTAAAAACATTTATTTGTATATCGACTTACCTCGGATTCGAATATTCGTTCAGACTCGATTACTCGACTACTTTCGCCTTCCCGCGATCTAAGTCCGATTTCTTCGATTCTTGATCTATACATATTCAAATTTAACCTTTTTATTCACTAACTCATCCAATTCAATCCAAAACACATATTTAGGGTAATTTGCAATTTAGCCCTCATATTTGCACATTTTATCAATTTAGTCCATTTTTCTCAAAACATCAAATACACAAAATCACCCTATAACCATGTCTAGCCAAATGCTCATATATATCATAAAAGTCCAAACATTTCATCAATTTCACAAATTAGTCCCTCAAAATGTTATTTTTTTGATTTAGCCCTAATTAGCTAAATTCATCAAAAATTCAAGAACAAAACATGTTCATTTAACATATTTTCCTCATTTAACACCATAAATAATCATAAATCATATGAGTTCATCAAAGTCTCATTTCACAAACATCATCAATTCTCAAAATTAAAGCATGGGTTTTAGAGTATACGAAGCAACAATTACGAAAACGTAGAAATTATCAAAAACCGAAGTCAAAACTCACCTTAATTTTGCTTGATAGTAGCCAAAACCTAAGATGGTTTTCTTCTTTTCTTTCCTTTGTGTTTTCGGTGATAGATGGATGAATAAATCCACTATCATTCTTATTTTGTTTTTATTATATCTTATATTATAATATTTATCAATTTATAAAACCATTACTAAATGAAATAAACTTTATAAATTAGCAATATGCCGTCCACTATCCTCTCTTTTGGCCAAATTGCAACATAAATCCTCTTATTTAAGAAGACACAACAATTAGACCACTCAAACAAATAGAAGGCTACTTTTACCTTTTACGCGATTTAGTCATTTGCTCAAATTAGGCACACAAACATACGAATTTAATTCACAAAAATTTAGCACATGCTTAATCACATATCAAAAGCTCAGAAAATAATATTAAAATATTTTACTGACTCGGACTTGTGGTCCCGAAACCACTGTTTCGACTAGGGTATAACCGGACTGTTACAATTCTCCCCCCTTAGGGATTTTCGTCCTCGAAAATCTTATCGTTAAACAGATTCGGATATTGTTGTCTCATTGAATATTCAGGCTCCCACATAGCCTCTTCCATTCCGTGTCGATGCCACAACACTTTTACTAACGAAATTTTCTTATTTCTCAATTCTTTCACTTCACGAGCTAAGATACGGATTGGTTCCTCTTCATAAGTCATATCAGATCAGATTTCAATCTCAGACGGAGTAATCACATGTGACGGATCAGAACGATATCTACGTAGTATCGAAACATGAAATACATTATGAATCTTTTCTAGCTCGGAGGGCAACCACAATCTATATGCAACAGGCCCAACACGTTCAATAATTTCATACGGTCCGATGAACCTTGGACTCAACTTGCCTTTACGTTCGAATCAGAGTACTTTCTTCCACGGAGACACTTTCAAAAACACTTTGTCACATATTTCAAATTCAATTTCTTTTCGTTTCAATTCCGCATAAGACTTTTGACGATCAGATGCTGATTTCAGACTATCACAGATTACTTTTACTTTTTGTTCAGTATCTTTTATCAAATCAACCCCATGTAGCTTATTTTCACTGAGCTCAGTCCAATACAAAGGTGTACGAAATTTACGTCCGTACAAAGCTTCATAAGGTGCCATTTTGATGCTTGACTGAAAACTATTATTATAAGTAAATTCAATCAGTGGTAAGTACTGTTCCCACGTACCGTTAAACTCAAGAATATAGTTAGCTCAAGATCATGTGTCAGATAATTCTTTTCATGCGGCTTCAATTGTCTTGAGGCATAAGCTATTACTTTGCCTTCTTCCATCAATACACATCCCAGACCATTCAACGAAGCATCACTGTATATTACAAATTCTTTGCCCGTTTCTGGCTGTATCAAAATTGGAGCTTCAGTCAAAAGAGTTTTCAACTGATCAAAACTTTTCTAACATTTATCAGACCATTCAAACCTCACATCTTTCTAAAGTAATCTGGTCAACGGAGTTGCTATCACTGAAAATACTTGTACAAACCGGTGATAATAACCAACTAGTCGCAGAAAGCTACGGACTTCGGACACATTATTCGGAGGTTTCCAATCCAAAATAGCAGAAATCTTGTTCGGATCAACTCGTATTCCAGAGGCTGATACTATATGTCCCAGAAAACTAACTTCACGCAACCAGAATTCACATTTGCTGATTTTCGCAATCAATTGCTTTTCTCTCAAAGTTTGCAACACAATTTTCAGATGTTCAGCATGTTCAGTTTCATTCCGTGAATAAATCAAAATGTCGTCAATGAATACAACAACAAATTGATCTAGGTACAGTCTGAAAATTCTGTTCATCAAATCCATAAAAACAGTAGGAGCATTTGTTAGTCTGAATGGCATAACTAAAATCTCATAATGTCCATACCTCGTTTTGAAAGAAGTTTTCAGAATGTCTAAGTCTTTTACTCTCAACTGGTAGTATCCCGATCGCAGATCTATCTTAGAAAACACAGTGGATCTTTTTTAACTGATCTAACAAATCGTCCATCCAGGGCAACAGATATTTGTTCTTTATGGTCACTTTGTTCAACTGACGATAGTCAATGCACATTCTCGTCGTGCCATCTTTCTTTTTCACAAACAAAACAGGAGCACTCCAAGGCGAGAAACTCGGTCTGGCAAACCCTCTGTCAGTCAACTCTTGTAGCTGTGACTTTAACTCTTTCAACTCTATTGGTGCCATTCTATACGAAGCTATCGAAATAGGTGTAGTACCAGGCAACAGATCAATACCAAATTCAACTTCAGGGAATACACCAGGGAATTCACAAACAACAGACATTGATTCCGCTTTCTTTTCAGATACTTTCGAACCAATCACATAAGCAAAATAAGCTTCGTAACCCCCTTTTTTTCACATAACCCTGAGCTTTCAATACAGACATCACTGCAGGCAATCCAATCCAATCATTAGACTGAACCCTAACTATTTCATCATTCAGACATCTCAAATCAATAGTCTTTCTTTTACAGTTCATAACGGCATCATGCAATGTCAACCAGTCCATACTCAGAATGATATCAAACTCATCAAACGGTAATATCATCAGATCAACAAGGAAACAAGTATCTCGAAACATTAACGAACAGTTCTTGCATACTTTTATAACAAACTCAGTAGACTCTACAAGCAAAGTCTTACTAGATACTAAATTTATGCATATATACGAATGAGTAGAACCAGGGTTTATCAATGAAATCACAGAAATATCATAAAGAGTAAATGTACTCGTAATAACATCCGGAGATGAAACTTACTCACGAGCTTGGTTGGCATTCGCTCTGGTAGGCGCCCTAGCTTCAGATCTCGCTACGGTGATTCTCGTAGTTCTCTGATTACCACTGACATTTCTTACTTTTTGAGGAGATCTACCTCTCGCTAAAACATTCTCAGATCTCGGGTTCTGAACAATTTCTTGTTCAACAGACTTTGGGCAGTCTCGGATGAAATGGTCTAATGATCCACATCTGAAACAAGCTCGGTCATTTAATCTGTAAATTCCCGGATGCCTTTTTCCACAATGTTTACATTCAGGTCGCTTGTATCTGACATTTCTAACACTAGCCATTGAAGTTACTGGAGCTTTGGAGCTCAACTGTGATCTAGCTCGATCTCTACTCGAATGCCTCACATTAGCCTTTGAACGACTATGTTCATCTCGGTATTTCTTCAAGGCAGACTAAAATGATTTGCTTAAAAATCTCTTTTTCATATCTCTGGCTTCAGACTAAGCTTTGCATGCTCGGTCAACTAGCACTACAAACTCTTGTATCTCCAGAGTACCAACTAGCAATTTGATATCATCATTTAGGCCATCTTCGAATCTTTTACACATTATCGCTTCAGTCGAAACGCATTCTCGAGCATACTGACTTAATCTCACAAACTCTCGTGTGTATTCAGTGACAGATATGTGACCTTGTTTCAATTCCAAAAACTCTTTCCGTTTCTGATCAATGAATCTCTGAATAATGTATTTCTTTCTGAACTCAGACTGAAAGAAATCCCATGTGATCCGTTCTTTAGGAACAACCGAAATCAAAGTTTTTCACCACTGATAGGCCGCGTCTCGTAACAAAGATACAACACATTTAATACGTTCTTCAGAACTCAACGACATTTCATCGAAAACCTAGATTGTGTTTTCTAACCAGAACTTGGCCTTTTCGGCATCATCATCACTAGTAGCCCTAAACTCTTCAGCCCCATATTTACAGATCTTGTCAACCGAAGGCTTATTCAATAGATTCGGATACATAACCGGTGGCACAGCTGTAGTTTGAGGGGGATTAACCGGGGGCAGAGGTTGTGAAACAGTCAGGTTATTTCTAATAAATTGAGTGAACCACTCACTCATCATCTAGAAGAAAGCTTGTTTAGCTTCTCCCTCAAGATCGCTCATAGTCAGTCTCGAATTAGAAGGCGCTGTCCCTTGCGCGGGAGCAGGCGCATTACTTTCTACATCGTCAGCTACGGCTCTTTTGGGATCCATTACTATATGTAAAACACATTTTACACGTTAGTATTCAACACACTATCATAGTTCAAATATATGGCATGTATAGCTAGACTCTGACACGCTACGTTAGTCTGAGAATCGACTAAACCGTAGCTCTGATACCAACCAAATGTAACACCCCTATCCCGTATCCGTCGCTGGATTAGGGTTAAAGGAGTTACCAGACGGATCAGAAACTTATTCAGACAATTTGTAATATAAATCATTAACCACCATCATCATGTCCCAACTATAGGTCAACGAGACCTTAAACAGGCTTTAAAGTATGGCCGGGACTATGCCGAACTTTTATAGAAATTCTCAGAAATTTAAAACTTTTCTAAGTTATACAGGACACACGCCCGTGTGGGCAGGCCGTGTGCCTCCCACGGCTGCTAGACACACCCATGTGTCTTACCCGTGGTCAAGTCTGATTTGTCTCCACGGCCACCAAGCACGCCCACGTACCTTGGCCGTGGTCGATCCTGACTAAACCACACGGCTACCAGCCACGTCCGTGTGCCAAGGCTGTGTACACTTAGTTAGCTACTGACTTACTCCCACAGTCATCAGGCACGCCCGTGTGCCTTGACTGTGTAGGTAAAACAGGCCATTTACAAGGCCAAAATGCCACTCACATAGGGTCAAACATGCAAGCAAATTACCAATGCAACTAATGCACATTTGAAAACCAAAAACATATCAAATTAACCATTCAATTTCTGTATTTGAATCCATTTCCAAACATACCAATTCACACAACAAAAACTCAAGTATACACAAGCATAATTCATCCTTATTTACCTTCCATGAACTAATTCTTTTTTTCAAACCTAATTGCTCAAATTTCATCCATATACTTACCATCAATTTAACCATTTCACATGCTATCAAACCATACTAAAACATTCATCATATAACATATTCATTAATGCATATTATCAACACATAACTAGCCAAATCACACGGCTAAGTTCATCTCTCAACTTATACAAATAACTAGCCTATACATGCCATATCTAGCTATATACATTTCCAAAATGTACCAAAACAAGTTGAGTAGTGTGATGACGATCCTCGACGGTCCCGAGCCTTCAGTAGCTTTGACGATCTATAAAACAGAGCAAACACACACAAAGTAAGCTTTCAAAAGCTTAGTAAGCCAAATATAATTAAACTTAGCATGAAATGTATATAACCAAATTGATACAAAAACATTAATGGTTCTCATAGCAAATTCATCACATACATTCTTTGGCTCAAATGTTAGGCCATTTCTTACCACATTCTTTATCTCAAATGTCATTTACACATGGCTCATTAGAGCATTACTTCACATATTATCTTATCATTTCATTACACATAATCATCATAGTAAGTTCATATGAACACTTACCTTTCAAACACACTTAGTGTATATATATCAAACGTACCTAAATTGGATTTACATTTTACATAGTTATTCGTATCTTGGATTTGTCCGTTGAAGCGTTTGAAATCTAATAGGATACTCAGAATGCTCAGAATAGTCGTACACTGCCAACATCCCAGTTGAGGTCTTACATGTACTCAAATATCGATGCCGCTGTCCCAGACAGGGTCTTATATGTAAGTCTCATATTGATGCCAATGTCCCAGACGTGGTCTTACACGTAAATCTCATATCGATGCCAACGTCCCAGACGTGGTCTTACACGTAAATCTCATATCAATGCCAACGTCCCAAACGTGGTCTTACACGTAATTATCAGATTTCACATACATTCCATCTCAATGGATATTCATAGCAATTCAAATTTCATTTATTCACAAATAGTACAATGCAAAAACATTTATTTGTATATCGACTTACCTCGAATTTGAATATTCGTTCGGACTCGATTACTCGACTACTTTCGCCTTCCCGCGATCTAAGTCCGATTTCTTCGATTCTTGATCTATACATATTCAAATTTAACCCTTTTATTCACTAACTCATCCAATTCAATCCAAAACACATATTTAGGGTAATTTGCAATTTAGCCCTCATATTTGCACATTTTATCAATTTAGTCCATTTTTCTCAAAACATCAAATACACAAAATCACCCTATACCCATGTCTAGCCGAATGCTCATATATATCATAAAAGTCCAAACATTTCATCAATTTCATAAATTAGTCCCTCAAAATGTTATTTTCTCAATTTAGCCCTAATTAGCTAAATTCATCAAAAATTCAAGAATAAAACATGTTCATTTAACACATTTTCCTCATTTAACAACATAAATCATCATAAATCATATGAGTTCATCAAAGTCTCATTTCACAAATATCATCAATTCTCAAAATTAAAGCATGGGTTTTAGAGTATACGAAGCAACGATTACGAAAACGTAGAAATTATCAAAAATCGAAGTCAAAACTCACCTTAATTTTGCTTGATAGTAGCCGAAACCTAAGATGGTTTTCTTCTTTTCTTTCCTTTGTTTTTTCGGTGATAGATGGATGAATAAATCCACTATCATTCTTATTTTGTTTTATTATATCTTATATTATAATATTTATCAATTTATAAAACCATTACTAAATGAAATAAACTTTATAACTTAGCAATATGCTGTCCACTATCCTCTCTTTTGGCCAAATTGCAACATAAATCCTCTTATTTAAGAAGACATAACAATTAGACCACTCAAACAAATAGAAGGCTACTTTTACCTTTTACGCGATTTAGTCCTTTGCTCAAATTAGGCACACAAACATACGAATTTAATTCACAAAAAATTAGCACATGCTTAATCACATATCAAAATCTCAGAAAAAAATATCAAAATATTTTACTGACTCAGACTTTTGGTCTCGAAACCACTATTCCGACTAGGGTATAAATCGGACTGTTACAGCATTCATGATTTGTTCCACGTCTCAATGTTGAGACGCTACCGCTCTGATCCCACGTATGTTGTTCCTATTGAGGACATCGAAGTTAGACTAGATCTGTCATTTGAGGAGGAGTCGGTTCAGATACTGGAGCGCGACATTAAGGTTCTGCGGAGGAAATCTATCCCCTTAGTGAAGGTATTTTGGCAGAATCATAGCACTGAGGAAGCCACTTGGGAGCTGGAGGATTCGATGCGGCAGCAGTATCCTCGCCTTTTCTGATTAGGTAAAATTTCGAGGACGAAATTTTATTTTAGGGGGTAGAGTTGTAACGCCCCGATTTCCTTTAATTCTGGCTTTGTAAATTTGTGACACAATTGTGTATCTACTTCAGTGGTTAAGTGTCTTGGGTATGTGTGGGAGGTCCCAAGTTCAAGTTTCAACTTGGGTAAATTTTGGTATTTTTATGAGTAAAGCCCAAACTCTGGTTAGTAGGCTTATAAGTTAAAGTGTGTAAGTAATTAACAGAATGGGCCTGCTGGTCTAGTGGTAAAGTGGTGTATTGTTATGATGGAGGTCTTGTGTTCGAATCCCTGCGCGAGCAAGAGAATGTTTTTGCTGCTAATGTTGTGTAAGAGTTTGAGTTTTAGTTAACCACTGATGGTGGAATGTTTGAAGGAGAGAATTAAGGAGCTGAGAGGGGGGAGTTATCAAAATCTGATCAGTGTTTCAATTAGGCCTTTTCAGCTCTCTCCCCCTCTTCCCTTTTTGCTGCCATTTTCCCTTCCCATCACCTCCTTTGGGCTGCCAAAATTCTACTATTTTTCCCCTCCCTTATTTCGGTTCTGCTCCCTTGCATCCGTGTCTGTTATCTATAGTCGGGACGAGCGATCGATACTGCTCGAAGGCTTTAACTGAGATCTTCTGTTGCAAGACACTACTTCGTGCTCGTTAAGGTAAGGTTGTTGGTAAGTTTCGAGAAATCTCCTGCTCATAACAACTTGGATTAAGTTACTGAAATTGGGCTTTCAATTGTCGAATATAGGTTTTGGAATGCTCGGGAGTGCTTACGCGTCGAAATTAAACCAGGTGTGTACCTAAAAATACAAAAAACGAGGTTTTGGGAAAAGCTGAAAACCTTACTGTTGACGCCACACGGGCGTGTGGTTGCCCGTGTGGTAGGCCATGTACGAGACTGTTAGTCACCACACGGTCGTGTGATCGATGAGCCAGGCCGTGCGCGAGCGACACGGCAGTGTGATGGTTGGGCAAGGCCGTGTGTGAAGCACGGGCTCGACCAATTGGGTCGTGTGGGCCACAGGGCGTGTGGGCCCACACGGGTGAACCATACAGGTGTGTGGGATTCTGGACCAGGCCGTGTGATCCACACGACCAAGGCCAATTTCAGCTGTGTGGGCCCACACGGGCAGGCCACATGGGCATGTGAGCCTATTTTTCTGAAAACTCTGTAAGGTTGCACGGGTCGCCCAAGTCAACTGTGGACCTACCGTAGGGTCGGTAAGCAATACTTAGACCCCTAAATGAATGATCTGTCTGTCTGATTTCTGTACTAATCATGTATACTGATCTGAATATATGAGTTTTAATTGCATAATAGCATGTCATTCTTGTATGTTGCAGCATCGGGGTGGGTTGATGATATTTGGAGGAAGTATCTGAAAGGCTTTTAAGCCTGTTATCTGGCAGCTCAACTGCAAATTTCTGATTATGTGCCACATTCGGTACAACATGGTGTGTAGGGCTGGGTGGGTTGATTTTATCCCCACATGGTGTGTAGGGTTGGACGGAGTTGGTGTGTAGAGGTTGGTGGGTAGGACTCTATTTTCTGCATACTCTGTCTGAAATGGGCTAAGGCCCTGTGATATGTCTGATTCTGAATCTGAGTGGGCTATGGTCTACACCATTTCTGTAATGGGCTCAAACCCGAACTACGAATGTGTGTCTATTTTCTGATATGACTGCGTGTATGTTTTCTGTGGGGATTACACACTGATTTGCGAAAACTCACCCTTTTCTGTTTAATCTGTTCAGGTAATCCACAGTAGTAGACGGATCGGTGCGGCGAAGGACTTGGCGGTGACCATAGTTCTGGACCTTTAGCGGTTTTTACATTTATAGTTCTGATTATATTTGGCTTGTTTTATGTAACATGGCCTTTATGGATTTTGTTTAAAATTTGGGATTATTATTTTATAAACTGCTAGCAGTAGGATAAGACGCGGGTTTTCAAAATAAATAAATGATTTATCAAATACACACGAACTCGCAAATTATTTTACAAGCTTCCGCAACATATAATGTTTTGAAAATGGATAATAAATTTAAATGACACGTTTTGACGAAAGCCAAGATATCTACAAATGTTTTTAACGTAGTTATGTTTTCTAAAAACACTATCATGTGACATCGTCAGATTCAGCCATAACGTCTAGGCCGGGTCTGGGGTGTTACAATGAAATTCGGCAATAGCAAGAAGATGAATCAAATTTTGGATTTTTTTTATTAAATTAACCTTTAATTACCAAATACCAAAATTAACCTTAAAATTAATTCAAAATTACACCAATTGCCATGCTATCATCATCCACTAACCCATAAATGGTGTAACAGTCCAGTTTAGACCCTAGTCGAAATAGTGGTTTCGGGACCACAAATTCGAGTCAGAAAAATATTTTAATATTATTTTCTGTGTTTATAGTATGTGAATTGACATGTGTGAAATTTCCGTGATTTAATTTGATCATTTGTGTGCTTAATTTGATAAAAGAACTTAATCGTTTAAAATGCAAAAGTGGCTTTCTATTTGTTAAAGTACTAATTTGCTATGGTTTATTAATTGGTAAGTCCTTAAAATGAAATTTAGCCACTATATAGGTAAATGGATGATAATGGACATTAATGGCCTTATATATATATATGTGTGTGTGTGTGTGTGTGTGTGTGTTTTATATGCTAATTAAAAAGGTTAAAATGGTAAATAATATATTAATATGAAATAAATAAAACAAAACATTAAAAAGGCATGCATTATCATTTTATTTTGGCCGAATGGAAGAAAGAAAGAAAACATTTGAAGTGTAACATCCCAAAATTTGAATATTATTTGTGTTGGCTCGGGTATGAATTTTGTGTGTTAGCATAGTCTTGTGAAGGCTTGATTTTATTTAGGAAGTTAGAATAATTTTAGTATGGTTTATTTAATGAAGTGGATTAAGTGAGCTTAGCACTTAAGTTAATTTAAGTGTTAAATTAAAGCACAAGAGGAGTAAGTGGCAAGATGGTTAAGGAGCTTGAAAGGTGGCTTGAGGTTAGAGGTTCGAGTATCATGGAAAGCATTTTTGAAGACTTTATTTTGTGTTCTAGCATTGATGGACGGTCAACCTATGTTTATGATAGGTTGGACCTTAAGTTTTTGGTAAGTTGAATTTTGGAAAAGGAAAGCATGAAATAGGGGATAAGAATCTTAAGGTTATGGAAGGTTGGGGAGACATAAGGCTTGGTTGTAGGAAAATGTTTTGGAAAGTATTACAAGGCCTTTAGTGAATGTATGTGGACGGTATGGGTGTCTAAGGGGGTGGCCGAATGTTGTTAGGTGGCTTGGGGGGGATAGTTGGTCAACCTTTGCTTGTTGTGCATCTTTTGTATTGTTTTCTTTCTCTCCAAAAACTCCCCTCCTTGGTCGAATGTGTACTATGCTTTTAGTGCAAAATTCCTTTTGGTTTTAGCCTTATTTTGTTGGAACCAAATCCTATTTTTTCTTTCTTTTCATTCATCCTTTTGAAACTGAAACAACATTTGATTTTTTTGGGCATTTTGTGCACATTTCTTTTAGGCAAAATAGTGTTTGGCCGAACCTCTCTCTCTCCCACATCTCTCTCTTTTTCTTCTTTGACATTGGTTCATAATCACATTTCTCCTACTCTCTCTTGGCCGAATATCTCTCCATCTCAAATACCATTTCTTTTTCATTTGTTCAAAGATAAAAACATCTACCTCCATTCTATTTTTCTTTTCTTTTTCACTTCACCATAGCCGAATCTTCCCACTTCCTTTTAGTATTATTTTTGGCCGAATATTCAAGGGTAGACTCTCCTTGGTTTTCTTCTATCGATTTTGGATAAAAAGGGGTAAGTGTTTATGGACGTTTTTCTTTCAATTCTTTTCTCGTCTCTATGTTATTTTCTTGTGGATTAAGGCCGAATCTATGGGCATTGGTTTGCAAGGTTCTAATCATTCTTAGAAACCGATCTCTTTTAGGCTTTTCGGGACGTTGGAAGCAATCAATCTAAGCCTCGTTTCTTTGTCAATCGATTTGGGTAAGTTTAGGTAAGAATTGGTATTACAAGTGATAACTCTTTGGGATTTAGTAGTATGGCCGAATGGCCTTTGTTCACAATTTTAGTATTGGCCGATTGTAGGACAAGGTGTTCTAGTGCGGTAGATCGGATTCGGGAGTTAGTTCTTGCATTGGTGAAAGGTGTGTATCTTACACACTTTATAACTTGGTTTATATATGTATATTTGTGTGTTATAACTAATCATATTATGAAAGTGGGTAAATCGATGAGATCTGGATATGATACCATGATGGTATGAATTAGGATTCGGGTAAGTCCGTTTCAATATGTTGTTAATACATGTGGATTGAAATCATGATCTACGATTTATGATATATTCATTATGAGATACATATCAAAGTTTATTGACATGATTTGTCTATCTATAGCATTGGTATGGGCAATATGAGAGGAGGGGAAGATTGATGATTCGTGTCTTGGACACGGTGGTTTGGCACCACCGGTGGTTTGGCACCACCGGTGATTTGGTATCACATTCGTGTCTTGGACACGGAGGTTTGGCACCTCATAGCGACTTGTCCCCTGTGGTTAATTCCACCGTGGGTTGGCCCCACTTTTGAGATATGGGATCGTCGCGGTGATTTGGTATCACACGTGGGTTGGCCCCACAACTTGATGATTCGTGTCTTTGGACACGGTGGTTTGGCACCACCGGTGATTTGGTATCACATTCGTGTCTTGGACACGAGAGGTTTGGCACCTCATAGCGACTTGTCCCTGTGGTTAATTCCACCGTGGGTTGGCCCCACTTTTGAGATATGGGATAAATGCGGTGATTTGGTATCACACGTGGGTTGGCCCCACAGATGGATTATTCGTGACTATGGTCACCAGTGATTTGGTATCACATTTGTGTCTTTGGACACCAGTGGTTTGGCACCACCAGTGGTTTGGTACCACACGGGGTAGAAAAGGAGTTATGGATGGCTAGGTTGGGTGCATTATACATATATGTTGCTTTGTTATAATTTGTGTAAGTATGTGGTATTTACCCGGAGAGGGAAAATGCACTGAGTCTTGGTGACTCACCTTCTCCCTTATATTTTCAGGTGATTCGTGAGATCGCGGATATGGAGCCGGATGAACTCGAGGAGGCCATGCAATAAAGTTTGGTTTTACATGAACTTCCATTTGGGTACTTTATTTTAATTTGGTTTTCATATTTTATGGATTTGTAATAAGGCCTGTTTAATTATGTTTTGGATTATTTTTATGTTTTGAATATATTTAAAATATGGCTTATAAATTACTTGGTTAATCTAATAATTGAGCTCAAAGTTTTCTAAACTAAAAACTCGCAATGGTTTTAAAAATCTTACCATCGGGTAATATGAATAGTTCGATAGAAAAATTACAAGTTAAGTGTTTTCAACAAATTAAGTGATTTCCAAAATTCAGGTTTCTATACTCAATTGCAAACGGATTTTCAAAGTGATATTTCAAATTTTATTAAAAAGATATAAATGTTTTCTATCCTATGATTTATCAACTAAGTTTTAAAGTTTTATGTAATTCAAAGTAAATCTCAGTTTTAACTTATTTTCGACAAATAAAGAATAACAAAGAGTTTTTCACAAAATTTAATTGTTAAGTCGATTCTTTCAAAAATATTTTCCTTAGTGACATACCAGATTCGATTCGTGGCGTATTGGCCGGGTTTAGGGTGTTACAAAATGGTATCGAGCCAAGTTCAAAAACTCGACTGTGGGCCCGAGGCCCAAAATGTTTTAAAGAATGGATTTTAAAATGTTTTGTTGAAAATTATATGGTTGGAAAGGCATGGCCTCGAGTCTCAGACATCGATCATACGTAAGTACATCAAACCGTTGATTTTGATGATATGATATGATGATGTTGGCATGATCGTGTATAGTAGTAGGAATTACTCTAGAGACCCAAAACTATAGGTTGAATGTACTGCTGAAACAACCTCTTATTAAAACTTTTCATAAAATTGTGCTTTAAAGAAAGTGGAATAATGACTAATGCATAACGCTTTTTTGTCGATAAGTCGAGACTTTAGACATGAGTACTCGTGGTCGAGGTCGTATGATTCATGGACGCGGTCGGGGTAGGATGGGCGTATGCGAGCCGGTGAGGTTCGGTCAAGGATCCGAAAATGAGGTACCACTACCCCACCACCGGCGGTTGGAATTGAGCAATGAGGATCAAGCGGGGATGACGCAGTGTCTCGAGCGATCTTTCGCGAGTTCTTGAGAGGGCGGCGTTGGAATAGGTGGAGGCACAAGAATTGGAAATCCGTATCCGGCGACTTCGAGCCAATGGAGGTGAGGTATTTCGAGGTGTTTCAGCGTGGCTCCTAGTGCGGTGAATATTGGCTAGAGGCAACGGAGCGAATCATGGATGATTTGGATCGAATCTTTGAGGAAAAGCTGAAAGGGATCGTATCGCTTCTTCGGGATGAGTCATATCGGTGGTGGCTCACGATCTGAGAATGGTCTTTGCAGTGGAGGATCTCACTTGGGATTATTTCAAAGCGACATATCAGCGGAAATCGTTGGGTCTAATTACATTGATGTGCGGCGTAAGGCATTTCGAGTTTGATCCAAGGTAGTAAGTCCGTGTCGAGAATATGAGGCAATTTTTAAGACCGAGCCGGTATCTTTGGAGGTATTGTGGCATCGAGCACGAACGATGTGTTCGATTCGAAGATGGTTTGAGGGACGAGTGAGATTGTTGATTGCTCCACATCGGGAGCGGGAGTTTCTTTGCTTTGGTTGAAAAGGCTAAGATAGCCGAAGGAATCAAGGAATCGCAAGGCGAGTTACGACAGGAATAAGCATAAGAGAGGTTACGGATCATCGGGATCACCGGTAATTCTCAAAAAGGGCTAGGCAAAGTGGGTGAATCGATCCGGGAGGCACATTATCGCTAATCAAGGACCAACCGCGGTGTAATCGATGTGGGAAATATCATTGGGGCGAATGTTGGACCGGAGGGAAAGGATGTTTCGAGTGTGGCTCGCTGGATCATCGGGTGAGAGACTGTCCACGTAAGCTAGCCAGGAATCAGTCAGAGGGTCAAGGTCGTGCTTAGTTCAAAAATGAGGGACCGCCACCACATAGAGGTCGTGGTAATGGTAGAGGAGGTAATGGTTCTGGTCGAGGTCGAGGAGCATCTGGCAGAGGTGCTGGCAACACTGAGGCAAGACAGCCTAGTTTGGTGTATGCAGCAAGACGTCGAGAGGAGGGCGACGCACCGGATGTCATAACCGGTACGTTCTTAATCTTTGGTGTACCATATACGGCTTTGATAGATGTGGGTTCGACACATTCGTATGTTGCTAGTAGTATTGTAGAGACCATGAACTTAGACTCCGAGAATACTTCTAGGAAGATGACTGTACTTAGCCCTCTAGGTCACTCTGTAGAAGTAAATAAGCTGTATAGAGATGTACCCCTAGAACTCCAAGGGGTAGTGTTCGTAGCTGATCTGATGGAATTGCCATTTGAGGAGTTCGATCTGATACTTGGGATGGTGGTTGGCCAAGTACCAAGCAAGTTTGGATTGCAGTTGCTAAGCGCATGGTTTTGAAGTCAGTTGAGGGCGAAGAGGTGGTCATGATAGGTAATAGAAGAGATTATCTATCCAACGTGGTATCTGCGTTGAAAGATGTGAAGTTGGTTAGGAAGGGCTGTGAGGCATTCGTGGTCCATGTGTGTGCGTTGGAGGCTAAGGAGTCTAATGTGGAGAATGTCCGCACGGTAAAGGAATATGTTGACGTATTTCCTGAAGAACTTCCGGGACTACCTCCGGACCATGAAGTTGAATTTGGTATAGATCTGTTGCACAGGAGCGCCAGTGTCTATAGCTCCGTATAGGATGGCACAGAAGGAATTGATGGAATTAAAGGCTCAGATTCAGGAGTTGTTGGATCGAGGTTTCATTCGACCAAGTGTTTCACCTTGGGGAGCGCCGATACTCTTCGTTAAGAAGAAGGATGGTACGATGCGGATGTGTATAGACTATCGCCAGTTAAATAAGCTGACGATCAAAAACAAATATCCTTTGCCGAGGATAGATGACTTGTTTGATCAGCTTAAGGGGGCAGCGGTTTTCTCCAAGATTGATTTAAGGTCTGGATATCATCGGCTAAAGGTGAAAGAGGTCGATATCCATAAGACGACTTTTTCGCACTCGGTATGGGCACTCACGAGTTTACTGGTAATGCCGTTTGGGTTGACTAACGCGCCGGTAGCATTCATGGATATGATGAATCGGGTATTCCAACAGTTTTTGGATCAGTTTGTTGTGGTATTTATAGGCGATATTTTGGTATACTCAAAGTCGGAGGAGGAGCATGATGCGCATTTGCGTAGTAGTGTTGCGGATTCGAGGAAAAGCATTTGCACGCCAAATTTAGTAAGTGCGAGTTCTTGCTTAGGAGGTGACTTTCTTGGGTCACGTAGTATCACGGTGAGGATTAGAGTGGATCCTCGGAAGATTGAGGCGATGTTGGATTGGAAGCCGCCTAAGTCGATGTGGTTGAGATTCGGAGTTTTCTAGGTGCAGCGGGGTATTACAGAAGATTTGTAGAGGATTTTCTTTGATAGCAGCACCTATGACCAAGTTATTGAGGAAAGGAGTTCCATTTGTGTGGACCGAGAAGCGCAAGGAAGTTTCGACAAGTTGAAGAAGATTCGACCGAAGCTCGTTTTGATTCAACCCGAGGCGGGCAAGGAATTCACGGTTTCTTGTGATGCATCACATTACAGTTTGGGATGTGTCTTTGATGCGAGAAGGGAAGGTAGTGGCTTATGCATCTCGACATTGAGACCACATGAGGTTAATTTATCCGACGCATGACTTGGAATTAGGCTGCTGTGGTTTTTGCTTTGAAGATATGGAGACACTATTTGTATAGAGAGAAGTCGATAGTCTACACGGATCACAAGAGTCTTAAGTATCTTTTGACTCAGAAGGATTTGAACTTAAGGCAGCGTAGATGGATTGAGTTGTTGAAGGACTACGATCGTTCGATCGAATATCATCCGGCAAGGCTAACGTGGTGGCGCACGCGCGTTGAGCCGTAAGGTTGTATCGATTTAAGATCGATGTTTGCTCGACTTAGCTTATACAATGATGGGAGTCTTTTGGCTGAATTGCAAATCAAGCCGATTTGGTTAGATCGGATCAAGGAGAAGCAGTTAGAGGATGATGGTTTAAATGATCGGAGGTTGCGGGTTGAGAATGGAGGTTTAGAGGAATATAGTTTGTTCGGGCGATGGAGTACTGTGTTTTAAAGGGAGAGCTTGTATGCCGAAGGATGTTGAGTTGAGGCAAAGGATTCTTGGGATGCACATAATGACCCATATGCTATGCATCCTGGAGGAAGTAAGATGTATCGGGATTTAAGAGAAGCGATTTTGGTGGCCAGTGCAAGCGTGAGGTAAGCGAGTTTGTGGGTAAATGTCCGACGTGTCGTGTGGGTTAAGCGAGCATCGATTCACGTCTGGGTTACTTCGGCCGGTGAAGATTCCATGATGGAAGTGGAAAAGGATCACTATGGACTTTGTCGGTGGATTACCTCTTACGCCTAGTAAGAAGGATTGATTTGGGTGATTGTCGATCGTCGACTAAGTCGACTCATTTCATTCCGGTAAGGATGGATTATTCGCGCCGAGAAGTTAGCTAAGTTGTATGTAGCGGAGATAGTAAGGTTGCACGGTGTACGGTGTCGATCATCTCGCATGCAGATCCTAGATTTACGTCGAGGTTTTGGAGAGCGTCACATCGGGCTTTGGGTGCGCGGTTGGATTTTAGTATCGCATTTCATCCACGATCGACGGGCGATCGGAAAGAGTTATTCAGATTTTAGAGGATATGTTGAGAGGTTGTGTATTGGACTTCAGAGGCAGCTGGGAAGAGTTTTTACCATTAGCTGAGTTCGCATACAACAATAGTTACCAGACAAGCATTAAGATGGCACCATATGAGGCGTTGTATGGTAGGAGGTGTCGCACACCTACTTTGCCTGGGACAGAGTTGGGTGAGCGTCAAATGTTAGGACCAGAGTTGGTTGCAGAGACTGCGGATAAGGTTAAGATGATTCAGGCTCGTCTGAAGGAAGCTTCGGATAGGTAAAAGTCGTATGCCGATCTCAAGCGGAGGGATATAGAGTTTGCCGAGGGTGACAAAGTTTTTTTGAAGGTCTCGCCATGGAAGAAAGTGTTAAGATTTGGGAGAAAAGGCAAGTTAAGTCCAAGGTTCATTGGACCGTATAAGGTGTTGAGGCGAGTGGGACCGGTAGCCTATCGGCTCGAGTTGCCATCGAGTCGTGAGTCGATTCACGATGTGTTCCATGTTTCCATGCTTAGACGCTATCGTTCGATCCATCGCATGTCGTGGCGAAGAGAGGAAATAGAAGTGAGTCCGATTTGACGATAGAAGAAGAACCGGTCTGATCCTAGATCGAGATGTGAAAGTTTTTGCGTAGGAAGTCGGTTCCTTTAGTGAAGGTTTTATGGCGAGAATCATGGCGTGGAGGAAGTTACGTGGGAACCAGGAGGAGGATGTAATGAGGCGTGAGTATCCTCAACTCTTTTGATCGTAATTTCGAGGACGAAATTTTCTTAAGGGGTAGAATTGTAACATCCCAAAATTTGAATATTATTTGTGTTGGCTCGGGTATGAATTTTGTGTGTTAGCATAGTCTTGTGAAGGCTTGATTTTATTTAGGAAGTTAGAATAATTTTAGTATGGTTTATTTAATGAAGTGGATTAAGTGAGCTTAGCACTTAAGTTAATTTAAGTGTTAAATTAAAGCACAAGAGGAGTAAGTGGCAAGATGGTTAAGGAGCTTGAAAGGTGGCTTGAGGTTAGAGGTTCGAGTATCATGGAAAGCATTTTTGAAGACTTTATTTTGTGTTCTAGCATTGATGGACGGTCAACCTATGTTTATGATAGGTTGGACCTTAAGTTTTTGGTAAGTTGAATTTTGGAAAAGGAAAGCATGAAATAGGGGATAAGAATCTTAAGGTTATGGAAGGTTGGGGAGACATAAGGCTTGGTTGTAGGAAAATGTTTTGGAAAGTATTCCAAGGCCTTTAGTGAATGTATGTGGACGGTATGGGTGTCTAAGGGGGTGGCCGAATGTTGTTAGGTGGCTTGGGGGGGGATAGTTGGTCAACCTTTGCTTGTTGTGCATCTTTTGTATTGTTTTCTTTCTCTCCAAAAACTCCCCTCCTTGGTCGAATGTGTACTATGCTTTTAGTGCAAAATTCCTTTTGGTTTTAGCCTTATTTTGTTGGAACCAAATCCTATTTTTTCTTTCTTTTCATTCATCCTTTTGAAACCGAAACAACATTTGATTTTTTTGGGCATTTTGTGCACATTTCTTTTAGGCAAAATAGTGTTTGGCCAAACCTCTCTCTCTCCCACATCTCTCTCTTTTTCTTCTTTGACATTGGTTCATAATCACATTTCTCCTACTCTCTCTTGGCCGAATATCTCTCCATCTCAAATACCATTTCTTTTTCATTTGTTCAAAGATAAAAAAACATCTACCTCCATTCTATTTTTCTTTTCTTTTTCACTTCACCATAGCCGAATCTTCCCACTTCCTTTTAGTATTATTTTTGGCCGAATATTCAAGGGTAGACTCTCCTTGGTTTTCTTCTATCGATTTTGGATAAAAAGGGGTAAGTGTTTATGGACGTTTTTCTTTCAATTCTTTTCTCGTCTCTATGTTATTTTCTTGTGGATTAAGGCCGAATCTATGGGCATTGGTTTGCAAGGTTCTAATCATTCTTAGAAACCGATCTCTTTTAGGCTTTTCGGGACGTTGGAAGCAATCAATCTAAGCCTCGTTTCTTTGTCAATCGATTTGGGTAAGTTTAGGTAAGAATTGGTATTACAAGTGATAACTCTTTGGGATTTAGTAGTATGGCCGAATGGCCTTTGTTCATAATTTTAGTATTGGCCGATTGTAGGACAAGGTGTTCTAGTCTTGGTAGATCGGATTCGGGAGTTAGTTCTTGCATTGGTGAAAGGTGTGTATCTTACACACTTTATAACTTAGTTTATATATGTATATTTGTGTGTTATAACTAATCATATTATGAAAGTGGGTAAATCGATGAGATCTGGATATGATACCATGATGGTATGAATGAGGATTCGGGTAAGTCCGTTTCAATATGTTGTTAATACATGTGGATTGAAATCATGATCTACGATTTATGATATATTCATTATGAGATACATATCAAAGTTTATTGACATGATTTGTCTATCTATGGCATTGGTATGGGCAATATGAGAGGAGGGGGAAGATTGATGATTCGTGTCTTCGGACACCAGTGGTTTGGCACCACCAGTGGTTTGGCACCACCAGTGATTTGGTATCACATTCGTGTCTTTGGACACCAGAGGTTTGGCACCTCATAGCGACTTGTCCCTGTGGTTAATTCCACCGTGGGTTGGCCCCACTTTTGAGATATGGGATCGTCTGCCAGTGATTTGGTATCACACGTGGGTTGGCCCCACAACTTGATGATTCGTGTCTTGGACACGGTGGTTTGGCACCACCGGTGATTTGGTATCACATTCGTGTCTTGGACACCGAGGTTTGGCACCTCATAGCGACTTGTCCCGTGGTTAATTTCACCGTGGGTTGGCCCCACTTTTGAGATATGGGATCGTCCGCGGTGATTTGGTATCACACGTGGGTTGGCCCCACAGATGGATTATTCGTGACTATGGTCACCAAAGTGATTTGGTATCACATTTGTGTCTTTGGACACCGGTGGTTTGGCACCACGGTGGTTTTGGTACCCTGGGGTAGAAAAGGAGTTATGGATGGCTAGGTTGGGTGCATTATACATATATGTTGCTTTGTTATAATTTGTGTAAGTATGTGGTATTTACCCGGGAGAGGGAATATGCACTGAGTCTTGGTGACTCACCTTCTCCCTTATATTTTCAGGTGATTCGTGAGATCGCGGATATGGAGCCGGATGAACTCGAGGAGGCCATGCAATAAAGTTTGGTTTTACATGAACTTCCATTTGGGTACTTTATTTTAATTTGGTTTTCATATTTTATGGATTTGTAATAAGGCCTGTTTAATTATGTTTTGGATTATTTTTATGTTTTGAATATATTTAAAATATGGCTTATAAATTACTTGGTTAATCTAATAATTGAGCTCAAAGTTTTCTAAACTAAAAACTCGCAATGGTTTTAAAAATCTTACCATCGGGTAATATGAATAGTTCGATAGAAAAATTACAAGTTAAGTGTTTTCAACAAATTAAGTGATTTCCAAAATTCAGGTTTCTATACTCAATTGCAAACGGATTTTCAAAGTGATATTTCAAATTTTCTTAAAAAGATATAAATGTTTTCTATCCTATGATTTATCAACTAAGTTTTAAAGTTTTATGTAATTCAAAGTAAATCTCAGTTTTAACTTATTTTCGACAAATAAAGAATAACAAAGAGTTTTTCACAAAATTTAATTGTTAAGTCGATTCTTTCAAAAATATTTTCCTTAGTGACATACCAGATTCGGTCGTGGCGTATTGACCAGGTTTGGGGTGTTACATGAAGGATTTTAAGGTTTGGCTCTTTGAAACTCAAATTAAGGTATGGGTTTTGTTCAGTTTTTGATAATTTTTACGTTTTTGAGATCGTTGCTTCGAATACTAGTAAACCCATGCTTTAATTTTAGGATTTAATGAAGAATTTGAGATTTTCCATTGATGATAGCTTGATGTTTTTGTGGTTTGATGATGAAATATAATTTTTTGTTGATAGATTATTATGTTTAATTAAGTGATTTTTGATAAAAATGTGTATTATGGACTAAATTGAGAAATTTGTAAATTGAGGGGTCAAAATGTGAAATAAATGAAATTAATGGGCTGCTAGGGACTTAAGGTAAATCTGGCCTAACATGGGTTTGATGAGATTTTGTGTATTTTGTGTTATTTTGAAATAGGGACTAAATTGTAAAAATGTGAATTATTTGGGACTAAAATGCAAAATGCCCAAATTATGTGTTCTTGGATGAAATTGAATTAAATGTTGAATAAGTAAGTTAATTTTGATATTAATTAGATTGGCAAAAGCGGAATTCGGATCTATATTGTGGGAAAGTCAAAATATCGGATTAGTCGACTTAATTTGTCATTACTACGAACGAGGTAAGTTCGTATTTTAATAGACGTTACGAAATCATGTTATAAATGCATATTAGTTGTGTGATTTAATTTAATGTCGAATGGTAATGTAAATATATATGTATTTTGAATAAGTTATATATGTTATTATGATATTAAATTGTTTGAGAAGCAGAATATATGAATACGAGAAAGCATCGACAATGTGATGACATCTGAAAGCCCTGTACGAACCATAGGAATAGTTAGGATACATATGTCATGAAATAGGATTCCGATATGTGTTTTCGTGTAGGACCACGTCTGCGACGTTGGCATCGACTTGTGTTTAAGTGTAAGACCATGTCTGGGACATTGGCATCGTATTTGATTCATGTAAGACCCTGTCTGGGATAATGGCATCGATATATGATTACATGTAAGACCACGTCTGGGATGTTGGCATTGTACGAGCTTTTTGATCTATCCGAGTATCCTTATTGATTCCGAACGGTTCAACGGGCATTCCGAGAAGTAAGTGATTAAGTGAATGACATTTCGATTCAGGTACGTTGAAAAGTATACAATGTTTGGAAATGAAAGGTAGGTATATGTGCAAAGAATGTTATGTGATGTATATGGAAATGAAATGTGAATATGTGCAAAGGAAATATGAAAAAATGTATAAGATGTGATTTATAAAGTTGCATATGTGAAATTATCAGATACTATATGAATAAAAGGTGAATTTGAGTATAAATGATTATATGAGATTTATATGATAAAGATATATGGTTGACTGTGTTATTTCCCATAATGTGCTCGTTTGGGTATATGAAAATGTGAATTAAATGATATATAAGAATTGAATTGAATAAGTTTGTGAAAGTTACAGTTAGCTAGTTATGTAGTATAATATTGAATGATGATAGTTCGATATGAGAACATGTTATATAATTTAGAAAAGCTGTGTGTGATAGTCTATTATGTTTAAGACATTGAATTGAAATTATTTGTTATGTTAAATTTATTAAGATACGAGCTTACTAAGCCTTCAAAGCTTACTCCGTGTGTTTTTCCTATGTTTATAGAGTTTCAGAGACTTGCTCGGGTTGGATTTCATGGGAGATCTCATCACACTATCCAGTATTCGTTTCGGTAAATAAATGCTTTGAGATTTGGTTATGTGGCATGTATAGGCTAGTTTATATATATTTGGTTTTGAAATTTGTATATTTAATAGCCATGCGAAAATGGCTTATTCATGATGCAAATGTTGGTAGTTATATTTGGTCATGTTATAAGCTTAATTGAGAGGCATGTTTTATGGTAAATATGTTGTGATGTTGGTTATATGATTTAGCAATTAGGAGTGGTAAGTAGGGTGTATATTCAGTTTATTAATTAACTCATTTTTGGAAACATGAAAAGTGGTATAATATGGTTTGATAAAAGGGTCATATGAATAACTATAAATGACATATTATTTTGATGTTAAGATATGAGATAACATGTTTAGCTTATAGATGGAGTGATGGAAATGTTATGATTTATTGAGTTACATTTGATAACCGAAAGGTTGTTTATTTAAATCGTTGGACATATGAGATATGAATACATATGCCTATTTAATGTTTACTTGTAGTTCTATTTTTTTTTAAAAGGCCAAATCGTTAGTTCAATGAGTGATTATAAAATGTGTTATATATATAGGTAGTTATATGTATAGGCTATGGTAATTGATATTATGTTTGGAAATGTATTTGGTCATTTGAGATGGTTGATTATGAATGTGGTAGTGGAAATTGGGTATGTTTTGATAGGCATGAATGGCTAAAAGAAATGGTTATTTTTGGTAAGGTTAATGGTTGATTTGAGAAAATAGATATGATGGGAAATACTATGAATTGAAATGGATTAATATGAAGTATGAATCACATGTTTTTTATTTGAAGTTGGTAATTTGAATTGATATGTTTGAGTTCAATTTGTATATGGAGATGAATTGATGCTTGTTTGAGGC
Organism: Gossypium sturtianum; assembly: GCA_025698515.1. NCBI lineage: Eukaryota > Viridiplantae > Streptophyta > Magnoliopsida > Malvales > Malvaceae > Gossypium > Gossypium sturtianum. The sequence continues at coordinate 44,480,676 of CM046952.1, forward strand.
TTGTAGGTATGACCTTAATTTTGGGTGGCAAATCGGCCTTACAAATGGCCTATATTTGCCTACACGGTTGAGCACACGGGCGTGTGTCTCGATCGTGTCTCTTAAGGTTACAATTCAAAGCAAATCAGGAAGCCACACGGGCTAGACACACAGGCGTGTCTTGTGGCCATGTGGACAAGTCAGTATGTATGCCCTGTTTCGCCACGGCTCAGACACACGGGTGTGTCTAATGCCGTGTGAGGCACACGGGCGCGTGACCTCTGTAACTTTGAAAAATGTCTAAGTTTTGAAAACAAATTATGTGCTCGGTTTAGTCCCGACCCTTTCCCTATGCATGTTTAAGGTCTAGTAGACTTTCTAAAGGAACTCTATGTATATATTTCGCTATGGAATGCTTGTGAATGTTTGATGTTAGTGAAATGCTTGTGTTATGTTTTGATATGTCCGGTGATGCCTTTTAACCTTAGTCTGACGACGGATACGGGTTAGGGGTGTTACAATTTTATTGGTATCAGAGCTATGGTTTAGTCGATTCTAGGACTAACATAGCTAATGTGAGTCTAGCTATACATGCCATATATAACCTGCAATAGTGTGATATCTCCCGACTCTGACGAAAATTGTTTTGATGAGACAGATATGTTTTCCAACCGAGCTAATTCTAATAGTACAGAAGTAAATACTCAAATGTTTGAGTGAAAATGTGTTGATTATGAGTTAAAACTCATAAAGGTAAGGATCAAATTGTATGACATGTTGTTATTGATTAATGTTGTAATTATATGAGTATATGAGATATGATATTTGAGTTATGATTGCTATCTGAAATGCTTTGATTGTGAATTAGTGATTTGAGTTGGCATATGAACAATATGTTAAGAACAAAACTGATTAAAAGCAAAAGTTTATTAAATGATTTGAGAATGTGAAATTAGTAATGAACTGGCTATTTGCGATAGTATGTGATATGTGCATTTATGTGTAAGTTAAATTTGAGGCTTTACTACCCTCACCCCCTTATCAGTGAAATGTTATAATGAAATCTGTAATATTTGGGTTAAATAAGCTTACGAGTGTGGAGTTACAGAAGTCTGTTGATAAACCGTAAAAGTAACATATTTTAATCCCACATTTAACATGCTTTTGGATGAATTATCCCTTATTTTATGTCATTTGGTGCTCTTAATCCTTTGTTTTCATGTTTTATACTCAGGGAAGCACCGGAGGATGAAAAGAACAAGAAACAGGCTTAAAACGGGCCAAATGGGCCAGATCACGAAATCAGCATAGCCTGGGCCCAAGACCACATGGCCGTGCCTCATCAACGGACTCTACACGGCCTGGCCACGATTTACACGGGCGTGTGCCATGGCCGTGCCCCTGTCGTGACAAAGAGAAATTTCACTCGGATTAGGATACTTAGGGGCAAAGAAACACATTCTAAAGCCTATATAAACACCCTAAGTATGACCTAAAAGGGGGAGCCCAAGGCTTTTGTCAGGAGGCATCTTGCTAGGCCAGAGAAGGCAGATTTGTGGGGATTTACTCGAAGATAGCCAGTTGATTCATCTCTAGAAGCCGGAATCATACTCAAGACGGAGGATCTCTCCTTCAATTCCTTCAGGGGGTTTTAGGGATTTCTTATGTTTTGTTTTATCTTTTCTTCTGAGATGTTTTCTTTTATTGTTATGAACTAAACCCTCAGATACCTGAGGGGGATGAAACTTAAGATGAATCTTATTATCGTTTGCTGAACTATATGATAAATATTTGACTTGTTCTTAATCTTGTGTTGATGTTTCTGGTATATTAATTCAAGTTTGATGTGCTTAGGTGGAGGAGCAAAAGTCCCTGCCTAAGAGTAGATCTAGCATAATTGAGCGGAGTTGATCGCGCGCCTAGAGATAGGGTGACGAGATTTTGCCGGATTAGGGTGAAACCTAATATAGGATTCCATAGATCGAGTTAATGCAATTCTAGGGGTTTTAATTAGAAAGAGATTTCAATTAATCAACCTAGGGTTAGACGTTATTCGCTTCGAGAGAGGGTTTAATATACATTAGGGAATATTACGGATCAAGTCAAGTGAATAAATCGTCTGGTTCAGAGTTAGATAACAAGTGAAGTCTATGTGGATTCTTCCTCGGGTATTGTCCTAATCAATTGGTTTTTCCCTAAAGTATTTTCCCCAATTCATTCTTCTTTGTCTTAGAGTCTTTAATTTAGTAGTTAACTAATTTAGATTAAACAACAAATTCCCTTTATTTTAGGCTAGATAATAAAAAGAAAGTTAGTATTAGTACTTTTAGTTCCTTTGGGTTCGACATTCCGGTCTTACTTTAATTATACTACTGTTCGATAGGTGCGCTTGCCTCAAATCGTTGTCATAGTTAGTTTCCAGGTTCGATCATTCTCATTTATAAATTTTAAGACTTTGACATCGCATAAAACAACAATCATCTATGTTCGGAAGATTAATAACGCGGTCAGAAAAGAGATTTAATCAGCAAATGAAGACAGTATTAAAAGAGATATTGGATAGTTCTGAAAACTATTCAGATTAAGTAAAGTCACTGTTACAGAAAAAGTTAACTCCGATTAAATGACCTATTCAGGTATGTTATCTAAAGAAAGTATTAACTGGAAGCTTCTCTGGATTGATTTCTGTTATTGATGGGATAATGTAAAAATTTCTGATGACAGAATTAGACAGTGGATTAATGTTTGAATTGTATTAATGGCTGAGTACAGTGGTTGTGGTTGAGTTAATTACGACGATCACTTCTGATTATGCAATGTATTTATTTACTTTCAGAGCTATATGTAGTTGATTATGTTAAGATAAAATTCTTATCGTATGAGAACGTTAGCCAAACGTACTGATAGATGAAAGCATGGTTGATCTGTTTGGGTTATGTTCGACATTGTTATCTTTTTCTCTGATAATTTATTCCATTGTATGGATATGAAAGTCGACGGTAAAATCTGTATGAGGCTAATATTTTGTTTCTACTGGTTATTGTTCTACTAAATATACGTGAAGATTATATTGCTTCTGTTACTATGGATTTCAGTATTTATGAGTGACATTGTTCTTTTTGGACATTTTCTGGGATATCATCAGAATTGATATCATTCTATATGGGTTGTAATTTTCAGATATTCTGTATAGCTCCAAATGTTGAAATTACGCTATTCCGGTTTTCCTATGATTTCATGTGATTATCTGCAAGATATCTCTATTTGACAGAGATGACTATGTCTGTTATGATTATAATTTCTTGCTTGAAATGTGAGAGTACATTGGTACAGTCCTTAGAGTTATAGAAGTTGTGTTTCTGCAATGGTGGTTATTTAAATCATATTTGATTTTCTTTTCTGTGTTCAAATGCTTTATTAACAGCCGGGATAATATTTATTATAGGGTTGAGACATCGTTCTTAGTAAGGCTCAATGATTTCTATTTGGTTAAGGTCATTTTAGCATAATTCAGAGTCTCAATGGTTAATATATGAGATAGCTTCTTTATAAACTCTTTTCTAGTTCTCGTGAAGGTTTGACATTGATAAAAGTGAAAATGATAGAAGATCAAGATCATTCTGTATAATGATATGTATGGGGTTATTCCTTCTAATGAGAAGAAAGATTTCTTCGAAAAGACCGATTCAGTAGTTAGTATGATCTGAATTATTTGATTGAAAAGTTAATTGGAATATATGTGTTTGAATCTATCTACGAACTGGAAATAAACTTTGAACGTACATGTATGAATTGAAGGATAGTCTGGAAGAAGAATTTGTATTCATAAAGACTTGATACAGAATTATATCTATCGGAACGATTCTATCTGGGAAATGTTGTGGTAAATAAAAGTTAGTTTGATTGTTGAAGCTTTTTTTTGCATGAAGACATTATCAACCGAAATGTCAGTTCTGGTTTCGCCTAAGTTGAATAAAGAGTTTATGATTTTCAGTCATATATTATTGAATGGTTTGAAATGTGTTCTAATACAAGAATGTGCAGAGATATCTTGTGATTCTATACAGTTAAAGCTGCATAAAAAGGGTTATGTGACATATTTGATGACTATAAGAGTTTAAAATGTTTAATGTCAGAGAAAGATCTAAACTTGGCACAGCAAGGTTAGCTCCAATCGTTGAAAAACTTTTGAGTCTGTAAGTAATTATTATCCGAGGAAAACATTTATAGTTTATCATGTACCGAATGGGAAACCCTTGTGTGCTTTATAAGTGATGAATACGTGATTGATCTTATCAGGTAATGAACAGTTGTTAGCTAAATTAGAGGCTAAATAAATGTTTATTTAGTGAAGTTTTGAAATTCAGAAGTGTGTCAGCGAATTATAAGTTAAAAAGGGGTTCAACATAAATTGATTTCTAATTCAAAACCTCAGATATGGTATCGATGATTATTTGATATTTTGAGATAGAGTGTGTATACTGAAAAGCTCTATGAATATACAACAACAGCTACAGGAAACTCTCAGTGGTAATTTATTTGTTCATATGGGAATAACAAGATGTACAACAGTCCGAGATATGATATCGATGATGAGTGTGAAATGTGATATTTCTGAATTTGTTGATTATAGAAATGGAGGGTTGATGAATTCTGTATCGGGATTATCTTTATCATTGAAAAAGATAGAGTTATCTGAAATATGATTTAACTGTCTGAAGAAATCTCTCTGTACGTATAGATTTTCTCTTTTGATAAAATAGTTGAGTTATCCGTTCTTGTGTTAGTAAGTCTGTCTACGCTGTCAGTTATTGATAAACCATAATTTATACATATTTTAACCCCATGCTTAGCTTATTTTTGGAAGAGTTTTCATTAGATTTGATGAATTCGATGCTCCTAATCCTTTAATTTCATGTTTTACACTCAGGAGAGCTTAGGGAGTCGAAAAGAACAAGAAACGGGCCAAAAAGGGAAAAAATGAGCCTATCTTAGAACTTAACACGGCCTAGGCTATCAAACACGACCGTGCGTTACGAGCAGGATCGAACACGGCCTGGATCAACATACACGGGCAGACCACACGGCCGTGTGTGGTGAGCAGGAGCGAGCACGGCCTAAGGTAATCGAACATGGGCGTGTCCCTGCCGTATCAAAGATTAATTCTATCCGGAAAAGGTTACTTGTGGGCAAAGAAAGACGTTCCAAAGCCTATATAAACAGCCTAGGGGGTGACCTAAAAGGGACGCTGAATAGAATGCAAAAAATACTCAAAGACAGCCGTCAGAAGCAGCTCGAAGGAAGGATCTCCATCGAGACTGAAGATCTCCCATCTAGTTCTTTAGAAGTTTTTGGGTTTTCTTATGTTTTGTTATTTTTCCTTATTTTGAGATGTTTCCTTCTATCAGTATGAACTAAATCCCTTAGATACCTAAGGGGATGAAACCTAAGACGGATCTTATTACTATTTGATTTATAAGATAAATACTTGTTCTTATTCTTAATTGTGAGTTCTTATTCTTGTTTTGATAATTCAGGTTATTAATTTAAGTCGAATGTGCTTAATAAGTGGAGCAAAAGTCCCTGTTTAAGAGTAGATCAACACAATTAAGATAAGTTGATTGCAACCCTAGAATTAGGGCAAAGAAAATCTGTCGGATTAGAGTCAAATCTAATAAGGGAATCCATAGATCGAGTTAATGCTACAATAGGGGTTTTAATTAGAAAGAGATTTGATCGTTAACTTCAGAGTCTTAAAAATTTATATAATGAATGATCTAACCTAGAAACTAACTATGACAACGATTGAGGCAAGTGCACCTATCGAACAGTAGTATAGCTTAGCGGCAAGACCGGATTGTCGAACCCAAAGGAACCAGAAGTACTAATACTAACTTTCTTTTTATTATTTAGCCTAAGAAACAAGGGAATTTGTTGTTTAATCTAAAATTAACTAACTAATAAGCTAAAGATGCTAAGACAAAGAGAACGAATTTGGGAAAATACTCGTGAGAAAAACCAATTGACTAAGATAATACCCAACGAAGAATCCACCTAGACTTCACTTGTTATCTAACTCTGAACCAGACGATTTATTCACTTGACTTGATCCGTAGGATTCCCTAAGTTATATTAATACCTCCGTCGAGGCTACTAATGTCTAACCCTAGGTTGATTAATTGAAATCTCTTTCTAATTAAAACCCCTAGAATTGCATTAACTCGATCTATGGACTCCCATATTAGGTTTCACCCTAATCCGGCAAAATTTCGTCAGCCTATGTCTAGGCGCGCGAGCAACTCCGCTTAATTATGCTAGACCTACTCTTAGGTAGGGAATTTTGCTCCACCACCTAAGCACATCAGTACTTGAATCAATATCTTGGAATATCAAAGCAAGAATTAAGAACACATAATTAAGAACAAATCAAGTATTTATCATATAGTTCAGCAAACGATAACAAGATTCATCTTAGGTTTCATCCCCCTCAGGTATCTGAGGGTTTAGTTCATAATTATAAAAGAATACATCTCAGAAGAAAAGATAAAACAAAACATAAGAAAAACCCTAAAACCCCCTGAAGGAATTAAAGAGAAGATCTTCCGTCTTGAGCATGACTCCGGCTTCTTTAGATGAATCAACTGGCTTTCTTCGAGTAAATTCTACAATTCTGACCTCTCTAGCTCGGCTCCTTGGCCTAGCTGGTCACCCCGACAGAGGGCTTCTGTCGAACTCCCCTTTTAGGTCATACGTAGGGTGTTTATATAGACTTTGGAATGTGTTTCTTCGCCTCTAAGTATCCTAATTTGAGTGAAATTCCTCTTTGTCACGGCAGGGACACGCCCTTGCCACATGCCCGTGTGAATCGTGGCAAGGCCGTGTTCGAGTCTATCAATGAGGCACGGCCGTGTGACTTTGGCCCAGACTGTGTCGATTTCTTTCTTTGGCCCATTTGGTCCATTTTAAGCCCGTTTCTCGTTCTTTTCATCCTCCTATGCTCTCCTGAGTATAAAACATGAAATTAAAGGATTAAGAGCACCAAATTACATAATTCAAGGGATAAATCATCCAAAAGTATACTAAATGTGGGCTTAAAATATGTTACTATTACGGTTTATCAAATACCCCCACACTTAAGCTTTTTTTGTCCTCAAGCAAAATTCTCAACTCACAATTAAAACAAACTTCCTCAATTCATAATATTCATCAATAATGTTTCATCAAAATTCAGAGATAATTCATACATGGATAATTTAACCGGAAGGTTCCTAAAGATTCAAACAATCAAAGTCATATATTTTTGTAGCATGAAAACATAGGTGTTTCCCCTTACCTAAATAATCACCTTTAATTCAAAATCGACAAAAATTGACATCCTCACTAAAGATTCACTCAAATCACTCGAAGTGTTTAAGGTTCAAAAATAAGCACTCAGAAGTCGAACATGAAAAGTTAATCCCATAGGCTTGCATGAAAATCAAATCTCCACCACTGTAAAATGATATGATATACAAATCAAAAGGTCTTTTATGGGTTGTAACGGGGCTCAGGTTAAAGGTGTGGTTAAAGGCTGAATTAGAAGGTTAGTATCGAGGTTGACCTGACAAATTACCTAACTAGAGACAACGAACTGAATAAAGAATAATTACATCGATTGAAAACTTGTAAAACTAATACTAATAACACGAGCTTCTTCTAACGATTTGAATTTAAACTGTTTTAAGCTCACTTAATCATAGAACTAATAAATATACTTTGATTTTTTTAAGAACAAATCAAGTAATAATAATAAGATAGAATTTAACAACTGATATAAAGAAACTAGTTAAGTAACCGATCAAATCAAATCTCGATGTAGGGGTAGTCAAGAAGAATGGTGATAAGAAATACAAAGGGTTTTGGGTTAATATTAGTGGGTGAGTCAATAAAATGGGTTGTTAGGATTAAAGGGGTTCACTAGGGGTTAATTGTGATGGTGGGTTTTTAGTGGAGTAAGTGGGTTAAAACCTAGGTGCCTTTATCATCTTAGTATATCAAATCAAAGGTGTGGTCTCGACATGTATAATCGATGCAAGTTCTAGAATAACAGATCAATGTTGACACACTCATAGTCAATAAAGTGAGCACGAAAAGGAATGTATGCTCTAAAAGGTTCAAAATCTCACAAAAATTATGGGCTTTTTTTATATCAACCTTGTAAATTTCAAACTTCAAAGTAATAATTAGATTCGGGTAGACAACCTAAAAAAAATTTACTTCAGAAAAATAGACTTATCCTGTTTGATTCTCTAGTTTCCTACAGTTTAAATCATCACTGCACAATTATCAATGACTTAATCCAAAACATATCAATAAAAATCATAAATCAAAGGAAATTTCATTTTAATCGTAATATGAGAAAATTATTTAAGAACAAGACATAATTCAAGAATTTGAGAATAATACAAAAAGTTAGTCACTTTTGTGATAAAATTCACCCCCACACACTTGGATGTACATTGTCCTCAATGTGCAAAGATATATATGAACAATATTTTAAGAAAATCAAAAGAGAGGGAGAAGTGAAACTTCCTGAATTATGGATGAAATCCTTGGAGGATGATCAATGGTGAGCATGATGACTAGGCATAGGTGAAGGTGGTGGAGAATACTCCGGTGGTGTGTTCGTTCCTTGAGTGGCACCTTGAACCTTTTTAAACTGTGAAGTCATCAGTAAAGTTTTTAGGGAGTTCTTATTTACTGGATGTTTGTTATAATTACTCGAGAGTTAAACAGCCAGAGATAAAAGAAATTAAATTATACTTAAGAATTTAAAGAGTTTAATAATAAAGGAAAATGAACTAAAATAAAAATAAATAAAGAAAAATAAAAAATAAGAATAAAGAAAATAAGAATGACTTAAAGGTCCTCATCATCGGAGTGATCTCGAGGTGGTGGTGGCGGCGATATGTGAAAAAGCTGATAATATCGACCACGGCCGCCTCGCACGGCCGTGTGGATTTATCTCAGCCTGTGTTCTTTAGGCAGTTTCGACCACGACCGCGTTGCACGATTGTGGCATTTAGTCGGAGCCCGTGTCTTGGGGAAAATTTTTGTCCTGTTTCTGCGCGATATCCGCCACGCCGATATGCATACTCGTGGTGTCCACACAGCCACGGCCACGTCCGTGTGCAAGGCCATGTGGTATGGAAACCTACGCCTAAAAATTTGGTTAGTTTTTAGTTAGATGCTAAAATTCAAAAATATGGACGTTAGTGGGGTTAGTGCTCGGGTTTCCTCACGAGAAGTGCTCGTTTAAAGTCTTGAGCTAGACTTACCTGTTATTCGTATGGCCATGGTGGTTTACGGGTTCGAAACTCATTTTTCTTACTATCAATTCTATCAACATATGGTTTGAGTCGGGTAATATTTACCTCAAAAGTGCCGAAATTAGAATGTGTTACCTCGATCGTTCCGTATGGAAAGACCTAGAAATACCAGTAAAGGAGTCGCACCATTTGTATTAAGTTAGAAGCGACTATTCGAGGTAGGTTGTATCGACGATGCACGGTCCCCAACTTTGAAGTGATTGGTTCCACCTTTAATACTCGATGTCCTAGCCGTGTCAAGAACCTGAAGAGTGATCATTTCGTAACTTACACGAAATGTGAGCTAACGTGGTAGTTTATTTCGTAGAATTGTTGGGCACACTGCGTTTAGCTCCACATGCGACGTATCGTCTAACTACCGTTTGTTTGTCAAAAACTCTTTTGAAAATTTCCTTGAATTTGGCATCTGCGAAAGAGCTTCAAGTAACGGTAAGTTAATATGAAATTTCTTTGGAAGTTTAAGAAATTTACCAAATTGTTCCTCTGTGTGGTCTTTCTTTATCGCATTGGGGTATGGCACACGAGGTTGGTACTCTGTAATTACCATTTTTGGTTTATCCTGGCTTACCTCATCCTTACCTTCCTCTACCATAATCTCTTGCTTCAATTTTGGTTCATCTAGCCCTTCACTATCGTGAGCAGTTATTGCTTGCGGTTGCTCTCTTGGGTTAGTTTCGGTGTTGTTAGGCAAGATACCTTATGGTCTTTCTGAGATCAGCTTAGCAAGCTGACCTATTTGGTTCTCGATCTCTTGAAATGATGCCTGCTGATTTTTGAGCATTGTCTCGTAGTTTTAAAAACGGGTTTCTGACACCGCGATAAATTTTGTTAGCATCTCCTCAAGGTTCGGCTTCTTTTCCTGCTGGTAAGGTGGTTGTTGAAAACCTGGAGGAAGTTGCGGACCTTGACCACCCCACGAGAAATTGGGATGGTACCTCCAACCTGCATTATAAGTGTCACTATAAAGATTATTTTGAAGACTAGAATAGTTACCCATATAGTTGACTTGTTCGTTCTCTGTGCTAGGGTTGTAGGATAGATATTCTGTGTTGTTCACCCCTCCTCCATTTGTATTGTATCTTTGTATTACCAGATGTACCTGCATAGAACCATACAAACCATCAATTTTTTTTATTTAAAAACTCTACCTGGTTTGATAGCATGGTTACTGCGTCGAGGTTGAAGACACTGGCGGCTTCTGTTAGCTTTGTCCTCATGAATTGCCACTGATAGTTATTCAGTGCCATCTCCACTATAAACTAAAATTACCTGTCAAAAGCAAATAAAAGAAAAATTAGCAAAGTAAAATAATAAAAATAAAAATAAAAATAAAAATAAATTGCGATAAAATGGCTAAAGTAATAAAAATTGAGCGTTCTTAGTATTTTAGTTCCCCGGCAACGGCGCCAAAAACTTGATCGTTAATCTCAGAGTCTTAAAAATTTATATAATGAATGATCTAACCTAAAAACTAACTATGACAATGATTGAGACAAGTGCACCTATCGAACAGTAGTATAGCTTAGCGGCAAGACTGGATTGTCGAACCCAAAGGAACCAGAAGTACTAATACTAACTTTCTTTTTTATTATTTAGCCTAAGAAAAAAGGAAATTTGTTGTTTAATCTAAAATTAACTAACTACTAAGCTAAAGATGCTAAGACAAAGAGAACGAATTTGGGAAAATACTCGTGAGAAAAACCAATTGACTAAGACAATACCCAAGGAAGAATCCACCTAGACTTCACTTGTTATTTAACTCTGAACCAGACGATTTATTCACTTGACTTGATCTGTAGGATTCCCTAAGTTATATTAATACCTCCGTCGAGGCTACTAACGTCTAACCCTAGGTTGATTAATTGAAATCTATTTCTAATTAAAACCCCTAGAATTGTATTAACTCGATCTACGGACTCCTATATTAGGTTTCACCCTAATCCGGCAAAATTTCGCCACCCTATGTCTAGGCGCGCGAGCAACTCCGCTTAGTTATGCTAGATCTACTCTTAGGCAGGGACTTTTGCTCCACCACCTAAGCACATCAGTACTTGAATCAATATCACCGGAATATCAAAGCAAGAATTAAGAACACATAATTAAGAACAAATCAAGTATTTATCATATAGTTTAGCAAACGATAACAAGATTCATATTAGGTTTCATCCCCCTCAGGTATCTGAGGGTTTAGTTCACAATTATAAAAGAATACATCTCAGAAGAAAAGATAAAACAAAACATAAGAAAAACCCTAAAACCCCCTGAAGGAATTAAAGAGAAGATCTTCTGTCTTGAGTATGACTCCGGCTTCTTGAGATGAATCAACTGGCTTTCTTCGAGTAAATTCCACAATTCTGACCTCTCTGGCTCGGCTCCTTGGCCTAGCTGGTCGCCCCGACAGAGGGCTTTTGTCGAACTCCCCTTTTAGGTCATACTTAGGGTGCTTATATAGACTTTGGAATGTGTTTCTTCGCCTCTAAGTATCCTAATTTGAGTGAAATTCCTCTTTGTCACAGTAGGGACACGCCCTTGCCACACGTGTAATATCCTGAATTAATGGGCTTATGCGTTTAATGTGTAGACATGTTTAATGTGTTAATTTGAGAATTAGAGGTCCAGATTGGGCTCAAGGATTGGGCCGAGGCTTTGACTAAACATTCTGTTTAGACACTCTATGGCTTAAAATATAGTAGTTATTGTTTAAGTTAGCAAATTGGGCTTGTGGCCCGATCACAAAGAAGCGTGAGAAAAGGGGAGCTTTAAGTGACGTTTTGGGCAGGTGAGGAGGCCCAAGTGTGGCGCATGGGGCCCAAGAAATTGGGCCAATTTCGGCACTTAAAAGGAGCAAGGGACGGGACGGCAACAAGGCTAAAATTTAGGGACTTTTAATGTTTTATTTAAGTGGATAATGAGTAGAAAAAAGGGAAGGAGTGGTGTGATGTAGGACTCTTTTGGATGTGAGTTACGATAAGGATAAGGAAAAAGATGAGAGCTATCCTTTGGGTTGCAGAGTTGGTAGAAAATCAAACACAAGAGAGGGGAGAATCGGTTTAGTATGGCAAGGGGTGAAAAGAAAGTTTGAAGGCCATCTCATTTTTTTCTTTTCTCATCTTTTCTCTTCCAAAAGCCGAAAATCACCACCTCCCTCACCCTTTCTTTTCTTCTTTGAAATTCCCCCTAGCCGAATCTTCTGATTCCCATTGTTATTCTTCTTCCATTCATTAAAAGCTGAAACTACGCTTTTGTTTGGTTCTTGTAGCCAAAAACGTATCAGTATCTCTCTTGTTCATCTTTCTGGGATTTTCTTAAAAGTCGAAATCCCTAGATCTCATCTCCTGTGATTGCCAAATTTCCTCTGTGGTGTCTGCTTGTGTCGAATCTTGAAGGAAACTGAAGGTAAGTGTCGATTCGCGTGATTCAATCTTTTTCCGGTTTTTAGAGACCCTAGCCGAATGCCTATATGGAGACTGATCTTGTGTTTTTTCTTTCTTTCGCGGCATTCCAGGATTTGAAGGAGATCCAATCGCCTAAGGTTTTAAATCAGTAGAACTCGAATCACCCTACTTTAGGGGTCTAATCGATATAGGGGAAACTTCAACTTCGTGTTCTTTTGGCTTTTGAGCAAAGTTGTAGACAAAGGGTAGTAGATCCGATTAGCGAGGGTATTGACATAGAGGGTAGTCCTACGTATTTATCAGGTGTGTAACATTCTCACATCATTTAGATTGCTTGATTAGTATGCATATAAACCTGTTATATTCTGTTAAATGCCGAAATATTGGCATGGCTGTTGAAAACCCGTGGTGGGTAAAGGCGAATCACCAGGTTAGTGATTTCTGTCATTCTTAATTGAATGTCTCCGTTAACATGATATGATATGTATGCCGATTTCTATGTTGCACGGGGCTGGGTGATTGATAAAAGGGGAAGTGTTCTGTTCTGGTGGCTCTGCCACGATCTGTTGTAGTGGCTCTACCACGATGCATTGCAGTGACTATGTCATAAATCGGCGATGAGCGACTAAGCTGCAGCATGACTGCCATCGATGGTGTGTAGCGGCGTGGGTTGATTGTAGAAATCCCCAATGGTGTGATTGGCAGGTAAAGGGTGGTGTGTAGCGGATGGATCTAGGATTGGGATGGGCTTTGCATAATTCCTGTTGTATGATATTCGTTATTATTACATTCGTGGGCTAAGGCCCAATCGATGGTGCATGAGGATTGCACACCGAGTCTCGTGACTCACCTGTTGTTTAACATTTTTGAGGTAACACCTAGTGCATAGGACCGGGTGGAGAGGGCGCAAGGTGGCCATGCATGGATTCATTTTGATTCAATAAAAGATGTTGATTTTATTATTTTCCCTTAGTATTTTCAATTTATCTGGTTTTATATTTTATTGTAATAAGGCCAGCAGCTCACATTTATTGGTTTTATGCTTGATTTTTGGGTTTCCATACATTTAGATTTTATGATTAATTGAAATTAAGGCATGTGTTTAAATACTAGAACTCAGAGGCAAAATTTTGGTTTTATTCATTAAGGCATTAATTAAAATTTATTTCTTTTACTTAATTTTCAAATTATTAAGTCTTCCCGATAAACTTTTAAACTATGTTTTAAAAATAATAATAATAATAGATGACAAGTTTTCTAAAATCTTCTTAGTGACATCTTTGGATCCGATTAGGGGTGTTTGGGTAGGGTTTGGGGTGTTACAAATTAGTATCGAGCCAAGTTCAAAACTCGGCTTTGGTGTTTGGGCTCAAAACATTTTCTAAAGATAGGTTTTGGAAACATGCATGTTTATAAATAATACAGGTGGTTTTCTCGGCATGGCACTGCGTCTCGGCCCAAGTCCGTAGGTAAGTATTCAGAACTCTTGTGTGTTATATATGTATGTGGGCTTGATGGGCTTTAAGGGGCGTAGATTATTCTAGTTAGAGCTTGATGGACCTTAGGCCTAGTTAAACAACTCTTCAATTTCATAAGACTTAATCCAACCGAACAAACTGTAAACAAGTCACAAGACTAGGGTGTGGCAACAGGTATACGCATGTCTAGGATTGGATCTGGGGAGAGCTTAGTACTTAGCGATCCTAGTGACTCACCTCCTCTTCATTTGGAATCCTACCGGTGCATAGTGACTATTCACCTAGCCACGAGGATTTTTGTCGAGGCCAAAATCTATAACTAAAACCCGAAAGGGATCAGCCACCTTATTTTCACAAAATTACTAAAATGTCCTAGTTTTGTAAAAATTTACCAAAACGCCCTTGGTTTGAAAAACAACCAAAACGCCATTAATTTGAAAAGAAAATTACCAAAATACCCTTATTCTGAAAACTACCAAGATACCCATGATTTGCAAGTATACCCCAGATTTACGGAAATACCCCGATTTACAAAGTCAACAGATTTAAAAAAAACATACAACACACAACAACAACCCAAAAACCACAAACACCTGAACGCCACTATTATTCTTTTGAAATCAAATTCTCCAGAATACCCCTATTTTTTTAAAATTATATATATATATCCCTTTATTTCGAAAATCCCTCAAGATACTTTATTACGAAGAAACCTTGTAGGATGAAATTACGGGAAAACCCCTGGGTAGTAAAATGACGAAAATACCCTATGTGTTGAATGTGGGTTCGTGGATGTTGTCTGTATGTTGATGTGTGATGGTTGGATGTATGTGGTTCCTAGAAATATGAGACAAACTTGAGACTGAAACTTGTGGATGTGATTTCAAATTCGAAAGAACTACTCTTAAACTACTGTTCATAAGACTGTTCGTAGTTAATCAGTGGAAAGAACTAATAATTCATAAAATTTCTAATCAGATAAATGCAAATTGGTAGAATGAGTACAAGGGGTCGTGGACGTCCGTCGCGAGGTCGTGGTAGGGGTAGGATGACCGTGTCAGAGCCAGCAGGGTCTGGCCACGGGTCAGGAAACGAGATACCGGATATGCCGGCTGTGGAGGGAGAATTACGGGACCAGGCGCCCAGAGATGATGCGATATCTCAGGCGATGTTGCGGGTCCTCGAAAAGATTCTTGCAGAAGGCGAGCACGGGTTCGGAGCTCGAAAATCGTGTCGGGCGACTCAGAGCCAACGGAGCGAGAGATGTTTAGGGGTGTTTTGGCGTAACCCCTAATACACCGAGTATTGGTTAGAGGCAAGTGAGCGTATAATGGATGACCTTGACTTCACTGTAGAGGAGAAGTTGAAGGGGGTCCTGTCTCTTCTTCGAGACGAGGCTTATCAGTGGTGGCTCACGGTAAAGGAGGGTACTGCCGGAGACCAGATTGACTGGGATTTCTTTAAAGAGTCATTTCAGGGAAATTACGTTGGGGCCAGCTATGTGGATGCACAGATGAAGGCATTTCTGAACTTGGTACAGGGAAGTAAGTCTGTATCTGAATACGAGGCGGAGTTTCTGCGGTTGAGCCATTACGCTCGAGGATTGTAGCGACCGACTATGAGCGTGTGTACAGATTCGAAGATGGACTAAGGGATGAGTTGAGGGTGTTGGTAGCACCGCAGCGAGAAAGGGACTTTGCGGTCCTGGTCGAGAAAGCTAAAATATCTGAAGAGGTGAAGCGGACTGAAAGAAAAATAAGGATAAAGATCGAAACAGGAATAAGAGGAATTTTGGGCCGTCGGGATCATCTGGGAATTTTCAGAAAAGGCCTAGGTCTGATGGGCCAGGTCATGCTCCGACGGGTCAGAATTGATCATGTCCTTCGTGTGGGAAGGTGCATTATGGAGAGTGCAGGAGGAGAACTGGTGGATGCTTCAAGTGTGGGTCTCTGGACCATATGGTGAAAAAGCCCATCCCTGGTGGATCAGTCTGACCAGTGGGGACGAGGTTCCGATCAGGTTAGGAGGGGTGGTCAGCCATTACCAAGGGGTCGTGGCCCAGTCAGAGGAGGAAATGGGTCTGGTAAGGGTCGTAGAGCACCTGGTAGGGGTGCAGGCAATGTAGACGTGAGACAGCCGGGTCTGGTTTATGCAGCTCGCCGACGGGAGGATGGTGACGCACCGGACGTCATAACCAGTACGTTTCTTATAGATGATAATCCATTTCTTGCTTTGGTTGATATTGGATCAACCCACTCTTACGTTGCATGCTCGATATCTGAGACCCTAAGTATAGACTCTGAAACAACTTCTAGGAAGATGACTGTGATTAGTCCTTTAGGACAATCTAGGGTAATGGACAAACTATTTAGGAACGTACCTTTAGAGACGCAGGGAGGGTAGTGTTCCGTGCAGACTTAATGGAATTACCGTTTGGAGAGTTTGATCTTATCTTAGGAATGGATTGGTTGACGAAACATCGTGCTAAGTTGGATTGTGAGACTAAGCGCATGGTGTTGAGTACCCCGGAAGGCGGGGAGGTGGTTGTGTTAGGAGAAAGAAGGAATTACTTGTCCAACGTAGTGTCCGCATTAAAAGCTGTTAAGATGATTCGGAAGGGATGTAACGTGTTTCTAGCTTTTATCAGTGCTTTGGATGCTGAGGAGGTGACTATCGATAAGGTTCGAACAGTCAAAGATTTTGCGGATGTCTTTCCCGAAGAATTGCCCGGATTACCCACGGATCGCAAAGTGGAATTTGGAATAGAGCTACTTCTAGGTACGGCTCAGGTGTCTATTGCTCCGTATAGAATGGCGCCGAAGCAGTTGGTGGAACTCAAAGCTCAGATCCAGGAACTGTTGGATCGTGGTTTTATCCGACCGAGTGTGTCTCGTGGGAGAGCCGGTCTGTTTGTGAAGAAGAAGGGCGGATCCATGCGTATGTGCGTGGACTACCGTCAACTAAATAAGTTGATGGTTAAGAACAAGTACCCACTGCCAAGAATCGATGACCTGTTTGATCAACTCAAAGGAGCTTCGGTTTTTTCTAAGATTGACTTAAGGTCGGGATATCATCAATTAAGGGTAAAGGAAGGAGACATTCATAAGACAGCGTTTCGGACTCGGTACGGTCATTATGAGTTCTGGGTGATGCCATTCGGGTTAACGAATGCACCAGCAGCATTTATGGATATGATGAACTGGGTGTTTCAACCATACCTTGATCGGTTCGTGGTGGTGTTCATCGATGATATCCTGGTTTACTCCAAGTCCGAGGAGGAGCATGATGCACATCTTCGTATGGTGTTACAAATTCTGAGGGAGAAACAGTTGTACGCAAAGTTCAGTAAGTGTGAGTTCTGGCTAAAGGAAGTGACTTTCTTGGGGCATGTAGTTTCTGCAGAGGGAATTAGGGTGGACCCTCGGAAGATAGAAGCCGTATTGGATTGGAAACCGCCAAAGTCTGTGGCAGAGATTCGAAGTTTCTTGGGATTGGTCGGGTATTACAGAAGGTTCGTTGAGGGGTTCTCAGTAATAGCGGCACCTTTAACTAAGTTGTTAAGGAAGGGAGCACCGTTTGTGTGGACCGACAAATAGGAGGAGAGCTTTGAGAAGCTGAAGAGAATCTTGACGGAAGCGCAAGTGTTAATTCAGCCAGAGGCGGGAAAAGAATTTACCGTCTACTGTGATGCGTCACACACGGGTTTAGGATGTGTGTTGGTGCAAGATGGAAAAATTGTTGCATATGCGTCTCGACAGTTGAGACCGCATGAATTGAACTACCCTACGCACGATTTAGAATTGGCGGCGGTAGTGTTCGCTCTGAAGATTTGGAGGCAACGTAGGTGGATTGAGCTCTTGAAGGACTATGATTGCTCAATCGAATATCATCCGGGTAAGGCTAACGTGGTGGCGGATGCGGCTGAGTAGGAAGGCGATAAGCGATTTGAGAGGCAATGTTTGCTCATCTTAGTCTCAGTATGAGGATGGAAGTTTGGTAGTGAACTCCAAGTAAGACCTATGTGGACAAGTCAGATCAAAGAGAAGCAGCTTCTAGACGATGTCTTGAGTGCTCGACTCCGGTAAGTGCAAAGTGGTGAAGGAGAGGACTATAGTTTGAATGGTGATGGGGTTCTGTGTTTTCGTGAGAGAATTTGTATGCCATAGGATGTTGAGTTAAGGAAGATGATTCTGCGGGAGGCGCATAGTAGCCCATACGCTATGCATCCTGGAGGGGTGAAGATGTATCGAGATTTGCGAGAGCAATTCTGGTGGTCAGGTCTGAAGCGAGAGGTAACAGAATTCGTGGGTAAATGTTTGACGTGTCAGCAGGTGAAGGCGGAACACCAGTTGCCCTCGGGGTTATTGCAGCCGGTGAAAATTCTGCAGTGGAAATGGGAAAGAATCACGATGGATTTTGTTAGTGGGTTACCTCTTACGCCCACTAAGAAGGATTCAGTTTGGGTGATTGTTGATCGGCTGACGAAGTCTGCTCACTCCATACCGGTTCGTGTTGACTATTCTTTGCAAAGGTTGGCTAAGCTGTACGTGGCTGAGGTTGTGAGACTACATGGTGTACCTGTGTCGATCATATCGGATAGAGACCCTAGGTTCACGTCACGATTCTGGAAGGCTCTGCATCAGGCAATGGGAACAAGGTTAGACTTTAGTACCGCTTTCCATCCGCAGACTGATGGTCAGTCTGAGAGGGTAATTCAGATTTTGGAGGATATGTTAAGAGGTTGCATCATTTATTTCAGGGGTAGTTGGGAGGAGTATTTACCTCTGGCAGAATTCGCGTACAATAACAACTACCAATCTAGTATTCAGATGGCGCCCTATGAGGCATTATACGGACGGAGGTGTCGTACTCCTACTTGTTGGATAGAGTTGGGTGAACGTCAGGTGTTGGGTCCAGAACTAGTCTCGGAGACGGAAGAAAAAATTAGGTTAATTCGGGCTCAGTTGAAGGAAGGGTCTGATCGGCAGAAATCTTATGCGGATCTAAAACGTAAGGAGTTGGAATTTGCAGTGGGAGATCAAGTCTTTTTGAAAGTGTCGCCGTGGAAAAGATTGATGAGGTTTGGACGTAAAGGCAAGCTAAGTCCCCGATTTATTGGACCTTTCGGGTGCTAGAACGTGTGGGCCCAGTGGCGTATCGATTGGAGTTGCCTTCAGAGTTGGAGCAGATACATGACGTGTTTCATGTCTCGATGCTAAGACGTTACCGTTTCGATCCATCGCACATTGTGTCGGTGGAAGAGATCGAAGTAAGGCCAGACTTGTCTTTTGAGGAGGAGCCAGTGCAAATCTTGGAGCGAGACGTAAAAGTGCTAAGAAGGAAGTTCGTCCCTTTGGTCAAGGTTTTGTGGCGAAACCATGGTGCAGAGGAAGCGACATGGGAACCAGATGATGTTATGCGACAACAGTATCCCCATCTCTTCTGATCAGGTAAATTTCGAGGCCGAAATTTATTTTAAAGGGTAGAAGCGTAATATCACGAATTAATGGGCTTATGCGTTTAATGTGTAGACATGTTTAATGTGTTAATTTGAGAATTAGAGGTCCAGATTGGGCTCAAGGATTGGGTCGAGGCTTTGACTAAACATTCTGTTTAGACACTCTAGGGCTTAAAATATAGTAGTTATTGTTTAAGTTAGCAAATTGGGCTTGTGGCCCAGTCACAAGGGGCGCAGAAAAGGGGGGAGCTTTAAGTGACGTTTTGGGCAGGTGAGGAGGCCCAAGTGTGGCCGCATGGGGCCCAAGAAATTGGGCCAATTTCGGCACTTAAAAGGGAGCAAGGGAGGGGACGGCAACAAGGCTAAAATTTAGGGACTTTTAATGTTTTATTTAAGTGGATAATGAGCAAGAAAAAAGGGAAGGAGTGGTGTGATGTAGGACTCTTTTGGATGTGAGTTCTGATAAGGATAAGGGAAAAAGATGAGAGCTATCCTTTGGGTTGCAGAGTTGGCCGAAAATCAAACACAAGAGGGGGAGAATCGGTTTAGTATGGCAAGGGTGTCTTAGAAAGTTTGAAGGCCATCTCATTTGTTTTCTTTTCTCATCTTTTCTCTTTCAAAAGCCGAAAATCACCACCTCCCTCACCCTTTCTTTTCTTCTTTGAAATTCCCCCTAGCTGAATCTTCTGATCCCCATTGTTATTCTTCTTCTATTCACTAAAAGCCAAAACTACGCTCTTGTTTGGTTCTTGTAGCCGAAAACGCATCAGTATCTCTCTTGTTCATCGCTCGGGATTTTCTTAAAAGTCGAAATCCCCTAGATCTCATCTCTGTGATTGCCAAATTTCCTCTGTGGTGTCTGCCTTGTGCGAATCTTAAAGGAAGCGAAGGTAAGTGTCGATTCGCGTGATTCAATCTTTCCCGGTTTTTAGAGATCCTAGCCGAATGGCTATATGGAGACTGATCTTGTGTTTTTTATTTCTTTCGCGGCATTCTAGGATTTGAAGGAGATCCAATCGCCTAAGGTTTTAAATCAGTAGCACTCGAATCACCCTACTTTAGGGGTCTAATCGGTATAGGGGAAACCTCAACTTCGCGTTCTTCCGACTTTTGAGCAAAGTTGTAGACAAAGGGTAGTAGATCCGATTAGCGAGGGTATCGACATAGAGGGTAGGCCTACGTATTTATCAGGTGTGTAACATTCTCACATCATTTAGATTGCTTGATTAATATGCATATAAACCTGTTATACTCTGTTAAATGCCGAAATATTGGCATGGCTGTTGAAAACCCATGGTGGGTAAAAGCGAATCACCAGGTTAATGATTTCTGTCATTCTTAATTGAATGTCTCTGTTAACATGATATGATATGTATGCCGATTTCTATGTTGCACGGGGCTGGGTGATTGATAAAAGGGGAAGTGTTATGTTCGGTGGCTCTGCCACGATCTCATTGTAGTGGCTCGCCACGACCATTTCAGTGACTATGTCACAAATCGAAGATGAGCGACTAAGCTGCAGCATGACCGCCATCGATGGTGTGTAGCGGCGTGGGTTGATTGTAGAAATCCCCAATGGTGTGATTGGCAGGTAAAGGGTGGTGTGTAGCGGATGGATCTAGGATTGGGATGGGCTTTGCATAATTCCTGTTGTATGATATTCTGTTATTCTGTTCTGTGGGCTAAGGCCCAATCTGATGGTGCATGAGGGTTGCACACTGAGTCTCGTGACTCACCCCGTTGTTTAACATTTTTCAGGTAACACCTAGTGCATAGGACCGGGCTGGAGAGGGGCGCAAGGTGGCCATGCATGGATTCATTTTGATTCAATAAAAGATGTTGATTTTATTATTTTCCCTTAGTATTTTCAATTTATCTGGTTTTATATTTTATTGTAATAAGGCCACTGGCTACTTTTTATTGGTTTTATGCTTCGGTTTCCAGGTTTCCATACATTTAGATTTTATGATTAATTGAAATTAAGGCATGTGTTTAAATACTAGAACTCAGAGGCAAAATTTCGGTTTTATTCATTAAGGCATTAATTAAAATTTATTTCTTTTACTTAATTTTCAAATTATTAATTCTTCCCGATAAACGTTTAAACTATGTTTTTAAAAAATAATAATAATAATATATGCGACAAGTTTTTCTAAAATCTTCTTAGTGACATGCCGGATCCGGTCGGGGTGTTTGGGCCGGGTTTGGGGTGTTACAACACGCCCGTGTGAATCGTGGCCAGGCTGTGTTCGAGTCTATCAATGAGGCACGGCCGTGTGACTTTGGCCCAGACCGTGTCGATTTCTTTCTTTGGCCCATTTGGTCCGTTTTAAGCCCGTTTCTAGTTCTTTTCATCCTCCTATGCTCTCCTGAGTATAAAACTTGAAATTAAAGGATTAAGAGCACCAAATTACATAATTCAAGGGATAAATCATCCAAAAGTATACTAAATGTGGGCTTAAAATATGTTACTATTACGGTTTATCAAGATTTCAATTAATCAACCTAGAGTCAGTTATTTTTAGTCTTGAAAGAGATATTAACATAAATCAGGGATTTCTACAGAATAAGTCAAGTGAATAAATCGTATGAATCAAAAGTAATAAGTGAAGTTTAGGTGGATTCTTCCTTAGGTATTGCCTATCACATAAGTTGTCTAAAATTATTTTCCCAATTCTTTCGTTGTCGTGTTTAATTAGTTTTAGTTTAAAAGAAATCACTCTATTACTTAGGATGAATAATAAAAAGATAGTAACTACTAGTACTCTTGGTCCTTATGGATACGATATTACCGGTCTTACCATAACTATACTATTAAACGATAGGTACGCTTGCCTCTATTATGGTCATAGTTAGTTTTAGACACATCAAGTTTTTGGCGCCGTTGCCGGGGAATAAGACATTAGGAACGCTAAATTTTTATTACTTTAGCCATTTTATTTAATTTTATTTGCAATTTATTTTTTATTTCTATTCACTAATTTTTTCTTTGCTTCTGGCAGGAACTTTTAGTTTATGACTAGAAGGAACCCGTCAGGACCATTACTTTTTGACAGTGAGATTGAAAGTACAACTCGCAGAAACCAAAGAGAAATTAGGTGAAGTCTACAATACATAGAAGAAGAGTAAGAAGACGAAACTAATACTACAGAAGAGATGGCTGATAATAATCCGCTACCTCCTGTGGTTGCCGCAAACCTGGTGAATCAAAATCCTGCTCCTCGTACTATGTATGATTATTCTAAACCTACTTTAACAGGAACTGAATCAAGTATTGTTAGACTGCACATTGCTTTGCAAATAATTTTGAACTGAAACCTAACACTATACAGATGATTCAACAATTTTTTCAGTTTGATGGTTTGCAGGATGATGATCCAAACAATCACTTGGCAAATTTTCTGGAATTCTGTGACACTTTCAAAATTAATGGCGTTTCTGATGATGCCATTCGCCTTCGGTTGTTTCCCTTCTCGTTGAGAAACAAAGCTAAACAGTGGTTGAACTCGTTGCCATGTGGATCAATCACTACATGGGATCAAATGACCGAAATTTTTTTACTTAAATATTTTTCGCTGGCTAAAACGGCTAAGTTGAGGAATGATATCTCTTCTTTTGTGTAGATGTATTTATAGACACTTTACGATGCATGGAAGAGATACAAAGATTTACTAAGAATATGCCCTCACCATGGGTTACCTTTGTGGCTACATGTTCAAACCTTTTACAACGGTGTGAACCCCTCAACTAGGCAGTTGATTGATTCAGCCGCCGATGGAACCCTAAATAACAAGACCCCTGAAGCGGCTTATGAGTTTATAGAGGAGCTGTCACTGAATAACTATCAGTGGCAAGTTAAGAGGATGAACCCAACAAAAGCCGCCAGAGTTTTCAACCTCGACGCAGTGACAATGCTATCAAACCAGGTAGAGCTTCTAAGTAAAAAATTGATGGTTTATATGGTTCTTCGCAGGTACATCAAGTGATGCAGTGCGATACGAATGGAGGAGGAATGAGCAATACAAAATATCCATCCTACAACTCTGGCATAAAGAGCGAACAGATGAACTATATGGGTAATAATTCTAGACCTCAGAATAATCCCTATAGTAACACTTACAATCCAGGTTGGAGGAACCACCCCAATTTCTCATGGGGTGGTCAAGGAAATTAGAGACAACAACCCCCTCCAGGCTTTCAACAGCAGCCCTACCCACAAGAGAAGAAGCCGAACCTTGAGGAGATGCTAACAAAATTCATCGCGGTGTCAGAAACCCGTTTCCAAAACACTGAAACATCACTCAAAAATCAGCAAGCGTCAATTCAAGGGCTCGAGAACCAAATAGGTCAGTTTGCTAAGCTGATCTCAGAACGACCACAAGGAAACTTGCCAAGCAACACTGAAACTAACCCAAAGGAGCAAATTCACGTCATTACTGTTCACGATAGTGAAGGGTTAGACGAAGCAAAACAGAGGCAAGAGAACGTGGTAGATAAAGGTAAGGTTGAGGTAAGCCATGATAAACCGAAATCAATAAGTACAGAGTACAAACCTCGTATACGATACCCCAATGCGACGAAGAAAGACCACAAAGATGAACAATTCGGTAAATTTCTTAATGATCGTTGGTATCGATAGTCTTAATATTTATATAATGAATGATCTAGCCTAGAAACTAACTATCACCACGATTGAGACAAGTGTACCTATCGAACAGTAGTATAGCTTAGTGGCAAGACCAGATTGTCGAACCCAAAGGAACCAAAAGTACTAATACTGACCTTCTTTTTATTATTTAGCCTAAGAATTAAGGGATTTGTTGTTTATTCCAAAATTAACTGACTAATAAGCTAAAGACGCTAACATAAAGAGAATGAATTGGGGAAATACTTGTGGGAAAAACCAATTGATTAAGACAATACCCAAGGAGGAATCCACCTAGACTTCACTTGACCTGATCCGTAGGATTCCCTAATTTATATTAATACCTCTTTCGAGGCTACTAACGTCTAACCCTAGGTTGATTAATCGAAATCTCTTTCTAATTAAAACACCTAAGGTTGCATTAACTCGATCTATAGACTCCCATATTAGGTTTGACCCTAATCCGGCAGATTTTCTTCATCCTATCTCTAGGGTTGCGATCAACTCCGCTTAAATATGCTAGATCTACTCTTAAACAGGGACTTTTGCTCCACTGCCTAAGCACATCACTACTTGAATCAATATCCTGAAATATCAAAACAAGAATTAAGAACACATGATTAAGAACAAATCAAGTATTTATCATATAGTTTAGAAAACAATAACAAGATCCATCTTAGGTTTCATCCCCCTCAGGTATATGAGGGGTTTAGTTTATAATCATAAAAAAATACATATCAGAAGAAAAGATAAAACAGAACATAAGAAAACACTAAAACCCCCTGAAGGAATTGATGGAGAGATCCGCCGTCTTGAGTATGATTTCGGCTTCTTGAGATGAATCAACTGGCTTTCTTCGAGTAAATCCCACAATTCTAACCTCTCTAGCTCGGCTCATTGGCCTAGCTGGACGCCCCCTAAAGGTTGGCCTTTAGGGTGTTTATATAGGCTTTTGGAATGTCTTTCTTTGCCTCTAAGTACCCTATTCTGAGTGAAATTCCTCTTTGTCACGGCAGGGACACGCCCGTGCAACACGCCTGTGTGAAACAAATTCAGGCCGTGGTCAAGCCTGCTAAAGGGGCACGACCGTGTGGCTACCTCCAGGCCGTGTTGATTTCTTACTTTGGCCCATTTGGTCCCGTTTTTAGCCCGTTTCGTGTTCTTTTCATCCTCCAATGCTTTCCTAAGTTTAAAACATGAAATAAAAGGATTAGGAGCATCAAATTCCACGAATCAAGTGATAAATCATCCAAAAAGTATGCTAAATGTGGGATTAAAATATGTATACATTACGGTTTATCAAATACCCCCACACTTAAGCTTTTGCTTGTCCTCAAGAAAAATTCTCAACTCACAATTAAAATTAACTCCCCTTAATTCATAATCTTCATCAAATATGTTTCATCATAATTCCTAGTTAATTCATACATTGATGATTTAACCAGAAGGGTTCCTAAAGATTCAAACAATCAAAGTCATAGTTTTTATAGCACGAAAAATAGGTTTTCCCCTTACCTAAATAATAACCTTTGATTCAAAATCGATAAAAGTTGACATCCTCACTAAAGATTCACTCAAATCACTCGAAGTGTTTATGGTTCAAAAATTAAGCACTCAAAAGTCAAACATGAAAAGTTAATCCCATAGGCTTGCATGAAAATCAAATCTCCACCACTATAATATGAGATGATACACAAATCAAAAGGTCTTTAAAAAGGGTTGTAACGGGGCTCGGGTTAAAGGTGTGGATAAAGGCTGAATTAGAGGGTTAGAATCGAGATTGACCTGACAAATTACCTAACTAGAAAGTCAGACTAATACTGAATAATTACATCAATTGAAAACTTAATACAAATAACATGAGCTTCTTCTAAAGATAATGAAATTAACAGTTTAAGCTCCAATAACAAAGAAGTAAAAATGAATATACTTCGGTTTTTTTTTAATTAAGAACAAATCAAGTACAATAATAATATAGAATTCAATAAATAAAGAAAATAGTTAAGTAACCGATCAAATCAAATCTCAATATAGGGGTAGTCAAGAAAAATGGTGATAACAAATACAAAGTTGGTTTTGGGTTAATATTAATGGGTGAGTCAATAAAAGGGTTGTTAGGATCAAAGGGGTTCACTAGGGGTTAATTGTGAGGGTAGGCTTTTAGTGGAGTAAGTGGGTTAAAACCTAGGTGCCTTCATCCTCTTAATATATCAAATCAAAGGTGTGGTCTCGACATGTATAATCGAAGCAAGTTCTACAATAACAAATCAATGTTGACACACTCATAATCAATAAAGTGAGCACGAAAAATGTATGCTCTGAAAGGCTCAAGATCTCACAAAAATTATGGGCTTTTGATATCAACATTGTAAATTTCAAACTTCAAGGTAATAATTAGATTCAGGTAGACAACCTAAAAAAAAATTAATTCTAAAAAATAGACTTATCATGCTTGATTCTCTAGTCTCCTAAAGTTTAAATCATCACTGCCATAATTAACTATGACTTAATTCAAAACATATCAGTGAAAATCATAAATCAAAGGAAATTTCATTCTAATCGTAACATGAGAAAATTACTTAAAAACAAGACATAATTCAGGGATTTGAGAATAATGAAAAAAGTTAGGCACTTTTCACGATAAAATTTCACCCCCCCCCACACTTAAGATGTACATTGTCCTCAATGTACAAATATAACAATTGTAATAAGAACAACACAAGATAGGGAAAGAGGTGAAAACTTCCTGAATTTTGGATGGAGTTAGAGAAAAAAATCGGGGAAGTTCGGGTCGAGTTGGAGGAAGACATTTCTATGGCGGCGGTGCCTGTGGTCGTGGTGGGGTGATTCCCAAGCAGCCTGAAGAACCTAAAACCAAGAAACTAGAATAAAATAAATTAAATTAAGCATAAGAGAGTCAAAGAGAAGGACAATAAAGGAGAAGAGAAAAAACATAGGTAAAATAATTGGACTGAAATGTCCTTGGCTTGTTGGGTCAATGAAGCGGCCGGCATGAACTTATGTAGATCAGTCTCGCACGGGGAGACTGTACTCGGGTCCTTCCGCTTCTTCGGCATGGGGATGGTGGTGAGGATGGTGAAAGAAAAGGAATGAGGGGAAGGGAAAGGGGAAGGGTGAAAAGGTATGGAAGAAAGGGAATGGGGAGTAGGTGGGAAAGGAAGGGGTGTTTTTTAAATAGAGATTTCAGATCTGGTACATCCCCACGCTCGTGTGTCGTGGGCGTGTTGCGTCGCACGGCCATTTCGCACGGCCGTGTGGTGGGTTGTTCGTTTCTCCCACGCCTGTGTGTAAGGTCTCCACGCCCATGTCTCTTTCTCAGTGTCGGCCACGGCCTCAAAGCACGGGCGTGTCTCATACCCGTGTGACTTCCTCAGTGGCGGCCACGGCCATATCGCACGGCCGTGGCAATTTATAGGCGTCCATGATCTGGGAATTTTTCGTCCTTGGCTCGTACGACCTCTGCCATGCCAGTGTGTAAATCCGTGATGCCCACACAACCACGGCCACGCCCGTGTGCAAGGCCGTGTGGCACGGAAACCTATGCTTTATTTACTTTGGTTAGTCTTTAGTTAGGTACTAAAAATCAAAGATATGAAAATAAAGGGGGTTAGTACTCGGGTTGCCTCCCGAGACGCGCTTGATTAAAGTCTTAAGCTAGACTCACCTTTCATTCGCACGATCATGGTGGTTTGAGGAGTTGAAACTCCTCTTCCCTGCTATTAATTCTAACAAGTTCAACTCAGCTACTATCGAACCATCATCAGACAAAGCTAATTGTGTGTTCAAAGCACGTAAAACAAATAAGGACTTTCGGCTCAAAGCATCAGTAACTACATTAGCTTTCCCCGGATGATTGTCAATCACTAATTCATAGTCTTTTAGCAATTCTAACCATCTTTGCTGTTGCAAATTCAAATCTTTCTGAGTCACGAGATATTTCAAACTTTTGTGGTCGGTATAAACATGGCATTTTTCACCGAACAAATAATGATGCCAAATTTTCAATGCGAACACTATCGCGGCTAACTCTAGATCGTGTGTTGGATAATTCTTTTCGTGCGGCTTCAACTGTCTCGAGGCATAAGCTATAACTTTGCCTTCCTGCATCAAAACACAACACAAACCGTTCAGTGACGCATCGCTGTAAATCATAAATTCTTTACCTGACTCAGGTTGACCCAACACCGGTGCCTCTGTCAATAATGCTTTTAATTGATCGAAACTTTGTTGACATTTCTCGGACCATTCAAACTTCATATCTTTCTGTAGTAATCTGGTCATCAGTGTAGCAATCATCGAGAACCCTTTAACAAAGCATCGATAGTAACCAGCCAATCCCAAAAAACTTCTAACCTCGGATACATTTCTAGGTGGTTTCCAATCAATAACTGCAAAAATCTTGCTCAGATCAACTTGAATACCATCCGTCAAGACTATATGTCCCAAAAATCCAATTTCCCGGAGCCAGAACTCACATTTGTTGAATTTAGCATACAGTTGCTTATCTCTCAAGGTTTACAATACAATCCTCAAATGCTCGGCATGCTCAGACTCATCTCGCGAGTAAATCAGAATGTCATCAATGAACACAATAACAAATCTGTCTAAATACGGTCTAAAAATCCGATTCATCAAATCCATAAAAATGGCAGGAGCATTAGTCAAACCAAAAGGCATAACAAGAAATTCATAATGTTCGCACCTCGTTCTGAATGCAGTTTTCGGCACATCTGAGTCTTTTACTCGCAACTAATAATAACCCGATCTCAAATCAATCTTTGAAAACACTGTTGCACCTTTTAACTAATCAAACAAATCATCTATTCTCGGTAACGGATACTTATTCTTTATCGTAACTTTGTTGAGCTGAAAATAGTCTATACACATTCTCATTGACCCGTCTTTCTTCTTTACGAACAATACAGGCGCACCCCAGGGCGAAAAACTAGGTCGTGCAAAACCTCAATCCATTAACTCTTGTAACTGAGCTTTCAACTCTTTCAACTCTGTCGGAGCCATTTTGTACGGACCTATTGATATCGGTGTTGTTCCCGGTACTAATTCAATACCAAACTCAACCTCTTTAATAGGTGGCAATCCCGATAATTCTTCAAAAAGTACATTCGGATACTCACAAACGACTGGCACTGATTCAATTTTCTTTTTAGACACTTTAGTATCTAAAACATAAGCAAGATAAGCTCCACATCCTTTTCTCACATATCTCTGAGCTGACATCGATGAAATCACTACTTGTAAACCACCCGACTCATCAGATTCAATCTGAAGAATTTCATTATTTTGACATTTTAGTTCTATAGTCTTTCGTCTACAGTTCACAACAGCATCATGCATAGTCAACCAATCCATTCCCAGAATTACATCGAACTCATCAAATGGAAAAATCATCAAGTCAGCCGGAAAACAGTAACCTCGAGTCATTAAAGGATAGTTCTCGCAAACTTTATCAACTAGAACATATTTGCCTAAGGGGTTCGATACTTTAATCAGAAATTCAGTAGACTCAACAGATAAACTCTTATTAGACACCAAATTCATACATATATATGAATGAGTAGATCCAAGATCAATCAATGCAATAACATTAGTGTCGTAAAGAGAAAATGTACCGATAATGACATCAGGTGATGAAGAATCTTCGCGGGCGTGAATAGCGTAAGCTCTAGTAGGTACTCTGGCCTCAGATCTCATTGTAGAATCTCTCGTTGTACCACGATTACCACTTGCATTTCCCGTATTTCTTGGCAGCCTCCCTTGAGTAGCTATATTACTCGATCTTGCATTCTAAGATTTCTCTTTTTCATTTAGCTCGGGACAATCTCTGATAAAATGATCTCGTGAACCACAACTATAAAAAGCTCTATTATTATTTTTCATCCAGAACTCTCCAAAATGTCATCTTCCACACTGTTGACACTCGGGTTTAACATTTTTCACATTTCCAACACTTGATACCGATGTAGTTTGAGCTTTAGGGCTGGTATAATGCTTTCCACGATCCTGATTAGAATATCCCACTAAAGTTGTCGATCGGTTAAAATAGTCTATGGATTGCCAACACTAAGTTCCATCGCATAGCTGAAGCTATTATAATCCCGCACACTAAGTGCCTTATATAGCCGAAGCTATTCCAAATCCCACACTAAGTGCCATAATAGTCGAAGCTATCTCAAATCGCACACTAAGTGCTAAACACCATCGATTTATCGTCAAACATGACCGTAGTCTTGTATATAAAATTTATGCAATATCAAAGCATTAAAAGCTTAATTGTAACAATGTTTACCACATACGAACTTACCTCGAATGCTAAAACGACGAATCGAGTCGTTTAGTCGATCACTTTCATTTTTCCCCGATCCTAATCTGAATTCCTCTTTTCTTGATTTAAATGTATTCAAAATTAACTTATTCAATCACTAATTTATTCAATTTAGTCCAAAACATACTTTAAGGCATATTTACCCTTTTACCCCTAAACTTTCACATTTTTCACAATTTAGTCCTTGTTGCATAAAATCACAAATTCATATAATTTAATCCAATTTCATGATAGCCGAATTTCACTAGTGTCCATATTAGCTCATATTTCTAATTTATTTCACATTTTAACCACACATTTCTCACATTTCACAATTTAATCCCTTTTTGACATTTTTGTCAAAAATCACTTTACAAAACATGAAAATCTATCATCAAAAATTCATATTTCATCTTCAAACACCAAAGAACACATAAACTCATCAATGGAAACTCTCAAAATCTTTAACAGTTTCGAAATTAAAGGTACGGGCTAGCTACAATACGAAGCAACGATCTCAAAAACATAGAAATCATCAAAAACATAGAAATCATCAAAAACGGGACAAAACACATACATAATTGCTTGAATTATTCCTAGCCGAATGAAGAGCCCTAGTTTCTCTTGTTCTTCTTTTAATTTCGGTTCACCAAGATGATAATGGATGAAATTTGTGTTTTATTTTACTTATTTTATCATTATTTACAAATTACCATAATTAACCTTATTCATAAACCATTAAAAACATTCATATAATGCCCATAAATGTCCACCCAATATAAAAATGGTTTAATTACCATTTAAGGCCACTATATTTAAAAGACAAAGCTAATTGACACCTTTAACAAGTAGAATGCAACTTTTGCATTTTACGCGATTTAGTCCTTTTTCTCAAATTGAGCAATTAACGATAAAATTAGCTCACAAAATTTTCACACATACATGCTATCATGCTGTAATAACCAAAAATAATATTAAAATAATTTTTTGACATCGAATTTGTGGTTTCGAAACCACTATTTTGATTTAGCTAAAACCGGGTTGTTACAAATAACATATGAAGATGAAATTGAATATGTCAAATGGATGAAGAAATTACAGCAATAAAAAGAAATGACACATGGGAGTTAACAAGTCTACCAGAAGGACATAGTCCAATTGGAGTCAAATTGGTGTACAAGATGAAGACCAACAAAGAAGGAAAAGTGGAGAAATACAAAGCAAGACTAGTTGCAAAGGGCTACAAGTAAAGACAGAGTGGACTATGATGAAGGACCAGAAGGACATAGTCCAATTGAAGTCAAATGGGTGTACAAGATGAATACTAACAAAGAAGGAAAAGTGGAAAAATACAAAGCAAGACTAGTTGCAAAAGGCTACAATTAAAGACATTAAGTGGACTATGATTGAGTATTTGCTCTAGTCGCTAGAATGGACACTATAAGGTTTCAAATGGCAACTACAACACAAAATAACTAGAGGATATATTAGATGGATATGAAGTCAGCATTCCTTAATGGCTACCTAGACAAAGTCTACATCGAACAACCACCTAGATATAGAAAAAAAGGATAGGAAGACAAAGTCTATCGCTTGAAAAAAGCTTTATATGGACTAAAGCAAGCCCTGAGAGCATGAAAAACAAGAATAGATGAATACTTTTAGAAAAATGGGTTCATGAAAAGCCCATACGAGCATGCCCTATATACGAAGAAAAACTGGAGTTGGTGACATCATGATCGTGTGCTTATATGTGGATGATATTATTTTCACAGGAAACAATCCAGGTATGTTCAATGACTTTAAGAAAGCTATGACTAAAGAATTTGAAATGACATATATTGGTGAAATGTCATACTTTCTTAGAGTCGAAGTATGCAGTACATATTTTAAGAAAAATCAGAATGAAAGATTACAAGCCGAATTTTAAGGTACTTGACTATCACACGACCATATATCATGAACGCAATAGGAATAATTAGCAGATTCATGGAGAAGCCAAAACGAGATCACCTGATTGCAGCAAAGAGAATTTTGAGATATGTCAAATGTACGATGGATCATGATTTATTTTATACGCACTCACAAAGTTCAAAATTGGTTAGTTATTCAAATAGTGATTATGGCGGTGACTTGGATGATCATAAAAGCACATTTGAATATTTATCCCAGATTGGTTCCGCAACATTTTCATGGTCACTGAAAAAGCAACAAAGAAGTAGCCCTCTTAACATGTGAAGCAGAATACATGGTTGTTGCAACGTGCACGTGTCAAGCAATTTGGTTGAAGAATATTTTGGGTGAATTATTTATTAAACAAGAAGATCCAATTACAATTTATGTTGATAACAAGTCCACAATATCTCTTGCAAAGAATCTGGTGTCTCATTGTTGAAGCAAGCGTATCGATACAAAGTATCATTTTATTCGAGAGCAAGTGAAGAATAAAAATGTAGAGTTAACTTACTATAGAATGGAAGACCAATTGACAGATATTTTCACAAAACCATTGAAAGTGAACATATTCCATAAACTCAAAGAAAAGCTTGGAATGAAAGCTCGATTTGAAGGGGAGTGATAGAAGTCAAACCGACTTCTCAAAGCCAATAAAGCTTGAAGCAAAGAGTGGCTGTACAATTTGGCTTAGTAATGTGGCAACTTGGTGATGATTACTTAAGGACTAAGATGAAGATAATGATAAATTTGCTGGAAGTTTCATGAAACATTAAAGGATGAGGATGGTGGATAATTATGGCTTGTAAGGTGGCAACATTATCTCTAACTAAGTCTTAGTTTAACATTGCTTATCAAAAGTTTTTTTGGGCCAAAAAGCACTTTTGAGAAAAAGTTAAAATTTTTTGTTTCTACTTTTGGTTAAAAAAGTGCTTTTGCAAAGCATTTTTTTGTCCTAAAAGCATTTTTGAAAAGCTTAAATGTATCTTGTTTAGAAAAGCTTTTATTTTAAAAGTGCTTCTTGTCTCAAAAGTAATTTTTAGAAGCAATGCTAAACTAGCCCTAAGTTGACTAAGCATGAATGTGGCATGAGTTTGACAACAAATCAAGAAGGCTAAGATGGTTTAACCAAGCTTATAAATATGTAAGCATAGTATGTATGGAAAGTATAAGTGGTGTGAGTAAAAGAAGAAGAAGAAGAAGAAGAAAGAATGTGTGAGATAGAAAACTAGCTGACAATTGTATTCGTATTGTGAAATATTTGTGTGTAATAAATTTATTTTTCAGTTATTAATTGTCCATACGCTTCCACAGAGAGGACACATTTACAATAAATGTAATAAAAGAATGATTTAGGCTTTCATCCTAATCCCTTCCCCGGTAAAAATCATTCAACACCTTCATAACATCCTCTCTTTAGAAGATACCAATGAGCTTTAAAGAAACTCAAATTGAACCCAATAAGCTTTAGAAGAACACCCCACATTTCCTCTTTTGAAAAAGGTTCCTTAGGAATTCAAATACTATTACCACTTAACCTTTTAAAGAACATTCAAAGGTCAGCGATCTCAAAAGCGCAAGACTCACTATAGGCTCGAGAAAATTGATTCCAAATGGCCTATTTAACTTTAATTGGATGATATAGAACTCTATTATCGACTTGAATACTTTCTATCCGATTCAAACTCCTCCTTCCAGAGGCAACCAAATGAAAGAAATGGGTATTGTGATTATCCTCTAAGAGCCATTTTACTCTCAAATTTTACCACCACTCCCTCTCCTCTTTTCTCAGCTCCCTCCATAAAAGATCGTGTTTACTCTTCAGCTACTCAATGGCTAGTTCCCCACCAAGGCCCCATGGGATTCTTTTTTTTTTCCAATTCACCTATTTGTTCCTCCAACTTGTTGGTCGATACCTGCGAACCACAATCCCTCTCCAATAACCATTTCTTAATAGCCCCTATAACAGGCCAATTTAGCCCGGGCCCAAACAAACCAAACCAATCAGCCCAAATAAAAAAAAACAGATGAAAATAAAAATAAACAAAACTTATTACCTAAATTACAAAGCCCAAAAAAAATTAAAACACTAATGGCCCAAGTGGCCCAAAAGCCTAAACATTTTCAGTAAAACAAAAGAAACCCTAGCCTCCCTTGCGCCGCTTCTCCACGTCGGCAGGCGTGCCGTCTGACACCCCTCTGCCACCACTACTGTTGACTTCGCTCTCTGCCACTGTCACCTGCAAAGAAGAACAAACACGCAACAGCAAACAGTAGACAAATAGATAAAAATAATATGTAAAAATAGACTATAAAGGTCGGATTAAAATGTATTCTTGGAGGGACGAAAAAAAGCAATCGAAAAATAGACAATACAAAATTTCAAAATGTGATCCTCACTTTCTTTTTTTTTTAAATCTATTTTTTTA
Organism: Gossypium sturtianum; assembly: GCA_025698515.1. Taxonomy (NCBI): domain Eukaryota; kingdom Viridiplantae; phylum Streptophyta; class Magnoliopsida; order Malvales; family Malvaceae; genus Gossypium; species Gossypium sturtianum. The sequence continues at coordinate 44,515,724 of CM046952.1, forward strand.
TATATGAAATATAAAAGAAAAAGAAAAAGGTTTGAAAAACGTACCTGTCGGTTCGCACTCCGTCGTTGTGAGTGGCCGAGGTCGTCACCTCTGATGAAAGGTGACCCCTTAAAAAACCATAAACCGAATGGTTCTTCTTCTTTTCTTTTCTTTTTTGCGATTTTGATTTTAAAAAAAAAAAACAAATCTGAGTTTGGGGAGCCAAAAGGCCAAGAAAAGGGGAAATTTTTAAGTTTTTCGGCCACCGTGGATAGCGGGGCCATCGCCGGCGACCGATGGCCGTCACGACGGAGCACAGTGGCACCCCAAGGCCGGCCAAATGAGGCTTTGAGAGAAAAAGAGGGGGCTTTCAGTTTTTTTTTTTAAATTGAAGGAAGGAATGATTTTTTTTTTGAATATTTTTGGTTTAAATAGGCGGCCTAAACGGCGCCGTTTTGGGCCGATTCTTAGACGTCGAAATGATGTCGTTTAGACGCAACCCGTGGCCCGACCCGATCCACCTCTGGGATCCGTGTCTTTTTTTTAAGAGGGGATATTTTAAGTTTTAATCCTTCCGCTTTTTAAATACTCTTCAATTTAGTCCTATTTTCAACTTTTTTTTCTCTTTTAAATTTATCCTCTTAATTTTATTTTTTTATTTTAGTCCCCTAGAACTGTGCGTTTAGAGGGTAAGGGGATAATTTTCTAGTTAGTCCCTCCTCCTTTTCGCGCATTTCACTTTGGTCCTTTATTTTGTTTTACTATTTAATTTATTTATTTTATTATGATTTATACTTGCAATTTTATTTAAATTTCGATTCAGACCCTTATTTATTTAATCTTAGCCTTTCATGAAAATTTCTATTATTATTATTTACTTATTTATTTATTATTGCAATTTCAGTCTTTCATGCACTTTTTTATTTTACTATTATTTATTTATTTATTTATTATTGTCCTACTTTTTATTTTAAAATTTATGTTGTTCATATTTGTATATTTTTTGCTTGTTATTTATATTTATATATTTTTCGCTCGTTATTTATATTTGTACATTATTCGCTCGTTATTTATTTATATATTTTAACAAATATACATATTATTTATATCTACATTCATTATTAAGCATCTTTCATTTTTATTTTTTACTTGTTTTAAATTACCTTATTTATTTTATTATTATTATGATTTGATTATTAATATTATTGTAATTACATTAGTATTATTATAGTATTCCGTTATTTATTTATTATATATCATTCTAATATTCTACCCATATAGCCATTTTATATTATCTCATCATCACTACATCATACATTATGTTTAAATATAATTTGTCTTTTTTTATATACTATACCCGAAATAAGATAAATACATATTGTTTTAAATGTTACATTTGTTATTACTTAATGAAGGAAATTTTAAAATTAAGGCAATGTCCCGTATTTGGAGATTCGAGAAGTCGTCGTACGACTTACGGGTTCGACTTTCTCCTTGAATCTATATAACCGGACATCCCTTTTAAAATTAAAACACATGAGATTTAAATAGTAATTAAATAAAGAGCAAGCTTATTTTCGAGGATTCGAGATGTCGTGTCCTAACTTACGGGATATGACATTTTTGTTACTTCGAGATAAGAGGGCCTTTTACACACGTTTAGATTTATTCAAGTGATTTTAATTAAGAATAACATCATGCAAAGAGGGATCATATTTGAATCTTCAAATTTTTATTTTTCGACACTAAAGACATCAAGTAATTAATTAGGTACCAATTTTGGGTGTAATGAGGGTGCTAATCCTTCCTCGTGCGTAACCGACTCCCGAACCCATTTTCTAGATTTTTGTAAATCGAAAAACATTGTTTTAATAAATCAAACCTCTTATTAAAACGATCAAATTACAAGGTGACCCGATCACACCTCTTAAAAGTGATTGGTGGCGACTCCCATTTTCATTTTAAAATAAAAAGTCAATCTTTCAAAAAAAATGTTTCGACAGCTTGGCGACTCTGCAGGGGACAAAATAAGATAGTCAAGCCGTGAGTTGATTACTTTTGGACTTTTTGTCGAAAATTGATGATTTGATTTAAATTTACAATTCCTTCATTGCATTTCATCTTTCATTTTTGCGTTGTTACATAATGATATATTTTCGCATATTACATTTGCATAACCGTTCGATTTTGCCCTTCTTAAGTGGGAGTGAGAAACTATTCCTTCGTGAGGTCTTCACCTCCGTATAGGATAATGGATCGCTTTCGGGATACATCCGTACCTATGTCTTTGTAAGATTTTCATCTCCGTATAGCCATAGGGAAATGTATTCCCCTGAATCGAACTCGGTCCATATGAACCTATAATGGATGAGGATCGAGGAATTTGTTGGTTCAGGTACCCTTACTTTAGAACCGAACCGCATATAATGAGCCCTAGGAACTTACCCTAGGAAAGACCATGTCAAACCTTTAGTGGTCACCCGAATAGATGTTCTATTTATTTTTTGCTTTGTATTCTAGCTTTATATAAAATATACTGACTTGTTTCGTTTTGTTTTGGCTGTGATTGCATTGCATTTTCATCATAGAAAAGGGTGTTGATTCACGTTCAGTTGCTAAATAGAGAGCTTCTCATGGAAAATGGGTTTCTTGATAAAGTGGAAGACAACACGGCCGCGCAAATATGGTCAGAGAAAAGGCAACAAGAGAAAGTTGACAACCTATGAGAGGGGTAAGTCAAAGATATGGACCACGTTATGAGCGAAGCTTTGGTCCGATTACGAGAAGTCACTGACCACTTGCAGACCCCAGCAGTTCAAAGCCTGGAATATGGCCTCGCCTTCACACTTAAAACCTTAACTTTCCTAAGAAACAAAGCTAATTCTAATAGAATTTAACTAGACCAACGCCTTTTTGCATTCATCTTTTCCATTCATTAACATTACATTTCATTGCATGCAATAAATTTCATAAAATCCAAATGTGCGTCGAGTTCAGAACTCTAGTATAGAGCCTGATGGATAATAAAGAGTTGGAATTCTTTGAAGATATCGAAGGTTCGGAAGGGAAAGATGTTTGTGCCTTTTAAGAAGAAACTAAAAAAAAAACCTATCAGGAATTTGTTCCTACATCCCTGGAAGTGTTCTGAATAACTGGACTGTGGAGGAGATTCCTGTAGTTTTTAGGACCATTTCAAAGTAATATTCAGAACGCACCTACTGCTCTAAGCCTGGGAGCAATAGGAATCCTTTTGTGAAAAAGGCACATGTCCATTATTTTTATTTTAATAAAATGCATCTTTGTATCTCATTTTGGCAAACATTCTTTTGTTCTTTCCATTTCATTCATTACTCATACCACACTGATAAATATTCTTAGATTCATTTGTTCTTTGGGTCTTCCTTCGTTCCTATAACAAGTCTCCAGATATCAATGATATGAGCGATGCTGCTACTAACTCAGAATCTCTTTTTAAGCAAGATATGTGTCTAGAGGAACCTCAGGACTTTAAAGATGATTGAGATTGTAACCTATCTCTTGATTTGTTAAGGATGGTAGAACAAGATGAGAAACAAATCCTGTCTTACAAAGAATCAGTAGAAATTGTGAGAGGTGAATATCGGAGCTAGTATCACCGCAGAGATAAAGCGAGACCTTATTGAGTTACTCCAAGAATTCAAAGATGTTTTCGCATGGTCGTATCAAGACATGCTTGGTCTAAGTACTGATATATTGGTACACTGTTTCACCATAAAGGAAGAATGCAAGCCAGTTCAATAGAAACTTCGAAGGATGAGGCCCGGCATCCTGTTAAAAATAAAAGAAGAAGTCAAGAAGCAATTTGACGTTGGTTTCCTACAAGTGGTTAATTACTCGGAGTGGGTAGCTAATATAGTCCCTGTCCCTAAGAAAGATGGGAAAGTACGAATGTGTGTGGATTACAGAGATTTAAACAAAGCTAGCCCGAAAGATAATTTTCGTTGCCTCACATTGACACCTTAATGGACAACACAGCAGGTTATTCATTGTTCTCCTTCATGGATGGTTTCTCCGGTTACAACCAGATAAAGATGCATCTTGAAGACATGGAAAAGACGACATTCGTAACCATGTGGGGAACATTTTGCTATAAAGTGATGCCATTCGGACTGAAAAATGTGGGAGCGACGTATCAAAGAGCCATGGTAACTTTGTTTCATGATATGATGCACAAAGCAATCGAGGTTTATGTCGACGATGTGATTGCAAAGTCCCGAACAGAAAAAGAGCATATACAAGTCCTAAAAAATTTGTTCTTGAGGCTGAGAAAATTTCAGCTAAAGCTCAATCCAGCAAAATGTACATTCGGAGCTAGGTCGGGGAAATTGCTAGGATTTGTAGTCAGTGAAAAAAGAATCGAGATTGACCCGGACAAAAAGGCTATACAGGAGTTGCCTCCGCCGCGCACTCAAAAATAGGTTCGAGGTTTCTTAGGGAGATTAAATTACATCGCTAGGTTCATTTCACCATTAACCGAGAAATGCAACCCCATATTCCGTCTCCTTAAGAAACACAATCCAGGTGTATGGGATGAGGAGTGTCAGAAAACTTTTGATAAGGTTAAACATTACCTGTCCAATGCCCCAGTGCTGATGCTTCCTAGCCCAGATAAGCCACTGATACTGTACTTGGCAGTATTCGGGAATTTCATGGGATGCGTGCTTGGTCAACATGACGAGTCAAGAAGAAAAGAAACAGTAATATACTGTCTCAATAAGAAATTCACTGAATGTAAGATAAGATATTCACCAATCGAGAAGTTGTGTTGCGCCTTGATCTGAACAACCCGAAGACTGAGACAGTACATGTTGTACCACACAACTTGGCTTATCTAAAAAATAGACCCTCTAAAATATATGATGGAGTCGACTGCTTTGAATGGAAGGATGGCCCGAAGGCAAATTCTACTTTCTGAATTTGATATAGTCTATGTAAACCAGAAGGCAATAAAAGGTAGTACAATAACAAATTTTCTAGCCAGTAGAGCTCTAGAAGATTACGAGCCTTTAAATTTAGATTTCCCAAATGAAGATCTAATGTATGTTGCAACTACTAAAGAAAGAGCTCAAGAAGAACATCCTTAAAAACTAAATTTTGATAGAGCTTCAAACGCTATGGGTAACAGAATTGGTGCAGTCCTATTATCCCCAAACAGAGATCATTATCCCTTTACTAGTAAATTGGATTTTGATTGCACTAACAATATGAAAGAATACGAAGCATGCATCATGGGTATCCGTGCATCCATAGAACACAAGATCAAAGTACTAGAAGTATATGGGGATTCTGCATTAGTGATCTATCAACTCAAAATTGAATGGGAGACGAGAGAACCTAAATTGATCAATTATCGAAGGCTAGTTCTTGAGTTAATTGAGGAGTTAAATGACATCACCTTCCGCTACCTCCTACGAGATGAAAATCAGATGGCTAATGCATTGGCTACTTTAGCTTCCATGATCAAAGTGAATAAACAAGAGGATGTAAAACCTCTCTAGATGAGTATTTATGAGGCTCCGACTCATTGTTACAACATTGAGGATGAAGAAAAAGACGATCACCCTTGGTACCACGATATACTGCGATATGTGAAGAATCGTGAATACCCTGACCAAGCAACTGAGAATGATAAAAGGACGTTGAGAAGACTGGCCAGTGACTATGTCTTAGATGGGGAGATCTTATACAAAAGAAGAAAGGATCAGGTGCTACTAAGATGTGTAGACGCTGTTGAGGCTAAATTAATCTTGGAATAAGTCCATGAGGGTGTCTACGGAACACATGCTAATGGTTTTACAATGGCCAGGAAAATCATGAGATTCGGATATTATTGGTCCACTTTGGAAGGGGATTGTATCAGTTATGCCCAGAGATGCCATAAGTGTCAAATTTATAGAGACAAAATTTATGTGCCTCCTTTACCTCTTAATGTTATGACTTCTCCATGACCTTTCTCTATGTGGGGCATGGATGTCATTGGTCCGATCTCGCCAAAAGCTTTTAATGGGCATCGATTCATCTTCATAGTCATTGATTACTTTACCAAGTGGGTAGAGGCCACTTCATATGCCAACGTCACAAAATTAGCAGTCAGTAAATTCTTGAAGAAAGAGATCATATGTCGGTATGAGATGCCAGAAAGGATTATATCTGACAATGCATTGAATTTGAACAACAACACGATAGCGGAGGTCTGTAGTCAATTTAAGATCAAACACCACAACTCATCACCATATCGCCCAAAAATGAACGGTGCGGTGGAGGCAGCCAATAATAAAATTAAGAAGATCGTGGGTAAAATGATTGAGACTTATAAAGATTAGCATGAGAAGTTACCATTTGCCCTCTATGCCTATCGAACGTCTATTAGAACCTCCACCGAGGAAACGCCTTTCTCTTTGGTTTATGGATTGGAAACGGTTTTATGCATTGAAGTCGAGGTTCTTTCCCTTTAATTTTTGTCAGAACTGAAGTTAGAAGAAGCAGAATGGATCCAATCTCGATATGATTAGCTGAGCTTAATTGAAGAGAAGAGGTTGAAAGTTATCCGTCATGGTCAAATATACCAAAAACGAATGATGCAAGCTTATGACAAGAAGGTTCGCCCCAGAGAATTTCATAAGGGGGACCTGGTATTGAAAAAGATCCTTCCCATACAAAAGGACTTCAGAGGAAAGTGGATGTCAAACTGGGAAGGACCTTATGTGGTAAAAAAAGGCCTTTTTTGGAGGAGCACTGATTTTGACTGAGATGGATGGAAAAAATCTACCTAATCCTGTGAATTCAGACTCAGTCAAGAAATATTTCATCTAAAAAAAGGAGAGGCCAAGGCGAAAACCCGCAAAAGGGTGCTTTGAGACCAAAGGGGTTTTAATTTGAAAACCCAGGAAAAGAAAACTCAAATTTTGATCGAAGATGGGGCATGTGGTAGTCTTGTTCCCTCGAAAATAACAATAAGGAGAAACTTTACATCTTGGGGCATCAACGAAGTACTCTGGATCTCCTGAACACATATCAGGCTCAAAGGGGTCCTCAAGAAGTTAGGATAAGCTCATGCTACGATATTTGGGGCACCTAGTTTCATCTTATTCATCTTGTATTCTAGCAGTGTTTGCTATATTTGATTAATTTATTCATTTCGAGCTCTGCTCCAAATAAATTTCAATCTTGTCCATTGTTACGATCTTTTTCAAGTATTTTTCATTGAAATAACGATTGACGGACAAATAATATTCAAGCAAAAGGATTTCTACATATTGCTCTAAAAGGTTCTAAATAGTACAAGGACCTGAAATAGAACCACTGGCCAGAACTAACCAAATCTAGGAGTTAGAAATGTTTGGGAATGAGTAATCTAAATTACGATCATTTCTTCGGGTTCTCTGTCAAAAATACCAGCTGAACAAGAAGGCAGGGTAATGCGTTAGTGACAGAACCTTGATGAACGACGAGCAATGTCAACCTAAGCATTAAAAAGGGATCATTCTAAAAAAAATGACATTCTGCATTCATGCAAACATCATTCATACACATCTAGTTAGGATCATATGATTCATTCTAATCATAACATCCTAATCACTCAGCATAAAGATAGGCCCATGAAATGGATTCTACAGGTCATGTTCCCCAGAGAACGGTGTAACAGATCAGTAAAACCACAAATCATATACCCCTGAAGTTATAGTGGGACGAATTGAAGTCATCGTGGCAGATCTTATCTCCCTAAGTTACAGTGGAGCAGATTAAAGCCACAAATCTTATCTCCCTAAAGTTGCAGTGGAGCAGATTGAACATAGCAAATCTTATCTCTGAAGTTGTAGTAGAGCAAATTAAAGCTATAAACCTTATCTCCCTGAAGTTGCAGTGGAGCAGATTGAAGATAGCAAATCTTATCTCTCTGAAGTTGCAGTAGAGCAGATTAAAGCTATAAACCTTATCTCCCTAAAATTGCAGTGGAGCAGGTTGAAGTTACAAATCTTATCTCCCTGAAGTTGCAGTGAAGCAGATTGAAGATAGCGAATCTTATTTCCCTGAAGTTGCAGTGGAATAGATTAAAGCTACAAGTTACAAATCTTATCTCCCTGAAGTTACAGTGGAGCAGATTGAAGATGGCAATTCTTATCTCTCTGAAGTTGCAGTAAAGCAGATTAAAGCCATAAATCATATCTCTCTGAAGTTGCAGTGGAGCATATTAAAGCTACAAATCTTATTTCCCTGAAGTTGCAGTGGAATAGATTAAAGCTACAAGTTACAAATCTTATCTCCCTGAAGTTGTAGTGGAGCAGATTGAAGATAGCAAATCTTATTTCCCTGAAGTTGCAGTGAAACAGATTAAAGCTACAAGTTACAAATCTTATCTCCCTGAAGTTGCAGTGGAGTAAATTGAAGATAACAAATCTTATTTCCCTGAAGTTGCAGTGGAACAGATTAAAGCTACAAGTTACAAATCTTATCTCCCTAAAGTTACAATGGAACAGATTAGAGTTACAAATCTTATCTCCCTAAAGTTGCAGTGGAGCAGATTAAAGCTACAAATCTTATTTCCCTGAAAGTTGCAGTGGAACAGTTTAAAGTTACGAGTTACAAATCTTATCTCCCTGAAGTTGCAATGGAGCAGATTAAAGCGACAAATCCTATACCTCTGAAGCTGCAGTGGGTCGGATTAAATCTACTATAGCAAGTCTTATCTCCCTAAAGTTGTAGTGGAATAGACTAAAGCTACAAGCTACAAACCTTATCTCCCTAAAGTTGCAGCAGAATAGGTTGAAGATACGGATCTTATCTCCCTGAATTTGCAGCGGGGTAGATTGAAACTACAATTCCTATATCCCTGAAGTTGCGGTGGGATAGGATGAAGCCACTTGGAAAAAAGAAGCACCAAGGAAGTCGAGATTCAGCAAGACCAGGCAAAATTGGCCTTTTTAAAGTCTTTGCTCTATTCTCGTTACACGACAATGAGCAAAGAGGAGCAACTGTAACAGGACAATTTAGCCCGAGCCCAAACAAACCAAACCAATCAGCCCAAACAAAAAAACCAGATGAAAATAAAAATAAACAAAACCTATTACCTAAACTACAAAGCCCAAAAAAATTTAAAACCCTAATGGCCCAAGTGGCCCAAAAGCCTAAACATTTTCAGTAAAACAAAAGAAACCTTAGCCTCGCTTGCGCCGCTTCTCCACGTCGGCAAGCATGCCGTTTGACACCACTCTGCCACCACCACTGTTGACTTTGCTCTCTACCACCGTCACTTGTAAAGAAGAACAAACACGCAACAGAAAATAGCAGAAAAAATCGGCTATAAATGCTGGATTAAAATGTATTCTTAGGGGACGAAAAAAAGCAATCGAAAAATAGACAATACAAAATTTCAAAAGGTGATCCTCACTTTCTTTCTTTTTTTTTAATCTGTTTTTTTTTATATATGAAATATAAAATAAAAAGAAAAAGGTTTGAAAAACGTACCTGTCGGTTAGCGTTCCGTCGCAGTGAGTGGCCGAGGTCGTCACCTCTGATGAAAGGTGACCCCTTAAAAAACCCTAAACCGAAGGGTTCTTCTTCTTCTTCTTTTTTGCGATTTTGATGTTTTTTTTTAAAAAACAAATCTGAGTTTGGGGAGCCGAAAAGCCAAGAAAAGGGGAAACTTTTAAGTTTTTCGGCCGCCGTGGACAGCGGGATCGTCGTTGGCGACTGGTGGCCGTCGCGACGGAGCACAGTGGCACCCCAAGGCCGACCAAATGAGGCTTTGAGAGAAAAAGAGAGGGCTTTCAGATTTTTTTTTAAATTGAAGGAAGGAATGATTTTTTTTTTTTTGAATTTTTTTGGTTTAAATAGGCAGTCTAAACGGCGCCATTTTGGGCCCATTTTCAGACGTCGAAACGACATCATTTTGACGCAACCCGTGGTCCGACCCGATCCACCTCTGGGATCCGCGTGTTTTTTCTTAAGAGGGGATATTTTCAGGTTTAATCCTTCCGCTTTTTAAATACCTTTCAATTTAGTCATATTTTCAACTTTTTTTATTCTTTTAAATTTATCCTCTTAATTTTATTTTTTTTACTTTAGTCCTCTAGAACTGTGCGTTTAGAGGGTAAGGGGATAATTTTCTAGTTAGTCCCTCCTCCTTTTTGCGCATTTCACTTTGGTCATTTATTTTGTTTTACTATTTAATTTATTTATTTTATTATGATTTATACTTGCAATTTTATTTAAATTTCGATTCAGTCCCTTATTTATTTAATCTTAGCCTTTCATGAAATTTTCTATTATTATTATTTACTTATTTACTATTGCAATTTCAGCCTTTCATGCATTTTTTATTTTACTATTATTTATTTATTTATTTATTTATTTATTATTGTCTTACTTTTTATTTTAAAATTTAGGTTGTTCATATTTGTATATTTTTCGCTCGTTATTTATATTTGTACATTATTCGCTCGTTATTTATTTATATTTTTTTAACATATATACATATTATTTATATTTACATTCATTATTAAGCATCTTTCATTTTTATTTTTTACTTGTTTTAAATTACCTTATTTATTTTATTATTATTATGATTTGATTATTAATATTATTATAATTACATTAGTATTATTATAGTATTCCGTTATTTATTTATTATATATCATTCTAATATTCTACCCATATAGCCATTTTATATTATCTCATCATCACTGCATCATACATAATGTTTAAATATAATTTGCCTTTTTTTATATATTATACCCCAAATAAGATAAATACACATTGTTTTAAATGTTACATTTGTTATTACTTAATGAAGGAAATTTTAAAATTAAGGCAATGTCCTGTATTTGGAGATTCGAGAAGTCGTACCCTAACTTACGGGGTTCGACTTTCTCCTTGAATCTATATAACCGGACATCCCTTTTAAAATTAAAACACGTGAGATTTAAATAGTAATTAAATAAAGAGCAAGCTTATTTTCGAGGATTCGAGATGTTGTGTCCTAACTTACGGGATATGACATTTTTGTTACTTCGAGATAAGAGGGCCTTTTACACACGTTTAGATTTATTCAAGTGATTTTAATTAAGAATAACATCATGCAAAGAGGGATCATATTTGAATCTTCAAATTTTTATTTTTCGACACTAAAGACATCAAGTAATCAATTAGGTACCAATTTTGGGCGTAACGAGAGTGCTAATCCTTCCTCGTGCGTAACCGACTTTCGAACCCATTTTTTGGATTTTTGTAGACCGAAAAACATTGTTTTAATAAATCAGACCTCTTATTAAAACGATCAAATTATAAGGTGACCCGATCACACCTCTTAAAAATGATTGGTGGCGACTCCCATTTTCATTTTAAAATAAAAAGTCAATCTTTCAAAAAAAAGGTTTCGACAGCCCCTTTAATATCAATAAGTCTCCTCTCGATTCTTTTACCCCTAATACTATCAATGGTCTCCCAACAATATCTCCAAAGCTTTCTTCCTCGAGCCAAAAAAAAAAAAAATCATTTTGGTCCCCAGTTGGTAATCAATTGCGATAGAAGGATGGGGGCATGGTCTAATATAGATTTAGGCAAGGCCCTTTGTACCAATTCCATAAAGATGATAGCAAACAAATGAGACAACAAGAACTTGTCAAGTCTAGAAAATGTTAGTTCACTTCTATTATTCCCGCAAGTGAGCACCTCCTGTAAGGTCAAATCAACTAATTCAACCCATCGATGAAATTCATCAACATAGAAGCACTATAGGAATCAAAAGGACCATCCTATTTCTCCTCGGGATTGGTTACATGATTGAAATCCCCCCAATGCACAATGGAGTGTTGAAGCTCATAATCTTCTCCTTCAATTCTTAAAAGAAAGAGCCCCTCTCAGTCGTGGCATTCGGAACATAAATGTTCACCAACACCAACTTCCTACCACATGGTTTTAGATTCCCTACCATGAAGATGGCCCTTTCCCACTTTATTGTATAATCCAAATGGAAGCAATCAGGATCCCAAGCAAAAAAAAGCCCACCCGAAGCAGCCGTCCCGACAATTTGTTCTTCCTTCTTTAGTGTACTTTTAAGTATTTGGGAAATCTTTTGATTAAGATTTCTATTAGTTTATAAATTATTTTTTATGATAGTGAAGTAATTATCCGGTGTTGATTGAGTAAATTCATTGCATTTGGATAGTTGTGTTCTAAATCTGATTATATTTACCTCTATTAGTTTTTCTATCGCATTTTAACATTTAATAGTTATTTGCGGAGTAAAATTGTTGCATTTGAGTAATTTCAATATGATATTGATATTTCCAATCCGATATTAATATTCAGTATTAAAGTTACAATCTAAGATATTACCCGATGTACCAACAATCTTTCCACAAGGATAGGGTTTAAGAATGTTTGATAACTTTAATTAATTTCAAAACTTAATCCATTTGTTTTCAAAATAGCACGCATCTCATGTGAATATGCAGGGAGGGATCTTACCTTAGATTTCATTTAGTCGAATTGGAAATAAAATGTCCATTTCAAATTACCAAATTTATTGACCCTTACCTGAAATGACTAAACTTTCATACTCAAATTTATCCGTGATTTTTTCTTTTAAATTCACTTTTAAGTTTTATAACTTCAAAATTATTTTAATTTAAATTCAAATATATTTTTTTTTCATAATTAGGATATTAATTGTCAACAATCATGATTAATATTTTTGTCATGAAAGTTCTTCGAAGAGATAAATGACTGACCATGAAATATGCTCCGTTCCCATAAGTAGAAATCAAACCCTCAATCGTATGGTATGATTAAAGGATATGATAAACAACCATCACACCACACCTTAATGTAGTTTCAATTTAATTGTGCTTTATTTGTATTGATTTTAGTTATAATTTTTTGAACATGTATTATTTAGTATTTATAAATTTTGTTCCTATTAGATTTTTCAAGAACATGACATATACTTCAACAAATTAACATTAAAAATATATATTAAGGTTTCTTTAAAGATATTAATTCAATTAAATAGTAAACTTACTTTATTACATTTAATTGTATCAGAAAGAAAATTAATCTATTTAATAATTAATCGGAGAGAGATTAAATCTATAGAAGGATTTGTGAAGAATACAACAAAACTTTGTTCCCACTTTTAAAATTTAAGATATAAAAACTATCGAAAAAACTACAATCTAATGTATAACAAATAAATAATTTCATACAAAACTTATACGGCGGTGGATTCTTGGATTAAATTTTAGTAAAATTTTCAAAAATTTTAAAAGTTTAATGAAAGAAAAAATTGAATATCTAAATAAAATTTTTATTTTCAAATTTTTAAAAATTTATAAAATTTTGACCATAATATAATATAAGCTAAGTTTTCAAAGCAGACGCAAATAAAAAGGGTTAAAATTGATTCAAAGTTGGCGTGCTGCAGATACTGTTCCTCATGCAAGTTGGTGGTCCTTATTATGTTTTGGACTAATTAATTTGTTTGTTAGGTAAATAAAGGTGAAAGAAATTAATAAAATCCAAAAGGCAAATCATCAACAATTCCTTCCTCTTATATGACTTTCTCTAATTTCTACAGTTTCTTCTTCTTTTGGCCAACATATTTTCTCATTTTAACTATATACATTAGTGAAGTGTAAGTGTGTCTAACTAGATTATTTACAACAGTGAAGGGAATAGCTGTGTATCTATTGATTGCCTGCCATTTTTTTATTCTAACAATGGAACAATCAACATAGTAAGACCCACCCAAAGCGTACAATGAAATGGCACTTGAGTTGATCCTTAGAACCTGTATATTTATAGACAAAGAGAGAGATGAAGAAAGTGGGGCTACTGAAGCCAAACCATGAGACAAAAGACATAATCATTTCATCCAATCCCTTCTGATTTTACGCAAACGAAACTAGGTATGTTGTTTGATTTCTTTGTTCATCTTCATCATCATCATCATCAGTAAAAGAGAATGAAACAGGAAAAAAGCCAACAAAATATTCAAATCAAGACTGCATTATCTTCCATTCCTCTCACACAACAACATTACATACTACTATGAAACATAAAGAAAACGCCATGAGAGAAACAGCTCCAGAATACCAGTTCATCTGATCCCTGAAAAAACAGCAGATAATATATATATATATAATCAAACAAAGAAAGGAAATTAATGATTAAACACCAATTACTACGACACGTACCCACCACAAAGACCAGGAAAAGAGATGATTTAACGGCCACCATTTTGAGCAAGCCAAGCAGATATGAAGTCATCGAGTTGAGCATCCAAATTCTTAAGAGCCATGCTTAGTGCGTGAAAAGCTCCCCTAATTTGGACGACTTCCAGGTGAACATGGTCAGCCGCCTCTCTCGCCTCTGCTGTCCAGCCTTTCCACTTTTTCACTTTTTTCTCAGCTTTCTGTTTTGATCAAAGAAAGTGCAATGAGGAAATGAAGTAATTAGTGTGGGTGGGTCTGACATGGTATTTAAAACATCAACATTTGAAGCACCTTAATCTTTCTTTCCATGATATCCAACTCTCTTCTGGCCATGGTGGGTCCTCTTTCCTTCAACACTAAAAATATACTATTACTATATTATTATATCAGTTCAAAGCATTCAACATAAATAGATACTATTCAGGAAGGAAAGTGAAAGAACAATCTTCTTTTCAGAACAAATGGAAAAAGTTTGGATTCAGTTTTTTTTTCTTCAAAACTTGATAACCTGAAGATGGTGAAGAATCATTAATTTATAGTACAAGTTTTAGAACTGCCGATCTCGTGCGTTAACCGACCATAAATCAGACGATATTAGCTACAAATGGCCGATGTGCGCATAAGGTTAATGGGGACAGAAATCTTCTACCCCACTGCCACAAACAAAATTTCACCACGTTGCGTGGATATCCTACCAGCGTGGGGTGCGGCCGCCTACTCTCAAAAGATATGCAAGTTTAAATATTAAAAATAAAATTGTTTTTATTTTACATTTTTTCACTAATCATAAAGTTCATAAATCTAGCAAATTCGATTAATCAATTTAAGTTATCCAATTAAATTAATTAATTTATCATGATTATTAAATTTAAGTAATCAATTTATAAGTTTATAATGTTCAAAATTTATAGTAAAATATTTAATTAGGGAATTTAATAGTTTATTGAATCGATATCTTTCATTTCACTCATACAATATTATTTTATTTAATAAAATATGGTTAATAGATTTTTCATGTAAAATTTAAACATTTTATTGAAATAATATTTCAATTAAGACCATTTTATATAATAAATTATAATTGACATGCTTGCTTATATGAAATAACTATTCTTTCAAATCTTTTTTTAAACTATTCTTTTAAAAATCTTAATATTTGAAATAGTTGGAGTACTTTTTTTTTGTCAAATGGACTAAATCTATTACTATATATATAAAAATAAATTACATTAAATTATTAGTAAATTTACATTTTGGTCACTCAATTTTAAAAAGTTATAAAATAGTCATTGAACTATTCGAACGTTTTCATTTAAGTTACTGAATTATTCAAAAGTTTTCATTCAAGTCATTATGCTATTGAGTTTTTTTTTTTAAGTCCAACTAGCGAACTCTAAGCAATGATTCAATGATCGATACAATAGATCAATACCCATCAACAAGTAGAAAAATATATCTTAGATCCAAGTTGATTTGATAGTCAGTGTCGAAGATCAAAGAAGCAAGCTATTTGGATTTTGGTTCGTAAATTTATGGCGTTCAAAGTTGTTTCATGAAAAAAACTGAACTATAGAAGAGAAGGGAAAGAGAGCTTTCGATTGGTGTAGGCAGTGTGAATAGAGAAGGTCATATGATAGCGATTCAATAGTCTAGTGACTTAAATGAAAACCTTTGAATAGTTTAGTGGTCATTTTGTAACTTTATGAAGTTAAATGACTTAAACATAAACATACAAATAGTTTAGTGATATTGGGTGTAATTTACCGTGTATAAAAAGGAAGATATATTAATTCACTGTAAAAGTTTAGCTTTGAGCATCTTACATGTGTTTTTTTTTTTATTCAAGCTTGAAGATTGAGCAGGGACGACAAAACTTAAATCGTCTAATGGATTTCGAACAAATACGCTTTGAATGGAACAAGTTCTTTTCTTTTTTCTTTTAAGTAGATATGGGCTAGGACGGGGGGAATTTTTCTTTTTTAATTGTGGGTATGGAGTGATTATGTAATTGTTTGTCCAACTCTACCTTGCCCATACTATATGAAATTAACATTCTATTCCCATGTATATATAACTTTTAAAAGGGTAAAATTGTAATAATGCATTATAAAAAAGGCTTAATTGAATGACCAACCCTTAAACTATCTCTCTTTTTGAGATAGGTACTAAACTCTTTTTTTATCAAACTAGGTACTTAAACTATATTTCCGTAATCAATTTGGGCCCAATCATTATCTTCGTTCTTTTTATTTTTTCACCTCTAACAAATAAGAACTTGACATATATGTAGTATTTATTTTTTCCATTAATTAAAATTGAAAAAGAAAAAAGAAAATGAGTATTTTTAATTAAAATTGCACACGGTAAATAAACCAAATTTGAGTTAGATTTCATCTTCCCCTTTCTCTTAAACCTACCGTTTCAAGTTTCATCTTCCCCTTTCCATATACTAACTTAGGGTTTACAAAAAAATCTGCCATTTTTATAAAGAAGCTGAAGGATGTCCGGTGGTGGAAGCTCAAAATCTTCCATTTTTTTAGTAGCAGGGGCGAAACTAGGGGTCACATGAGCCCGGCTCCTTAAAATAGAAAATTTTTCATTTAAGTCTTTTAAAATTTTAAATTAGTAAAGATAAAATTACATTTTGACCTATTAAAAATGATAAAATTTTGATTTAATCTTTTAAAAGTCAAAGATATAAGCTATTGAAATAATAAAAAAATATTTTTATTATTATAAAAATTACAATTTAATTTCGACCCCTAAAAGGAATTTCTTGACTTCGCCCTTGTTAGTATCATGACCAGCCTTTCGAATTAACTTCTTTGACTTATTAGGGCTTTTTTTCAGGAATTTTGTATTTAGGAGTTTAGGTTTTCCAATCAAAATGTTATGAAACTAAAAGAGAAGTTGATTTTAGATTGGGGAGCTTAAGGTTAAACTTAGTATTTTACTGGTTTACGCTCTAATTTGGGGGTTTAGGGCTTCAAATACCCAATCGATTTGGGTTCCTTCCTGAATATGGTTCATAGCAACGATAGTTTTTGGGCAAGGTGGAAAATTGAAAATATTAAAAATTAGTAGTAAAAAAATAAATTGAAATGGAACAAGGTGTGACGTGCACTACAACAAAACAGTGCTAATACGACACTTATGGGGCGACACTTTCCTAAGTGTTGGGATAGACTGGCCAACATACACTTTGGCCAACTCTTTTATAAGGGTTGGGATATGCATGCCTAAGGCAACACTTAAATAAGAGTTGGCTTTGTCTAGTCCTAAGACGACACTTTTGGGGCGACACTTTCCTAAGTGTTGGGATAGAGTTGCGAACATACGCTTTGGCCAACTCTTTGTATAAGGGTTGGGATATGTATTCCTAAGGCGACGCTTGAATAAGAGTTGCCTTTTGTGTAGTCCTAAGCCGACACTTTTGTGGCGACACTTTCCTAAGTGTTGGGATAGACTTGCCAACATACGCTTTGGCCAACTCTTTTTATAAAGGTTGGGATATGTATGCCTAAGGCAACGCTTGAATAAGAGTTGGCTTTTGTGTAGTCCTAAGACGACAGTTTTGGGGCGACACTTTCCTAAGTGTTGGGATAGACTACGCTTTGGCCAACTCTTTGTATAAGAGTTGGGATATGTATGCCTAAGGCAACGCTTGAATAAAAGTTGGCTTTTGTGTAGTCCTAAGATGACACTTTTGTGGCGACACTTTCCTAAGTGTTGGGATAGACTATGCTTTGGCCAACTCTTTGTATAAGGGTTGGGATATGTATGCCTAAGGCAACGCTTGAATAAGAGTTGGCTTTTGTCTAGTCCTAAGACGACATTTTTGGGGCAACACTTTCCTAAGTGTTGGGATAGACTACGCTTTAGCCAACTCTTTGTGTAAGGGTTGGGATATGTATGCCTAAGGCAACACTTGAATAAGAGTTGGCTTTTGTCTAGTCCTAAGACGACATTTTTGGGGCAACACTTTCCTAAGTGTTGGGATAGACTTGTCAACATACGCTATGGCTAACTCTTTGTATAAAGGTGTAACGTCCCAAATTTCCTTAATTCCGGATTTTTTTAAATGTGTAGCACCAAAAAATTGGATTTAATATATGAGTATTCTTAAAATTTTACATCATCGAGTGTGAATAAGGTTTTTAATAAAAATGCCGCAAAAAAATCAATTTAGTTTAGGGTTTAAGGTTTAGTGTTTAGAGTTTAAGGTTTAGGGATTATAGTTTATCGATTAAGGTTTTAAGGTTTTGTGTTTATGGGTTTGGGGTTTAGGATTTTAGGATTTTGTGATTATTATGGGTTTGGGGTTTAGGGTTGTTTTAATATAAATGTTTCAAAATTTATGTTATATATATATATTTAAAAATTTTAATCATAAATAAGATAAATATAAATTATTATTTTTAAAATAATAAAATATCAAAATGGGATAAATCCCAAAAGCATACATGAACAATGGTTTAATGTGTAATTGAATATATGAACTTTAATTTGATCCAGTTCTTGTAAATTATTAACACAATTATTGATATAACATAATTTGAAACAAAATTAATTTAGGGAAACAAAATTAAAATTAAAAAAATCGGTAACCCATGCATCTCTAGAGAAACAAAATTAATTAGCAAATTGAAAATGTTATTTAAATTTCCTAAAATATTGAAAGAATATATAATATTAAAATTTTATCTAATTAGTTTAGGGTTTAAGATTTGGAGTTAAGGGTTTAGGGGTTTGTAGTTTATAGGATATGGTTTTGAGTTTAGGGTTCCAATATTTAAGGGTTATGGTTTATGGTTTAGAGTGAGTGTTTTAGAATTTGGGGTTTAGAATTATAAGGTTTAGGGTTTAGGGTAGATCAAATGAAGACGTGAGTGAAGGAGAGGCCAATGCTACTAAAGAACGGTTTATCTCAGAATCGCTTAACCGATGTAAATCGGAATCGAGCTATTTTTAATCAAGCCTTTTTCACCCTTATTTTTAGGGTTCTTAGAATGTCATATGTTCGTGTTTCAGTGTTAGAAATCGAACTAATCTAATTAGAATTAATCAGTTCGGTTTGACCAGGTTTTTCGGTTTTTCATTCATTGTTAGGCTGGATAATGATACCATTCTAGAAATCAATTTACTATTTAAGTGTTGGTCAATGATGTTTGAACCGGACAATATTGGCTTGTCGGATTGGGAGCTAGCCGGGGTTACTAGTCTGAAGAATGGCTTTGATTCGGTTAGACCAGTAACTAGCATGGACCGATTAAATTGACAATTGAATTGGGGTTTTTATTTTTTAATTTTTAACGATTTTTTAATCGAACCAGTCGGATTGGTGAATTGATGGCTGAACTGGTTCGGTTTAAAAAACATTAGTGTTGGTTTGTTTAGTTATTCAATTTAGAAATTAAAAAAAAAAACCTAAAAATCAACCACACAATCACATCCAAATTAAAATACATATCACTAAGCATTCTTGATAAAAATTGATGTCGGGGACAGAGTGCTCAGATTTAAGCCTCTCATTTTGTATAAATATTGAGATTTATATTTAGCTTAGATCTTTCAATATGTCGGTTTTGTCCAATGTTATTATGGTCTAGGTAAGTCATGATTGAGTCATGTTTTTAATGTTTATTTTTATACTTATACTCGCTCAATAAAAAAGAATTAGCTTATTAAATAAGGTGAAAGTCTAACAAATTTCTATTTTAGTCTTTGTATTATTAAATGGATCTATTTATTCATTATGTTATTAAATAAATTTAAATTGAAATAGAGTTAACATTTATTGTTTAAAATAATATTATTTATTAATTTTTTTATAGTTTTGTAAATGAAATTTTTGTTTTTTTTAATTGAATTGGAATTGAAAAAAAAATATTTTTTATATTACAAATGTTAATTCTAATATAATTTAAATTTATATAATTGGTTTAAATAGTATAAAGAATATGTTTTTTGCAAAACGGTGTGGTTTTGTAATTAGGTTTTTTTATCCCAAAATTTCAAATGAAATATCTTCTTTTCTTTCCCTTATTTTTCCCAAAATTGATTCCCCACCCGTAAATCCCACTGAAATCTCTTCTTCTTTTATTTTTTCCCCAATTTCTTTTATAAACCGTAAACCCCGCCTAATATCTCTCCTTGGCTCTACCCTTTTATCAAAACAGAGCGCCACTTTTCACCCTTTCTTCTCTTAACTCAAAACTCCAAACCCCTTTCATGAATCGCTCACTTCGCGCCAGTACCTCTTCTTTTCCTTCTCTATCCCTAGATCTCGATTTCGCCTTTTCTTTTTAATTTTCTATTTTGTTTTATTTGATGGCATTGAATCGCCGATTCGTTTCCAAGCTTTGTTCTGTTTGGTTAATGAGAAAAAAAACTTGAGATTTGAAGCGCTTTTTCCCCTTTTGGCGAGAGAAAAAAATGGACCGGTACTGAGAAGGTGGAGAAGCCGAAGGTCGAGGCGCCGATAAACGAGAATGAGCTGAGGATTATAGCTCAAGGGAGAATGAGGAATTACATTTCTTAGGCCATGACTCGCTTCTGTGTTTTTCCTTGTTTCGCTTAATATACCTTCCTCTGTTATTCTTTTCATGTCGGATATTTGCATTGTATTAGGCGTTAATTTAAGTGTGTTAAAATAGCGAGTAGCATATTTTTGTTATAAAAATATTTTTTTGAGCTAAGGTCTCGTTTTATTTTACTGGGAGAAAGGTACAAACGAGATTGTGCTTAAAGCTACTGTGTAGAGCTATAAACAAGACTATCATGATTCTTTGAATTAATTAAGGTAGTTGTTTGATTTTAATTGGTTATTGTTTCATTTATCTTAATTTTGTTGTTATCTATTCGTTTATGAATTCATGTCCATAGCTGCGTCATTCGTTTTCTTAATGATAATGTAATCTCTAAGCATTTGAAAACATGTTGGTTTTGTTATATCTCTCCCTTGCATATTCTCCAATTTGGATCCATCCATAATCGGACTCGGAGCCTCCAATGGAACCCCTCGGGTCAGACTTTTTCGTCATTCGAACCCTAAATTAGGGGAATATCTTCTTTACTTCATCCTCTCTTCTCTTCGTGGCCCCACTCAATCCGCAAGAGTAATGATCCTATTCCTTTTTTTTTTCCCATTCGGTTTAGTTTTGAACTGGTCCGTATTGGTTTTGAGTTTGGTTTTTTGCTCTCGAATCTTTCAGGATTTCGATAGAGTTTGGCCGATTTTTGACCTGTAAGGCGGTTTACAATAATGCTGCTTACAATAAGGCTTTAATCGAAGGTCAATGGGAGGTGTAAAGATGGTTTTTGTTTCTTCTATTGTTATTATTTGTAAAAAGAAGTTGGATTTACTTGTATACCATTGAATTTTACATTCATTATCAATGTTTGTATGCAGATGGAGTTTTTGGGATTTAATGATTATTGGAATGGTATCCAACCTAACCTCTTGATTTTCAGTATTTTTATTTATAAATTTGATTGTTTCATTATAAATTATAATGACTTTTGGGCAGATTTCCTTGGACAAGCTGACACACAAGTTCTCATGTTTAGAGATAAAAGTGTTGAACACGACACCATTTTTGTGTGCTTCAGAGGGACACAGCCCTTGACTGTTTGACCGTACACTATGGAATACCGGCGACGGCCTCAATTCTGGCGTGTGATCTCATCCAACGACTCGTAGCAGTTGGAACATTGGTAGTAATTACTTAGTATTTTGTTTTGGTTTAAGTATAACTCGAATTTGAAGCATTCATTGAAATCAAACATTGTTTATTTCGTTTTGAAGGTAGTTAAATTTGTTTCTAGTTTAGTTTAGAGATGTTTTGCTAGTCAAAAAGTGCACTAGTTTTGCGGAATTATTAGTTGTGTTTGATTTAAATTAAAAACATTCATTGAAATCATTGTTTAATTCATTTTGGGGTATATTATTTTATTTCTGTTTCTAATATAGTTTAGGGATGTTTTGGTTAAACGAAAGTTTAATAATTTTGCAAAAATATTGATTTTGTTTAGTTTAATTATCCAAAAGTTAAGCAATCACCGACATCAAAATTGATTTTAAAGTTAGTTATTTTCGTTTCTGAATCAGGGATGTTTGCTTAGCTAAAAGATGAAATACTTCTGTGAAAGTATGATTTCTGTTTGATTCTGTTTTGGTAAAAAAAATATCTTAATGAATTGAATATTTTATTCTCGGTTTAGGGATGGGAGGATTAAAGTGATCGGTGGCGAATATGTAGCAGCGCTTCTAGTGTCACCTAAGCACATACCTTTCAAAAATTTGGAGGTTTGTAAGTTAGATCATTGAGTCTGTTCTGTCAGTTTGCAGGTGTCCATGTTCGCTATATTTGATTGTGTATTTTGACAATCATAGTAAATTTGGCTTTTATTTCGAATGCATAGACATTCTAGCTTCAAGAAGGTGTTCATTCATCCATTTCTTTTTGTTGTCTTTCCTTTCTGTGATACATTTCTTTTTCCTTGACAGTTTCTACAAAATCAAGGTTTTCTTGTTAGCGTGTCAAACAAAAATGAGATTCAGGTATTTGATTGTTCATTCACCTTATTATGTGTTTATTGAAAAGGTAATTTAATTGGAAGCACCATTTCTAGCTGCATGACTTTGCTGTTCAGAACGAGTATATATATATATATTCTTTTTTGTCTTCTGTCTCACTGTTTCTCTGCTTTACTTGTATTCTGGCTTATATGATTGCCTTAATAATAGGTTATTGATGCCCACAGGTCTGGGATTTGGGACAAAGGCAGATAGCTTCTAGCATAAAGTGGGAGTCGAATATAACTGCTTTCAAAGCCATTCATGGCACCAGCTACATGTATAAAGCACTTTGTATCCCTGTTTACACTAACACCATTATTTAGCATTTCTTTCCTGCAGATGTTAGTGATGTAGTTGGGTACTGACATCATTTATTCCATAAAAGCATACAAGCATACAAGCATACAAGCCAACACTGTTTATGATCTCTCACCTCATGCATAGAGCTCATATTAACTTCCAATGGATTGTTTTCTTCAAAAGTGTATTCTCAGTCCTTTTGATCTTAAAGGGAATACAAATCCAGACAAAGTTTTAAGTTTTTGATCCGGTTTGTGCAGGATTGGTCATTACACAATCCCTAAAGAGATGAATGAAGTCTGCAATTGGCTTACAGCAAGGTTGGGGCTCGAGGGATAACGCTAAATATAGCCAAGAGTCGAGAAGCAATAAAGGTGAAAAGAGAGAAAACTGCATATGTTACAAGTAGGTAGTAAACAAAATGGATTGTTAGGGTATATGGTATACTTGGATCTGGATATATTTCACTACTTGGGGCTATCTTTGTAGAAATTAGAGATCAATGAGTTTCTTGGAATTAAAGTTACTGATTTCAAATTGTATTAGCTTTTTTGTAGTACAACATCAATATCAATGTCCATCGCCTTAGGTACTTTTTTATTTTTTTACTTTTGTACATTGAGTTGAATGTTAGTGGTATACATTTCAGCTAAATGTTAGTGTATTTTGATTGTTGGATCGATTTTTGTAGTGAATATTCAATCTTTATTTTAATTTTAATTTTAATTTTATATTTTATATTTTATATTTTATATTTTATATTTTTTTAGTTGTATTTAAAGCAAAATTCTTATCATTATTCACTGTAAATATTTATAAAAATATATTAATATTGAAATAATAAAAAATAGAAAAAAATTACATTATACGTGTCTATCCCAATCTTTTTCAGGTTATTTGCCTTAGACAAGATTTATCTCAACCTTTTTAAGGTTGCTTTAAACGGGTCTATCCCAACTTTTTTTAAAAGTTGCCTTAGACAAGGTCTATCCCAACCATTTTAAGGTTGCCTTAGACGGGTCTATCCCAACTTTTTTTAAAGGTCGCCTTAGACATGGTCTATCCCAACCTTTTTAAGGTTGCCTTAAACGGGTCTATTCCAACTTTTTTTAAAGGTTGCCTTAGACATGGTCTATCCCAACCTGTTTAAGGTTGCCTTAGATAGGTTTATCCCAACCTTTTTTTTATAGGTTGTCTTAGACAAGGTCTATCTCAACCTTTTTAAGGCTACCTTAGACGGCTCTATCCCAATCGTTTTTAAAAGTTGCGTTAGACAAGAACTATACCAACTTTTTTAAGGTTGCCTTAAACATGTCTATAACAACCTTTTTCAAATGTTGGCCTTGACTAGGTCTTTCCCAACCTTTTTTAAAGGTCGGCATTTTTGGAAGCGTCGGACGAAGCGTCGCGAAACCTATGCCAACCTTTTTTGCGTCGTCTTAGGTCAAAAAAAGTGTCGCGGTAGGGTTGTTTTGTTGTAGTGGTGATAGATACATTTAATATTCATAAATGTGGTATTAATTTTTTAAGTCTATGTATTCATAGTGGAATAGAATCTGTCGGTTATTTTATTATTTTTCATAATTTTTAATTTTTTATAAATTTTAATTTTAATTATGTTAATAAATTTTAATTTTCTTGCAATTTTTGTAATTTTTCATTTATAATTTTTAAATATAAAATACCAAATTCGATGCTTGGACGTGTGAAATGGCAAAAAGAAGAAAAGAAAAGTTAATCTTTGATGATTAATTATAAGAATTAAAAAGTTTAATTAATTGTAATTTTGAGATATTTTAAAAAGACACAGGAGGTTTAACTTTAAAACAAAGTAATCAATCTACTAAGTTTAAGTATTTCAATAAAAGAAATACATAGAAGCCTACAATTAATTTTTTTTTTTTTTAAAAAAACAAGAGGAAAAAATGCCTCTTAATCTCAGTTTGAACTCCCCACATGTCACCTAATTACACATTCAACAAATAAATTATATATATTACACCTACTGCGTCACCCAATTCTTTGTTCAATATTAATTTTTTTTTTTTTTCATTTCAATAAATTTTAGGGATAATGGTATGAATAACCCCTGTACTTAACTAATATTTTAAAGTTGTACCTTTACTTCCAATTTGTTCAATATGGTATCATAATTTTTTATTTTGTCTATCATTATGGTACCTCTTACAAATTACAACACATGGCCCAAGCATATAATATCATGTGTCACACTTTTTCAAAAAAAAAAAAAAAAAAAGACCTCAAATTAAGTAACCAAAAAATTATTTTGATCTGAAAAATAAAACAAATAAATTGTTTTAAGATTTCAATCAAAAATGAGAATACAAAAATGAGAATGTGTTTTGATTTCCTTTTTGGTAATATAAGAGAGAAAATCATCAACCACCTTAGGCACCTAACAGGGGACAATTCTTCATAAACAACTTCTCCGTGCATCATTGTTGACTGGCAACCTAATTTGTTTTTATTTTTAATTTAAACCATAAAAAGTTTACTTCTTCCCAATAAAGCACCATTTAAATAGAACATTGTTGGCTTAATTATTTATTTAGTTTTTCAATTTTATAAAAAAATTATTTTAGTCTTTTATTTTATTTTTTTTTAACTCTAACTTCTTTTTTCTTTTTTTTTTGTCAAGTCATTTCAAAATAGATAAAAAAAAGTTAAGATTGATGTGATATACACGTAGATATGACACATTAATATTTAATTAATTTTTTAAAATTATAAAAAAAAAATATTTTTAAAAAGGTATAAAAATATTTTTTTAATATTTTTAAAATTAAATAAATGTTGGCTCACCAGAAAAGCTAATAAATATTATTTCTTTTATCTCTTTTTGATTGATTTGATAAAAACAATGCAAGGGCAGATGACAGAATATCAGGAGCTTTGCGAACATTTAGTCAAAACTATGGTCTTGCTTAGAGTGTATAAAACACAGAGTCCACGCAATTAAACACCAACACCATATATTTGAAAAGCCAACATGCTAATTAAACCCAGATCCCACACATCCAACACAGTCAAAATATAAAATCAACAATCCAAAACTATAATAATCCCACATCAAAAACCAAACGAAAAAAATTTAGTCCCATTTCAGGGCAATGGTCAAGATGTTGGTAGCAGCGAAAGAAGCCACAGTTTAAGTTCCGCAATGACCCAACGGCCGAATTTGTAGATCTAGGGCTTCGAAAGTTCTAAAGATCAGGAAAATTTTTGGGATTTTGAACACTTTTTCAAGAAAAGTAATGGAAGGACTAGGAGGATAACATTAATGAAACTGACACTTCTAAAACCAACCCATGTTTAGGCAAGAAATAATCAAAGTCCCACAATCGCTCTAATTCTCATTTCTTATTTTGTTTGTCCCTAAAGTAATAATATTAACTTGTTCACCTGTGCAATAATTGAATTAATTTATAAGATAGAGGCATGAAATTCCTTTTGGAGTTTATGAAAAATTGAGGATTAAATGAAGAGAGAGATGAGGAGGGTTGTGATGGACGACATCCCATCAAGCCAAACAACAGAAAGAAGCCAAGACACGGTTCTAAGACAACATGAAAAAGCACCATTACGAAAATGACTTGAGAGACAACCTGCTTGTTCACAAACCACCATCATCAGATCAGAAGAGTAGCCGCCATTAATAAGGATTAAATTCCCCTATTGCCTCAATGATTCATTGTGGCTCTTGAGGAGAATCTGAACTTGGAACCTGCAACCAAAGGGCACCAAAAATGTGCAACGCCAAACAAAATCCCTAAAACCTAAAAAAAGTCGATGAACCACGGCCAAGGAAGGCCGGAGCCAAGATCCGGCAAGGCCGATCCATCACACTCACCGAACCCAATGTAAAAACCAGCAGAAAAAAGAAAAAGGAACCTGTAAAGCTGGATGGGGCGCTCGGCCGCTGGCGCTAAGACCGGCCGGCCGGCTACTGAGAGCGAGTCAAGGTGAGGGAGTTAGGGATGAGCGGCGCGATAAGTTGTTTTCTTGGTTTGTTCATAATAATTTCTCATCATCAGATCTACACAATAACAGTAAAAGAGCATGGAAACAACAAGCCACCAAAAATCATATAAAAACTGCAATTCCAGCATATAGTATGTCCAGTGATCACACACAAAAACAACATTAGAATAAAATTCATAGCACACTTGTTTATTTCCACTAAGAAACACTAAAAAGAAGCCACGTGATAGAAGCTTAAAAGCATCAGAAAAATCCTTCCACAATACCAGCTGATCTAACCCCTCCAAGCACCCTGCAAAAAAAAAAAAAACAGTAAATAATAATATATAGTCAAACATAAATGACAAAAAAAAAAAGGAAATAAAGGAAGGCAGAAACCAGTTAATACCACCGCAAACAGGAAGAGAAGTGATCAATCGCCGTGGTTTTGAGCAAGGAAGGCAGAAACCAGTTCATCGACTTGAGCATCCAACGACTGAGCAGCCAAGATTAGTGGATGAACTACTTCCCTAATTTGGAGGAATGCATTATGACAATTCTCAGCCAAGTTTATCAGATGGGTCATCTCATTTCTCATTTCTTCTGTCGAGGCTTTCATCTCTTTCATTTTCTTCTCAGCTTTCTGTTTAGGTTCGGATCATCATTACAACAAAACTAGTTGTACTGATTATATGATCAAAAGAAGAAAGTGGGAAAAGATGGAAAGAATGAAAGAGAAGAAGAAAAGAAGAGGTGCCTGACTTGGTTGGTCACTAAAACATGAAAAACTAGTGTACCTTGATTCTTCTTCCCTTGATATTCAACTCCCTTCTGGCCATGGTGATGGGTCCTTTTTCCTTCCTAATATTATTATATACCATTCAGCATAAAACATATATAATATTAAAAAAAATTCAAGAAGGAACTTTTCTTCTTTTTAAACAAGAAAGTTGGAAATTTTAGATAGATTTAGGGTTAAACTTAAAACTGAGAATGGGTTTTGATTGAATGAATATATTAAAACATTGGGCAAAAACTGAAAAATTAAAAAGGAAAATTTTGATTACCGAATGTAATGCTGCGATGCGAAACGATGAAGAATGTATAAGAATAGGGTGAGAGGAGTGAGGAGCTTTTTTTTTTTTTTTTTTTTTTTTGGTACAATTTCTTTTGAGCTGAGCCTATTTATATTGGTTGGAAAATATACTTGAAATTCTCTTCCCCCCTTCCTAGAAGTTGCCAATGGCAACATATCGTTCGACAACCGACTCCTAGAAACCGATGTCGCGCGATCTCAACTAGGTAGGCTACACCGTAGAAAAGCCCCTTAGTGATGCGGCAGCTGACATGGCAATTAATCTAACGATTGTCAAAGCTTTTGACATGTAAGAAATGATTATGTGATGGTTTAATTGATTTTTTAGTTATTTTGAGGGATTAATTGATTTTCAATTTATTTTTATGAGGTCTTTTATCATTTAGGTCTAAAACTATTAAAATATCATAAAAACTAGAAAATTATTGTAAAACTATAAATATTAAAACTATAGAAATTATAAAAATATTATTAATATGATAAAAATATTTTTAAAAAATACAATATAGAACTTATTAAAATTTATTTAAAATTATAAAAAAAAATATAGAAGAATTCATCTTATTATCAAGTTTGGAGTCTTTGGTTTCAATAAAAAAAGGAATTTGAAGCTTGGGTTGTGATAATGATCGGGTATCAAGTGAGGTGTTTAAGTGATTATGAGTTTTGGTGGCTCAAGTAAATGGTAGATAATGGTTTTTGTTGAGGGAAGATGATTTGAAAGAAGTTATTAAGGATGAATTATACATCCCACGGTCGTGTGAAAAAAAAGTTGTAAATTTTTTTTATTAACTTTTTAATAAATTTTAATAAATTGCTATTGTTTTAACAATACTTGTATAATTTCTTATTAATTGTTTATATTTTATAATATATATATTTTAAAAATTTAAAATTTATATACATAACATTTTATTTTTCTATAACTTTATAATATCTTTATTAAAACTTAGGCTTAAATGCTAAAAAATTTCAAATAAGCTATCGTAAAATAATTAGTAATAACTAATCCAACACTTCATCATTTTTCTACACCAACACCACATCACCTACGTTAAGAATTTTGACAAAACATTATATTTCAAGTGTTTAATTCGTTGAATTGCAAAATTATTTTCACTTATAAACTTAATTATTATTCTTAATTATTTAAATCTAAGAGAATCTATTTATATATCAAATAAAAAACATTTTAAATGATACGTAATTTGTTGACCATAATAAAATGAAGTCAAAAGTGTTCGAAGACGTCTTGTAAAAATGGTAACGTCCAACATTTTGACAACCAAAGATAAAGGCCGATACAAGATTGTTATTTGTTAGATTAAAGAATAATCTATTAAGAGTTAGGACCACTTTTTCATAAATAAATACTTTATATTATCTATCCTATAAATGTGAAATAATGTAGGTCAAATATTGCATAAATATCAAGAGACAAATTTAAAGTTGTCAAGTGAAAACACCATTGATTTATTGTCTTAATATTGCAATAAGGTGATTAAGTGTAAAGCATGAACATGAAAAAGCAGAATCTTTCCAGTGTGCAAAAATTAAGATTGAAAAAAATGTTTTTATAGTTGGGAAAATAGGTATAAAGTTTTTGCATTCAAGTGGATGTGAAGTTAATTAGATTTTGATGAGGTGTGTAGGGTAGAGTGATGATAAAAAAATTGTTTAATATTCTAAATATTAGAACCCCAAATTAGCTAATTGTATAATTTGATGGGTTCACTTGCTAATAATTGTTTTACATTTTTTGAAAAAATAATATATGAAATTCTCAAATGTATTACTTTATCACTAAATCATTTTGTCATCAACTACTTAATAACAAGGTTATATGATCAAAAACACCTTCAAACGACAAACATGTCATAATATCTCCTCTCTCTTTTTTTTCTTTTCTAAAAAAAGTATCCAATTGAAAAAGTATTCATTTATTTTCAAGGAGGACTCTTGAATGGTTGTCGCAACTGTCGAAACCATTTTTTTTGAAAGAGGTCGACTTTTTGTTTGAAAATAAAAAACATGGGAGTCGTTACCAATCCTTTTTTTATGAGGTGTGATCGAATCACCTCGTAATTTGATCGTTTTAATAAACGGTTTGATTTACTAAAATAATGTCTTTCGGTCTACAAAAATCCAGAAAATGAGTTCGGGAGTCGGTTACACACGAGGAAGGATTAGCACTCCCGTGACGCCCAAAATTGGTACCTTGTTGATTAATAAATGTCTTAGTGTCGAAATTGAGAATTTGAAGAGATTTTAAAATACGATCCTTTGCTAAATTATTACTTAATTGAATTTATACAAAAAAGGGAGGTTTATTTCACGTTAATCGAGAAGAAGGATTACGTCTCGTAAGTTAGGATACAATGCCTTAAATTCTCGAAACAAGAATAAACACCAAAAATTTATTTATTTTAAAAGATATTTGATTATCTCGGTTTTAGAAAGAAATCATATTCCGTAAGTTAGAACACGACTTTTCTAATTCCAAAATAATGAAAATTAATTTCGGTTTAAAAATATTTTTTATGCATTGTGCGAAAATGAATAACATTTGAAATATCGTGTAATTAATTTATTCGAGTATGGTAAAAAAAGGCTAAAATGTTAAAAATCGTGCTTAACGAATAATGATAGTGCAACATAAATCCGTAGTAATAATGGTATAATATGCTTTAATAAAATATGAAAGATATGATAGTAATAATAAATTACGGTACTAATATGCATGATAGAATAAAAATAATGAAAATGATAAATGTAAATAACAATAACAATAATGATAATAATAATAATAATAACATTAATATTAATAAAAATGATGAATAACCTAAATTTGGAAGTATATAAAAAGATATACATAAATAAATGAATAAATAATAAAATAAAAATAATATGGGTAAAAGTAAAAATAAAATAAGCCAATTATAAAATAAAAAATAAAAAATAAAAGAATTAATAAGCAAATAAACAAATAATAAAAAAAAACTAATAAAGTTTAAATAATAACAAATAAACAAACGGTTTAAATTAAACCAACAATAAATAATTAAAGGAGTATTAAAATTACAACAGTTTAAAATTAATAATAATACAAATAAACAAACGGCTTAAATTAAACCAACAACAAATAATTAAAGGAGTATTAAAATTACAACAGTTTAAAATTAATAATAATAATAATAATAATAATAATAATAATAATAATAATAATAATAATAATAATAAGAGGATTAATTTGAAAGCTAAACAAGGTTTTAGGGTAAAAATAGAAATAAAATAAAGCAAAAGGACCGAATTGTAATGCGCTACTAAAGGGGAGGGACCATCGGGGAAATTATTCTCCCATCCAAAACGCACAGCTTCAAGGAGGACTAAATTGAAAACAAAATAAAATTTCAGGGTATAAATTAAAAACAAAAAAATAGATTTAAAAACCAAAAAAATACGAAAGGGCTAAACGCGCAAATATCCCATTTGTTGAAAACACGCGGATCCTTGGGAGTGGGTCGGGTCGACGTGCGAGTCGCTTCAAAACGACGTCATTTTGAGGCTTGTGAGCTTAGGCCAAAACGACGCCGTTTTGACCCCCTATATAAATTAAAAATCTAAAAAAAAAATTCATTTTCAATAGTTTAAAAAAAAAAAACCCTTTCCTTTTTTCTCTGAAATGGCCTGAAGGTCCAGCCATGGCTCCGGCATCAGACCACCGTGGCGGCCTCCGGTGACGGCTCCGTCATCCACGGTGGCCGGCGAAATGAAGAAAAGCTTTTTTCTTTTCCTTTTTTTACCCTTAGCCTAGATCCGTGACCAAAAACCCTGAAAATTCGATCAAAATCGACGAAAAATAGAGAAACGTTTCGTCTCTCTTCCTTTTTCGGTGTGCAACAACAGTGAGTTTCTCACCTTTCTTTATTTTGTTATTTATTTTCAAAAATGAAAAAAAAAAGAATCACCTTTTTATTTCTCCTGTAAAAAAAAATTACAACTTGATGTCATGGCTTTATAGTCGATTACATTGTTACTGTTCATTGCGTGTTTTTCTTTCCTTGCAGGAGCAGTTGGGCGGTGGAAGCGGTGGTGGCGATGTGAGGCGGCGATGCAAAGTGGCAAGTGGTCATCAAAGGCTAGGGGCGGCTAGGGTTTCTTTTTCTTGTTTAGGTGATTAGGTTAGGGTTTTTTTTTATATTGGGTCATTGTAAATTTGGGCCACATGTAATTTTTGGGTCTGTTATTTTGTAATTGACTGTAATATTTGGACTTTTATAATTTTTTTTGGGGTTTTATTTATCATTATATTTTATCTTTGGGCTGGGCAAAAATGGCCCACTACAGCTACCCCTTTTTCCTCGTTGTCGTGTAACGAGAACGGAGCAAAGACTTTAAAAAGGGCCAATTTTGCCTGGTCTTGTCGAGTCTCGACTTCTTTTGGTGCTTCTCTTCTTCAAGTAGCCTCATTCCAATCCACTGCATTTTCAGGGGTATAGGAATTGTTGCTTCGATCCACTCCACTGCAACTTCCAGGAGATAAAACTTGTAGCTTCAATGTACTCCGCTGCAACTTCAGGGAGATGAGATCTGTGTCTTCAATCTGCTCCACTGTAACTTCAGGGAGATAAGGTGTGTAGCTTTAATCTACTCTACTGCAACTTCAAAGAGATAAGATTTGTTATTTTTAACCTGCTTCACTGTAACTTCAGGGAGATAAGGTTTGTCGCTTTAATCTGCTCCACTACAACTTCAGGGAGATAAGATTAGTAGCTTCAATCTGCTCCGCTGCAATTTCAGGGAGATAAGATTCGCTATATTCAGTTTGCTCCACTACAATTCCAGGGAGATAAGACTTGTCACTTCAACCTACTCCACTGCAACTTCAGGGAGATAAGGTTTGTTATCTTCAATCTGCTCCACTGTAACTTTAGGGAGATAAGATTTGTTATTTTTAACCTACTCCACTGCAACTTCAGGCTCCACTGTAACTTTAGGGAGATAAGATTTATTATTTTTAACCTGCTCCACTGCAACTTCAGGGAGATAAGGTTTGTGGCTTTAATCTGCTCCACTGCAACTTCAGGGAGATAAGATTCGCCATCTTCAATTTTCTCCATTGCAACTTCAGGAAGATAAGATTTTTTATTTTTAACCTGCTCCACTGCAACTTCAGGGAGATAAGATTCGCCGTGATAACTTCAATTCGCTCCATTGCAACTTCAGGGAGATAAGATATGTTTATTTTGTGGCTTTAATCTGTTCCACTGCAGCTTCAGTGAAACAAGATTCGCTAACTTTAGTCTGCTCTACTGCAATTTCATAGAGATAAGACTTGTAACTTCAACCTGCTCCACTGCAACTTCAGGGAGATAAGGTTTATAGCTTTAATCTTCTGTACTGCAACTTCAGAGAGATAAGATTTGTTATCTTCGATCTACTCCACTGCAACTTCAGGGAGATAAGACCTGTAACTTCAATCTGCTCCACTGCAACTTTAGAGAGATAAGATTTGTAACAATGACTTTAACCCGTCCCACTGTAACTTCAGGGGTATAGAATTTGTGGATTCACCGATCTTGTTACACCGTCCTCTGGGGAACATGACCTGTAGAATCGATTTCATGGGCCTATGTTTATGCCAAATGATTAGGATGTCATGATCAGAATGAATCAAATGCTCCTAACTAGATGTGTATGAATGATATTTGCATGAATGCAGAATGTCATTTTACAAAAATGATCCCATTTTCAATGCTTAGGTTGACATTGCTCGTTGTTCATCAAGGTTCTATCACTGACGTGTTACCCTGCCTTCTTGTTCAGCTGGTATTTTTTACAGAAAACCCAAGGAAATAATCATAATATGGGCTATTCTTTCCCAAATGTTTCCAACTCTTAAATTTGGTTAGTTCTGACTAATGGTCCTGTTTCAGGTTCTTGTACTATTTAGAAGCTTTCAGAGTAATATGCAAAACTCCTTTTGCTTGAATATTATTAGTCCAATAATCATTATTTCAATGAAAAATTCTTGAAAAAGATGATCACAATGGACAAGATGGAATTTTATTGACAGCAAAACTCGAAATGAATAAATTAATCAAGATAGCAAATTTTGCTAAGATACAAAATGAATAAGATGAAAAGAGGTGCCCCAGATATCGCAGCGTGAGCTTCTCTGCACAAAACTTCTCAAGGACCATTTGAACTTGATATGCGTTCAGAAGACCTGGAGTACTTTGTTGATACCCCAAGATGTAGCATCCTTCCTTCTTGTTAATTCAGAGAAGACAAGACTACTGCATGCCCCCACCCTTGATCAAAATTTGAATTGCCCATATCCTGGGTTTTCAATTCAAAACCCATTTGATCTCAAGGCGCCCTTTTACGGGTTTTCGCCTTAGCCTCTCCTTTTTCTTTTCTTTTTTCTTTTCTTAAAAGTGAAGTATTTCTTGATTAAATCCGAATTCACAGGATTAGGCAGGTTCTTGCCATCCATCTTGGTCAACATCGACGTTCCTCCAGAGAAGACCTTCTTTACCACATAAGGTCCTTCACAGTTTGGCATTCACTTTTCTCTGAAGTCTTTTTGTATGGGAAGGGTCTTTTTCAATACTAGGTCTCCCTCATGGAATTCTCTGGGGTGAACCTTTTTGTTGTAAGCTCGCATCATTCATTTTTTGGTACATCTGAAAATGACGGATAGCTTTCAACCTTTTTTCTTCGATCAAATTCAGCTGATTATATCGGCATTGGATCTATTCGACTTCATTCTAACAAAACTTGGAGAGAGGAAATCTCAACTTCAATTGACAAAACTGCCTCTATTCCACAAATCAATGAGAAAGGCGTTGCCCTGGTGGAGGTCCTGATAGACGTTTGATAAGCATAGATGGTAATTTCTCATGTCAATCTTTATGAGTCCAATCATTTTCCCCATGATCTTTTTCTCTTTTATTTTGGTTATCTCTACTGCACCGTTCATTTTGGGGTGATATGGCGTTTGATCTTAAACAGACTGCAAACTTCTGATATCGTACTATTGTTAAAATTTAGTGCATTGTCAGATATGATTCTTTTTGGAATTCCATACCGACATATGATTTCTTTTTTTTAAGAACTTACTGACTGTCGACTTTGTGACATTAGCATATGAAGTAACTTCCACCCACTTGGTGAAGTAATCGACGACCACAAAGATGAATCGATACCTGTTAGAAGCTTTAGGTGAAATCAGCCCGATGACATCCATGCCCCATATAGAGAATGGCCATGGAGAAGTCATAACATGAAGAGACGAATGAGGCACATGGATCTTGTCTCCAAAAATTTGGCACTTATAACTTTTCTTGGCATAACTGATGCAATCCCCTTCCACGGTGGACCAATAATACTTGAATCTCATGATTTTCTTGGCCATTGTAAAACCATTAGCATGTGTTCCTCAAACACCCTCACGGACTTCTTCTAAGATTTTCTTAGCCTCAACAGCGTTCACACATCTTAGTGGCCTAGGAATATCTTGATACGACCGTGCGAAAACATCTTTAAATTCTTGGAATAACTCAATGACGTCTCGCTTTGTCTTTGCGGTGATACAGGCTCCGATCTTCACCTCTTTCTCTTATCCTAATCTCACAATTTCTACTGATTCTTTGCAAGGTAGGATCTGTTTCTCGTCTTGTTCTACCATCTTTAACAAATCAGGATATAAGCTACAACCTCGATTATCTTCAAAGTCCTGAGGTTCCTCTGGACACATATCTTGTTCAAAAGGAAGTTCTGAGTCAATAGTAGTGTCGCTCATATCATTGATATCTAAAGACCTGTTGTAGGAACGAAAGAAGACCCAAAAAATAAAAGAATCTAAGAATAGATATTTGTGTGGTATAATTATGAATGAAATGGAATAAATAAAAGAATATTTGCTCGAAGTAAGACAAAAAGATGCATTTTAGTTGAAATAAAGATGTTGGACATAAGCCTATTTCACAAAAGGCTTCTTATTGCTTCTAGGCTTAGAGCAGTAAGCATGTTTTGAACATTACTCTGAATTAACTTTAAAAAATACGGGGATCTTTTCCACAGTCCCATTGTTCAAAACACTCCCAGGTTCATAAGGGCAAATGCCCGATAAATTCTCCTTCTAAATTCCTTCTTCGAATATGGTGTTGATGTTCAAACTTCCCAACATTTGACCTCTTCAAAGAATTCCAACTCTTTTGATTAATTAGGGTCTTTTTGTGAAACATAATGCATATGATGAAATGTTATGCAGATGCATGAATGCAAAAAGACGTTGATTTTGATTCAATTCTGTTAGAACAACTTTACTAGAAAACAAATCTCTTTACATAAAACGGATATATATTCGACCTTGCCCTAATATTCAACGTGAATACATCGATCCTTTTCTTCAAGCCCGGATGTTAAGATTAAATCTCGCAAACTTTCCAATGGATGCCTCTACTAGCTCCTTTTTTGCTTGATCCGGGCTGCAACCCATTGCCCACTCATCCTTGTGATGCTCGTTAGCTTCTTTAAGAAAATCGGGACGTTAACAGCTCTCGAATAATCTTTGCCAGCTTGAATCCTCGGGTAACGAAGCAAAGTCATGTACTCCTCTATCAGATTATTACCCTTCTCTCGTTGTGTTTACTCGGACCATATTCAGACGGTCGCATTATCCTCCAGTTTATCAAGAAATTCATTTTCCATGATAAGCTCTCTATTTAGCAACTGAACGTGAATCAACACCTCTTTTCTATGATGAAAATGCAATGCAATCGTAACCAAAACAAAACGAAACAAGTTAGTACAAAGCAAAAGCCAGCAAAAAAAATAATATAAATAGAGCACCTATTCGGGTGACCACTAGGGTTTGGTATGGTTCTACCTAGGGTAGGCTCTTAAGGCTCACTACATGCGGTTCGGTTCTAAAGCAAAGGTACCTGAACCGACAGATTCATCGATCCTCACCCATTATAGGCTCATACGGACCGAGTTCAGTTCAGGGGAATACATTTCCCTATGGCTATACGGAGATGAAAATCTCACGAAGACATAGGTACGGATGTATCCCAAAAGCGATCCACTATCCTACACGGAGGTGAAAACCTCACGAAGGAATAGTTTCTCACTTCCACTTAAAAGGGTAAAATTGACCAATTATGCAATGCGATATGCAAAATCATATTAAGAGACTTGAACAAAAAGGCAAACATATTATTATGATGAAAACCGCAAAAAAATGAAATGCAACGAAAGGATCATAAATTTAAACCAAATTATCAATTTTCGACAAAAAAGACAAAATGTAATCAACTTGTGGCTTGACTCTCTTTATTTTTTCACAGTGGAGTCGCCAAGCTATCGAAACCATTTTTTCTTAAAGAGGTTGACTTTTTGTTTGAAAATAAAAAAAATGGGAGTCGCTACCAATCTTTTTTCTTATAAGGTGTGATCGGATCACCTCGTAATTTGATCATTTTAATAAACGGTTTGATTTACTAAAACAATGTCTTTCGGTCCACAAAAATCCAGAAAATGAGTTCGGGAGTCGGTTACACATGAGGAAGGATTAGCACCCCCGTGACGCCCAAAATTGGTACCTAGTTGATTAATAAATGTCTTAGTGTCAAAATTGAGAATTTGAAGAGATTTTAAAATACGATCCTTTGCTAGATTATTACTTAATTGAATTTATACAAAAAAGGGGTTTATTTTACGTTAATAGAGAAGAAGGATTACATCCCGTAAGTTATGATACAATGCCTTAAATTCTCGAAACAAGAATAAACACCAAAAATTTATTTATTTTAAAAGATATTTGATTATCTCGGTTTTAGAAAGAAATCATATTCCGTAAGTTAGAACATGATTTTTCTAATTCCAAAATAATGAAAATTAATTTCGGTTTAAAAATATTTTTTATGCATTGTGCGAAAATGAATAACATTTGAAATATCGTGTAATTAATTTATTCGAGTATGGTAAAAAACGACTAAAAGGTTAAAAATCGTGCTTAACGAATAATGATAATGCAACATAAATCCGTAGTAATAATGGTATAATATACTTTAATAAAATATGAAAGATATGATAGTAATAATAAATTACGGTACTAATATGCATGATAGAATAAAAATAATGAAAATGATAAATGTAAATAACAATAACAATAATAACAATAATAACAATAATAATAATAATAATAATAATAATAATGATGATGATGAATAATCTAAATTTGGAAGTATATAAAAAATATACATAAATAAATGAATAAATAATAAAATAACAATAATACGGGTAAAAGTAAAAATAAAATAAGCCAATTATAAAATAAAAAATAAAATAAAAGAATTAATAAGCAAATAAACAAATAATAAAGAAATAATAAAGTTTAAATAATAATAAATAAACAAACGATTTAAATTAAACCAACAATAAATAATTAAAGGAGTATTAAAATTACAACAGTTTAAAATTAATAATAATAATAATAATAATAATAATAATAATAATAATAGGATTAATTTGAAAGCTAAACAGGGTTTTAGGGTAAAAATAGAAATAAAATAAAGCAAAAGGACCGAATTGTAATGCGCTACTAAAGGGGAGGGACCATCGGGGAAATTATTCCCCCATCCAAAACGCAAGATCCAAGGAGGACTAAATTGAAAACAAAATAAAATTTCAGGGTATAAATTAAAAACAAAAGAAAACAAATTTAAAAACCAAAAAAGTATGGAAGGGCTAAACACGCAAATATCCCATCTGTTGAAAACACGCGGATCCTTGGGAGTGGGTCGGGTCAATGCGCGGGTCGCCTCAAAACGACGTCGTTTTGAGGCTTGTGAGCTTAGGGCAAAACGACGCCGTTTTGACCCCTATTTAAGTTAAAAATCTAAAAAAAAAAAATCATTTTCAATAGTTTTCAAAAAAAAAAAAAAACCCTTCTCCTTTTTTCTCTGAAATGGCTTGAAGGTCCGGCCATGGCTCCGGCATCGGACCACCATGGCGGCCCCCGGTTTCTGGCGACGGCGCCGCCATCCACATGGCTGGTGAAATGAAGAAAAGCTTTTTTCATTTCCCTTTTTTACCCTCAGCCTAAATCCGCGACCAAAAACCCCGAAAACTCGATCAAACTCGATGTAAAATAGAGAAACGTTTCGTCTCTCTTCCTTTTCCGGCACGCAACAACGATGAGTTTCTCACCTTTCTTTATTTTGTTATTCATTTTCGAAAATGAAAAAAAAAGAGAGAAAGAATCACCTTTTTATTTTTTATTCCGAAATCTCTTTTTTTGGATTCAATTTTTTCTCTGAATTTTTTTGTGTATTTGATTTCTCCTGTCAAAAAAAATTACAACTTGATGTCATGGCTTTATAGCCGATTACATTGTTACTGTTCATTGCGTGTTTTTCTTTCCTTGCAGGAGCAGTTGGGCGGTGGAGCAGGTGGTGGCAGTGGCAGAGGCGGCAGTGGCAGTGGCAAGTGGCTGTTAGAGGCTAGGGTCGGCTAGGGTTTCTTTTTCTTGCTTAGGTGATTGGGTTAGGTTTTTTTTTTATATTGGGTCATTGTAAATTTGGGCCACATGTAATTTTTGGGTCTCTTATTTTGTAATGGACTATAATATTTGGACTTTTATAAAAAAAATTTGGGTTTTATTTATCATTATATTTTATCTTTGGGCTGGGCAAAAATGGCCCACTACAGCAACATTTTGAGAAGCAGTCCTTTTTTATTCTTAACTCACATATTAAAATATTTATAATTTAATTTAAAATTATTAGTTATCACTCTATTTTAAAAATAATTTGAGATAATTTTGTCCAAAAATGTCTGAAAAATGATAATGGCACTCTTGTTGTTACTCAGAGATCTACTTCTGCAATTAGGGGTCGGGGAAATAATCGTGGTGGATTGGTAGCGAGGAGTAATTAGAGAAGGGAAGTTGGTTCTGTAGTATAGGAATATGTAGGTAGAGCTCCTATTCAAGCCTATGCGGTCCAGACCAAAGAAGAGGCTGGTACTACTAATGTTGTAGTAGATATATTTCTTTTATATCCTGCACTCGTTTATGCTTTAATTAACCTTAGCTCTACGCATTCATATGTTAATTCTATTTTATTGAAATTGGGAAAATTAAAATTGAAGGTTGATAACTCTAAATTATATGGATTTTTAGAGCACCTTTTTACTTTGAATTTATGCAAGTCCCAAGTATTTTAATAGCTAATTATGTGTTTTTAGTACATATTGAGAATGTTGGCACAATTAAAGCAAGATTATAATTTTTGAGTAATTCAGTGCTAAATTCACATAATTCTACTCTATGTTGCTACATTTTGAAATTTCGTAATTTGTACTACAGTTGCTGCAGCTTGGCACACTATTTTGTTCGAAGCTAGTATGAGTGGCACATGCACATGAGCTGGTATTCATCAGCATGGGACGACAAAGCCAAGGAATTGGAGTTAAAGAATTTAGTTTAACCCAACTTGGAAGTGGGTTGCTAAAAAGAACAAGTCCTCCTTCACATTGGAGCCCAGAACCGTCCATTAAAGGGGAAACAAGCCCAAATTCGGCAATGACTTGATAAAGTAACCCAATCAGCTTTGGAATAATTATTTGAGTGTACTTACATGTGTAAAAAAAATTACAAATCAGCCCTAGTC
This sequence comes from Gossypium sturtianum, assembly GCA_025698515.1. NCBI lineage: Eukaryota > Viridiplantae > Streptophyta > Magnoliopsida > Malvales > Malvaceae > Gossypium > Gossypium sturtianum. Next base: position 44,556,596 of record CM046952.1, read on the forward strand.
AAACCCCTATGTTGCCATTCAACCTATGCCACAAATTAAGCAAGAATCAAGCTTGATATCATGAAAAAAATCGACTTCCACAAAATGTGACCAACCATGCATGAGAGGGACTCAATGGATGATCATGCTATTTTTAGCAAACTCTCAAGCTCTCCCTCATGTATAAATACCATATTCATTCCTCATCCCTCATCACTCAACATTCACTCACCTTTCTCTTCTCTCTTCCACGCTTAAGCCCTCCATTCTCTTCATTTTTCCATCCTCTCTTTGAGAGTTCCCTTAGCAAGCAGTTCTTGAGAGAAAAGCTCTCTTTTTCGGCCACCTTGAGGAGTAATTTGCATCGGAGCAACAACGGAAATCGAAAGAATCCACCACAGATAGTTCTCGGGAAATCACCAAATTCATCTCAGATTTTCTTCTTCCTTTCTCTTTTAATTGTTCTTAATTTATAAACATGATTGCAAATTATTTGATTGCTTTTTTATTAATAATAATGACTTAAATTTGTTTTAATTAGGATGATTGCAATGCCTTGATTTAATTCGTTTAATTCATGTTTATATTATTATGGGCCTTAATTGTTTATGTTTCCAATTAAAATCATTCATGTTGTTCATGCATTAAGATATGTTTGACTACATTAGAATTAATCGCTTAATCTAAACTAGATGGTGGTTAATGGATATAATAATTGAAAGATGCATGCTTAATTCATATCCGAACCATAATGAATTAAAGGTTCGTAATAATTCCAAAAGAACACTATTACCTTGCATAACTTTAGCTTTATATAATTAAATTGTTTCAAACTTAACCCGTCCCTATTACCTTACATAAATTCTAAGGAAAACTTAGTTAAACGGTGACATAGAAATATACGCGTTTGTCTAAGTGGCAAATCTAAGATCTTGAAAGAGCTTATGATTTAGATTCCAAGTTCATATATGATCTAGTTATCATGGAATTTTTCCAGAACATTGTTAAACATGATAAAGAATGAATTGAATTAAGAACTGTAATTGTTCTAGCTTATTCATGTTATTATTGTTAAAACTTATAAATTGCTGCTAAACATTCATTGCATTTTATTTTATCTCACCATCACTCTCAATTATTTTATTTTTATAACCAACTTGTTAAATATTAATTTTACAATTACTGATTATCAACACAGTCCCTGTGGAGACAATACTCTTTTTACTTACTTATTACTTGATAACAACTATGTATACTTGCAAATTCCGTCGTGAATCAAGTTTTTGGCGCCGTTGTTAGGGGCTGTTAATTTAATCATTACTTCTGATATTATTCTTTGCAATTTGGTTTTATTTTATTTTATATTTTACTTTAATTTTTTTTGTGATTTTCTTTTAAGTTGTTTATGAGCATTGATCGAATCATCGATTTACTCCCTGTAGACCCTAAAATCGAGCGGACATTTAGAAAAACGAGATGAGAAAGACTAGCCCAGAGACAAGCAATAGAAATGGACCTTGAAAATCAAAATGAAGTTCAAGGGAATGGAGCCACTTATGCTTGTAATCCAATCCTTATTGTTGATGATAGGGATCGAGCTATAAGACAGTATGTTGTGCCCCTTTTTAATGAGCTTAATTCGATAATTAGGAGACCAAAGATCGAGGCACCGCAGTTCAAATTGAAGCCTGTGATGTTCCAGATACTTCATACAATGAGCCAATTTAGCGGGATGCCCACAGAAGATCCGCACCTTCACCTTCAATTGTTCATGGAGGTGAGTGATTCTTTTAAGGTAGCCGGTGTAATCGAAGACGCATTGAGATTGAAGTTATTTCCATACTCCGAATCCTGCCCAATAAGAGCAATGGAGGAGACCGAAGTTTGAGAAACCAAATGAAATTGAGCAACAGAGGCAACCATGTCAGCATATTCTAAAGCATGACTGTGTTGATTCATTGAGCGAGAGCAAACTGTTGGAACATATACGGTGGTACGATCGGAGGTAGGAGACACACAACTATCACTAATTGACGTTACAAAAAAAAAAACCAGTTCTCATCAAACACCACATGTCGAGAAATAAACACCTGACTATTAGCAGTAAGACATTGATAACCCTTATGATGTGGGTTATATCCAAGACACGTGCATGGCTGAGACTGTAACTTCAATTTGTGATGATTGAACGATCGTAAGTGTAGATAACAACAACACCCAGATACTCTAAGATGAGTATAATCACGATGAGTGCCATGAAAAACCAAGTAAGGCAACCAATCTTCAAGTACCGGAGTGGGCAATCAATTGATCAAATGGACAACATAAGTGAAAGCATACCCCCAATACTTCATTGGCAAGTAAGCTTGAGCAAATAGTGTGAGGCCAACTTCAACCACATGACGGTGCTTCCTTTTAACAATACCATTTTGTTCAGACGTGTGTGGATAAGTGACCCGATGTGCAATGTCATGCTTAGCAAGATAAGAAGTGAATGACCAAAATTCACCACCTTAGTCACTCTGAAATTGTTTGATATCTCGATTGAACTGCACTTTAAAAAAATTTTGAAAACTCATAAAACAATCAATAGCTTGAGATTTCTTTTGAAGAAGATATAACCAAGTAAAATGACTGTAATATAACATAATACCAATTTGACCCGGAGTTAATAGAAGTCGGTCCCTATAAATTGGAAACAATAAGATCAAATGGGTTGTGATAGATAGTAGTAGAAGTTGAAAATGAGAGCTTATGAGATTTCCCTTGATGACACGCAGAACATAATGCTACATTTTATTATCACTATTAGGAACATTACAAAGCTTTAAGACAGAACTTGGGACATGAGAAGACAGGTGCCCAAGTCGCTTATGCCACAATTCAAATGTACTACACTTACTAGAAATATTAGAACTAGCTTCAAATTTAGTGTTGTTTAAGCACAAATCTGAACAACCAATGAAATCCAAAGCAGTAGAAGAAATCACCAGAGAAAATCTATACAATCCATCATGTGTGTTGCCGTGAAGCAAGACTTTCTTAGTCTGAAAATCCTTAAAAATATCGTGAAAAGGATGAAACGCGAAAAAAATTATTATCTCTAGCAAATTAAGAAATTGAGATCAAATTCTTGCGAATATCAGGAACATGCAACACATTCGTCAAATGCAAACGTTTGGTTGCAGTAGATATATTGCTATGTCCTAAATGAGCAATATTAACACATGTACCATCTCCCATAAGTAAAGGTGTCATACCTAAATATTCGCTCATGCCATGCAACACAGATGCATCATGACAAACATGATTTGTCACTCCAAAATCAGGATTGTAACGACCCGATTTAGGGGCTAGTCAAAATAGTGATCTTAGGATCACTAATTCGAGGTTAGAGAAATTATTTTCATGTTATTTTATGTGTTATAACATGTTTATAAGGGTGCATGAAAATTTTGGTGCTTTAATTTTAGCGATTTCATGTTTAATCGCGAAAAAGGACTAAATCGCATAAAGTGTGAAAGTTCTATTATACAAGGTAGAGGTACCTAATAGCTATAGAATGTTAAAGTGGAGGTATTTAAAGTGCAATTAGGCCAATAATAAAGGGTTGGCCGGCCATGTGGACAAGGGAGACAAGAGCATTTATTTTTGGTCAATAGTTGGTGATAGTAGTTGACAAAATGAATAAAATAAGATGAGATAAGCCAAGGCTATCATCTTTTCATTTTGTTTTCTTCTCCAACCAAAAATATCAACAAAGGGAGAGCTTTGAAAGCTTGAAAATTTCAGCAACTCATTTTCTCTACAAGTAAGTGATTTTGATGGTTTTAGTTGATAATTTTTGTATTTTTGGAGTCCCCAAAGCTTAAGCTAGCTAAAAGTCTAGGGGCTTTCCATAAGAGAGTTTATGTTGGTTGCTGAGTTTTTATGGAAGAAAATGAATGTTAGGAAGATGAGAAACAACTTTTGTGAAAAGGGTTGTCATGAAAACACCTAATTGGGACTAAGATGCAAATGTTGTAGTTTGTTCATTAATGCATGAAATAGTTGGAATTGTGGATAGTTGTAAGAGGATTAAATGTTCAACTAGGCTTGTTTAATAAGAAAATGTGATGAAAAGTGATTTATAAGCCTAGGGGCAAAATAGTAATTTTGCCAAAGTATAAGGGCAAAATAGTCAGTTCTACCTAAGTGAAGATTATGATGTATCATGATTTATAAGTGATTAAATGAGTAAATTCTATTGTTCTAGATCAAAAGAAACGAGATTCGGACCTAGAACGGGAGAAAGGAGACATATGGACAAATAGGTCCCTTTCCACCATTTCGATATTGAGGTAAGTTCGTGTGCAAATTTTGCAATTACGTACGGGTTATTTAATATTCCAATGCTGTATGGAATGTATATTTACGCTATGAATGTATTAAATATGTTTTGACGAGATGTCAAGAGAATTGAATCTAAGAATAATGGGAAATGCAAATAGCATGATATGATGATAGTTAAGGTCCTGCGTAAGACCATATTGGAATATAACCTCGGTGTGAGATATTGAATAAGACCATGTCAGGGACATGGCATCGATATGATATTTTGTGTAAGACCCTATCGGGGGCATGATGTCGATGTGATGTTATGTGTATGCGACTCAAAAATGTTATTTAACAATTTGAGTGGTTTAACAGGTATGTCGAAAATGGGAAAGTATGTGGTTGTACCACGAGAGGTACAGGCATGTGTTAGAATCAAATTATGGTGAATTCGGTATATGATGAACCCATAATGGTTTATGTGTAAACGGTGCATTTTATATACACATTGTTGTTATTGATTGGTGTATGGCATGGTTGAGAACGTGTATGATTCAATGTGGATTGAATTCGATAGTTATTGTATAGTTTCATATGAATGACGAAATAGTTATGTGAATGTATAATAATCACACTTGATAGTGGGCTAAGTGCGATACCACCTTATTACGTAACTACGATGGGCTGTGTGCGATACCATCGTTTATATTTATATTTGGTGGGCTAAGTGCGATACCACCGTAGCTATTCTTTTGGTGGGCTAAGTGTGATACCACCCTATTAAAGATCGATGGTGGGCTAAGTGCAAAACCACCGAGTAATTTAGCATTGTGATTGGTTTAGTGATAAATTATGATGTGTTGTATCATGAGAATTTGTGGTGATAAGTGCAGGGAATGTATGTGAGCATTAAGCTCGAGATATGGTTAGAACGTGGTAAGAGACGGAATGAGTAAGCATTATGAAGGGTTGAATAGGTAACCATGAGTTTAGGAGTAAAACTCATTATAATACCTTATGATTGAGTATAATCAATGAATATCAATAACTGATTATTATTTGTATATGAACTTACTAAGCATTATTGCTTACTCCTTTCCTTTCCCATCTCTTATAGGTTAACTTATCTAGCTCGGGTTGGAGATCGTCGGAGATGTTTTTACACTATCGAGCAGACTCTTGGTATGAGGTTTCAAGTCCTTATGAGTTATGGCATGTATAGGGATAGTATTTAAAGTTGATTAAGTCATGGTTGATATAGCCAAATGTGTTGGCCTAAGGGAGTTTATGATTCAGTTGTGTATAGCCATAGATGATGGCTTAAGTCGGTTATAATTATACCAGAAATAGTTCTCTCTCGTGTATGGGATGAAGACTTCATTTTATAGATTAAATGTGATAATTCAAGAGTTATAATTGATGACATATGAAGTTTATGTGATGGTGTATAAATGTATGCAAGTGAGGGTGGTTAAATGGCTTGGAAAATAGCCTTAAATTGGTCCATACGGGTAGACACACGGGCGTGTGTCTAGGCCGTGTGTGACACACGATCAGCCCACGGGCATGTGACTTGGCCGTGTGTCCCCTGCATGTTGGTGTTGTAAGTCAGTGTCGACCACGGGCTAGCCACATGAGCGTGCGCCTAGGCCGTGTGACCCAAACAAAATACCCAAATTTTTACACACGGGCAGGACACGGGCGTGTCTAGGCCATGTGAAAACCCCTGTAGGTTCGAAATGAAAATAGATCCCACACGGGGTAGGGACATGGGCGTGTGTGACCACACGGCCTGCCCACACTGGCGTGTCCCATTTCACACGGGCGTGTGGCCCCTGTTTAGGTGAAAAATTTTAAGATCGTAAAAGTTTCCGGTTGAATTCTGAACCCCTCGTAAGTATGTTTTAAGGCCTCATAGGTCCTTAATGAGGTTGTTGTGATGATGACAAAGACATGTCAAGTTGGGACTGAAGGTTTATAGACTAAAATTGTTGATTAAGTACGGTAATGCCTCGTATCCGGTTCCGGTATAGGATACGGGTAAGGGGTGTTACAATGATACCAAGCTGTGGCTTCAGTGGAGACAGTGCCGGCCGAAAATGGAACATTAGTGCTGCACCTTATTGAAGAAGAATATGGCTGGCATGGGATATAATAAGGAGACCACGTGAGTGAATAGAAGTTAGACCACAAACATTTGAATTACACAAGCCTATTTGACTTGTAGTTAGATCAGGAAACCCAATAGAAGATCCATGTGGCTGATATGAAACATGATTGGCTTGGATCATAGCCTTGGACGAAACCATTGGCCCAGACATATAGGTTTATGGACCAAAAAGTATATGGATCGAGAGGATATGGACCGGAAAGATATGAACCATTGTAAAAAGAGGAACTCATGTTAGGGTTGGAGCTAAAATCGAAACCCCTATCTACCGACGAAAACCCACCAAATGTCCGATCAAAACTGTAATAACAACCGTGGACAACATGCCCTATCCAGCCACACAGCTAACATTGTGGATGACCTCGACCCTGATAGGAGCCACGACCACCATGAGACGAGTAGCTAGATTGACGAAAACCAGAAGAGGCATTCTTTTTAGCTGAAAAATTCACACTCGAATCAGTGGGCTGTTGAACCAAATTTGCCTGAATCGGGACCTTGATGGCAAACTGTTTTTGTCGATTTTCACAATTAAGAAGCATGTTGATGAGGCGGTTTAACGACAAAGTCTCAAAGACATACGAGGCAAACATCAAAATAGAATCAAACTCCATCGAGAGACTGACAAGAATGATACTTACTCGGTTTTCATCTGAAACATCGTAGCCAGAAGCACTCAAAGGATCATAAGTGGACTTAATCTTGGCTAGATACTCATTCACATAGAGGTGACCTTTCTTCAAAGAATGTAAAGAATGTTTCAGACGAGAGACTTTGGTGCTCAATACTACCGCAAACAGGAGACATGCCTTGCTCCAGATGGCATGGCCCGTGGGAGTACATGTAAAATAAGGTAAAACATTGATACTAATAGTAGACAACAACCAAGAGGCAAGCAGTTTTTCTTGCTGTCGATGGGTAACAAAAGCAGGATTTGAAACCACCTTCCCTTATTTATTAAGTACGATTGGAGGAGGTGTGACCATGGTGCCGGTAACAAAGTCGATTAGACCATAACCATCAACAATGAGTAGAATTTGATGCTGCCACTAGATAAATGTGCTTTCTTGAAGCTTCGTTGTGTCATGACAAGAAAATGAGTGAATCAGAGCACCATGAGAAGCTACTCCATCAATGGAACTGTACTGTGTGGTTTCTTCCATTAAACAACCAGATATTTCTAGATCTTGAAACTCTATTTCCCAAGAATCAATCTCTTGATACCATGACTTGAATCATAGAAGTACCACTGAGCTTTATTGCTCCGTGTATGGTTTGATTATTCTGTGCACAAGTATAGGTAGATCTCGAAGTCCCAAGAAGTAACTCAACAACCAATCCATAGCCATCGGCTCAGTAATGTTTGTATAATCCTTTTACATTTTGATATATGGCATGTATATAGGGTTCGAGGTCGATTTTACGTCGAAATGGTCATTTTGAATTTTGAATTGGTATTGTGTTTTGACTCAATGTTTGTAAGTTGTCAATTGTACATAAATGAGAGTGACACAAGTAGTTGAAATGGTTTAAATTGTAGAAATTGTCAAATGTATTGAAGTTGAAATGATGATTTGTGTAATGCATATATATGCTAAAGGTTAGAAATGAGCATATGAGAATGATCTGTTTACTGAAATGGTTGATTTGGGATATTGGATTTGTTTGTTTAGGTGTTATAAAATGGTACCATTTGGACCTTTTGAAAATAGACAGTGGCGTCGTGACGTCAAGCTCTCAACATCGTGACATCAAGCTCTCAACGTCGCGGCAAGGACAAGTTAGTGAGTTGCGTCGTGACCTGGAATCGCCGAAGTCGCGATGTCAACCCTATAGTTTGAAAATTTTACAATTTGATCCTTTTTCGGCTTCGAGTCATCTTAAGAGTTTTCGTAAGGTCGTACAAAATCCGATAATGTTTGTATAATTTTTTTTAATAAAATAAGTTATGTTGTAACCATGTTTTGAGCATAATAATATGTCTTAACGGTTAAAAAGAATTGTATTTGATTGTAATTACTCCAACAACGAATGTGACATCTCGTAACTTAGACTTGACGATCGAGTCGAATACGGGGTGTTACAATTTAAAATTTATACAAATAATTAATATACTTAATATAAGAAATTTAAAAAGAAAGAAATATCTTAAACCATACGTAATAGTATTTAAGGGAGAAAAATCCCACCTTACTGGACTGGGTGTTTGAAAATACCAGCAACTGTCGTAAAACAAGTGATGAGGTGTTGAAAGAAATTTCTGTTTTGTTAGGTTAGGTTTCTTTTTGGACACCCTCTATGTAAGAATCTTTATTTTTTTAGTTGAAAAAGAAGGCTATGAACTTGTTTCTTTGTTGATCCGAAAGAGCACGCAACGGCGGCATCCACGTGAAAATGTCGCCTTAGAATTTGGTCACTTCAACGAAAGGGAAGCAATATATTAAAAATTGGTCCCACAAATCATTAAAACAAATGACCACCAAAATAGGAAAATAAATAAATAACAAACCTCCTGAACCATTATTTTGATTCCCCGTTAGATTTCAACAAGCCTAGGTTTGTGGTTTAGAGTTTGATTTATATCCATAAATTTCTATTTTTAATGAATAGTTCCGATAAGTTAATATGGAATATTCTCCCAACATCTTATGTTTGTAGTAAAAAATTCCTTTCTTAAAAGTTGTAATTATAGTCCACGATGCTAGGTTTATGATGAGTTCATTGATTTATGCTTTTACTTTTACTTTTTCTTTTCTTTTTCAAGTTTACTGTTTTCTTTTAAATTATATTACGGAAAACAAATGTTTGGGTATTATTTTATTAAAATTCTTCATCTTTTTTTAATATAGAAAATAAGACAACTTTTGATACAACCATAAACTTTTTTGAAAATGAAATGACCATTTTAAAAAAATTAATGTGCTGATAAACAGTTTTAGTTTATTTTATTAATCTTTTACATGTATGTAAAGTTTCATATAAAGTTTAATAATTTTATAGCATTGGCAGGTAAAAGTTATCTTCTTCTTTTTTTAAATCACTTCTATATACCCTTAATGTAGTCCACTATGTATAATTTTATTCCATTACCCTGTATCCCCTTCGCTAATATATCTATTGATTTGCTGAGGGGAAGAAAAAAAATTCAACCATGGAAACAGCATAGTAAGACCTAAGGCATGCATTGCATGCTACTTTAGTTTATCATTTGGGTAGGCTATGGACCCTAAAACCTCTCTCTATCTCTCTATGTGTGTGTCTACCTTTGGGGATTTGCAGACTGTTTAAATTTGGAAAGATAAGAAATTAAAAGAATAAAATAAAATATGCAAATTTCAAAGTTGAGCATTATGCATGGGAGGATCATTCGTGGAGGAGAACTAGAGCCAGGATGAGAGTGAGAGAGAGAGAGAGAGAGTGGGACTTCTTCTAAAACCATGCATAGCAGGTTCATGAATTAAAAAGACATTATCATAATTACATCAAATCCCTTACTGTTCCATGTATAAAAAGCTAGGTATCTTGTTCTATTTCATCATCATCATCATCAGAAAAGGAATGAAACAAAAAATATTCAAATTAAAACTGCAAAACTCCATTTATCTCACACAATAAGTAAATCCATAACATTACATACTACTATGAAACAGTACAAGAAACATTTAAAAAAAAGGCCATGGGAGAAGCTTAAAACACAGTAAATGAAATTCCACACCTCCAGAATAGCAGTTGATCTAATCCCTGGAGAAAAACCAGCAAATAATATATATAATCAAACAAACAAAGGGAATTAATCAATATTTATATATATGACACGTACCCATCGCCGAAGAGCAGGAAAGAGATGTATTAATTGCCATCGTTTTGAGCAAGCCAAGTCGAAATGAGGTCATTGACTTGCGCATCCAAAGTCTTAACAGCCACGCCTAGTGGATGAAGAACTTCCCTAATTTGGACAATTTCCCGGTGAACATGTTCAACCCAGTTCAACCGTTGCCTCACCTCCTCTCTCGCCTCTGCTGTCCAGGCTTTCCACTTTTTCACTTTCTTCTCCTTTTTCTATTTTTCATCAAAGAAAGTAGAAAATTGAGGAAATAATTAAAGAGGAAATTAATTAATTTCATTAAAACATGAAAAAGAAAAACGGAAGCACCTTAGTTCTTCTTTCACTGGTCTTCATCTCTGATCTTTTGGCCATGGCGCCTCCTTTCAAGCTCCAACACTAATAATACACTACATTATATCAGTTAAAGTATTGAGCATAAAAATAAAACATAATTCAAGTTGGAAAAGGATTTCAGAACAAGAAGATGGAATAGAAGTTTAGAAATTTAGCACTAAAGGGTAACCTGAAAAATGGGGTTTGATTGAAATATTTGCAGAAAATGAACAATGAAAAAGGAGAAAATTGTAAACTAAGCTGAGAAAGGAGTAAGAAGAAAGAGAAAAATGATGAAGAGGGAGGAGAAGCGAAAATCTTAATTTATAGTAGGATTTTCAAGAGTTAAATTAAAACTGGAAAAATCGCGCGTACCAAATCGTAAAACGCTCGATCGCTTTCTAGTAGGATTTTCAAGAGTTAAATTAAAACTGGAAAATTCGCGCATACCAAATCGTTCGATGCCAATATCCGGCAAAGCAAGCCTCTTGGGGAGGCCACATTAGTCGTGAAGCCCACCCACCCAACAGAACAAGTTTCAGAAAACAATGTTAACATTTTGGAAGGGCATCAATTCCTTTTATTATTTTTTAAGGATTTAATATTGAATTAAGGTAGCTTTTGGTCCTTCCTTGGAATTGATTTACAACGTTTGACATATATTTGAATTCCTGAAAAATTATATTAAAACATTTGATTTATTAAATATTTTTTTAAAAATATAATGATAATTTACAATTTTATCCTTATTAATTAAAAAATTATATTCATGTATTTAATATTTACACTAAACTTTATTAATAACAAATCTTTGGATTGAATATTTAATAATAATATAATTTTAAAATTATTATTTTAATTGGAAGTAAAACTATTTTTCTAAATGTAACCATGCATCTGTAAAACTTGTTTTGGAACAAGTATTATAATGAAATTAAATTTTCAATCAATATATCAAAATAGAAAGAGAGAATAATATAGAAAATAAATATAATATGTAAACAATATACTATATAAATGATTAAATATGCATATCGAAAATAAAAATTAAAAAATTATTTTCAAAAAATCATTAGTCGTTGAAAAAAAAAAGTCATAACTTTTTTTTTTTATTGCACTTGATCTAGTTTGATGGTTTGGTTTACTTGGTTTAAAGTAATCAAAATCCACATGTCTCATGTTTGAGGGCTGAGAGAGTATCGGAAGAATGAAGCAACAAAAACAAAAAGTAGGTTTTATTTTATTTTATTTTATTTTACATTTAATAGGTTAATACCTTAAACTAAAATAAAATAGAGTTAATTTTATCTTTAATTTTCTCACTTTTTATAATGAAAATCACAATCATATTTATAAAAAAATAATTTAAAAAAAAATTAAATTTCAAAAATAATAAAAAAATTGACATACCAAATATTGAAATAAATTTCCAACCGATTAAATTATAAGAAAAATTATCATTTTTCATCTTACCAAACCTTACTTAAATATCAATTTGAAATTTTGAACCATTGATTTAGTACTAGGTTTTTTTTTCTTTCACTAAACCAATAATTCAAAATACAATACATGATTAAATTAGAGCCTAGCAACATGGGAGAGAAACATGCAGTCAAAAAAGATTTTATTCTATTAGATTTCAATTTTATATATAAATGGTATTCTTTTTAAATTTCATTTGAAGATTATTATATTTTATTTTTAAAATTTATTTTTTATTATACTTAAAAAATGTATGTCCATATTACTATTGGAAGTTTAATTTTTTTTAAAGTAAATTACATAAATAGTCATTTTTGTATGATTTAAATCAAGTTTTAATTATTAAACTTTAATTTGTTATAAAATTATTGCTAACGTCATCAATTTGTAATATTTTGATTACTGAGCTATTAACTGTCACGTTAAGTCATCATTTTAGATAAAAAATTTAAGTCAAATTGCACATCTAATCCCTATACCTTTTTCTTTTTGAATAATTTAATTCTTTTTATTTTATTTTCTTTTAACTTTCATTTTTGTTTTTGTTTTTCTACTTTTTTTCTTTACAAAAGATTTAAAGTCAAATGGATAAACTTAGTTTATTGATTAATATTATTTCATTTTAAACCATACATAATAATAAATTACTAAACATTATCAATATAATTAAACTCACTTATAATTTCTAAAAATTAAAACCCTAAACTAAATTTAGTTCATCTAAAAGTCCATCAAGAACATTTCCATAAAGATAGTTCTTGTTGACCAGTGAAAACTTGTTGTCAAGAGGTAGTAAAGTTGTTAGCTTTCCCCATTCAAAACCTATTTCTATAGATCTTTTAGGGATCTCTCCATAAAACTTCTTGTCATATCAGCCAAATACCGTCAAGTTCTTCATGTTTCCCATCTCTTTCGGTAATGGCCCATGCAGCCGATTCGAGGAGATATCGATTTCTTTCAAGAGAGGAAAATCAAGTATCCATAAAGGTAACTCCCTTGTCAAATTATTGGAGTAAAACTGAATCTGGTTAAGGTTTTTCAATTTCAAAATCGAGTTTGGGATGTTCCCAGATATCTTGTTCTAGGACAAATCCAATATTTTTAAGGCTTTTAGCTCAAAAACAGATTCTGGATTCTGCCCAACCAGATTGGAGTTGTGAAGATATAGGTCATTCAAGTACCGAATATACTATAAAATAGTTTAGTTAACGTTGGAACTTAAAATGTCGTTAATTCTGTTTTGTTTTTAATTCTGTTTTTAACTGTAATTACCTAAACACTGCGTTTAGAGTAATAGCAGCTTGGTCAAAACGGTGCCCATCTATTTACGTTTTAGTTTTTAGTAAAACGGTCCGTTTTGGACAGTTATTGGCTAACAACATGACAGGCTATATTGGCCATTATTTTTTCCTTTTTGTATCGTTAAAGAATGATGGGTTGGTCATGAAAATACAGAAACAATTTCTCTTCTTCTCTCCTCTCTCTCGTTCTCTGAATTTGAACTTTTCTTCTTCTTATATTCTTCTTCTTCTTTGAATTTCGAATCACCATAAGGGTATCAGAGCTTCTACATTCCTCATGGCTAGTGACGGAATCACTACTTAACTGCAGAAAGACATGGCTCAGTTGCAATAAGAAATGTCTTAGTTTAAGGTGGATATTGATGTGAAAATGCATGCAAGATTTAAGGATTTTCAGGAGAGTTTTAAGACTGATATTCAAACCAAATTGTATTTTCTCTTGGAACAATTCTTGGGACAGCCACGAACCTCAAGTGTTGCTAGTTTAGGACACAGCAAAGGTAATGGCATCCTAAGGGAACCTCCTCCTGGTTTCTCCCCTAAAGAGCCACTTATATTGTCACCACAGTCAGATTTGAGACCATACTTTCATATTAGTAATATAGAGACCAATACCAAATAGGTCAAGTTTGACTATCCCCGCTTCGATGGATTGGATTCCCGAGGATGGTGGTCAAAGTTGGAGCAGTATTTTGAGGCTAAGGGTATAAGGGATCAAGCTAAGGTGTGTATGGTTATGCTTAATTAGGAAGGGAATGCCTTAGATTGACATCATTTTTTTGCTCAAAGGCAAAGTGGTTTTCATCAGTTGTCTTGGGAAACTTATGCTAAAGGGCTTAATGAGAGGTTTGGGTCTGAGATTTATCAGGACCCTATGGAGGAATTGGTGTCCCTCAAGCAACGTGGAATTGTGGAACAATTTCATGACCAATTTGTGAGTTTACTAAGTCAACTTCATCTCCCTGAATCTTATGCTTTGAGTATATTCATTAGTAACTTACGAGATGAGATTGGTCAATGTAACACCCCCTACTCGTATCCGTTGCCGGAATAAAGTACGAGGCATTACCGAGGAGTACGGAACACTTACAGACAATTTAAACCATTTATCACTCAAATACCAAAATTGATTATAAAAGTTTCTTTAACGGACCCTCGAGGTCCAAATCATGCATTAGGATCGGGTCGGGACTAAATCAGAATCATATGAAATTTTTCGCAAAATCCCTAAGTTTATCTCATTTACAAGGGTCCCACGCCCGTGTTGCTAGGCCGTGTGGTAAAGTTAATTTTCACAAATTAGGCTATTTTCCAAGCCATATTTCTCACTCATTTGATCCTTATTCTTCACCCACATTTAATACATGCAAAAACCAATTTAAGATATTCAACCGAGCCTTATACTTAATACCATTTGTTAGTCGTACACTTCATATAAATAACAAGAAACGTATATGAGCTCAATTCTCATTAAATTTCTCATATATATAGACAATTTCACATTATGTAATCATATAACGTATAACAACCATATCTTAGTATTTTAAATACATTTTCATAACAACTTGTCCTGATTTCATACTATTTTATATGTGAGCTTTACTCATCAAAGTATTTGAAATATCATCTTTGTGCAAATAGTAACATGAGGTACATAATTCCATAATTATGAATGAACATATTTATCAAACATATTCCATGTTCATATATCATAGTCTCCTGTCTCCATATATCAATAACCATCATTTTCTTGTATTTTAGATAAATACTTGTAACCATGCATAAGTATGCAATTCGTTATTTCTTCCTATCAATCACAATTTCAAATAACAAATTCTTGTGAATACGCTCACCAATTTCATAATTCCATGTATTTACCGTTTTCCATATTCATCTCGTTGAATTCATCAGAATTTCGATGGATTTCCTGTAGTACACTCATGGTGTACAATCTCATTAACCGTCAATTCGTACTCATATATACATAAGTCCTTTTCAGAGAGCACACTCCCGCGAACCTCATTTCTTACAGCAGGATTATCAGTCCAGGCTAAATCCCCTGTAAGAGAGCACACTCCGCGAACCTCATTTCTTACAGCGGGATTACTACCAAAGCTAAATCCCCTGTAAGAGAGCACACTCCCGCGAACCTCATTTCTTACAGTGGGATTACCACTCCAGGCTAAATCCCTGTAATATAAACTCATAGAGTATTGTCGGGATTACCAGTCCATGCTAAATCCCCTGCAACGACAATTACTCTAATAAGCTTGGATCCGAATTACACCCAAGGCTAAATTGCAGACCTAATTCGGATTACCCGTCCGGGCTAAATCCATTTTCCACATATTCTTCGAGAGGGCCATATCAGGATCACTCGTCCGGGCTAGATCCTTTTCACACATATTCTTCGGGAGGGCTTATATCAGGATCACCCGTCCGGGCTAGATCCTTTTCACACATATTCTTCGGGAGGGCTATATCGGGATAGGATCACCCGTCCGGGCTAGATGCTTTTTACCGTCAATTCCTTTTCAGAGATCCATCGAATTTTCCTTTCATTCAACCAGGATTTATTTTCCATTTTCATCAAGAATATCAATACTTCATCAATTATCATACAATAAATATCCAAATCATATTCACATCAATAAAAATATGTTTCAATCATTTAAGAATATAATTCAAGCTACACGAACTTACAATTTGATTTTTATACCATAACGATAATCTTAGTTTCATAATAAATATTTGAAATAAAACATTATATCATTTCTAATTCAACGTTTATCGAATATAATCGGGCATGTGATCAATTTATGCATAAGTCATTCATATATTTTTCTTCCTCCTCCTCTCCATCCACATCCTTAGTATAAATAACACACTTTTAAGTAACATTATCTATAATTTTTCACTATATATTTATGTGAATATTCAAGCTATCCATCCGTGTCATAGTCACTAAATTATTTTTATCTTGAGCTACAGAACTCCAAATTAAGATCAGCTAATTTTCCCTGAAACTAGACTCACATATATTCTTACCATAAAATTTTCAGAATTTTTGGTTTATCCAATAAGTACAGTTTATTCTTTAAAGTCACCCCTGTTCTGCTATCTGACAGTTCTGACCGTTCTTCACTAAAAATTAATTATCTCCTCATACGGGATTTGGATTATGTTCACGTTTATTTCTTTTGAAAATAGACTCATTAAGGATTTTAAAAATATAAATTTAAGCTCCTAATTATTTTTATCCAATTTTTTATGATTTTCCAAAGTTAGAACAGGGGAACCCAAAATCATTCTGACCTTGTCTCAAAAAACCTATTATATCTCATGATTTAGAATTCCATTACTTACACCGTTTCTTCTATAAGAAACTAGACTCAATAAGCTTTAATTCCATATTTATTCATCCTCTAATTCAATTTCTACAATTTTTGGTGGCTTTTCAAAGTTAGACTACTGCTGCTGTCCAAAACTGTTTTAGTGCAAAGTGTTGATTTCTATTTTGCCCCAAATTTCACAGTTCATACAATTCAGTCCTTGTCCAATTAACCCCTCAATTGGGATAATTTTTCTCAATTAATACCTTATTATATCATTTTAAACTACTTCCTAACCCTTGAAAATTATAAATTTAGCATTAAACCTTAATTCCAAACTCTTTTACAATTAGGTCCTAAAACCAATTTCCATCAATTTTACTTGATAAAATCATCATATATCAAAATTAAAGCTTCAATTATATATTTATTCATCATATTCTTCCAGAAATCATCCATAGAAACTTTAAAAATTAGCCATAAAATCAAAAACTAATGACATAGTAAGTTGGACTCAATTGTAAAAGTCCAAAAACATAGAAATTTCAAAGAGAAA
This sequence comes from Gossypium sturtianum, assembly GCA_025698515.1. NCBI lineage: Eukaryota > Viridiplantae > Streptophyta > Magnoliopsida > Malvales > Malvaceae > Gossypium > Gossypium sturtianum. The sequence goes on from CM046952.1 coordinate 44,573,889, forward strand.
GCAAGAATTAAACTTACATGAAGCTAGAGTATGAAAACCAGCTTGAACCCTCTTCCATGCCTATTTTTCAGCTGATGAAAATGAAGAGAAATGAAGAGAATTCTAGATATTCCAATTTGGTCCCATTTTTTTTAGCTAATTTTGGCAATTTTCCAATTTTGCCCTTATTTCACCCATTTCCTGATTTTTCTCGGCTATTGACGCCCAAAATATCTCCTTTGGGCTTATTTTCACTTTAGGTCCTTCCTCATTTGACAATTAAGCTATTTAATCTTTCTAGTAACTTTTACATCTTTTTCAATTTAGTCCTTTTTATTTAATTAACCACCCAAACGTCAAAATTTTCTAACGAAATTTTAATACTACCTTATTGAAATTCCGTAAATATTTATAAAAATATTTATGACTCGATTTATAACACCGAGATCTCAATACCTCTTTTTCTCAATTTCTTGACCAAATAAATCTTTATAAAACACAATTTACTATTTCAAAAATCTTTTAAAAGCTATATTTGGCTCGTAAATATTAAATAATATAATCTATGAGTTCATTTGTCAGATTTGGTGGTCTCGAACCACTATTTCCGACATCGCTGAAATTTGGGCTATTACAGTCAATACCTTAGGATACTTAAACCTTAGAATTTAATTGATAGTTATTTGATAGCTAAGCTAGTGGAAAATATAGTTGGGGGAAATCCTAGGAAACACATGATTTCTAGTGGTGGGGCAGGAATTTATAATACCTTATTTTCAAGCTCACAAAGGGGCAGTGTGGGGTTTCCTAAGAAACCTTATCAAGGGGTAAAAACATTTAGTCCGTTAACTGGATCCATTGTCACAAGAGGGACCTCTAGTGCCAATGTCAATACCAAGTTACCTACTAGGTCCTTATCCCAAGCAGAGATGGAAGATAGAAGGAAAAAGGGGTTTTGTTTTTAGTGTGCTTCCAAGTACACTCCAGGTCACAAGTGTACCAAAGCACAGTTGTACCAGCTTGTGATCGAGCCTTTTGTTGATGTGGTTGATACTGTGACAAGTCCTACTACTGAGGACTTCCAGGATTTTCCTAAGCAACTTGACCTTAAAGATAGTGATAATGGGCATTCCTCACCTGTGTTATCTTTACACGCACTAAAAAGGACACAAGGGCATCAAACTATAAGGTTGGCAACTCAAATTGAACAATTATAGGTGATTATGTTGGTTGACTCAGGGAGTATGCACAATTTTATTGACTTCAAATTGGCCAAAAAACTGCACTTATCAGTGGAAACAATTGATAAGATAAAGGTAATGACTGCTAATAGAGGAAGTATGTTCACTCAAGGCATTTGTAGGGCTGTTACTTGGGAAGCTTAAGGGTACCAGTTCACTACCAACTTTTTGGTACTTCTTGTTAAAGGATGCGATCTTGTCATTGGCATTCAAAAGCTATTTTCCTTGGGGTCTATAATGTGGAATTTTAGTTCATTGACTATGCAATTTCAGTACTAGGGTTACCAATGTATCCTTAGAGGAATTCCACAAGGATCTCTTCAACTTGTCTCTGGTGACCAGTTCTCCAAATATTTCAATTTGGTCGAAAATGGTATCTGTCCTATGTTGTTTTCTACATGCACTTAAGTAGCCTTATCTCTACCACAAGGTACATTGCCTCAAGATTTGCAGGATCTATTGAATGAATTTGATGATTCTAAGGGCCTCCCTTCTAACAGATCACATGACCACAACATACTTTTGTAGGATGAGAAACAAGTGGTGAGAGTTAGACCCTATAGGTACCCTGCTGTTAAGAAAACTGAGATTGAGAAGCTAATTCAGGAAATGTTGCAAGCAGAGATGATAAAAAACAACACTAGTCCTTTTACATCACCAATTGTTATGGTAAAAAAGAAATATGAGAGTTGGAGAATGTGTGTTGATTATAGACAACTAAATCAACTCACCATCAAATATAAGTTTCCTATCCCTGTGATTGAGGAACTTTTGGATGAGCTAGGAAAAACCACCTTCTTCACTAAGTTGGACCTCGGATCAGGCTACCACCAAATTAGGATGGGGAAACCAGATATCAACAAAACTGCCTTTCGAACACATGAAGGACAGTATGAGTTTATGGCCATGCCTTTTGGCTTGATCAATGCTCCCTCTAGTTTCCAATCCCTGATGAACCAAGTGTTTAAGCCACTATTACAAAGATCAATACTGGTCTTCTTTGATGACATTCTCATATACTCCAGAGATTGGCAAGACGACTTGAGCCACTTAAGAAAAGTTCTTACCTTGTTGAGGGATAATCAGCTTTATGCCAAAATTTAACACCCCAAACCCGTATCCGTCGCCGGAGTAGGGTTACAAAATATTACCAACCAATTCATAAGTAATCATAAGCATATTCTAATTCAATCATTAAAATACAAATTGTCCCTAAATCGAGCTTTAAAGTTCCCTTAAAAACATTTTGGACTAATAGAAATCATTTGAAAAGTTAAATAAGAATTTGCAAAAAAAATTTAACTACAGGGTTCACACGGCCGTATGGCTAGGCCGTATGAATCTAAAATGTGTCAAAATCACTCAATTTAGCCTAACATAAAGCTACTGAAGACATCAAGCTTTAAGTTTCATACACATATCAAGCCTTTGGTCAAAACGCATACTAGCTTCAAACATAAACATATACTTATAACTCAATTTACATCACATTCACAAAACAACTAACAAACAAAGACATCCTAGGTACATGCCATTACAAAATTAAACATCACCACACTTGAGATCGGGATTGTTGTTGTTGGATGCTGAGTTGGCGATCAAAAGAGAGTACCTAACCTGCGCACGGAAAACAAAATTGCACGCTGAGTAAAACTTAGTGATATTTCTATAATCCAAACATTTTAAGACATGATATGATACATGAATGCTCAAATTGAATTATATCATTATACTACTATCTAAACATACAACTACAAGATATCACCATTTCAATTTCATGCCTTTCATCACTTTATTTCATTTTATACTCATTTTCTACAAGTATTCACCTTTAGCTGGTTTGAACATATATCTCAATTCACATCACTTGCTATATGAATAGCTTTGCATAGATCAATCAACAATTTACTTATATTATGGCACAAACCAATCCACATTAAGCAACTTCACTTATTTGAATAAACACAAGTATATCTAAAACATTTCAATTAATTTCACAACTTTAATAATCTAACTCAAGAATATATCATATCTTCAACTGAATAAATGTATATACATAAGTAAATATAATCATCTTTAGTAATACCTATAACCATCCTTCTTAGATGATTCATAACACCTTGCTGTATAGTTCATTTGGTACATGACACCCGGTGCCTAGCGGATAATCAGCGAAAGAGTTTGCGCCCAGCGCTAGTCGGATAAACCGGCATATGGGTGCCCAACACTAATCGAATATACCAACGAATAATTAGTGAGCCTAACTCTGGTTGGATAAACCAACGATATTTGCGCCCAGTGCTAGTCAGATAAACCGATGATATAAATAGTGAGCCCAGCTCTAGTTGGATAAACCAACGATATTTGCACCAGCGCTAGTTGGATAAACCAATGAATGTGTGCCCAGCACTAGTCAGATAAACTGACAAAAGTTGTGCCCAGCGCTAGTCGGATGAACCGACAATATCAATTACTCATTCGCAAGTCCATAAAATCACATGTCATAATCTCAATATCGCATTTCATAACTCAATATCACATTCACTTCAATTATCTATTAATCAACTCAATATAATATTCACTTCAATTATCTATTAATCATTCATTAATTTATTCCATAATGCCACATTCTATCTATTTATGATTTTCTCAATATCCATTCAATAGAGCTTAACCAAACACAAATAAAAACATACTTAAATAATAATTAACAATTAACTAATTAAATTAAGTAAACGACGTTCGAGTTTCAAGACTACGAACTTACCTAACATGTAAACACATGATTTTATTTAAATCCATACATTAACCAACATTATTCAACTTCAATCTCATCATTCGACTATATATCTCCATATATAACATTTCCATACTATCAATTTAAATTCTAATCACTTATTGATTCATCTCATAATGTCACATTTCATATATATATAATACACATTCTAACCGTTAAGACATTAATTCAGACAACAAGCAAGGATATAATTCGATTAACTATTTAATGCATTAATTTGGTAGTTTCCTAGTTACGCACTTCTGAACAACAACTAAATATTTATTCTTAGAAATAGCAGATTTAATATTTATTTTCAAATAATAATTAAACATGCAATTTTTTTTGAACAACATTTTAATACATTTATTCAGACCACGCCATTTTGCACAAAATGGACTGCCCTGTTTATACAACAGTATTATGTATAACATCAAATTGGACAGGTTAGTACATCAATTATGCAAGCACTTAACCGACAAGAAATCATAATTAATATGTCTGTCTTTGAACTACTTAAATACATTGATAATGCAAGAGATTAAGGCACATTAACAGCTTAAATGTTAAACATTAATCCTGATGATAAAATGTTGAAAATCTAATATTCGAACAAATCGAAATCCAACATTCAACAGCAGAAACAACAGCAACTTATAGCATTTAAATCATAAATTTCCCTTTAATTTAGACAGCAACAAATAGTAACAATACATAGTATTAAAATCAATAAACAACAGCTCATTTTTCCAACATTTGGTCAACATTTAACCCTTACAATGAGCAGCCAAATTAAAAAAATGACAACATTGAACCGAAGTTCCCTTCATTTAAAACATCAGTTAATGGCATTTAAATCAAAGGGATTTGTATGTTGAATTTTCAGCATTTGATTAGCATTAAACACTTCCAATCAACAGTCAGATTTAATAATCCACAATCACACTTTCCTTCATTTACAACAGTAGGTCAAAGCATTTAAACAAAAGAATATGCATGCTAAATTTCCAGCATTTGGACAACATTTCAACATGAAATTTTCCAGCTTTTCACCTTCAATATTTCGAATATACAAAAGCAAAAAGAAGAGTACAACTAATCAATTAATTTTTTTTAAAATAATTCAAGGTATATGTTCAACCGAATATTCATGTTAACTCATAATCAATAAGGTATTAAGTAGAAAATAAAAACATTATAAGCATGCATGCTATCTGCATACAACAACCGTTCAACTTCCATCTCCTACCAGCCTTACCAATTTCACCATTTGACAGAACAATAAGGAAAAGAAGAGAAAAGGACAAGGATGTGAGAATCTCACCAGAAAACCCAACTGAAACTACTTTGAAGTCGTGCCTTTCCCTTTCTTACTGCTTGTTGAGATCCATGATAACTTTGAATGTAACCTCTTATTCATGGCTAAACCAGATATCAGACTGGTATATATACACAAGCTAGTTACAACAAACTTAACAACTGCCACAACTACTAACGCTAACTACTAACTGTCTATATTGTTAACTACCATATCAGCTTTATTCCTTAACATGCCTCCATCTCCTTAATCTCTGCTGTTTGCTGATGTTTTTCAACTATCTTGAGACACGATCGAAACTTTGTAAAAAGAGGAGCTGACAGAGGCTTAGTAAAGATGTCTGCTACCTGCTCTTGCGCTGGGACATGGCCAACAGTTAATGTTCCTGCAGTAACTCTCTCCCTTACGAAAAACAGGTCCAACTCGACATGTTTAAATTTTGAATGTAATACTAGATTATTTGAGACAAAGAATGACTCGAGTTATCGCTTTGCGAGACAGTAGTCTTCTATTGAGTAACATGTAATTCAGCTAAAAGTGATTCAAGCCAAACTAACTCAGTGACCGTATGAGCAAGCCCTCTATATTCAGCTTCTACAGTTGATCTGGAAATAATTTTCTGTTTCTTAGATCCCCAGGCAACAGGATTGCCTCCAAAAAATACACAGAATCCTGTTGTAGACCTCCTGTTATCAACATCAGACCCCCAATTTACATCTGAATATCCAATAAGATCCAAGGTAACAGCTGGAGTGAAATGAAGGCCATACTCAACAGTGTTTTGGAGATAGCGCAGAATGCGTTTCACAGCTTTGAAATGTTGGTCAAGAGGTTTGTGCATGAACTGACAAACTCTATTTACAACAAAGGTGATGTCAGGTCTTGTGATGACTATATACTGCAAAGCCCCCATAATACTCCTATACTCAGATTCATTCGCAATTGTACTGCCAACGGATTGAGATAACGTAGTTGAAGAAGCCATGGGTGTAGGTAACCCCTTTGCTTGATCCATGCGAGCCCTGTGTAGAAGCTCAAGGATATATTTTCGTTGACTCAAAAATAAGCCATTAGTGGTGGGAAGAACTTCAATACCAAGGAAGTAGTTGAGAGAACCCAAGTTCTTCAAAGAGAACTTAGTATTCAAAGCGGCAACAAATTCATCAATACTACCTTAATGATTCCCCGTGACAATGATGTCATCCACGTAGATAAGTACATACAGGAGCACATCCTCAATCTTTCGAACAAAAAGGGAGCCATCAGATTTAGTCAAAACAAACTGAGAAGCAAGTAAAAAATCTCTTAACTTTGAGAACCAAGCTCGAGGAGCCTGCTTAAGGCCATATAGAGCTTTCTTCAAGCGACAAACCAAGGTTTGACCACCAACCTTCTGCTCAAAACCTGGAGGTTGCACCATGTAAATTTCTTCTGACAAATCACTATTGAGAAAGGCATTGTTAATGTCAACTTGCCTTAATGACCAACCAAATTTCACAGCCAAAGATAAGACTACACGAATCGTAGTAGGCTTGAAAACAGGGCTGAAAGTTTCTTGATAATCAATACCAGCTTCCTGTACGTATCCCTTGACAACCAGTCGACCTTTGTAGCGAGCAATAGTGCCATCCGAGTGTCTTTTAACTTTGAATATCCATTTGTAGTTGACCGCCCTCCTATTGGCAGGTAAGGGAACTAAGTCCCAAGTTTCATTTTTCAGCAACGCATCATACTCCTGCTGAGCTGCCAGTTTCCATTCTTTGTTGGCAAAGGCCTGCTCAATCGTGACAGGTTCAGGAACTCCGAATTCAGCTGAAAACAACTTGGGTTTGAAGATCCCATTTTTGGACCTGGTTTGTATGGGATGAGTGTTAACAATAGGAGCTTTCTGTAGGTGTTCAACGGCCAAGGGACTGTTGGAAGCCAGCCGAGAGGTGAACGAGTCAATTGAAAAACCACTAGTAGAAGATGGAGAAACAAAAGTTGGCATGCTGTCCTCTATATTTACACCGAGTAATCGAGAGTGCTGAGAAGTAACTGGCCTACTAGTATCTGACATTGCTGCTAGGTCTGGTTGAGCGGAAGAAGCAGTCAGAGGTGAGACAGGAACAGCTCCAGAGGAAGAGAGGACAACAGGAACTCGAGCTTGTTGGTGCTGAAACTGAGAATGAGTCCGAGAACCACTGCTGGAGCTAGAAGATGCAGCAAAGGGAAAAAAAATCTTCATCGAACACCACATGTCTGGAGACAAAAACCTTTCCACTATTATTAAGGCATTTGTATCCTTTGTGAGCTGGGCTATAGCCAAGAAATACACAGGGTTTTGAGCGATACTCGAGCTTCTGATTATTAAAAGGTCGAAGATAGGGATAACACCTACAACCAAAAACCTTTAAAAACATGTAATCTGGCTGAGTGCGATGCAACACTTCAAAAGGTGACCGTCCTTGGAGAGCAGGTGTGGGAAGTCTGTTAATGAGAAAAATAACACTGGTAAAAGCATGAGCCCAAAAATGTAAAGGCATGCTAGCTTGAGCCATCAAGGTCAGACTAGTATCGACAATGTGCCTATGTTTTCTCTCGACCAGACCATTTTGCTCAGAGGTGTGGGGACAAGTTAGACGGTGATGAATGCCAAGTTGAAACAACACTCTTGAAAAAGGTCAAAATTCGCCACCCCAATCAGTCTGAAGAGCCTTAATAGAACACTCAAATTGAATAGTAATAAATTTCTACAAATGGAGAAATTTTTCAAGAGCTTCAGACTTGCGTTTTATGAGATATAGCCATGTGAATCTAGAATATGCATCAACAAAGGAGACATAGTAATAGGAGCCTTCAGATGCCATAGGAGCAGGTCCCAAAGATCAGAAACTATGAGCTCAAAGGGAGCCGAATATACAGTAGTAGATGAAGAGAAGGAAAGCTTATGAAAATTTCCAAGCTGACATGCTGAGCAAATAATATTCAACTTACAACTGTTGGAAACAACATTACATTGATGAAGAACATTTTTAACAGTTTTATTACAAGGATGTCCCAAACGTTTGTGCCACAACTCAAACGTAGAACAATTAGAAGCTGGAAGTCCCAATCGAGCAGTATGAACAGTAGCTAAAGGTGAAGAAGTGGACTTGTACCCCTGAGTGTCAGAAAAGTCAAACTGATACAAACCATTATGAATGCGGCCCACCAACAGAATGCTCCCTGTCTTGGTATCCTTCACAAAACAACGAAAGGCATGAAACTCAAAGTAAACTTGGTTATCTTTTGCAAATTGAGCAACAGACATCAAATTTTTACAAATGTCAGGTACATGCAAAACATTTCTTAGATGAAAAATTCTAGTGTCAGTTGTGAAGGAGCTGGAGCCAATATGATCCACAGGAACTGACATGCCATTCCCCATAAAAAGTTTACTGTTACCTGTGTACTGAGTGACCTGTTGCAAACTTTCCAGATCATTAGTTACATGATTAGAAGCAACGGAGTCAGGGTACCAGATTTTTGCAGTTGAGGAACTTGGAGAAAACTGCTCTTTAAGAGAGACATGATTAGCTTGCATACCAGAACCTTGTTCAGAACCTTTTTGAGAACAACAAGGACGACCAAAAGAGGACAAAAGAGACAAAGAAGAAGGATCTTGGAATTGATGAAAATGTGCCTGAATGGACTGATCAGAGGTTCCTTCAAAAGTCTCATCAAACCGATAATAACACCGATGAACAGTATGACCAATACGCCCACAAAGTTGACACTGAGGCTTATTATGCACAAATTTTCTACCTCAACCTCGGCCTCGAGATGATCTACCACTGCCCCTGTAGGGTGGTCTGGAACCCCTATCAGAATGACCACGACTACTGCCACCAGAATCATGATGCTGAGCAATATTGGCTTGAAATGACATGGTAGAAACTAAATCTTGTTGTCGAGATTCACAATCATTAAGCATTTCAGCAAGAAGTTCAAGAGGAACACTCATTGCAGATGCAAGAATACGAATTGACTCATACTCTACTGGTAAGCCTGCAAGAATGATACTAATCTGTTCTTGCTCAGAAATAACACTACCAGCAGCCACAAGAGTATCACACAGATTTTTAACCTTGGCCAGATATTCTTTAATAGTCAGCTGACCCTTTTTTCTGAGAATAAAGAGAATGTCTCAAAGTAGAAATCGTAAGAGTAGACTTAGAAGCAAAGCGTTTAACAACAGTACTCCATACATCAAAGCTAGATCGAGCATTAGTGAGAGGAATAAGAACATCATCACAAATGGTGGATAAAAGCCAGGAAGTTAATAATTTATCTTGTTGTTTATGAAACAAGAAGTCAGAATTGGGAACAAGATTACCATTGCTATCAACAATCGACTGTGGAGGAACAGGAACAGTGCCAAGAACAAAACCATGCAGCCCATAACCTTCAAGGATCAACAAAACTTGCTGCTTCCATAAAAGAAAATTGTGCTCTCCAAGTTTTACAATGTCATGTTTAGGAAATTGTTGAATTTTCCGCAAAACAACAGGAGGCAAACGAAGAGAAGATTCACCTGCTGGAACACCGGAGTTGATGGATTGTCGATTTTCATCATCATCACCAGAAACAACCTCTGTTGCCATGAAGAAAAAGAAAAGAAAAAAATTTTAAGGCTCAGATACCATGTTGAGATCCATGATAACTTTGAATGTAATCTCTTATTCATGGCTAAACCAGATATCAGACTGGTATATATACACAAACTAGTTACAACAAACTTAACAACTGCCACAACTACTAACGCTAACTACTAACTGTCTATATTGTTAACTACCATATCAGCTTTATTCCTTAACACTGCTGTTTCCAGCTTATCCCTTAGCAAACTACTGCCAAACCTACCCTTGAGAGGTTTCTTTCCCCTTATTGCTGCCACCGAAGTTCCTAAGGAACCAGCTCCTAATTGAGCTCAGAATTAACATGTAATAGCTTTCCTCTTCCTTCTCTATTCGAACAGCAAAGAGAATGGCAGAAATAAACAAAATTTTTCCTCTTTCACTACTTTCCTTTCTTTCTCCCATTCGGCATGCCAATTGATGAGAAAGCCAAATGTTCTTTTTTTTTCACTAAGCTATTTGTTTTTTTTTATATAATAATTTTCTTTTCATTTTCTATTTAATTTACTCTAACTTAATTTACTAATTGTTACTTTAATAATTATATATATAATGTATAATATCCTCATAAACATCCACTATCAAAATCTATAAAAACAATGATCTATCTATTTAATAAGTCCTTCAATATAGACTCACCTTATAATTTAGTATTAATTCTTACTTTTATCACTTATTTGATTTAGTCCCTTTATTTTAATTAAACACTCTTTCTTCAAAATTATATAACCAAAAAAAAATAATTCACTTTTAATATATCTATGTAAATATTTAATAAAATATTTACGAGTTGGGTTTAGGAAAAAGAGGTCCTGATACCTCAATTTCCAAAACCATCGACTTTAGAACTGATACACTTGTACCTTGTCCAACTTTCTAATAATTAAAATTATTAGATCAACCTCAATATAATGTTGTAATACCTTCGTAACTATGAATAAACAATATTCATTAATTCTATCTTCGGAAAACAACATTCCAAAACCACCGTTTTCGACTCCATTGACTTTTGGGTCGTTACATAAAAGGTCTAAATGTAGTTTTGGCACCACACAAGTGGAGTTTTTGGGTCATACCATTGCTATCGGAACTGTTACTATGGACATAACTAAACTAGAAGGAGTTTTATTTTGGCCAACACCTCAATCAATGAAAGACTTGAGAGGTTTCTTAAGACTCTCAGGTTATTAGATGATATTTATTAAAGGTTATGGGATCTTAGTTGCTCCTCTTATTGGTCTTCTCAAGAAAGGGATCTATTGGAAGTGGGACGAAACTGCTTAGTCTTCCTTTCAGCAACTTAACGAAGCCATTTGCAAAGCACTTGTGTTGGTGTTGCTTGATTTTCAAGAAGAATTTTGTGTAGAAACTGATGCTAGTAGACAAGGTGTTGGGGCAGTACTGCAGTAGAAAGGAAGACCTATAGCCTATTTCAGCAAGGCTTTAGGTGTTAAACACCAAGCATTGTTGATTTATGATAAAGATATGATGGCAATAATTATGGCAGTGAGAAAATGACACTTTTATTTGGTGGGTCGACACTTCCAGATCAAAACTGATCAACAAAGTCTTAGATTCTTATAAGATCAACAGGCCATTTCACCTAATCAGCAAAAATGGGTGGCTAAAATTATTGGATATGATTTTTCCATTGCTTATAAGAAGGGAACTCAAAATACTATAGCTGATGCTATGTCTTGAAGACCTTATGTGCTGGAGAGATAATTGTTTCAATGCTTGGGCCATGCCAATCTCACTTGGTCAGACAATTGGGCTCAAATTTTGGAGTCATATGTTCAGGATCCATGGGTTCAGAAATTGTTCCAAGAACTTCAGTCACATCCACAAGAACATTCTAAATTCTCTTGGGATGGGATTCGTCTTCAAAAGAAAGGGAAGGTAGTGGTGGGCAGTGATACAACACTCAAAAGGACCCTTCTTGACCTGTTTCATGAAGGAGCTATTGGTGGACATTTTGGAACCCAAGCAACTAGACATATATTGGCTAGTATTGTGTATTAGAAATGGTTATCTAAAGATGTTCGAAGATGGACTAGAGAATATGAAGTCTGCCAAAGGTGTAAAGGAGATACCTCAGCTTATCCTGGACTACTGCAGCCTTTGCCTATTCATACAAAGGCCTGATCAGACATAAGTATGGACTTTGTGGAAGGATAACCAGTCTCATGAGGTAAGAGCACTATCCTAGTAGTGGTAGATCAATTGACCAAATATGATCATTTCATGGCATTGCATCACCCCTTCACTGCTGCATCAGTGGCCTATGAATACCTTCAACATATTTACAAGCTCCATGGTGCTCCTGAATCTTTTGTTTCTAATAGGGATAAGGTGTTTTTGAGTCATTTTTGGCAAGAGCTGTTCAAACACCTAGGTACACAATTGCATCTGTCCACTGCCTATCACCCTCAAACATATGGACAAACTCTGAATGGGTTGTTTGGTTGCTTCTAGCTGAGTGGTGGTACAATACCACTTATCATTCTGTAATTCACATGACCCCATATGATGCCCTATATGGACAAGAACTATCAGTTCACTTACCATATTTAGCAGGGGTTTCTCGAGTGGCTAAGGTGGATAGAAGTCTTCAACATAGGGAGGCTGTGAGAAGTCTGTTGCGATTTTATCTCAAAAGATCACAAGAACGGATGAAACAGATAGTTGAAAGGAAGAGATCTAATAGGGAATTCGAGGTGGGAGATCGAGTGTATGTCAAATTGCAACCATACATACAACACTCCCGAAGCAGTTTAGAAACCAAAAACTTGCTCCAAGATACTTTGGCCCTTTCCCTGTGGAGGCTAGAGTTGGTAAGGTTGTCTACAAATTGACCCTTCCTGCTACTGCTAAGATACACCATACTTTCCATGTCTCACAACTTAAGAAGCATGTTGGTTTAGCTATTGCTTCAGTTGTTCTACTAGTCACTAATGTAGATGGTTCCATGATTAAAGAACCAATTCGAATCATGGATAAGAGAATGGTTAAAAGAGGAAACTCAACTATTATTGAAGTACTTACGGAATAGGCTGATACGTTTCCAAAAGATGCAACATGGGAGAATTGGAGTGATATGCATCAACGGTATCCGCATTTCAATCATTGAGGACAAGGATCTCGTTCAATGGGGGTATTGTTATGAAATAGTTTAGTTACCATTGGAACTTAAAATGTCGTTAATTCTGTTTTGTTTTTAATTATGTTTTTAAGTGTAATTAGCCAAACGCTGTGTTTAGAGTAATAGCATCTTGGTCAAAATGGTGCGCATCTGTTTATGTTTTAGTTCTTTAGTAAAATAGACCATTTTGGACAATTGTTGGCTAACAGCATGACAAGTTGTATTGGCCTTTACTTTTTCCTTTTTGTATTGTTGGAGGAGGATGGGTTGGTTATGAAAAATACATAAACAGTTTCTCTCCTTCTCTCCTTTCTTTCGTTATCTGAATTTGAACTCTTCTTCTTCTTCTTCTTCTTTGAATTTCGAATCACTACAGAATACTTTCTAAAATTTCACTCTCATTGAAATCATTCTTGCCTAAACCAAGATAAACCAGTCCGATTAAGTTTCCGATCCAGCTTGGAAACCTGCCCAAAAGTGAGTCAAACGCCAATGTAAAAATCTAAAAAAATTAATTTGTTTAAAATTTTAATTTAGATAAGTTTAGGGTTTTAATTTTTTGAAATTATAATTGGGTTTCATTTTATTGATTGAGTTTAGTAATTTATTATAATTTATGTATAGTTTAAAATAAAATAATATTAATCAACAAGCTAAGTTTATTCATCGATTTTCTAAATATTTTGTAAAGAAAAAGAGTAGGAAAGTAATAAAAAGTTACAAGAAAATAAAAGAAAAAGAATTAAATTGATCAAAAGGAAAAAAGTATAGGGATTAGATGCATAATTTGACCTAATTTTTTATTTAAAATGATAACTTAACTTTGCAGTTCACAACTCAAATATTACAAATCGATAACATTAAATACTATTTTATAACAAATTGAAGTTTAGTAACTAAAACATAATTTAAACTATACATTAATGACTAGTTTTGTAATTTACCTTTTGTTTTATTGATACTATCTAACATATTAAATAAAAAAAACCTTTTAAATAATGATTAAATAATTTGTTGAGTATTGATAAATGTATGGGTGAGCGTTCGGTCAAATCGAATGAAAATTTTTGAGTTAATCGAGTTGGTAAATCATATTTTATTATCCTAACTCGATTTGAAATTTTCTCGAATCGAGTCGAGTGAGATGGAATTCAAATCGAATCGAATCGAATATATTTGTTCGAGTTAAATTTTAAAAAAAATAATTTTGGGTCCTTGTAACCACTATCACCCACTGTAATTAAATTTGTATTAACTTTCATCACCTCATAATTTATTTATTAATCTTTTATATACGAGTTAGCTTTTTTGTTTACTTAGTTGCTTCAATTATCTTCTGATTCTTGTCACTATGTATTTTGAAATTTAAAAAATATATTAAATGTAAAAATGTGATTTTTTAATAAAATTTATTTTAAAAATAAAATGTGAAATTGATACCAACATAAAATTTTAATACGAATATTTTATGGCATCATTAATAATTCAATTTTAATATAAATATTCCATATGATTAAATAATTCAAAAATATAAATAATACAAAATGTGAAATTTAATTTAATAATATAAATAATATATATAAATAAAATTATTACTATTTAGGTTTAGGGAATTTTTTTGACTGATTTTGATTTTTTATTTGGGGGTAAATTATGAGAAGTAAAAATTTATGGGGAAAATAAAAAATTTGGAGAGTAAAATTTTGAGGGAAAGTAAATAAGGAGAGTAAAATTTTGGAGGGAAAATATTAAAAAAATGGGGGAAAAAAATTTGGTGGGAAATGAATTTGGGGTAAATGAGAGTTGGGATGGGAGGGGAATAAAAGTTTTAGGGGAAAAGTGGGAAGGAGTAAAAGTTTTGAGGGAAAAGTAAAAATATTTAGGGGTTTGAGGTAAAAATATAAAATATTATAGTTTGATATTCGTTTATTTGAATTATTTGAGTTAATCGAATTCGAAAGCTCAACTCGATTTGATCTCGAAATTCGAAAAAAATTCGAGTTGACTCGAATAACTTGATTCGTTTAACTTGAAATTCGATTTTTTTAAATTTTTTTTGAGTCGAATCGAGTTTTGCTTACCCCTAGATAAATGAACCTGAAAGTAATGATATGGTTTAAGTATGTGAAGAACTGATTTATTAGCACTTAAATTTCAAAATTATTATTTATAAATTATTTTTTAAATTATTGATTTGAAACGTAAATATTTAAGCTTTAAGATTTTGAATTAATTTAAATTTATTATCTAAAAATATATTTAAGATTTTGAATTAATTTAAATTTATTATCTAAGAATATATTCTTTTAAAAATATTATACATACATATAAAATTATTTGACTTATAAACACTTTAAAAATGTTGAGTCAAAATTGATATTTGAATGCCAAAATAAGTAGTGCCAGAAGTAATGTCAAGACTCGTTCCAACTGCTTCAGGCACAAGAAATATAAAGTGCTGAAAAGTGAACAAGATAAAAGATCTTTACGCAATTCGATTTTCTTACTTCTACGGGACCTTGCCTAGAGAGAATATTCACTATTTTATCACCATGTAGAACAAGTGTATTCAAGCTCTAACACTCACCAATTTAGACTTCTCACTTTTGTACTTAGGATCTAAACATTTTCCCTTGAAAACTTATGACACTTAACCAAACAACATAATTATTATAAAAGTAATGCACTTTACAAATATGTTTTTCATTGAACAAAATAAGTGATTTCAGCTCAGTATATCACATATACAACTTCGCACATTATATAAGTGTATGAACTTGCTAACACATTAAGGCTGCCTTTGGTTGAGATTTTAACATTAGTGAGGTGCATTTGGGGTACCAACCTCAGCATCTTGCTTTGTTCAAAGATTCATTCGGTCTGATGAAAATTGGTTTCAACCTCACTGTTGTGTTGAAACGGGGCTGGAGATGAGAGCAGCAGTTAAAGGCAATTGGGGCAGTAGGTATTTTTAACAGACAAAAATACCCATTTTTGCAATTACCCGTTCTTCATCTTCCTTCTTCTCCATCCAGGTACTTTCCTCCTACTTCTTCTATTTTTCATCTTTTAATTTCCTTTTTTCCTTTGCATCAATCTGACTTTTCGCATGTCTTCTCTTCTCGAAATTTCTTCATTTAGTTTCGCTTTGTGATTCCAACTCTCACCAATCTTTCCTAGCCAAGCCGTTCTTCATCTTCCTTCTTCTTCATCTAGGTAACTTTCCTCCTTCTACTTCCTCTGTTTGCTGTTTGTTGCAATTTTCCATTTGCTGCAATTCTATTAACTAGGGCATTCGTTTTTTAGTATTCTTTTAAGTAAATCCAATTTTAGATTTATTGAAAGACAATTCGAACCGTTTTCATCTCTTTTATGGAAAAAATTTAAGGACATTGTTGGATATTTCTTTTTAATTTCCATTTTTTCATCCATTTCTTGTGCTTGTTGCTAAACCGTTGTTCAATTTACTTGGTTGAGTTACTAGTATGATGTTCTTATATATATCCTATGGTAATTATTTGTTTTGAACAGGACTTTGCAACTGTTGTTTTCTGACAGATAGGTTTGCACATGTCTTTGATTCAATTTTGTCTTACACTGTCTTTCTCTACCAGCAGTATGGCGGATTTGCGCTCATTTTCAACTAAAGAATTTTATTGGCTCGCATCATGCTTTTGGGGTATCATCACCTACAAACTAGTAAGTATTCCAATATGCTTTTGCTTTCATCAACGACATTTTTGGTGGATTGGAATTTTTTCCAACTCTTTCTTCTTCTTAGATTTCGGTCAAAGTCAATGGCTTTTATTGATCTTCTTTTTCATTTCCATCTTTTATAAATTCAATACACTCTAATCTTGGCACTCGGTAAACCATCCTCAGCCGTATCTAGTTCGTGTTACTTAAAATTTGTTCCTAAATCTTGTTGATAGATTAGCTCCATAGGTAGCTTTTTTCTTTTCTGGGAATGGTAATAGTTATGGTAGTATAAAATTGCTTAGAATCATATTCGGCCAGTTTCTACCATTTATTTTTATCCAACATTTAGGAATAGGCTTTGAAATTGGCAATTAAGAAAAAGAGAATGACTGTGAGTAGTACCTTAAAACAAAGAGGAAGGATAGGTTGGTTGAGAAAAAAATGGTTTGGCACAAACAATGATGCAACTAAATTGTGCTAACACTCATAAAAGACTTGCCTTCCTGAGATTCTAACCTCAAATGAAGCATAAAAGGGTTTGGGAAACTTAGGATAAGACAGCTCCACACTGACGACTAAAAGACCTTGGCAGTGGTTCCAATTTTGGACCTGTATATTTGAATTTTGGGTCAAAGTTGTCCATATCTACATTTGCTGTCCATGCCCAAGTTGGAGTAGTTTATTAGGTTTGTTCTAAGTTGCCAAAGTTTGTGGACTATTTAGGAAATTATCGAAATCCATGAAGATTAGATTTAAACCACTTTATCTTAGGTTAATCTATTTAGATCGCCTAGAACTGTGCAGATTAGATTTGTCATCGAGACAAAGGAATTCACATTCACTTTTAGAGTACTGAATGTACATATTTATCTAATTTCTGATACTCATATTCAGATATTCTTACATTGGGAGTATTTGAACTTTCCAAACAAAAGAATCATAAGTTGGCTTTAGATTTAGAAGTAAATTGAGTAGCTGCATAAGAATTTCGTTTTTATATAGTAAAGGTAATTTCACTTCTCTTTTTGGGTCTATTTGTTGGTATTTTTGATAGTTGAAATGTTTTCGAGATTAATGCAACTTATTGAGTTATCTGTCTTTTTAAACTATGTTACCTAGACTCTCCTATTTTTTTTTTCTAAAGTATGATCAACTGTTTGTTGCAATTTAGTATTATTTTAAGTAAATCCAAATTTCTTCCTTTTTTAGTCTCCATTAAAAATGATTATTGAAACTATGTGCATATCATTTAGATTTATTCATGGGTTGGGCTATTCGCTCAAGCTTAAAGTTGGGAGTCCAAGCAACGTATGTTTATTCATCAATTATCTCGGCCTTAGTTGCTCTATCAACTTGCAGGACCGACTCAAATCCATTTGCTCTTGATGCATTATTTGTTTTCATGTTTCGTGTGCTTCAACGAGTCAATCATCCCAGTACTCAATCGCCTTTCTTTAAACATCACATTCCCAATTGTTACCATCTATCTAACACTAGCTCAATTCATTAAATTCTAGGGTAATCTTGACAAGTCATCTCCAAATGTTGGCTATGTGATGCTAATGTTTTTGAACTACTTTGTTAGTAAGCAAGGTACAGGATGTTGTTGAACTTTGGCCTACAATGCAACAGAAACCAAAGAAGAAACCAAAGATGCGATCAAAGATCCAATCGAAACCAGAGAAGCAAACAACATTTTGTTTATTTTGTTCATTTGTAACTTGATTTAGTTCCAATGTAATTTATACTTAAAGTTAGTAGGAGTAGTTGTTGATTTATGTTTGATGTTTATATTTGGTATGTCCGTTACATTTTGTGTGTAATTCTAGCTAGGCTTTAGTCATGTATTAGTGGGAGCAATTATACATTAGGTAACTGCCATATTTCATTGTAACATAAATGCTTCTCAAGTCAATGAAAAAGATCTGATTTTTTTTATTTATCAATATTTGTAAAAATAATTTTGTATCATAACCTAATTTCTAGTAATAATGAAACTTGTTATGTCTTATGTTACTATTTTTTTTATTAAAAATCATTCGTTTAGATACTTCAAAATTTGATCCAAGTATAATGTTACTATTTGCAAAAATAATATTTATCATTGTTATAAAAGAATATTTAACTATAAAAAATTAAAAATAATAATCATTTTATCTAATAAATAATTTAAATTGATTGTATAATTCATTAAAATATTTATAATAAAATATTGGAAGATACAATTTAATATTTTATTAAATGAATTTATAAATTCACATATTTTAATAATTTTATGTAAGTAAAATAATTTAAAAACTTCTATTATATACCAATTCTAATCTGATGTCCTTAATAGTCATTTTTTATTTTCACCTCACCGCTACAGCTGCGTTTGAATCCAAACACACACTCTACCATTGTTTCTAATCTTACTGCTACAGTATCCAATCTCACCGCTACAGTAACTAATCTCACCGCCACCGTTGTTTTTAACCTCACCGTTGTTTGGATGGGCGATTGAGTGCGGTGCGGTGCGTTAGCTTACTTTTTGTCTCACGCTACAAAGATCGCTCACACTGATATCTAATCTCACCGCCACCATTGTTTTTACACTAATCGCAGGTAAACGCACCGCCCATCCAAACCCACTATAAGCCTAAATCTTATACTATCAATTATCCTTAGAAATAAGGAAGATAAATATTACAAAATTCTTTAAAATAAGTTTTCCTTCAACTAATGATATCTTTTGTTCAATAGGCTTGATTCAATCTTCTCTTTAAATTAAAGGATAGTGGTTGTTTTGATCCAATCCCATTTACTCTTCAAGAGTCTTGCTATGGGTAGATTGGATATCAAGCATGAGCTGACAATAATCTCAATCTTCCAATGAAATCTTAGTCCAAGCATATTTGTTGCCAAAATTTATCGATCCAAACATGACAATTTTTTAGAGCAACCAGTGCTAGAGACAGATGGCACTGAACAATACATTGTTTAATATGAATACATAATTGTCAAAATTCCTAAAAAGTTTCTCAAATAATTTGACGTGAGATGTCTCCAGTTGGCACTGGACAATACACTAGACTTGGTATTATGTAAAATTTTCCCTCATAGATGATATTTGTTGGCCCCATATATATGGGACGACCCATCCCAAATTTGCATCACATATATGCAACTATACCTGTTCATGGGTCGGGCTATCCGTCCAGATTTGAAGGTTCGCCCGAAATTCGAGAGGGTTTGAACAAAAATATTAGGTTCGAAAAATAGGTTTGGGTAAAAAAATTAGGCCTATTTAAAATATGGGTCGAACTTGGGCTTGAACATTTAAAGACTAAGCCCGACATGGCCCGAGCCGTTTTAAGTTTATAATATTTTATATTATGTAATTTAAAGCACATTAAAAAAAAACCTATATTGAATATATAATACTACTCTAATGTAAACATTAAAAAAATGTTAAGATGACTATATAAAAAATTTCAATAAATAAAAAATGTATAAAATTATTAAATATTAAAATAAAAAATATAAATATTTTTTAAAATTTAAAAAATAATATAGGCGGGCCTAAAATAGACTTGGGTTAGTCTTTTGCAAATATGAGTGAGTTTAAACAAAATTTTAGACCTAAATTTCGGGTTGAGCTAGATTTGGATAAACATAAAATATGTTAATATCATGTTTAAGCCCAACCCAACTTACACACACCTCTATAAGTAATCATATGCCAAAAATAAATTATTTAATATACTGTAAACAACTGAGGCATACACAATAACCATGTAATTAGAGGTGTTCATGGGCCGGGTTCAGGCCGGGCCGGGCCGGGTTCGGGCCGGGCTCAACTAAAAAATTAGGCCCATTCATCGGGCTCGGGTCGGGCCGGGCCCAAAAAATGAGCCTAAAATCTTTCCCAAGCCCGACCCATATAAAAATGCTAAAACCCGGGTCCGGCCCGGCCTGCTCGTATTAAATTTTTATATTATATTATATAATTTTTAAATATATATAATACATCAAAAATACTAAAAAAAATCAAAATAAATATTTCCCAACAAATTAAAAATAAATTTTAAAAAAATATGTAGACTTAAATAACACTAAGATAGATGTAACTTAACAAGCAAATACCTCTAAAATAATAATAAAATTAACAAATGCCTTTAAAATAATAACAAAATTAACAATAAAATAAGTTTTATACAATATCCAAACAATAACAACAAAATAGTAGCAACATAATAGTAATATGGTAGCAAAATAGGGAAAAAAACAAC
Organism: Gossypium sturtianum; assembly: GCA_025698515.1. Classification (NCBI taxonomy): domain Eukaryota; kingdom Viridiplantae; phylum Streptophyta; class Magnoliopsida; order Malvales; family Malvaceae; genus Gossypium; species Gossypium sturtianum. Next base: position 44,594,973 of record CM046952.1, read on the forward strand.
AAGAAAATAACATTCAAAAATAAAAAAATAGATTTTTTTTGTCATTTAGTGAATTCGGGCCGGGCCGGGCTGGACTCGGGCTAAAAATACCTTACCCGAGGCCCAGCCCATTTTTTAAACGGGCTTTATTTTTTGTCCAAGTCCATTTTTCAGGTTTATATTTTTGCCCAAACCCTCCCAAATTTCCCGACCGGGCCGCCCGGCCCATGAACACCTCTACATGTAATGTCGTTATAATAAAATTATTTAATAGTTATTTTTTAACTTTGCGATGTATATTTTTCTTGTAGAACTCTTAAATTAACACGGCTTAGTCATACATCCTCTCCAAAAAGATGATTGACATTTGTAAGAAATTGTTATCATCTCAACTCAACTTTCCATAGCACATGCATTAAAAATCCATTTCCATTAATAACCAATACAACTTAATCTAGCTTCCAACCTTCATGGAAAAAGAAATCACCTAACTTCTTAAATTAATCATTAAATGATACTACATTAATTTCCATTACAATCCGTCAACCACAAAAAAGGTAAATGCAAATGATCATTCATTACATCCAAGCTTTAAGCGCGAGACACCGGTAACATAACATAACTATTAAAACTCATAAAGAAGTTTTTCAAAGGCTTTCATGTGAGAGGTCTCTAAACGAGTTGCCAGTGACAAACTCCCATCGTTGACTGGACTTGGTAGTATGTAAATTTTGCCTACTTGGACGACATTCCCTGGCCCCATATATATGGGACGACCCCATCCGAAATCTGCCTCATATATAGGCAACCAGTTCCATGGAACAACAATAAGGTTTGGGCATCGAAAAGCAGGAGCGAAGCCAGAACAATTTTTTAGGGAGGCCAGATGAAATTTTAATTTTTTATAGTTTATATCTTTATAATTTGTATAGGATTAAATCAATTTTTTTTAATTTTAGGGAGGCCAAAGTGTAATTTTACCTTTATTAATTTAAAATTTTTAAAAATTTTAAAAGCCTAACTAACAATTTTACATTTCAATTTTACATTTTAGGGGGGCCGGGCCCATGCCAGCCCCCCTTGGCTTCGCCCCTGTCAAAAAGTATGCGATCCTGTAACCAAAGTGTTTAAATCAGACACTTTTTCAATGTAATCAATAGTTGATCTTAAATATTCATCATTTATCTGATTTAATCGTTCATGGATCATCTTTATGGTGTCAGTAAACGATTCGGTTTCGAGATCACCAGCTTGAGCAATTAGTGCAGACTTAAAAATTACATTGCCGAAGTAGCCTGCTGGGAGCGGAGGATCCAACCTATATCGACCGTCAACTGGAAAATACAGCTTGGTATCTTGATCAGCTGAGAGACCCCTTGCTTTACTTACACAACGCCATATATGTGCAGCCAAGATGTTGAAGCTGCTATATTTTATACCACCGTTTGCATTTGCAACATTTGCTTTGGCTTTCAGGGTGTTCAATTGATCAGCAGTGAGCTTAAAGGTGGAGACAATGGATGGTTTATGATCATTTGATTGAGATTTTGATGCAGACTTCAATACCGGAGAAGGGTCATATTCAACATGGTGGAACTTAGGCGTTGGTGGGTCCCGAGCACGAACAAGAGTTCGATCGATGAATGGTGCAATGGCAGGAGACAAGTCCCGTGAGGTGTCAGCCCAACTATTGATGAAATGAAGAGCCGCGGTGCCATCTCCTAAAGTATGTTGAAACCCTACTCCAAGACAAACTCCACCGCATTTGAACTTAGTTACCTGGTAAAATATACACAAAATAAATCAACTATTATTATATAAGTTTTTATATTTCATATCGTTTTTCCGATAAAATGCTTGCATATTACCTGCAATACAAGAAGTGGATAAGAAGATATTCCTCCAGAATATTCGACTTTAGGGACTAAACGAAAAACTTGAGAGTTCTCAGTAAAATCACCAATCAAATGTTCCATAACTGAAGTAGTTTCAGCTTCAACGAATAAAACTCCTTCAGCGTTGCATATTATCTCAAGTCTTCCATTTTCATCATACCCCAACCTTCCAGCAATAGGGTAAAATGGGACAAGAATCTTGCTCAAAGCCTCTTTAAGCCTTCCGAGTATCAAAGAAATCAGAAAAACCATTTGGCTTATAATAGTATATAGTAGGAGGTGGTATCTTGTCATCACTATATCTAAATTGGAGTTCCATAGACTTCTTTTAGGAGTGTCTTCAGCTGGACGAACAATAGTAGACTCCTTTATAGTAATCTCCATCTATAAATTAGATAAAAAAACTCCTTTGTCAGTCACATCATCAAATGAATGGGATGAAAAGGCAGGTTTTGATATCAATGAAAATGAGGTAAGAACATGTATAAACTTCTACTTCTACTGAATGTTTGAAAGATGAAGGATGTTAAACTATAGCAATATAACAGAGACTTTATGAATCAAGAAGAATACATTGAGAAAATTATCTCTGTACACTGGCTGCTAACGCTTTTATACATCATAGCAAAGCATACTATCTACAGAGAACAAACTAAAAGATTAACTAACAGCTAACTAACAGCTAACAGATTAACTGACTTATCAGTTACTCTAACAAAGGAGAGAAAATAGTGATTTTTCTAATTAAAAAAATGGAATGAAATTATGATAGATGAAAAAGAAAGATTAGAATATTCATACCATGAAATAGTGTAAACAAGTGTTAGAAGAACAACGGTTTGAAGGGGGAGAAGGGAGACTTGAGCAGTCCCTGGTGAAGCCTTCGCGCTTAATTTATAGATCCAAATTTGTGGTTCATATTTTCCGGTATTTAATGAAGTAGATCAAAATCACAGTGTCTTGATAGGCAACTAAGTTCCAGCTGGTCTCCATCCCTTAATTCTAAACGTTTTATATTTATTAAAAAAAAAGAGAACTTTTATATTTGACCCTTCTAGTTTTCTAGAATTTTATAGATACAAAATTATCAATTTTATTTATCTAAAATTTATAAATTTGATAACACTATTAACTATATATTTTTTCGAAAAAAATTTATATAAAACATAATAATCATACCATCCTATATTTCTTATTAATTATTTAATATTATTTCAGTATCATCTCCTACTATACGATAATTTTGACAATACTTTTGTTTAATGCTCATAATGAGAAAAATAAAAACTATTGCAATATTTAATACAAATCTTAAATTACTGTTGTATATAATATTATGTTTCTCATGAATACTTTTTTTTTTCCTTTTTATCTTCACAATTGAAGTTAAAAACTTGTTATATGTGTAAAGGAGTATTTCTATTTTTTTTATAATGACCGACACTTTTTTTCCCTGTGAGGGTGATGGGACGAGATCAGTCCACCAAGAAAGAGAAAGATGGTATTGACGATATCCTGGTGGATACTGGCTTGTGTCCAAATAATCAGGTATCATGGAAAGAAAAATTATTGGAAAAGGACCTGTGGGATCCAACAGTGGAACCGTTGCTGGAAAATGATTAAAGGTTTTCTTTTTCCTTTTTTTTATGCTTTTACTTTTTCTTTTTCAAGTTTATTGTTTTCTTTTAAATTATATTTATAAAAGAAATGTTTGGTTCGGATAAATTAAATGTAAATGTCGATTTTCTAATTAGATTTTTTATGTCGATTTTTTTTTTAAATTTAAAGAAATTGGTTGTTTTTAGGAAAGAGAAGGGAAAGTGCGTCCAATTGGGCACATTTTTAGCAGTTGGCCGTACTTTCTTGTTAAATAAAGCGAAAGCGTGCCCAACTGCACGCGATTTTCTTTTCTCTTCTAGGGTTATGGTTTTTAATTTTTAGGGTTAGGATTTTTAATTTTTTAAGGGTAATGTTAGGGGTTTAAATATTTTAAGGTTTAGGGTTTTTTAAATTGGTTTTGGGTATTGATTGAAACCTCAAAAGTTCCTTGGTAGATTTGAAGGGTCAGGGATGTATTAACGTGCCTTAGAACACATACATTTCATTTGTCATGGTGGGATAGGATTATCACCTAAGAAACTAATCCTGGGAAAATTAGGTTTCGAGGTGACAGTACTTGATACAATTAGGGGTCGAAAGTCTAGGTGGGGGTTCTAGTCAATGGCCGTGATGCGGTCACGAGTTCAGGTATAACTGGGGGCCAAGTGACGGTCATTATGCGGTCAGGAGTTCAAGCTTTTGGGTACCCACAAATGATGTCTTATATACACATACATAAGATTGAGACAATAATTATACGGAAAAACTCTGGGGATTTCTGGTATATATATACATAAGATTGAGACCACAAACGAGTTGTTTAATAACGATAACCATCGTCGTCCCGAAAGGAGCATCACCTTTATTACACCCCAACAGTTGCTCCCCACCTGAAAGTCCTTTTGCATCCACGACGGTGCCGGCCTTCAAATAAGAAGGAAGGTTAAAGGTACCGACTGCCTTCGAAAAATTATGTCGATTATAGCAAGAAGCCTCTGTATGATTATGACTTCAAACTTCTATATGGTATTTATAAGGCAACATTTTCAGGCATTCGAAAAGCTTGAGCTCGTGGCTGCGTAACGACTGTCAACTGGCTCCCCCCTTATCCTCGTTCTATGACCGCGTAACGACCATCGATTGTGTCACATCCTAAAAATCGGGTTAGTAGAAATTGAATTAATGAACCAGAAGTGGTCACATTAGAAATTTTTTTAGATGACCTTGGCACATTTGTTAATAGATAAGTATTAAGTATTGATTAAGTAGTAGTAGAGTTGTCTTTAATGATCTGAGTTCGAATCCCTTCCCTATCATTAATTTCTATTTGGTGTAAATTTGCTTCAAACATTAGTAAATGTCACACCATGTTTTTAAAATAATTGTTGTATGAGGGTGAACAAGGAAGTAAATTGGACTAGTTGTTAGGAGCTTAAATAATTTCACAAGGGTCTTAAGTTCAAGTCTCCACACTCTTTATTTTTATTTAATTTTTTTTTGACAATTTTAGCATGTGCCAACCCCCTATTGTCGTCCATACAAGGGGAAGATTTCTTCCCTTTCTTGCTAAGTCAACATGCCTTATTTTTACAAAAATTGATCGCTTTTTTGCTCATTTGTCCCATTAACTTGCCTTTCCTTCATCCTTGCCATTAGGGGAGCGTTCGATTGAATCAAATGAAAAAATTTTGAGTTTATCGAGTTAACGAATCCTATTTTATCATCCTAACTCAATTTGAAATTTTATCGAATCGAGTCGAGTGAGATAGAATTTGAATCGAGTCGAATATATTTGTTCGAGTTAAATTAAAAAAAATGACTTTGGGTCCTTGTAACCACATTCACCCACCGTAATCAAATTTGTTATTAACTTTCATCTTCTCATAATTTATTTATTAATCTTTTATATACGAATTAGCTTCTTTGCTTGCTTAGTTGCTTCAATTATCTTCTAATTTTTGTCACTATATATTTTGAAACTAAAAAATATATTAAATATAAAAATGTGAATTTTTTAATAAAAGTTATCTTAAAGATAAAATGTGAAATTGATACCAGTGTAAAATTTTAACACAAATATTTTATGACATCATCAATAATTCAATTTTAACAGAAACTTATAAAGATTTAATATGATTAAACAATTCAATAACATAAATAGTACAAAATGTGAAATTTAATTTAATAATGTAAATAGTAGATATAAATAAAATTATTATTATTTAGGTTTAGGAATTTTTTTGGATGATTTTTATTTGGGGGTAAAGGGTGAAAAGTAAAAAATTATGGGGAAAATAAAAAGTTTTGAGGGTTGGGGGAGTAAAATTTTGAGGGAAAGTAAATGGGGGAAATATTCAAAAAAATTGGGGGAAAATGGGTTTCGGGTAGATTAGGGGTGGGATGGAAGGAGAGTAAAAGTTTTGGGGGGAAAGAAATAAGATTTGGGGGTTTGGGGTAAAAATGTAAAATATTATAGGTTGGTATTTAATTTATTCGAATTATTTAAATTATTCGAATTTAAAAATTAAACTCGATTCGAACTCGAAATATGAAAAAAAATTCGAGTTGACTCGAATAAATCTATTCGTTTAACTCAAAATTCGATTTTATTTCAAATTTTTCAAGTCGAATCGAGTTTTGTTCACCTCTAGTTGCCATGTGAATCGATTCATTGTACCTAGACAAGTCCATTTCACCTTTTGATTCATTTTTCCTTACTCTCCTCTCCCCATTGTCGTCCATCTCCTTAGCTCCTCCCTTTCTCTCAAATTTTCTTTGTTTTAGCCACTCATCCACCACATTTGCTTTTAGTTCTTCTCCTTTCTTCCACCACCCACTGCAAATCGAACCACCATTGGACCTCCTCTTTGTCGCCACTTATCCCATCCATTTTGCTCTAACAGCGCCCCTTGCACCATCACTCACCACCATGGCCACCACATTGCACTACCATCGAAAACAATTCCCTCTTTCTCTCCACTTTTTTTATTTTTTCCTTTTTATTTTCTCCTTCTCCTCTCTAGTGCAGCAACACTCTTCTTCCCTCCTCCTCCGTCGGATTCTTAGGGGACCATCATCGCCGTCGCTGTGATGCCTCCACTGGCTTTGGTGATTCTTTTTTTTCCTTCACCATTTTCTTATCTCTACCATTCTCTTTAGAAAACGAAATGATATTTCTCCTATTTTTAGTAGTTTTTAAATTATTTTCATATCACATACTAGTCTAATCTCTTTTCCGAATGATGATTTTTCTCTAGACTCGATTTTTTCTCCAACTCAAGTCCTTAGTGGTCCAACATACCTTCCGATTCAATCGAGCTAGAGGTTGATTGACACCATTCCGAAAAGCTTCTAATTTCATAAAAGAAATCATTGTTACGAACGATTATTTACAAGAATCGGTATTCCATTGGTTAAGATCTGAGTGTGGATGTTCTTTAGAGTGGTGTATCACATCGAATCTACTATCAGGTGTGGGTTTAACTTATTAGAAAAATTCCATATGAGATTTATTGTCTAATAATATATATTTATTTAATATTGAAACCTTGTTAAAAATCTCCATAATATGAAATATTGAGAATACACTATATATTCAAAAAAGGGATGCTAAATTTGTAAAAAGGGTGATACTCAAGTAAGTACCTCGAACTGATCATTTTATGATCGTATGTGATAATTGATTTGATTTAACGAATGTTGTGAAATAATGTGTACATTCCCATTTCTCATGATGTGTGATATGATGACATTATATGATAGGCATGATATATAAATCATGTCATCGATATTGGAATTGAGATATGACTCGCATGTTAAGCATGCCCACAGTATTGATTATGATGTAAATTCGATTCACATGTTAAACATGCCCTACATGATCTTTGCATTTTTCAACATGCCATATGTGACAAGTGATATCTTGGAATGAAAAATATGTTTATATATGTTCATTGTGGTTATATCACATGCATGGGATGGGACATTGTAAGGAGGAATAATTGGTGGTTTTATCCACAACCTACATGGCAACTTGTCTGCGAATATTGGTAGCTTCGTCCACAACCTACATGGTAGCTTGTCTGCGAATATTGGTGGCTTTGTCCGCATATATATTAAAGTATTTGGATGGATGAGTTTTAGGGAACTCTTTTTGGAGTGTAGTGGTGATGGATAGGATGTTTTATAAAAAGTTGCATAATTATTTTACAAGAATTGCACAACCATGAACATGTGCATCAAATTTGATTATGATGTATGATAAGAATGTGCTTATCGCTATTTAACTTGTTATAAGACTTACACTGGGCTTTAAAACTCACACTGGGCTTTAAAAGCTCACCCCTTTAGTTTCATAACCTTTCAAGTGATACATGGATTTAGGGCTTGGATTTGGCATTCAAAGGAGCTTCTCGAATGGATTTTTAATAATGGGTTTAAAAAATATTTTGGATGTTATTTTGGACATTGGACTTTTTATTGGGTTGTTTCTTTATTTTGCAATTTTACAACTTTAAACTGCCATGCATGTATGCTTGATGAGTTTACAAATATTTTAAATTATTGAAATCTTTTAAACTATTTATGATTTTTACTTGAGTTTAAACAAGCTTATAAAATTGTGATTTTCTAAATATTTTCAAAAGCCCGCTGTGAATGATTTTTATCAAAATCATTTTAAAGAAACAATTAAGAATATTACAAAACCTTTGCTTAAATGATTTAAGACGATATCTTAATATAATAATAAACTTCTCAAATATTCATATTTTAATAAATTTTTTTCAAAAACAAAATTACTCAGTATTTAAATTTTAGAGATTGCGTAAAAAAGTGAACTTAGCTGTTTTAGCAAGTAAATGTTTTCAACAATTTTAATGCGTGTTCTGAAATTTGGCTATAACGTATAAGTCGGGTTTGGGGGCTACATTTATTGCTAACAGAGTTAGTTCAAAACTCGGATTGTGAATTCTAAACGGGTTTGAATGCATACTTTAAAGAGTATTTTAAAATTATTTTGCTATTAAATTTAAAAATTAAAATTTCAAAAATTCGAGACTCCTGAAGCTAATCCGTGATAAGTACTCTCTATACTTGAAATTTTAGATTATGAAACCTTAGATTATGAGATGATATACTTATAGATAGTGAAACTCTGATTGAAAACACTCAATTGATAACATAAAATTTGTTTCTAAAAGTTGTCTGATAAATCTCATAAAATTTTTTATAAGCGCTATGAAAACCCGAGGTATGCGAACTCGTGGTATGTGATTTTGAGAAGCGCAATGTCGATTAGCTTAAGATTATTCGTTATTTTTTTTCAAGAACTTGTGCCTGACCCTGAGATAAATGGCATCGTTAATGCGTCTACCGCTAAGGGCAGAAATCAAGAGACTAGGGATGATGCAATATCCCAAGCAATGTTAGGAGTTTTAGAAAGGATTTTCGAGACTACGGTTGAGAAGAACAAGATATCAGAATGAAGAAAGTGGTTGGAACGCGTGAGAAAGGAAAAAAATAAAGTAAAAATAAGAGGAAGTCTAGTTATAATGGCCCAAATTCACAAAAATTGAAGCGGGCCAGAGAGGACAACCTACAACAGAATGTTGTAAAAGCTAATACTGGAGGTTCTATTGGATCATCGAGAATTTTTTGTTTGTAAGTATTGTAATAAGCGCCATTCGAGCAAGTGCCAGAAAAGTCAGGAGCATGCTTGAGAAGTGGGTCCGTGGAGCATTGTGTTATGCGTTATCCACGACATCATCTTGTTTAAATGTAAGCTTCGACTTAGAAACCGAATTAGATACTAGTTTATGCTGCTAGGCGTCGAGAGTATTGAGACGCATTTGACATCAATGAAGGTACTTTTACGATCCATTTTAATTGTGCCTTGCACTGATTAAGAATTGATATTACCTAAGTGTTTGTTGTTAATAGTGTATCTGTGAAATTGAGAATTTGGGAATGATGAAATCGTTAGTGATATTTCTAGAGATAGTCCCTTGAGACAACAAGTAAATAGGAAATCCCTTGGAGATTTAAGGTGAAGTAATGAAACACATTGGAATCAGATTTTCGCAGTGGAAGTGTAGTGTTTAGTTTAGAAAGAAGAGTTATGAATTTGTGGATAAGTTAATTGGCTTGACAATAAGAATTTTGAGGATGAAATTCCTTTTTAAAAGGGAAGAGCTGTCACATCTTAAAAACTAGGTTAGTAGAAATTGGGTTAATGAACCTAGAGTGGTCACGCCCGAAATTTTTATAGATGACTTTGGCACATTTGTCAATAGATAAGTATCAAGTATAGTGATTAAGTAGTGGTGGAGCTGTCCTTGATGATCTGAGTTTGAATCCCTTCCCTCTCATTAATTTCTATTTGATGCAAATTTGCTTCAAACCTTAGTAAAGTTCATACCATGTTTTTAAAATAATTGTTGTAGGAGTGTAAGCAAGGAAGTAATTTAGACTAGTGGTTAGGAGCTTAAATAATATCTTAAGGGTCCTAGGTTCAAGTCTCCACACTCTATTTTTATCTAATTGTTTTTGACAATTTTAACATGTGCCTACCCCCTATTGTCGTCTATACAAGTTACCATAGAAAGGGAAGATTTCTTTCCTTTCTTGCCAAGTCAACATGCCTTATTTTTACAAACATGATCCTTTTTTGCTTCTTTGTTCCCTCAAATTGCCTTTCCTTCATCATTTTCATGTGAACCGATTCACTGTACTTAGATAAGTACATTTCACCTTCTGATTCATTTTTCCTTCCTCTCCTCTCCCCATTGTCGTCCCTCTCCTGAGCTCTTCCATTTCTCTAAATTTTTCTTTGTTTTGGCCACTCATACACCACCTTTTCTTTTAATTATTCTCTTCTCATTCACCATCCATTGCAAACTGAACCACCATCGAACCTTTTTCTTGCCGCCGCTCATCCTATCCATTTTACTCCAACGCTGCCCCTTGCACCATCGCTCACCACCATGGCCACCACCTTGCGCCACCATCGAAAAATCCTTTTCTCTCCAATTTTCTAATTTCCTCTTTTTATTTTCTCATTCTCCCCTCTAGTGCAACAACACCCTTATTCCCTCTTCTTACGTCAAATTCTCGTTGGATCATCGTCATCGTTGCCACCGCATTTCCATTAACTTTGGTGATTCTTTTCTTTCCTTCACCATTGTCTGATCTCTACCATTCTCTCTAGTAAACGAAATGATATTTCTCTTATTTTTAGTAGTTTTTAAATTATTTTCGTATCACATAATAGTCTAATCTCTTTTCCAAATGATGATTTTTCTGTAGACACGATTTCCTCTCCAACTCAACACCTCGGTGATCCAACATCCCGTACAATTCAATTGAGTTTGAGGTCGATTGATGCCATTCCGAAAAGCTTCAAATTTCATAAAAGAAATCATTGTTACGAATGATTATTTATGAGAATTGGTATTCCATTGGTTAAAATCCGAGTGTGGATGTTCTTTAGAGTGGTGTATCGTATCAAATCTACTATCAAGTGTGGGTTTAACTTATTAGAAAAATTACATATGAGATTTATTTTCAAATAATATATATTTATTTAAGACTGAAACCTTGTTAAAAATCTCCATAATATGAAATATTGATAATACACCGTGTATTAAAAAAGGGATGCTGAATCCGTAAAAAGGGTGATAAGTAAGTACCTCGAACTGATCATTTTATGATCGTATGTGATAATTGATGTGACTTAATGAAAGTTGTGAAATTATGTGTACATTCTCATTTCTCATGATGTGTGATATGATGACATTATATGATAGGCATGATATATAAATCATGCCATCGATATTGGAATTGAGATATGATTCGCATGTTAAGCATGCCCACAGTATTGATTATGATGTAAATCTGATTCGCATGTTAAACATGCCCTACATGATATTATTTGATTTGCATGTTTCAACATGCCCAATGTGACAAGTGATATCTTGAAATGAAAAATATGTTTATATATGTTCATTATGGCCATATCACATGTATGGCGTGAGGCATTGTAAGAAGGAAGAATTGGTGGCGTCGTTCACAACCTATATGGTAGCTTGTCTGCGAATATTGGTGGCTTCATCCACAACCTACATGGTGGTTTATCTACAACCTACATAGCAACTTGTTTGCAAATATTTGTGGCCTTTTCCACATATATATTGGAGTGTTTGGATGGATGAGTTTTGGAGAACTCTTTTTAAAGTGTAGCGGTGATGGGTAGGATGTTTTATCAAAATTTGCATAATTTTTTTACAAAAATTGCACAACCATGAACATGTGCATCAAATTTGATTATGATGTATGATAAGTATGTGCTTATTTTTATTTAACTTGTTATAAGACTCAGATTGGGCTTTAAAAGCTCACCCCTTTAGCTTCAAACCTTTCAGGTGATACACGTATTTAGGGCTTGGATTTGACATTCGAAGGAACTTCTCAAATGGATTTTTGATAATGGGTTTAAAAACTATTTTGGATGTTATTTTAGACATTGGACATTAGACTTTTTATTGGGTTGTTTCTTTATTTTACAACTTTAAACTGCCATGCATGCATGCTTGATGAGTTTACAAATATTTTAAATTATTGAAATACTTTAAGTTATTTATGATTTTTACTTGAGTTTAAACAAGCTTATAAAATTATGATTTTCTAAATACTTTCAAAAGTCCGATGCGAATGATTTTTATCAAAATCATTTTAAAGAAATAATTAAGAATATTACAAAACATTTGTTTAAGTAATTTAAGACGATATCTTGATATAATAATAAACTTATCAAATATTCATGTTTTAATAAGTGCTTTTCAGAAACAAAATTACTTAGTATTTAAATGTTAGAGATTGTGTAAAACAATTGAACGTAGTTGTTTTTAGCAAGTAAATGTTTTCAACAATTTTAATGTGGCTTTCGAAAGTTGGCAATAATGTTTAGGCCGAGTTTGGGGGGCTTACAGATTTAGACCTCCATGTATACTTTCACCATTGACCGTACAAAGCAAAACCACCCCAGAAGTTGAGGTACCCAGGATAGGCTTCGAAGGTAATGGTCCCTACTCGGCATGATATATGAAATTTGTGCGGTTCAGAGCGATATTGCATCACTGATGACTCAAGAATACCTCAAAAATTAAGAAAATATTTTTAGTGACCGATATTGTTAACACCCAAAAATGTTTTATAGGGAAGGGATGGAGGGTGGGGGAGAAGATGTTTGAGGGACGATGAAGCTTGGTGTATAAGACCCCTTTTATAGGAACAGGGAAAGGTTGGATTGCAATGTAAAAATTTATCGTGATCGAAAACACGCCACAGGACTAGACAAATATATGCAAAACGTGCTTAAAGTGGTTGAAAAATACAAAGCTTCAGGTACTGTCAACTTTGGGTAGAAGAAAAATGTTAGAGAAAGCACGCTCAGCTGGGGGAGCTTTCTCTAACATTTTTCTTTCCTTCTAAAAGTTAAAGTAACTTTGCAGAATACTTGAGGAGCACGTTATGAGGTGCAGAATATCTGGGGAGTACGTTATGAGGTGTAGAATACTTGAGGAGCATAGGTGAGATAAAATTATATAACTTCTAAAAGTGTTATGGATGATAATACTTTCCACTTACGTCATACCAATTCAATGAATGTGTGTATTCATAAACGGATTTCGAAGCACATATTCTCTTTCTCTCTATATTATTTCCTATGAAAGGGATGCAGTTTTCATATCTTAGACACACAACAAAAAAGTATCAAACTACCAAAAAGTTGTGTTCGAAATCTGTTCTGTGTGCTTCTTTAGACAATCATGTACCTTTTTTTTTGCATTTGTTCATCCAATTCGTAAACGATAATGAAATTAGTCAACGAGTGAAATTCGTTATTTACTACAATGGTCAAATTTGTAATACATAGTTTGGGGTGGTGTCTGTAGGAGTGAAGTCCGTGTAATTGGCGTTCAATCCTACCATTCAATTGCGTGAGCTACGAACCAAATTTAGAAGGAAAGTCGGGGGATCGACCTGAGGAAGAATATTGAAGTTGCAATATAGATATCTTACTTCTGTTGACCTCTATAGGTATGAGCTATTTGATGTAACTGGTGAGGTCCATCTTAAGACAGTCATATCATCATACTACTTAAACAGAAATGTTGTAATGGAGTTATACGTCGAGTTCGCGAGGCTAATGGATCTAGCCCATCTTTGACCACCATTGTAATGAATACGGGAACTGAAGCTGAAGTAGAAAGTCCAACTGCACGATTGTGCAGTGGGTTCACTGGCCTGTTACAAATCAGTTGCTATGATGTTACCGAAACATCTATGGGTAGACACTCGTCAGTTTCTGACATGGATCTAAACTTCGGTGGCCAGTATCGAGTGGGGTTTGAGCTAACCCTAATTTAGAAACTCGGGCTCGACATTCAATCAATTCATTCAATTTTAATTTCGGTACTGGGTTGATGTCATAGGGCGGAAGTAGTTATACCAAGGGTTCATTGATGTATACCAGACATCAAACTGGTGTATTTTTTTGCGGGCACCTGGGTTATAGGAGAACCGATGACCTACTATTTTTGATGGGGATCTGCGAGGGTACGTCCAACCCCCTACCTGAAGGTGACAACGAAGGTGCAGATGAGGAAGAAGATGCGGTCGAAAAATAGCGTACATGTGAGGAAGAAGGAGAAGGGGTAGCCAAAGAAGAAGATACAAGTGAGAAAGAAGGGGCAGGGGATGTAGTTGACGGGGAGGAGTCAGACCTTAAGCCAGTTTGGCAGTGTGGTCTGGGTGGTTCAGAAGTGGCACTAATTTTCGAACCGGAGCTGGTTCCAAAGGAGCTAAAACCTTGTGGGTCTGACGATGATGCCTCGGACAATGCTTTGGATCCAAATCCATGATTCAGGGCATATGAACCTATGTCCCACATGACAAACATCAACCTATCGGCCAAGAGCGGTTTGGAGTTTCCGCTGCTACCGTACAGAACACCTGGTCATGCAACCACATATCGTGATGTACGAGTACTGGAAGTTGGGATGGAATACCCAAACAAAGATGCTTTTCTTGTTGCAGTGAAGCGGTATAGCTTTAAGAATGGCGTTAACTACTATGTCATGAAGTCTCGTTTTGAGAAATTTGAAGGAAAGTGCCCAATGCGAGATAAGAGGTACAAGTGGAAAATCATGGCATCTTTTTGGAAGAAAACTGGCCTGCTCTATGTGCTTCTTTGCCCGCCTTTGTCATTCTTCGCATGTCCACCTTGTGCAGTTTCTTCATGTCTCGTGGTGGTGGTGGAATCCGTTCCTCCACTCGAATTGTTGCAACATCTGATCCGATTCGTGCATTTCCACCATCACGTACACTATCAACAACACCCTTGTGTCCCAAATCTCCCAATTGGCAAACACTCTCGGCGGGATGCAATATATGACTTCGTTATCCACTTTACTGGGAACAATCGTTGATCATGTGATGACTGGCCCATCCAATGGCATACCAAGTTATAACGCTATGTTCTCGAGTGTGATTGTACACTCGTCACATGGAAGGTGGAAAGTGTGTGTTTCGGGCATCCATCTTTCCACCTACACATTGATTAGTGTAGGATCGAGTTTGTAACCCCCGAGAATGCGAGACGTATGCAAGAATCCAACCTATTGTAAGTATCCACGAATTTGAGGGATTGGAGGATTTCCCATATTATGTACAAACCCTTCCAAAACGCGATCATCCGCCTATTTATAACATAATAAAATTATTTCAAATTATAAAAAAATTAAATTTAACATAATTGAAAATAATGAAATTTAAATTTTATCTTACCATTACTGCTTGGGCGACGAAAATATGCTTATCATCGAAACGAATTAGAATGGTTGCCATTCGTGAGAAATTAATCCGAACGAATAAAATACGAGATAATTAAAAAAAAAATATTTTTAGCGTGAGAATATCGATAAATTTAGAAAAAAATTGAGAGAGTTAAGAGAGTTTTAGAGAGTTGAAAGAAGGATGTGAATGAAAGAAATCAAATTTGGGGGGGTATTTATAGGTTAAAAAATTAATCGTTGCCCCCCTTATTTTTCTTTACCATTACAGCACCAATGTTTAAAAAGCCGTTGGTTTTTTTACCGGTGAGGGAAAGCGCATCCCAACTAGACGCGCTTTTTGTTTTTCTTTCTTAAAAATGGCCTATTTCCCTAAATAAAAAATAGGCTAAAACCCTAATTAAAAAATAAAACGATCTTTAAGGCTAATTTAGCAGTTTGGTCCACCCAAGTATATTATTTTACTAAAATTTTTCATCTTATTTTAATATTTATCATAAGACAACTTTTGATAGAACCTAAACTTTTTTGAAAATGAAATGGGTCAAAGGCTTTTTTACATATATAATATAAAAAATTTTAAAAATATCTAAAATGGTATACCAGTTGAATTATTTACAAAAATGGTATAGCAGGGGTGGTGGAGGGTGGTGCATAGGCGGCGCCACCCTTTTTTTTTTTTACACCCGTTGGATTCAATTAAAAAAACAAAAAACAATTTTTTAATGGTGCAACCTTGTTGATAGGTGGCACCAAAAAAACCAAAATACCCAACCCGAGTACAAATACAAAACAAAATACAAAATGAAAATGAAAAAAAAAGGAGAATCGAAAAATTAGGGTGAAGGCTACAGGTTAGGCGGCACTAGTGAAGCCCTCCTAACAGGCGGCACCGGTGTTAGCCCTGACTCCTTTCGACTGCTGCATCATGATGGGATAAGACCCTTAATGGTCTCGTGAAATCAGGGTTTCGGGGACCTTATAACCATGGTCCCCTAAAGTGAAAAAAAAATAGATCAGATCAGAAGAGAAGAGAAGGAGAAGGAGGAAAAAAAAAGAAAGAAAAAGAGAAGGTTAGCAAAATAGAGAAGAGAAGGAAAAGATAGAAGACAAAGAAAGGAGAAGGAAAGGAGAATCGAAAAAAATATTTTGTTAGGGATTTATGGTTTGAAGAAAAAGGTTTTGTTAATGTTTAGGGTTTGAATAAAAAGAGAGATTAAATGTTTTTTATTAGGGTCTGGAAAAAAAAGAGGGATCAAGAGGCTTTGTTTAGGGTTAAAAAAGGATTATAGGGTTTTGTTTAGGGATTAAAAAAGGGTAAAAAGATATAAAAAAGGATTTCGTTTAGGGTTTTAATAGAAAAGATCGAAAGAGGTAATTTTTTAGTATTTATAAATTATTTGTTTAGTTTAGTGTTTATTGTGATTTATAAGTTATAAATGTTATTTTTTTGTTATTTTTGAATTATTTGACAAATGTTTTTGATTCATTGAGATTTTGGAATTTTATTAATTATTTTTGTAAGGTACTAATTTTGTAAGAAAGGAAGATTGTTTGAAAGAAAAGGTGCATGTATGTTTCTGTTATATTTTTTTGATGGGCATGTTTTTTTGTTTATTATTAGATGCAGATAAGAACATATAGTCCAATTAAGTTTATTTTGTTTTGATAGTTTCTACTATTTTAACATAATTTTTTTTATTTTTTATGTAGGTAAAAGATGGGACCATTGAGTTGGAATTTATGAGATATTTTTAATTTGTTAATTACTGAACCAGCATAAATAAGTTTATTATATAATGTTTAGTATATATAAAAATGTGATGTAGACAAAACTGTTTAGTATTTTTGTAATGATATTATTATACTATATTTATTGTAATATTTATTGTATTACATTTAGTTTTTTTTTTATAATTATTTAAAATGGATCACCTTAGAAATTAATTTTCAAAATGTGTTATCCGCAACTTCGTGTTTGGGTATAAAATTTATGTAATTTAATAATATTTTTCCTATTAGTGGGATAAAAATGGCCAAATACAAATTAATTACCAAAATGTGTTTTTTACAACAAACTAATTGAACTTATTTTTTTTTAAATTGCAGATATCTAAATGGGTTTTTGGTTAATGGCAATGATCACATATCAAACATAGTTAATGAGATGGTAAAAAATTGTTATTTTTTACTTACGGGTGCCCTTATAAAAGGTTCCACGTCATTTACGAAATTAAATTAGGTTATATTAACTATTTCTGTAATTTAATAGTGTCAGGGCTCGTACCGCGCATTGAGGGGTCGTGTGAATGGTTTAGGATATCCGTCGTATGGGCGACTAATGCCATACTTGGAGTCAACAGGATTCAAATCAGCGGTATTGATCTGAACCTTTAATTTATGGTACAACTTAATATTTCGCTTTGGTCGAGTGGTGGTGCCTGGAGACCCACACTTTTCATTTGCCGTGTGGGGAGTGCACCATCACTCTGGAGGATGTTGCACTACAACTCGGGCTCCCAATTGACGGGAGTGTGGTAATGGGCGTAAGTACAATCTCTAAGCCGACCGCCTTTTGCTATAACTTACCGAGAGTCTCACCCGATAATGCTGAATCAAAATTTACGGGTTTGAGGTTTTCATG
Organism: Gossypium sturtianum; assembly: GCA_025698515.1. Taxonomy (NCBI): domain Eukaryota; kingdom Viridiplantae; phylum Streptophyta; class Magnoliopsida; order Malvales; family Malvaceae; genus Gossypium; species Gossypium sturtianum. The sequence continues at coordinate 44,612,942 of CM046952.1, forward strand.
GCTTAAGGTTAATTTCAAGCATTTACCAATTATTGCCATTGAATGAGAGGTCATGTGGCCGCTCGAGTGTACATTATGCACATTATAGAGGGTGTACTCATGCGGATGCAAACAAAAAGGTCCATTTGATGTACTTGTCCCTGTTAACTGATTTGCATAACATCCATTCGTATAGTTAGGGTTCCACAGTACTAGCTATGTTGTATCGCTAGCTTTTTCGGATGACAAAGCCTTTTGTCGTGGACATAGGCAGATGCCACATATTGTTGCAGTCTTGGACGCTTTACCGGATGCCATTCTTGGCATCGATTAGTTACCAAGCATATGTATTTCCACTCATAAATAGATGACAAAATTTTACCCATTATAGCAATTATTTGACTTTTTTTTTCTAATGAGATTATTCTAATAAGTTTTTTTTTTGTTTTCGTAGATGGAGTACTAATCCAGGTATCAGGAGGGTATACACTGTTCCTATATACCGTCTAATGAATGAGAAACATGCCAGGGAAGCGGTAAGCTATTCTAATATTCATGACATGTAATTACTTTATCTATCTTACTTGAACCGTGTTAATATAACCATGTTATTAATTGTGCAATTCATTTGGATGCCCTATTCCTTCCCGAAAATTACGGTTGTTATTCTCTTATCTGTTCAGATCCACACACGTATGTGGTGCATGAACGCACCTATTATCAATTTCTAGGCAGTGGAGTGGTATAATGGAGATCGAGTACTCCTGAAGTTTGGATGCATGCAGTATATCCTAAAAATGCCAGTGCAATTGGGGAAGATCTACGGGATTAACAAGAGGGGAAAACAAGGAAATAATTGGACGGTAGTGCATCAACAATATATTACAGTGTGGAACAATCGGATGAGCCAGAGACCTTAGATGGATCTTTCTTTCGTTTTCCAGCCCTCGTTAGAGTACATAGAGTGGTACTTCGTGTAACACCCCTTACCCATATTCAACGCCGGAACCAGGCATGAGGCGTTACTGTATTAAAAACCTCAAGATCGCCACTTAGGCACAACATGCCACTCTCTTTGGCCATCACAACAACCTCAATCCCGACTTATGAGGCCTCTCTCAAACACACGAGGGCTCTCGAGACCATATCGAAAACTCTTACGATCTTAAAATTTATTTTCCATCTATACAGGGCTCACACGCCCGTGTAAGATTTGGCACGCCCGTGGATGTCACACACGCCCATGGTCACTACCCGTGCATGAAAACTCAAGCATTCTGCCAATGCCCCACGGTTAGGGCACACGCCCGTGCCTTCCACCCGTGGTGCACACTGACTACCTTAGCACAGCCTAGAGTCTAGACGCACGCCCGTGTGGCTAGCCCGTGGCCAACACTGATTAAAACACACGTTCTAGGCACACGCCCGTGTGACTAGTCCGTGGTCTATTCTGACTTAAAATACTAACATGCAGGGGACACACGGCCAAGTCACACGCCCATGGGCTGACCGTGTGTCACACATGGCCTAGACACACGCCCGTGTGTCTACCCACGTGGATAAGAACAAAGCTATTTGCCAAGTTCTTTTCACCCTCCTAGCATACACAATCATGCACTCATTCAACACATCCATAATCAACTCAAAATCTTACAATCTCAATTAGATAACTACATCTTTTCATATAATAAAGTGCCAACAACTATGGCATTATACAAAATATATTATCCATCTAAAGGCCAACACATCATAGCCATATACAACAAAATTCACTAACTTGTCTAGCCCCTATACATGCCATATACAAAACATCGATTCAACACTTTTGCTCTATAAGACAAGGGAAAAGAAAGGGAGTAAGCTTTGAGCTTAGTAAGTTTACACATAAGCAATTAAGCAACATAATATAAGCTAAACAACAATTAGCATTATACTAACATATAATGTACAACTATGCTTACTCTTTCTATCCCTTACCACATTTCCAACACATCATGAGCCACTTACTCATAACCATTGACATGCACCCCTGCATTCAATATCACATTTACACAATATACAACACATCATTATTTCTCAATAATACATCCACACAGCTATGCTACTCACTATCACATCCACACAGTAAATCTCTCGATGGTTCCACACTAAGCCCACCACAATCAATTGATAAGATAGTATCACACTTAGCCTACCAACAAGGTATTCATAGTGGTTTCGCACATAGCCCACTAGATAATATACCTAACGGTAGCATCACACATAGCCAGCTCATCGTCAATATGCATTAGGATGGTATCGCACTTAGCCCACCATTTAGCATTATCACAACACATTCACAAATCTACTTACTTAATCATTCATCCATTCATTTCACTTGAACCACATAGGTTTTCAATTATTCTCAACCATGCTATACACTATCTAGCATTAACAAATTGTAAGTATGAATGCATTGTTTATGCATAGACTTACCTCGATACTCAAAAGTATAGAAACGTGCAATTTAGTCCACCACTTTGCTCTTGCCTCAGTTTCGATCCGGGCTTTGTCTTTCTTGATCTATAATGAATAAATTAACTTATTCAGTACACACATTGACCAAATTGACCCACATCTCATACTTTGACAAAATTACTCTTTTGCCCTAAATCTTTCTCATAATTACACTATTGCCTCAAGGCTCGTAAAGTGATTTTTATTCAACTTTCTAGCCTTTCATGCTTAGCCGAATCACTTGCTCAACTAAAGCAATCATCAATTCTCACTATATCACATATGTATGACCAAACTCGAGATTTTTGCAAACTAGTCCCTACATGCATTTTCTATGGAAACTCATTTAGCAAAAGATGTTTCTACTACACCAAGCTTTCATAATCTTCCATAAAACATCAAAATACATGCATGTCATACATGGCCACATTTTTGAACATCCATCATAGCTCATCAAATAGCTAAAAATAGCTTACTCATGCAACAAGGACTTTAAAAATACAAAGAATATAAAAAACGAGGCTAGATGCACTTACTAGCAAGCTTGAAATTTTTAAAGAACCCTAACAATGGCTCTCTCAAATTTTCGGCAGCCTTGGATAATAAGATAAATGAATTTTGCCATCTTTTCTCCTATTTTAATCACTTAATTGTTAAATGACCAAAATGCCCTTTTTGATAAACTTTTTATTTTAACTCATCCATGCCCAAATTTGTCCAAAAATTAGAAATTGGGAAAATTGCTATTTGTAACATCCTGGAATTAGGGGCTTGGTATTATTGTATGTTGCTGCGTGTTGGCATGTTTTGTTCGTTAATTTGGTGTGTTTGGGGGTCCCGAGAAGGCTCGGGGTTAAGCTTGAGCCTTGGAGAAAATTTTTCTTTTAGGCACTTTAGGGGAGAGCTAGCTGAGGCAGGACTTAAGGATATTTGTTTGTGTCTTGTTAACACAAATAAAGAGGTGGTAAAGTGGCAAGGAGGCGCCACTTAGAGTGCTTGAAGTGGCGTCACAAGGGAGAAACTGCAGGGAGAAGGAGTTCGAGTCACGTCGTCAGTATTGAGAAGCTTTATTTTTGCGCCTGAGGAGCTTGGGTGTTGGATTCGGCAAGGGCACTGCATGGATGAGTGTTGAATGAGTCAATAATTTGAAAGTGTGGCCAGGAGTAAAAGGTGGGGTTTGAATTATTCAAACTCATTTGAATGAGTGAACAAGAGTGAAAGTAGGAGTTGAACAAGGGATTTGGTGGCTAGTTGAGTTGTTGGCCGAAAGTGGGGTGTGTGAAGGGGGGAGGATTCCGGTTTTGTGCTAGGAGAGGGGGTGTGCCGAAAAATCAAGTAAGGTTCTTCCTTTGGTTTTGAAGGGCATTCGGTCATTAGGGGAGTGGATAGTGCCGATTCTTAGTAAGTCCTTTTGTGCTCTTTTGTTCTCTCTTTGGGTTCCTATCTTCTATATGTCAAAATTGTTAGTAAACTTTTACTCTCTTCTCCTTTGACCTTTAGCCGAAATCTGAGAGACCATTAGTGCATCCATTTTCTTCATCTTTTCACCTAAGACTCTCTTGTCTACATTAGCCAAACCCTCTTTTACTTGGTAGCCAAACCTTAGTTTCATTTTACTCATCATTTCCACCATTCTTCCTTTTCCCTTTTCTTTTTCCCTTTTAAGCAGAAACCCCTTGAGCCTCTTTGCCGAATCTCTTCTTCCCCTTTTACTCATTCTCTTTAACCTCACAACCGAAAGCACCATACCACTTCTTTGCATTCCATCTTTCTTCTCTACTTTTCTTCTTAAGCCGAAACTTTATTTCATCTCCTCTGACACCTTGCTTTTCTCTCCATAGCCGAATAGACTTGGTCAAGTGGATCGATTTCATCCTGTTGCAAGTCTACTGAAGGTAACGTTCTTTTCGCTTTTGCTGCAAAAGCCGAATCTCTCTCTCTTCTTTTCTTGCATCTTCTACCTCTTTTTTTCTTTGAAAATCCTCAATCTCTATTCTCACTAATCGGACTTTTGTTTCATCTTTTCTTCCCGAATCAATGTCGTTGAGTAGCCTAGGGTGTGAAGGGTTACGTCTTTGCCGGATCTGCTTTGGTTTCTTCACCTATTTCAACACAAGGTAATTTCGGCCAATACCCTTTGACTTTTTTTAAGCCTCTTTTTGTTTAGCCGAATATTCAAGGGCTATCTGTGACTGTTAGGCCGAATCTCTCTCTCTCTTACAAGTCATCTCGGTTTCAAAGATGAAGTAGTTGTGGGTGGTTCATCGGTAACCACGGTAAGAGATTATCTTCTTAGATCCTATGATTAATATTCTCTCTGGGTTTTGGTTGCCTTAATCAACGTTTCCTTATTAGACAAGCGACGTCTCTCTCTGATCTCTGATCAAGTTTGTTTCATGGATGTAAGAAAAGTTCAAATTGAAGAAGGGAGCGAACCCATAGTAGCGACTCCCAAGTTTAAGAAGCAGGCTGTGTCAGCGGTTCGGGACTTTCCACCGGGTTGTGGTAGAGCGAAGTGCATGCGGGATAGACAGATATTTATCGCCTCTTTGGTGAAAGCGTCGACATAGAGGGTATAACCTTACGCGTTATCAGGTGTGTATTACTCACACGCCTTCTTTACTGTTTTGTTATTAATTGTAAAGGCTGGAAGCCGAAATGGCTGATGTGCTAAGAAGAATGCCCTTAGGGGTAGGGTTGGAGACGCCGGGTAAGTTCTCAATATTGATATTGTGTTAATTTGCATGTATGTATATTTTGATGTTATGCATGTATGAAATATCATCTGATTTACTCCGTGACATTGGTTGCATACAAATTGTTCACAATATAAAGAGCATGGGCTCGGGAATGGTTGAAAGGCGGAGGGAGAATCAGTGACTATTGTCACGAGTGACTAATGTCATGAGTGGTCTAAGTACCACGGTGGTTAAAACCACAAGTATTGATCAGTGACTTATCTTGGTGGTCGAGTACCACAGTGGGTTGGCCCCACGTATGCGTTAATTATCAGAGATTGTCACGATGGTCTATGACCACGGTGGGTTGGCCCCACGAGTACATTATAGTGACTAATGTCATGAGTGACTAATGTCACGAGTGGTCTAGGACCATGGTGGTTATGAACCACAGTGGCATAATGCCACGGGTGTTATGGATGGAGAGTTGAACTGGGTTGGGTTGCATAGAATACATGAATCATGTGCTGTATTGAATGGGCTAAGGCCCAGTTTGCATTACTCAGGGGTTTACACACTGAGTCTTGATGACTCACCCCCTTTGCTAACTCTGCAGTAATCAGAGATGGCGGGTTTGGGTAGAGAGAGACGGACCGAGGTGGCCATGCGATGCAATTTATGCAGTAAACCCGAACTTTAATTTAAATATATTTTTATTTTGGGGATTTTAGTTTGTAATAAGGCCACTTATTATTATTTTGGGATTTGGTTATAAGTTGATATTATGCATGCAATAAATTAAGGAAAAACGAGTTTTTCTCAAAAGCATACAAGAAGTTTTCCGAACTTTCAACACATGGATAATAATAATAAGCTGTAAGTAAGTATAACTTGGAATTTCTCTTAACTTAGCAAGTAATATTGTTTTTAAAAAGAAGTCACGTGCCTTAAGGTTCAACTAAATTGATACTCTTCAAACATTTTCCTAAATCGATTTGGATATGATGAGTCCGTTTTAGCACCTAGCCTACTTAGCAAAATAACAAAAAGGGTTGAGTCAACGAAACGTTTTTTTTTCTAAGTAATGTTAATGGAAGCCACAACATGGATTCTTTAAACAAGATCAGTTCCTAAGTTGCAATGTTTTTTTTTCAAAGTTTTCAAATCTATTTCTCTCTGTAACAATCCAGATTCGGTCGTAACGTTTTGACTGGGTTTGGGGTGTTACACTATTTAAGGACCTCTAATTAATATTCTAAAGCTATTTCACACAAATAGCTTCTAGAATCTCACATTTTGCAACTTTTGCAATTTAGTCCTTTTGGACAATTCAACCGCAATTTCACAAAATTGCTTCATGAAACTTTCACACTAGCATGCATTCATAGCATAAACCTCAAAAACTCATTCATATACCTCGAATTTGTGGTCTCGCACCACTATTCCGACTAGGCCCTAAATTGGGATGTTACAACTCTCCCCCCCTTTAGAGATTTTCGCTTTAGAAAATCTTACGATAAGAAAGAGGTTTGGATGTTGCTCTCTCATAGCTTCTTCCGTTTCCCATGTAGCCTCTTCCATACTGTGTTTCTGCCATAACACTTTCACTAGTGCTATGCTCTTATTTCTCAACTGTTTCACTTCTCGAGCCAAGATCTTAATCGGCTCTTCATCATAAGACATATCCGGTCTTATCTCAATTTTTGTTGGAGGAATCACATGTGAAGGATCGGAGCGATACCGTCGCAACATCGACACATGGAACACATTATGAATCTTTTCCAACTCTACCGGCAAAGCCAACCGGTATGCTACTGACCCAACTCTATCTGTAATCTCATACGGCCCTATGAATCTTGGACTCAATTTCCCTTTTCATCCAAATTTCACAATCTTCTTCCATGGGGACACTTTCAAAAATACTTTGTCGCCCACTTCAAATTCAATTTCCTTTCTTTTCAGATCCGCGTACGACTTCTGTCGGTCCGAAGCAACTTTCAGACTATTACGGATTATTTTCACTTTCTTCTCGGTCTCTTTTACTAGATCGACCCCGTGGATCCGCTTCTCACTAAGCTCGGTCCAATACAAAGGAGTTCGACACTTACGACCATACAAGGCCTCATACGGAGCCATCCGTATACTTGACTGATAACTGTTGTTGTAAGCAAATTCGATTAAAGGTAGATATCTCTCCCAACTACCCTCGAATTCTAACACACAACATCGAAGCATATCTTCAAGAACTTGAATCACTCTTTCAGACTGACCATCGGTTTGCGGATGGAACGCAGTACTGAAATTTAACTTTGTTCCCAAAGCCTCTTGCAACCTCTTCCAAAACCTCGAAGTGAACCTCGGATCCCTATCCGATATTATAAACACAGGTACACCATGTAACCTCACTATCTCTGCAACATAAAACTCAGCTAACTTATCCAGTGAATAATCAACACGTACTGGAATAAAGTGAGCCGACTTCGTTAGTCTATCCACAACAACCCACACAAAGATCTCTTTTTCTGAGTCATCGGTAGCCCGGTCACAAAATCCATGGTAACCCGATCCCACTTCCATTCGGGTACCAACACTGGCTAAAGAAATCTCGAAGGCACTTGATGCTCAGCTTTCACTTGTTGACAAATCAGACACTTTGCAACGAACTCTGAAATATCTCTTTTCATACCCGGCCACCAATAAGACTTCTTCAAGTTATTATACATTTTTGTACTGCCCGGATGTACTGACAAACATCCACTGTGGGCCTCATGCAAAACCTTTTGGATTAACTCCTCATCTCTAGGTACACAAATTCTGTCACAGACAAACAAACAACCATTCGAGCCCACTCGAAAATCGGAATCACTTTCTGACTCACGCTTATCTCTCTTAGCTGACATCTCACTGTCATTTCTCTGAGCTTTACATATCTGTTGAATAAATAGTTGCTTAGCTCTCAACTCTGCCAGAATAGCACCATCTTCAGACAATGCCAAACTCATCCTCATAACTCTTAGAGCATACAAGGATTTCCTACTCAGGGCATCCGCAACCACATTCGCTTTTCCTGGGTTGTAATCAATGACTAACTCATAGTCTTTTAACAACTCAAGCCACCATCTCTGTCGCAAATTCAGATCCTTCTGATCCATCAAATATCTCAAACTCTTGTGATCCGTAAAGATTCGGCACTTCTCTCCATATAAGTAATGTCGCCAAATCTTTAACGCGAAAACAATCGCAGCCAACTCCAAATCATGAGTCGGATAATTCTTCTCGTGCGGTTTCAACTGTCTCGAGGCGTAAGCGACTACCTTACCCTCTTGCATCAACACGCAACCGAGACCATTAAACGACGCGTCATTGTAAACCACGAACTCTTTCCCCGATTCTGGTTGAACCAAAACCGGCGCCTCAGTCAATAATGTCTTCAGTCTCTCGAAACTCTGTTGACATGTCTCAGTCCATTCAAACTTGACATCTTTGTGCAATAGTTTCGTCATCGGGGTAGCAATCACAGAGAACCCTTTTACGAAACGGTTGTAATATCTTGCTAATCCCAAGAAACTTCTGATTTTCGACACGTTCATCGGCGGTTTCCAATCCATAACAGCTGATATCTTACTCGGGTCAACTCTAACACCATCACCAGACACAATGTGTCCTAGGAATTCGACCTCACGGAGCCAAAACTCACTCTTGCTAAACTTAGCGTACAACTGCTTATCTCTTAAAGTTTGCAAGATAATTCTCAAATGTTCTTCATGATCATTCTCATCCCAAGAATAGATCAATATGCCGTCAATGAAAACAACTACAAACTTGTCCACATATGATCTGAAAACACGGTTCATCAGATCCATAAAAATCGCCGGTGCATTCGTCAAACTCATAATGGCCATACCTTGTTCGAAATGCAGTTTTCAACACATCCTGCTCTTTCACTCTCAACTGATAATAACCAGACCTCAGGCTAATCTTGGAGAACACTGTAGCTCCCTTCAGTTGATCAAAAATATCATCAATCCTTGGTAAAGGATACTTATTCTTAACCGTCACTTTGTTAAGCTGTCTATAGTCTATACACAACCACATAGACCCATCTTTCTTCTTTACAAACAATACCGGAGCACCCCATGGTGAGTAGCTCGGTCTTGCAAAACCCTTATTTGCCAACTCTTGCAACTGGACCTTCAGTTCTTTCAATACGGAGCAATTGAGATAGGTGCCGCTCCCGGAACTAACTCAATCCCAAACTCAACCTCTCTCACTGGAAGTAATTCGGGTAACTCTTCCGGGAATACATCCGGATACTCACATACCACTGGCACTATTTCAAACTCTACTCCAACCTCTCGAGTATTCAACACAAAAGCAAGATAGGACTCACACCCTTTTCTCAAGCATTTATCAGCCACTAAGGAAGAAATCATCACTGGTATACTATCCGATCCACCTGATTCCACCCGAACCACATCTCCACTCTCACATTTCAAATCAAGAAACTTACTACCACAGTTTACTAAGACACTATGGGTAGTCAACCAATCCATGCCTAGGATTAAATCAAACTCATCAAACGGCAATAACATTAGGTTTGCCGGAAAGCAATGACTCTCAATCATCAAAGGACAATTCTTACACACTTTGTCCACTAACACATGCTTACCTAACGGGTTTGACACCTTAACCACAAAGTCCGTAGACTCAACAGTCATACTCAAACTAGATGCCAATCACATGCAAATATAAGAATGAGTAGACCCTGGATCTATTAAAGCAATAACAAGTATGTCAAAGAGAGAAAAAGTACCCGTTATTACATCAGGGGAGGATGCCTCTTCGCGAGCGCGAATGGCATACGTCCTCGCAGGTGCCCGACCCTTCGGTCTCATAGCAGAGTCTCTTGATGCACCTCTACCACTATTCCCACCTCTCGGGTTCCTTGGTGGTCTACCCCTTGCAGAAACATCATTGGATCTCATCTCTAGCTTCTCTTCCTTATCATCCCTCTCGGGGCAATTTTGGATAAAATGGTCGGGGGAACCACACTTATAACAGTTCCGACTGTTACCCCAACACTCTCTAGTGTGATATCTACCACAACTTGGACACTCCGATTTGTTCTTTGGATTGCCCACACTTTCCGTCGAAGTAGCTTGGACTCTCGAACCCGAACGAGTATTGCCCAAGTCTCGATGCGAATAACCCATCTGGTCTTTGTCGCCCCAGGACTCACTTCTTGGACCTTTTCGACTGGGCTTGATACGACTTGCCCATCGGCCTCTTTCTAGCATCTCGGGCTTCACTCACAACCCTTTTCTTTTTTGTACTCAACTCTTCGGCCTTACTTGCCCTTTCGACCAACACCACAAATTCTTTCAACTCCAATATACCCACTAGGAGTTTAATGTCCTCATTCAGTCCGTCTTCGAACCTCTTACACAACATGGTCTCTGTCGACACACATTCTTGAGCGTATTTGCTAAGCCTAACAAACTCACGCTCATAATCCGTTCATCGACATTCTTCCTTGCTTCAACTCAAGGAATTCCTTCCTTTTCGATCAAGAAACCTCGCTTATATACTTCTTCCGAACTCTTCGAGAAAGAAGTCCCACGTCACCCGCTCTCTTGGGACCACTGACGTCAACGTCTTCCACCAATGGTATGCCGAGTCCCTCAGCAAGGATACGACACACTTCAAGCTCTCTTCAGGTGTACAAGAGAGTTCATCGAATACTCTCATCGAGTTCTCTAACGTAACTCGCCTCTCGTGGTCATCATCAACCTTAGCTCTAAACTCCTCACCCGTGTTTTCTAATCTTATCTACCAGGGGTTTCGATATCCTCACTACATCAATACCTTGAGGAGCCATAGGAATTGGGTGAGGTATAGGAGGAGGAGGTGGAGGAGGTTGAGCATTAGGGTTCGCTCGAACATAATCCGAGTACCAATTGCCCATCATCTGGAGAAAGGCTTCCCGAGCCCCTTCCCCTTGACCCCTAGCCTCAGGTCCACTTTGAACAGGCATGATTCCTTGCGCAGGAGCGGCGCATTACTAACTGCTTCATCAGCAGTCAATAGATCGGAATCCATATTCTATATAAAATAAGATTTAAAATCATCAGAAGCCACCACACTATCATTGTACACTTACGGCATGTATAACTAGACTCTTACACCCGCTACGATAGTCCTAGAACCAACTAAACCATAGCTCTGATACCACTAAATGTAACACCCCTTACCCATATTCAACGCCGGAATCGGTCACGAGGCATTACCGTATTAAAAACCTCAAGATCACCACTTAGGCACAACATGACCACTCTCTTTGGCCATCACAACAACCTCAATCCTGACTTACGAGGCCTCTCTCAAACACACGAGGGCTCTCGAGACCATATCGAAAACTCTTACGATCTTAAAATTTATTTTCCATCTATATGAGGCTCACACGCCGTGTAAGATTTGGCACGCCCGTGGATGTCACACACGCCCATGGTCACTACCCGTGCATGAAAACTCAAGCATTCTGCCAATACCCCACGGTTAGGGCACACGCCCGTGCCTTCCACCCGTGGTGCACACTGACTACCTTAACACAGCCTAGAGTCTAGACGCACGCCCGTGTGGCTAGCTCGTGGCCAACACTGATTAACACACATGTTCTAGACACACGCCCGTGTGACTAGTCCGTGGTCTATTCTGACTTAAAATACTAACATGCAGGGGACACACGGCCAAGTCACACGCCCATGGGCTGACTGTGTGTCACACATGGCCTAGACACACGCCCGTGTGTCTACCCACATGGACAAGAACAAAGCTATTTGCCAAGTTCTTTTCACCCTCCTAGCATACACAATCATGCACTCATTCAACACATCCATAATCAACTCAAAATCTTACAATCTCAATTAGATAACTACATCTTTTCATATAATAAAGTGCCAACAACTATGGCATTATACAAAATAGATTATCCATCTAAAGGCCAACACATCATAGCCATATACAACAAAATTCACTAACTTGTCTAGCCCATATACATGCCATATACAAAACATTGAGTCTCATGTACCAGAGTGTGCTGACAGTGTGGGCGATCTTTCAATTGATCCTCGTATCTCGATTCAACACCTTTGCTCTATAAGACAAGGGAAAAGAAAGGGAGTAAGCTTTGAGCTTAGTAAGTTTACACATAAGCAATTAAGCAACATAGTATAAGCTAAACAACAATTAGCATTATACTAACTTATAATGTACAACTATGCTTACTCTTTCTAGCCCTTACCACATTTCCAACACATCATGAGTCACTTACTCATAACCATTGACATGCACCCTGCATTCAATATCACATTTACACAATATACAACACATGTAACACCCCTTACCCGGGTTCTACGTGGGAACCGGGCCCGAGGCGTTACCGAACTCAAACAACTTAATCGCCACTTAGGCTCAACAACTACTCTCTTAAGTCACTTCAATAACCTCATTCTCGGCTCACGAGGCCTTACTCATACGCACAAGGGCTCTCGGGACCAAATCGAAACTTTCTTTCCAACCATAAAAATTTTCTCTTTTGAACAGGGCTCACACGCCCGTGCAAGGTAAAACACACCCGTGTGAAATCACACACGCCCATGTTCCCAAACCGTGCTTAAAAACCCAGCATACTACCAATGCCCCACGGTTAAGCCACACGCCTGTGCTTCCCAACCGTGGTAAACACTAACTTCCTTCACACGGCCTGGAGTCTAGACACACGCCCGTGTGGCTAGCTCGTGGCCAATTCTGACTTAAAATGTCAACCTGCAGGGACGACTTGCGCCAAAGCACACGCCGTGGCTGACCGTGTGTCACACATGGTTTAGACACACGCCCATGTGTCTATCCACATGGCCAAGAACAAAGCTATTTGCTAAGCTCTTCTCACCCTTATAGCATACACAACATGCACTCATACAACACATCCATAATCGACTCAAATTGAAGTGCAATCTCACATAGAAAACTACATCTTTCTTTCATATAATGTAATAGCCAACAACCATGGCATTATACAAAATACACTATCCATCTAAAGGCCAACACATCTTAGCCATTTACACCAAAAATTCACTAATTTGTCTAGCCCCTATACATGCCATATACAAAACATTGAGTCTAATGTACCAGAGTGTGCTGATATGTGGGCTATCTTCCAATGATCCTCATATCTCGGTTCACCACTTTTACTCTATAAAACAAAGGAAAAGAAAGGGAGTAAGCTTGGAGCTTAGTAAGTTTACACATAAACAATTAAGCATCATAGTATAAGCTAAACCACAATTAGCATTATACCAACATATAATGCACAACTATGCTTACTCTTTCTATTCCTTACCACATATCCAACACATCATGAGTCACATACTCAAAACCATTGACATGCACCCCTGCATTCGACGTCACATTTACATAATATACAACACATCATTATTTTTCGATAATACATCCACACAGCTAATCCAAACAACTAATCCACACAGCTAATCTACTCACTATCACATCCACACAACAAATCTCTCTGTGGTTCCGCACTAAGCCCACCACATCCAATTAGTAAGGTAGTATCGCACTTAGCCTACCAACAAGGTATTCATAGCGGTTTCGCACATAGCCCACTAGATAACATACCTAACGATAGCATCGCACATAGCCAGCTCATCGTCAATATGCATTAGGATGGTATCGCACTTAGCCCACCTTTTTGCATTATTACAACACATCAACACATCTATTTACTCAATCATTCATACATTCACAAGTTCTACCACAATCATTTTACTTGAACCACATAGGTTCTCAATCATTCTCAATCATGCTACACACTAGCTAGCATTAACAAGTTATATGTATGAATGCATCGTCTATGTATAGACTTACCTCGATACTCAAAAGTATAGGAATATGCAATTTAGTCCACCACCTTACTGTTGCCTCGGTTTCAATCTGGGCTTCGTCTCTCTTGATCTATAATGAATAAATCAGCTTATTCAATACCCACATTGACTAAATTGACCCACATCTCATACTTTAGCAAAATTACTATTTTGCCTCTAAACTTCCTCATATTTACACTTTAGCCCCTAGGCTCGTAAAGTGATTTTTATTCAACTTTCTAGCCTTTCATGCTTAGCCGGATCACTTACTCAACTAAAGCATTCATCAATTCTCACCAAAACATACATGTATGACCAAACTTAAGATTTTCACAATCAAGTCCCTACATGCATTTTCATGGGAAATCACTTAAGAAAAGATGTTTCTACTACATCAAGCTTTCATAATCTTCCATAAAACAACAAAATACATGCATGTCATACATGATCACATTTTTGAACATCCTTCATAGCTCATCAAATAGCTAAAAATAACTTACTCATGCTACTGGGACTTCAAAAATACAAAGAATATAAAAAACGAGGCTAGATGCACTTACTAGCAAGCTTGAAAATTTGAAGAACCCTAACAATGGCTCTTTGACATTTTCGGCAGCCTTGGAGAAAAAGATGAATGAATTTTGTCATCTTTTCTCCTATTTTAATCACTTATTTGATAAATGAACAAAATGCCCTTTTTGATAAACTTTAAATTTTAACTCATTCATGCCCAATTTTGTCCAAAAATTAGAATTTGGATAAATTGCTATTTAAGGACCTCTAATTAATAATCTAAAGCTATTTCACACATATATCTTCTAGAAACACACATTTTGCAACTTTTGCAATTTAGTCCTTTTGGACAATTCAACCACAATTTCACAAAATTACTTCATGAAACTTTCACACTAGCATGCATACAAGGCATAAACCTCAAAAACTCATTTATAACCCTCGGATTTGTGGTCTCGCACCACTATTCCGACTAGACCCCAAATCGGGATGTTACAACACATCATTATTTCTCAATAATACATCCACACAGCTATGCTACTCACTATCACATCCACACAGCAAATCTCTCGGTGGTTCCGCACTAAGCCCACCACAATCAATTGATAAGGTAGTATCGCACTTAGCCTACCAACAAGGTATTCATAGTGGTTTCGCACATCGCCCACTAGATAATATACCTAACGATAGCATCACACATAGCCAGCTCATCGTTAATATGCATTAGGATGGTATCACACTTAGCCCACCATTTAGCATTATCACAACACATTCACAAATCTACTTACTTAATCATTCATCCATTCATTTCACTTGAACCACATAGGTTCTTAATCATTCTCAACCATGCTATACACTATCTAGCATTAACAAATTGTAAGTATGAATGCATTGTTTATGCATAGACTTACCTCGATACTCAAAAGTATAGAAACGTGCAATTTAGTCCACCACTTTGCTCTTGCCTCGGTTTCAATCTGGGCTTTGTCTTTCTTGATCTATAATGAATAAATTAGCTTATTCAGTACATACATTGACCAAATTGACCCACATCTCATACTTTGGCAAAATTACTCTTTTGCCCTAAATCTTTCTCATAATTACACTATTACCTCAAGGCTCGTAAAGTGATTTTTATTCAACTTTCTAGCCTTTCATGCTTAGCCGAATCACTTACTCAACTAAAGCAATCATCAATTCTCACTACATCACACATGTATGACCAAACTCAAGATTTTTGCAAACTAGTCCCTACATGCATTTTCTATGGAAACTCATTTAGCAAAAGATGTTTCTACTACATCAAGCTTTCATAATCTTCCATAAAACATCAAAATACATGCATGCCATACATGGCCACATTTTTGAATATCCATCATAGCTCATCAAATAGCTAAAAATAGCTTACTCATGCAACAAGGACTTCAAAAATACAAAGAATATCAAAAACGAGGCTAGATGCACTTACTAGCAAGCTTGAAATTTTTGAAGAACCCTAACAATGGCTCTCTCAAATTTTCGGCAGCCTTGGAGAAGAAGATGAATGAATTTTGTCATCTTTTCTCCTATTTTAATCACTTAATTGTTAAATGACCAAAATGCCCTTTTTGATAAACTTTTTATTTTAACTCATCCATGCCCAAATTTGTCCAAAAATTAGAAATTGGGAAAATTGCTATTTAAGGACCTTTAATTAATATTAAGCTATTTCACACAAATAGCTTCTAGAATCTCACATTTTGCAACTTTTGCAATTTAGTCCTTTTGGACAATTCAACCGCAATTTCACAAAATTGCTTCATGAAACTTTCACACTAGCATGCATTCATAGCATAAACCTCAAAAACTCATTCCTATACCTCAGATTTGTGGTCTCGCATCACTATTCTGACTAGACCCTAAATCGGGATGTTACACTTCGAGATGGGGAAACTGTATTTATTTGGTAGGCAATCGATAATAGTCCCCCCGCACATGCCACGACTTAGGCAATTTGCCCATCTCCCTCCACATCCACCAACTACACCCGAGCCAAAGTCTTCACCCAAAACTAAACCAATGCCTGACCCCGAGCGATCTCATACATAGTCTAGGATAGTTCTTATCATCTAGACTTGGGGGTCGATGACTATTTCCCGGGCTCGGCAGGCCACAAATATTATTCAGAGTTTCTCGAATCAAATTCTAATATACCTGATCTGAGATTATCGATGACGTTTGATATCTTTAGCTTATTACCACCGCAATATTCTACTCCTCCCGGGCAAACATTTGGAGCATACAATTTTTCTGCTATGCATAGCACATCCCCAGGTTTGGGTGAGGATAACGTTGATCGTTACGAGCACCCGCAACGTGAACGCCGACCACCACAACGATATACCCCTAGGACCATACCATCAAACCATCAATTTTAGGGGTTTCTATAATTTCAATGGTTAAGTTTGTAATTTTAAATAAAACGTGTTGGAACAAACTTGGTGTCTAAATTTAAATTGGATGGTGTCTAAGATATAAATTATCAACTTACATACATGCAAAAGATACATGTAGAAATATACATTACACCAAACTTGGAACAACATTTGTAATTTAAATTAGATTTATTGGAACAAACTTTGTAATATAAATTAGATGCATTGGAGTACATTAGCTCAATTTCCACTCGATCGCAACAATTGACCAATATGGCAAGTTCGCTGTAGGCATTTACTTCGACTATGTCCAGCAATCTGCACACGCCATAAAGCTTCCCCTCGGTTTCCTCCCTAATGTCCATTTCATTATGGATTCTAGTCATTTGCGGATGACCTTTTGGATTCCTATGTAATTTGTTATCCGGGACAAGCTCGAAAGTCGTCATAGGCACCTCCCATGTAGACAGATCAGGCAGGACGGGGAACTCATTTTCCTAGACACGCAACGTGTGCTCGAGACTGTACACATTAGTGATAAACTGTTCAACACTGTGCGATGCGCAAGCACAGATTGCCACGACATGTGTACAGGGATAATGAAGTGTTTGGAACCTCCCACAATAGCATCGTCTGTTTCAGAGATCAACTCCGTAGGACCTAGGTGGGATACTGGTCGATGACCTATGGTCTCCGTAACTCGAAACGTTTCAAATTTTCATGAATACATTTCTACATTCATCGACCTCGCCCTTTGACTGTTCGCATCCATTGCATCCCTGACATCTTCAACAAACACGTGCCCCGTCTCCATCTGATTAACTTATTTCAGCCCTATTCTTGGCATCAAGGTAGCTAGCCTATAGAATGTAGCCGAGAACATAGATAAAATCAGAAGATGTCATGTTTTCCTCAACACGGAGTTAATCACTTCTGCCAGGTTAGTGGTCATTTAACTATATCGAAACCCGTCATCAAAACTTTGAGCCCATTGCCACAGCTCCTTGGTACCCAACCACTATCAGAAAGGTGAGCTCATTGCACCTTGCATGTCACCCTCAAGTCCGGTCATCTTTTTTCGGAAAAGGTGTGGCTCTAACTCGTACGCTGTGGATGTATTAAGAAAAGACAAGTTACATACTCGAATTAATGTGTTCTAGTATTAGTAACATTAAAACATATATTGAAACTAAAATTTACCCATTTCCACAACTTGTCTCCCCCAGTCTGCATTCTTATACTCTCGGTGAAAGTTAGCTGCGATGTGTCTGATACAGTAAATGGATCTCCATGGTGCACCGGAATGCCTAATGGCGGCAATTATTCCCTTTCTTCTATCAGAAATTATGCAAATATTATCATCACTAATAACATACCTTCGCAGGTTCGTAAGGAAGAATTCTCATGATTCCATGTTCTCCTTGTCCATAATGGCAAACGCTATCGGGAGCATGTTCTTGTTCCCGTCTTGAGCAACTGCAATAAGTAGGATCTGCGTATATTTTCCATATAGCTGGGTCTCATCTACCTACACAAGTGACTTGCAGTGGGGAAATGCCCACATGAATGAATCGAACATCTAGAACATCCAGCGAAAAATTCTTCTGTTCGATTGTAGTTGGTCATCTGGGCCGTAATAAGGTCATGTCTCCAACTCAATGATAGTCTCCGACACATACTTCCGCATAGCGGCTACCCATCCCTATAGTTCATTGTACAATGCATCCCAATCTTCGTACAACTGCTTCATTGCCATCTGTTTAGCTATCCATTCTTTTCGATAGGATACTTGATACATGAATCGTGCTTGCATTTCGGTAATCAGTACCGAAACTTTAATGGTCAGCATGTCCTTCACCATTGGCATGATGCATGTGCAAATAGTTTTGGAATCAAGTTTCAGGTGATCTTCTGTCATACATGTTGAAGTACATGTGTGAGGCTCAACAAATTTTTGCATCTCCCATATCTGTGACTCCTGGATAAATATGGCTCGTGCCCACCAATTGCAGCCTTCCATCGACCTCCAACACTCTCCAATATACAATTTTGGTTTAGACACGACAACTTTATAGTCCACCGACACATTTATGCTATACTACTTAATGGAAAATACACAATCTTTCTTGGTTTTGATTTTTTGGGCCACGAACAACTCCTCAGGTTCAGAATCTATGGCCAACCGGTGAGCAGATAGTATATTAGGGTACTCCGGAAACTCGGCTGCATGCACCACATCGGGTCTATTAACGACACGTCTTCTCCAGGATCATTACGTATCACAATGTGTCAAATCGGGTTCTCAATTGAAGACACGTTAAAATTTCCATCGTCATTCGTGGCTTCGTCGTCGATATCATTCGAGACCCCATCCACATCAGGATCACTATCACTATCGACCTCATGATCAGAAGGATCACTACTATCATAACCATCATAACCATCCACATCAGCCTCAGGTGCAACACTAAGATCAATGTTGACCCCGCGTACAGTCAATTGATTATCAACATATGATATCAGAACCACCATACACCGATATTGAACTCCATGTTCTTCACGTAATGGAGTGGGATCTTCAGTTGGCTCCACATCAGGTAACTCAGCAAATAACTGAATCGATGCATTTTGGTGGCTCTGATTCCTACAACAAAGAGCGACCATTGTCTCCACATCTTTATCATCTATAAGTTCTAACGGTTCGGGCCTTTCGAGGTGTCTAATTTTCACCTTTTTGCAAAATTGTCAAAAATAAACCAAATTTGTGAAAATTTATTATAAAAATAATTAAAATTCAATTTTTAATAATTTAAGTTCAAATTAATTATTTTATAATGAAAGTATGAATTTCGACAAAAAATACTATTAAACTGCATGAATTAGAGCTCAAAAGGTGCTGAGAAAGTCTATATATTTTTGTGTTTCCACACCCCTAAACTTAATTCATTGCTCGTCCTGAGTAATGCACAAATTGCAAAGAAAAATTGCTTGAAAGCACCACTGAAAAATATCTTTAGAATACATTTCCCTTATAACTATGAGTTTAGTGTAATTATGCTCAAGAACAAGAATTTTGAAATTATGCAACTCAAGTATACATATTATTCGAATTATTCTCAATCATTATCATTATAGCAAGAATAGACTAAATGCTTTCTCAATAAAGATATGCTAATTCTTACCAATTAATTTTTATTCCCTTATTTAAGACTAAACTACAATCACTAAGTTTAATTTATGTCTACACATGTTGACCTTAGCAATTTCTCTCCACTAATGTAGGCGGCATAGAAATCTAAATCAATAGGTCTTGTAAATAGGCTGTAACATGGCTAGGCTAGGGGTAGGTAAAAGATAGATAAATTTAGGCTAAAAACCTCAGTCTCAACTTCCATCGGACCTT
Source organism: Gossypium sturtianum (assembly GCA_025698515.1). Taxonomy (NCBI): domain Eukaryota; kingdom Viridiplantae; phylum Streptophyta; class Magnoliopsida; order Malvales; family Malvaceae; genus Gossypium; species Gossypium sturtianum. The sequence continues at coordinate 44,633,361 of CM046952.1, forward strand.
TGGAATAAATACTTTCAAATTCACCAACTCATTTTGCACTTGAGTTCACACATGTGCTTTGTACATCTATTTATTTTGAGTACATATACTCTCTTTTTTTCAAGCATATTACTATATATGCTGCAATTTTTTGAGCATTTGATACTTCTTTTCAACTCCCCCAAACTTATTTTCATAGAATATTCTAAATAGACCGAGTCTAGTGTTTGGGAAAATTTAGAGATAATTACGAGAGAAGTAATACGTTAATATTGCAATGGTTCAAAAAAAATCAGGTCATATAGTCTCAAAGTTGGGTTTCAAGGGATAGATATTCATTAAGGTTGGCTTGAAAGGATCAAATAGTCCAAACAAAGTTTGCCTAAATCATTTTCAAAATTCCATGCTTCTTAGAATTTCGCCTCAAGAAATTACTAAGTCAATTCTAGAGACTTAAACTTTCATGCATGACTAGCTCTCCTAAAGAATTAAAAAAATTATGGTATGATTTACAAACTTTATTAAGAGTAACATTATGTCATAGTTCAGCTAACATAGCAATTATTGATATAATATAACTTTATTTATACTAGAAGTTACCATAATTAACAAAAATTCAAATTTTTGAATAAAATATAACTTAATCATAATTATAAGAATAATGTATCTTGAAAACCAATTTAAATTTTTTGTCCCTCCTACTTAAAATGAACAATGTCCCCATTGTTAAAAACAATAGAGAAAACGAAAACATAGAAGTGAATAGATACTGTACACCAGGTAGGACCCTAGGAAAAGGAGGTGAGTCAAGTTTGACTGCTTAAATACCAAGCTTTTCCAAGGCAAATCCAATCCTAGACATCTACATGTCTATTGCCACACTTCTTATTTTGCAAGTTGTTCAATTTTATTGATGATTTCCACCTCTTATTTTATTATGCGAGAAATAAAATCCTAAAAGAACCTAATCCTAGAAACTTTAAATATCCTAAGAAATGAAATAAAATAAAGTAAATATCCCCCCTTTTTATTTATTTCCATACCCCTCAGTATCTGACTTATCTTTTGCTCCATCGTCCTTGTTTTTGCTTGAATTGCCTCATTCCCTTTTTGAAATTGGAGTCCATGGTTCAAATATAAAGTCTGGAAATTCAGGTACAAAAATAAACAGGACATGAAATATTTTCGTAAAAGCGCTTCTCATTGAGTGATCCCATATTTTTGAATATCTCTAGTAAGCTTATTGATGTCGTCGCATATGTTGCACTAGGTCCATCAACTTTGATAGCTCATCACGAAGATCTGAGCGAGGCGAATGAGTTCTGAATATTCAGGTCGCCATGTTAGGTTCGGTCATTGGTTCAGCTAGTTCTACCTTATCAGGGATTTCAGCTGACTACATTGGTTCGATCTCCGTGGGATATTCTTATTTTTCTTCGAGATCCTCGCTCGATTCAGCTCGTTGTTGTAGAATAGAATCTCCTGCTACTCAGAAGAGGTCCCAATCTGTGATTGTGCCTTGGCTATACCCTATTTTCTTTATGTTTGCAAGCATTTTAGTTTTTAAGCACAAAACTGTTATCGTAAAAGGAAAGTATGCTGGTCCAAAACGTCTAGCGGCACAATTCTAAATTTCCATTAGAATTATTTTCCAACATCAATGGTCTTTGCTGTCATAATTGAGTATAGCAAGACCATTCGTTCTAATGAAATTGTGGTCCCATGTGAAATCGGCATAAGGCTGAACTAAATGAAATAAAACTGTACCTTCACTAATGGTGTCAAATATTCTCTGCGACAAGTGTGATTCCCATGCTGTGACACAGTCCATTTAAAACCCGGAACTATAAGTTCCTCGAGAATTTCTTACAATTTTTCAGCCTCAATATTTTCCATTAAGGAATAATATTCATCATCTTCAAAATCAGGTAAATAAAAGAATTCATTAATAGTGTTTAAGTTTATTGGTACCTTAATTCCTCGGACATATAGTTCGCTTGAGGTCAAATTCGCATAAAATTCACGAACTAACTCTTCATCTGCACTAGGTCTTTTCTCACAAAACACTTCCCAATTTAAAGCTTCAGCAACTTGTCGAATGCTTGCCATGAAATTAGTATAGTTTTTTTCTTTCAATATAAAACCTTTTTCTGGGAGCATTTTTTTATTTTTGAAGATGCTATCGCATCTCGCTTTGGCTTCTTTATAATGGAATTTGTTTTATGAGTCTTCAACTTGGACAAATGCACGAGTTCTTTTGTGAGGCATGATTTAGCCTGAACATAAGAAGGAAACAAATATTTTTTCAAAAATTCAATTCGCATAAAATATTAATAATTCAAGAAATTAAAAAAAATTAAATAATTAAATCAAATTAAAATTTAGGAGAAAATTTTCTTACCACCTTTGTATAAAATTAAGAACTCAATAAAAATAAATAATATATAAAGCTAAAGATGTCGATTTAGGGTTGGTTGGAGGGTGATTGGTTGGTGAATCTAGGAGGTGCGATGTTTATGGATGAGGGTGGTCGAATTGTGGCTTGAGGTTGCGGCAAATTGCGACGAATGTGTGGTATGTGCAAAACAAGGGAACGTGCGGTTGATGCAAGGGTGTGCATGGCTTGAAGTAAGGAGCAGCAGCAGCGCACAAGGAAAATGGGGCAGTAGTGACGTGCGAGGGCTGAAGCGTGAGCAATAGTGTGCGCAAGGACAGCAAGGTGCGCGAGCAAAGCTGTGCGAACTGGTGCGGAAGGGGGTTGTGTTGTTGTGCGCGCAGTTGGGTGCTTGGTTTGTCTGCTGGTGGTGGTGGCAAATAAAAGTTGCGACACTAGGGAGTTTGGAGGATGGGAAGTTTCTAAGGTCAATTGTGGAAAAGGTGTGTGGGAAGGTTGGTTTGATAGGTGATGTGAATGAGAGAAGAAGGTGGTGGTATTTAAAGTGAAAGAAGAGAGGAATTCAATTCAAATTCTTAGATCAAGATAATAATAAAATATTATAACTCCTAATACTATATAAAGTTAATAACAATTAATATATAATATTAATATATTATTTTCTATTACCTTATTTATTAAAATAAAAACTATTAACTAAAATATTAAATAATTCTAATCCTATACAAAGTTGATAACAATTAATATATATTATATAAATATAAGTATATATTAGTTGTTATCATCCTATTTATTAAAAATTAAAATAAAAAACTTTTATTTTAGCTGTTTTAAAAATATTTACAAGAAAAGACAACTAATTTCAATATTTACAAAAAGAACAGTCAATTTTTGCAAATAATTCAATTAAGTCCCTAGACTTAAAGATAATTTGAAAATTAAGTTGCAAACCAAAATTTGGATCAAAATTGACCCTTTTATTTGAAAAATTCAAAATTTATTTTGTCACTTAGGAAATAATTTCTCGGAAGATTATGTTAAAATCAATTCCCAGGAAAGATTGGAGGAGTCACAAGCGGTCCCGCTTAAGTTCCAATCTCCTTGACAGAATTTATTTTAACATATTAATAGAAAAAATATAGCCTAAGTCATTTATTTGAAAGAGAAAAAAAATTTAATTATCCGATAAAATGAACAAGGTTTTATCCCATTCAATTTTATCCTCCCAATAATGTTTCAAGCGCTGAGCATTAACTCTGGAATTACCTCCCTTACTGTGAAGTTCAACAACCCCGTATGGGAAGACTTGGTAAATAGTGAAATGGACCGGGCCAACATGATTTTAACTTACCTGGAAATAAGCTTAATCTGGATTTGAACAACAAGACTTGTTGACCTGCTTCAAATTCTCGAACTCGAATGTGCTTGTCATGCCATCTTTTTAATCTCTCCTTGAATAACTTGACATTTTCAATTGAGAACATTCAGAACTCTTCTAACTCATTGAGTTGAAGCATCCTTTCTCTTTAGCAAGCTTGAGATCCAAGTTCAGCTGTTGGAGAGCCTAGTAAGCTTTATGTTCTAACTCCAATGGCAAATGATAGGCTTTCCCAAAAACCAACCGATAGGGAGACATCCCTAAAGGTGTTTTTTAGGTTGTCTTATAGGCCCATAAAGTGTCATACAGACTTTTGGACCAATCTCGTCTATTTGGACAAACTACTTTCTCGAGCATACCTTTTATCTCCTTATTTACCAGTTCGGCTTGCCTATTTGTCTGCGGATGGTAAGCTGTGGCAACCTTGTGCTTCACTCCATGTCTATCGAAGAACCATTTCAACCTTTTGTTCACAAAATGGGACCCCTCATATTGATGATAACCCTAGAAGTTCCAAACCTTGTGAACACATATTTCTGCAAAAACTTCATTACAACCTTGGCATCGTTCGTCGGATATGCCTCGGCCTTAACCCACTTAGATACATAGTCTACTGCTACCAATATATACTTGTGACCAAAATAAAGAGGGAAATGACCAAGAAAGTCGTAACACCCCTTACCCATGTCCGATGTCGGGACAGGATACGAGGCATTATCGGACCTAAACAAAAACCTTTATACAAAATCGGGCTATAAAATTTCATTCAATTAAACATTCCTCATTCACATGCAAATCACCCCTTATATTGGCCCACGATGCCCAAAACATACATTAGGAACTGTTCGGGACTAAACCGAGAACTTAGGAAACTTTAAGAAGACTTAGAAATTTTTTCATCAAAATAGGGGTCACACGCCCGTGTGGCTTAGGACACGGCCGTGTGGGTAGGCCGTGTGGTCACACACGCCCATGTCCTTAGTCCGTGTGACTCTCTGTTTATGATGTCATCAACAAAATTGGGTCACACGGCCAAGTCACACGCCCGTGTGCTTAGACCGTGTGGCGAATTAAATTCCGAAAAGTAAATGCAGACTTCACACGCCCTGGGCACACGCCCATGTCCCGAGGTCGTGTTCTCCACATGGCTGAGACACACGGCCGTGTCTCTGCCCATGTGGCCAAGAAAATTACTATTTTCTAGACCAATTGGCACCCTCAATTGCACATACTTAAACACAACTTCAATCCATCCATCCCAAACATACATAACCACATCACATAAAACCTTTAGTATAAGCACACACGTATAAATAGGCATTACAACTCATTACCCAATATGAACCAACACATTTGGCCAAATCAAATGACACATACACAATTGACTAAGCCCCTATACATGCCATAGACTCAAAAGGTTTTGCATTCACTTATACCCAACATGATAGCGTGATAGTGTGATAGCATCTCCGGCGATCTCCAACTCGAGCTAGTATAAATCCCTACATGATATGAGAAAGGAAGGGGAGTAAGCTATAAAGCTTAGTAAGTATGTATGTAAATAATTGTAACATCCTGAAATCCGGGATTTTCTATTTTGCATTATAATATGTGTTAGGCTAGTTAAGAATGTTAGTTGTGTATGTTTAGGGGCCCTAAGAAGGCTTGGGGTTGAGCTGGGCCTTGGGAAAATTTTTGTGTTTAAGCACTTAAGGGGGAGAAGGTAAGTGGCGTCAAGACTTAAGGAAATAAGTGTGTATTTTTGCTATCACAAGAGGAGCTAGTAGCAAGGTGGTGAGGCGTCACATGAAGGGGCTTAAGGGGTGGAGTTCGAATCCCACCTATTGCAACTTTTGGATTTAATTTTTGTGCTAATCAAGTGAAAGATGGTAAGATTCGGCCATGACTCTAAAGAAGGAAAGGAAGATTCATTCAAATCCATTTGGTTGAGATGATGGAGAAGAGATTGAGGTGATGGAGAGGAGATTGAGAAGGGAATTAAGGAGAAATAAAGGATAGTGATGAGGGGGATATGTTGGCCAAATTTTGGGAGGTGTATGGGGAAAGAAATTGGTCAACTAAGATCTTTTTGGTGTAAGGGGCATACGGTTTTGGTAGGGGGACTTGGGAGCCGAATTTCTTATGGTTTTTTTTACAAGTTTTGTGCATGAAAAGCTTTTACTCTTTTTAACATTTTGTGCTTTCTTTTTCCACTCTTTTCCCTTGCTTGCCGAAACACAAGTCCTTCTTTTGTTCATCTCCTTCATAGTGTTAGCCAAAATTCTCTGACACTTCTCTTATCCATCTTTTCTTTTCTTTCCTCACCATTTCTTTAACCTTTCTCACCATTTTTTTCTTTAATCGATATTACTTGGTGGCCGAATCTTCTTTGTTCATTTCTCTCCAAATAGCCGAACCTTATAACACTTTATCTCTTCTGCATTTTTTTTCTTTTGCGTGTTGGGCACTCTCTTCCTTGACCGAATCGGGTAAGTGATTTCATTCTTTTCTTTTCATCTTCTTTTCTCCATAGCCGAATGTGTGACCCTCATCATTCGGTTGTTTCACTTTGTTTCTAAACCGAAACAGCATTCCCTTCTACTCCCTCATATCGTGATCATTGCTTCTTTTTGTAGCGTTCTAGTGGGGTGTCGAATTTCATATCTTTGTCGACTCATCCATAGCCATAAGTCAAATCAGTGGGATTCGGATCTATCATCGATCAAGGTAAGGAGTTTCTTCTTGGTCCATTCGATATCTACGCAGTTATTTTGTTAAACGGAACGATAGATTTGACTAATCGATTATTCTAGGGACTAAATCACTCGTTCTCCTCTACTCGTTGATCCTTCGGAGGTAGTGGTAAGCCGAAACCCTCTCCTTAGACAACTACTTCTCTCATTGTAATATTATTCTGACCGAGACTCTTCCAATGGAGGCAAGTGGTAGCGATACTAAAGGAAAATCGATAGGAGGACGAAAAGGGTGTGGACTTGCAATCTCTACTCCCAAGTTCAAACGTAGGGCGGTATCGGCAGTTCGGGATTTTCTACCGGGTTGTGAAGGGAGCCAGCATTCGGTGAGAATAGGCAGATTGTGGTTGTTCGCGGTGGTGAGGGTAAGTGTGATAAACTGATTGTTTAGATATGGATTAAAAAACTCTTTTCGTTAGTTAATCAAGTGTTATGGTATCATAGGTGCCGATGATCAAGAAGGTTTAGTGCTCTACGTAATCAGGTGTATAATCTCACACCGAAATCCCGTAGAATCGTTCTGTCAAAATCGGTATTAACTTGATTAATTACGAAAATGCCCTTAAAGGCTGAATTACTAAAATGCCCTCCATGGGCCGATTTATCGAAATGCCTTAACGGGCCGAATTGCTTTAACGCCCTTAAATGGTTGATTTACCAATATGCCCTCGATGGGTCGAATTATTAAAGTGCCCATAGTGGGCCGAATTTGCCAAAGTGCTTTAATGGGCCGATTCACCGAAATATTTCATTAGTTTAACAGTTGTTATATATATTTGGATATTTTTTTTATGCATGATGCATCTTTACATAATGCATGGGGTGGGAAAAATTGTATGGAGAGTCAGGTAGTTCCTGGTGGCATAGCCACAATTCGTTTATTATTGTGCTTAATTATGATTTCGGTGGCTTGACCACAAAAATGCTATACGATAGCAGCTCGACTACAAATTGGTGTGAGCGGCGGGGTGGGTTGACTTGATCCCCACAGGTGTGATTGGCTGGTCGGGGGTGTGATGGATGGATGGGTTGGGTTGCATTCATTTCATATAAATACTGTTATGTAAATGGGCTTAGGCCCAAAATGTTACTATGTGGGTTCAGGCCCAGTGGATGACGGTAAGGGGATTATACACTGAGTTCTTGTAACTCACTCCTTTTTCTTAATCCTTGCAGGTAATGATCAGTAATGAGGACTTGGGGCCATGGATGACTCGGTGGAGGCTATACTTTAGGAATGATGTTTTCGAACATTAGTAAATTTCTTTTCCGCTTTATTTCGTTACTTTTACTATTTTGGGTTTAAAGTTGTAATAAGGCCTCTGATATTTTTATTTTGCTTTATGTTTTGATATACTTATTATTTTCCATGAATTGTTTTAAACGGGGATTTTTCTGAGATCTTAAATAACGATTTTCCAAAATTGATTAACAAACGGATTTCATAACGAATTATGTACAGATAATTTAACTTGGATTTTCCTTCGAATTATCAACATCATTTTCAAAAGTCACGGTTTTTTTTAAAGTTTACTAGTTTGATTTTCGATTCACCAATCAACCTCTCGAGATTAGTGGTATTTTTTTTTATCGAATATTAATAACCAAACTTGTTTTCTTAACTATAACCTCATAACATCAACTTTAGTAAGAATCATAAGTTCTTTACACACTTTCTTCATGTGACATGCCAAATCCGGTCATACCGCATGGGCCGGGTTTGGGGTGTTACATTTTATGGTATCAGAGCCCGGTTGCAAAACTCGGCTGTGGTTTGGGTTCAAAAATGTTTTCTAAAACTGCTTGAAATTTGAATTATAAATACATGCCTTAGAGGAAGTATGGCACCTCAGGTATCCGGCACCAAGTCAGTAAGTCTTTGTTTTCATTTTATGATTATTGTGGTATGACTGTAGTAAGAAAACTTCACATGACAGGAATACTCTAGAACTATTGGCTTTAGGAGTAGAAACTGTAGAGATTGAGACTTTAGGATACGTTTTGCGAAAACAAATTTACTTCTTATACTTCATAAAACATTGTTTAATAAACACTGAATAAGCATACTGATCCATAAGACTTGTAATCAGATTAAATCGACTTAGTGAACATGAGCGCTAGAGGACGTGGACGTGGTAGACGTGGCCGTGGTAGAGGCCGATGTGCTAGAGTTGGGTCTGAAGCATCGGGGCATATGCCTGAAATGGACGCACCTACGTCACTGGTGACTGAAGCTGGGTCACATGATCTAATGGGAGGGGACGACGCTCTATCCCAAGCGATGTTACGGGTACTGACAAGGGTTGCTGGGGCTAGAACTGGGTTGGTAGCTCGTGGGTCGGTATCTGAGTGACTTAGATCGAATAGGGCCGAAGTTTTTAGGGGTATTTCGGGTGTAGCCCCAAGTGTAGCTGAGTACTGGCTTGAGGTGGTGGAGCGGATTATGGACGATCTGGATTATGCTGGTGAGCGTAAATCGAAAGGGGTTGTGTCATTATCGAGAGACGAGCGCGACGGTGGTGGCTCACTGTTCGGGAAGGTACTCAGGCTAAACGTATTACCTGGGATTTCTTTAAGACATCATTACAGGGAAAATATGCCGGTGCTAGCTATGTGGATGCCCGAAGAAAGGAATTCCTGGATCTGGTCCAAGAAGGTAGATCTGTGGCAGCATACGAGGCGGAGTTCCTACATCTGAGTCGGTATACCCGGGGTATAGTGCCGACTGATTACGAACGCTGTGTGCATTTTGAGGATGGGTTGCGTGATGAGTTGCGGGTACTGATAGCCCCACAGAAGGAGAGGAATTTTACTACACTAGTGGAAAAAGCTAAGATTGCTGAAGAAGTAAAACACTCGGAACGACAAAATCGAGACAAGGATAGGGGCAGGAACAAGAGAGACTCTGGATATTCAGGTCCTGCTATAGGGTTTCAGAAAAGGCCCAGGAATGAAGGGCCAGTTCGAGTGGGTGCTCCAGGTACTATCAATCAATTACAGCCTTGTGTGGATTGTGGGAAACTTCACTCGGGTGAGTGCTAGAAGAGAGCTGGCGGTTGTTTCAGATGTGGATCCAAAGACCATCGGTTTAGGGATTGCCCTCGAGAACCTGTTCAGACTCAGGTAGTTCGTGCATTTGCGCAGCCGGCAGGGGCGCCAAAGCCGCCGAGAGGCCGTGGGCCAGGTCGAGGTGGTAATGGTGTAGGACGAGGTTAGGGTGCACCGGGTAGAGGTACCGGTAACAGGGGTAACACGGAGGCGAGACAGCCAGGTTTGGTCTATGTGGTCAGACGTCGAGAGGAGGGCGATGCACCGGACGTCATAATCGATATGTTTTTCATATCTGATGGTCTCGGGCCACTGTTTGGCCAACCGGGCCAGAATGGGCTAAATAGGCCTGCTGAGCTCATGGGCCCAAATCGACAAGAGTTGATATGTTAAATTGGATGGTTGTATGATTTGATTATGATCGGGCCTAATGGGCTACATATACATGATTTGGGCCTAATGGGCCATACGAATGAGATTGGGCCTAGTGGGCCATGTGAACGTATATGAATTGCTTTGACTTTGAAATGGGTCTTGGGCTTAGTAGTTTGTAAGTTGCTTGACCTTGCATAAAACTTAAATAATTAACTAATTGTGACCGTGGACAAGTCATAAGGTTAAGGTGTGGCAATGGGTATATGCATGCCTAGGATTGGATCTAGGGAGAGCTTGGTACTTAAGCGGTCTTAATGACTCACCTCCTCTTCTCTGGAATTCTACCTGGTGCATAGTATCTGTTCACTTTAGCCAACGGTGACTTGATAACGGGCCAAGGTAAGTAATAGACCCATAACACTGAGAAATGACCGAAATGCCCCTAAGGGCGAAAATGACTAAAATGCCCCTATGTGTTGAAGGTAAGATTTATGGATGTTACATGTACATTTGCTGCATTCATATGATATTTTGTTTAGGATGCATATGGGGTGGGAATTATGGAACGGAGGAAGTATATGAGGATCGCATGGTTGCTTGACGACCGTGGATCCACCGATGGCTTTTTAAGCCCATTATATGATTAGCAGCTTTGCTGCAACGTTAGGTAGTACCGCACCGGGCTACCCTTAATGTGTATCGGATGGGTGGGTCGATTTAGAAATCCCCACAGATGTGTTTCGGTTGGACGGAGACGATGTGTATCGGATGGATTATTTGGGAAGGGTTTGCATTGCATTGCATGTATGATGTTTTTATGTTAATAGTATGATATATATGCTATTTGTTTGACGAGGGTCGTACACACTGAGTTTTCGAAAACTCACTCCCTCTTTTATTTTTCTCAAGTGTTCCTCAGTAGGCGGTTCGACGGATGGAAGAACTTAGAGGTGGCCAACTAGCAAGACGATTAGACTTATTTTTCAAAATATCTAAATTCTAGATTTTAAGTTATTTATTTTAAGTTATTTTATTTCGGATTGTAATAAGGTTTGCCCTCTAGTTATTATTCCATTACTCCCACTATTCATTATAATTTTGAACGGAACCTGGATTTATTTCTTTTAAGCATATTTCAAGTTTTTGAAAATAATTGTGTTTAAGAACGAGCTTCTGCTGTCAAAGGAAATTTTTTTCATAGTAACAAGGAAATGGTTTTTTTCGAGTACACCTCGTTTTAAAAGCAAACTGGATTTTACTTAACTTTTCTTTAGAAGGGTTTTCAATGAAAATAAGGTTTTCGCAAAAACACTTCAATGTGACACGCCGGATTCGAGCCTAACTTCTAGGCCGGGTTAGGGGTCTTATATATGTAACCAATGTGGTTGATGAAATTGTAAATGGATATATGGATGTTTGAGTGAGAATATTAGTTATGGATAATATGGTGTTTATATATTTGTGAGTTGATCTATGTGATGGATTAATTTGTATATTGTAATTGAATTATTGAGTTAAATGTATTATATTACGAACTTACTAAGCTCTAAAGCTTACTGTGTGAAGTTTTCTCTGTTTTACAGTGTCTTTAAAACTAGCTCGGATCCGGGGATCGTCAGCGACTCAATCACATTATCGGCTATCTATTTTGGTACTTTTGAATGTTGTATGTATATTTGGTATATGGCATGTATAGGCTAGTAATTATGGTATGTTTTGAAATGTATAAGCCTTGCCATGTGATTTGGCTTGGTAGAATGATGGTTGTTATATGTTTTAAACATGTGAAAAGAATGATTTACAAGTGTATGTGTATACTCTATGTGAGTGATCATTATTGCATAAATTAGCAAGATGGAAATGGTATGTTTTATAATAGATTTGGTAAGGAATGAATGTTGAATAGATGATATAATGTTAAATGTGGAATTGATATATTAGATGAACTTATTTGAGTTGAATTTGAGCATGAAAGTAAATGGTGTGATTGAGGATTATTTGGTGTATATATTGGTATGTTTTGGTTGCCATTTGAAGTGTATATGCATATGAATTGAGGCTTGTAGGTGAATTCAACGTGTGGATGGCAAATGGGCCTTGAAAATGGCTATAATTGCCCACACAGTTGAGGACACGGGCATGTGGCTCGACCGTGTTGTTTAAGTTTGCCAATTGAAATAAGTCAGGCTCGACCAATGGCTGGACACACAGGCGTGTGACTGGCCGTATGGTGCAAGTCAGTGTCGACCACGGGTGAGGCACACGGGCGTGTCTCAGGCCATGTGGATAAGTCAGTATGTATGCCCTGTTTTGCCACGGCTTGAACACATGGGCGTGTTCGAGGCCGTGTGAGGCACACGGCCTACCCACACGGGCGTGTGACCTCTGTAGCTTTGAAAAATGTTAAGTTTCATAAAAATTACGTATGTGTTCGGTTTAGTCCCAACCCCTTTCTAACACGTGTTTAAGGTCTCGTAGACCTAAATAAGGGACTATATGAATGGGAATTACTATGTTTAGATGTGAATTGAATTTAAATGTTTCGAAATGATCGGTAATGCCTCTTAACCCTATACCGGTGGCGGTTACGGGTTAGGGGTGTTACAATCAGGGCAACTTTCATTACATATATCGTAACTATGTCCATCCCTGATCACGTATATTAACACAAAAAAATGACATAGGTCAACTATGGATATGTAGCATGTAAATTACATGCAATATGATCTAAACATGTCTATTTCCAACTGGTCCTCTTAAACCTTTGTGAGATCAAACCTTACCAAAATCAGAGTGTGAATAAACCAAATAAACTTTATTTTTGCAGAAAATAACTTAATAACTTCAAACTGAAATAACTGAAATTATATCTATAACATAAAAGCATTAAAAAATACAAACTCCCACTAAAACCAAATATCCTTTAAATGATATTACACCCATATGTGCAGTGTGCTCTTATAAAACCTTAGGTGTAGTTCCTTAATAAACGGATCCGCAATCATGGAGTTTGTCCTAATATGCTTTATAGGCACCTAGCCACTCTGAACTTTTACTTTAACAACCAGGAACTTAAAGTCTATGTGTTTTGACTTTGATGTACTCCTGTTGCTATTGGAATAAAAGACTGCAATTTATTTTCACAATTTGCACCTTAGTTGTAACACCCCTTACTAGAGATATATGTTTTATGATTTTTATGAGGCTTATGTTATGTTTGCATGATTGTGTGAAAATTTCATGAAGAAATTTTATTAATTAGTGATCAATTTATTCATTAGGACTAAATTGCAAAGATTGGAAAATATGAGATCCCGTATAAGACCATATCTGGGACATGGCATCGACATCAATATGAGATCTCGTATAAGACCATATCTGGGATATAGCATCGGCATTGAGATGTGATCCCATGTAAGACTATATCTGGGATATGGCATTAGCATCATGTTACATGTATGATGAGATTGAGTATCCTTAAACATTCCAAGTAGTTCAACGGGATAAAGTATTAAAGTTTATGTTAAAGATGGAAAAAGGGCTAAAGTTATATGATGGGGTGATACAAGTACATATGTGACACTCACGAGAAATGAGCTCGGTATGTGGTTTCGTATAAGACCATGTCAGGGACATGGCATCGATATGATATTTCATGTAAGACCATATCGGGGATATGGCGTTGATACGGTACTAAATGTATGAGATTCCCGAGTATCTTTTACCATTTCGAGTGGTTCAACGGGTACGTTAAAAATGAGAAAGTAAGTGACTATGTTACGAGAGGTACATGTATGTACATAGAACTCATGTGAAGTGAATTCGGTATATGATGAATTCTTGGGAAGAATGTACACGAGTAAGTTATACTTGTGAAATATTGATATCCTTGTGATTGATGATCTACATTCATGATGAATGGATATATGATAAGATTTGATGATGAAGTAAGTTAAGTCCGGTAATGCCTCATACCCGGTTCTGGTGTCGGATACGGGTAAGGGGTGTTACATTTAGTGGTACGAATGAAAGGTTTTAAGTTTGAACGAAAATCTATAGCCCAATATTACATGATGAAGTAAGTTAAGTCCGGTAATGCCTCGTACCCGGTTCCGGTGTCGGATACGGGTAAGGAGTGTTACATTAGTGACAAAATATTGTATCCATATTCCATCAAAATCAGAGTTCTGTATACCTGATGATCTCTAACTGATTAGATCTCCGATATGTGAGCATGTAATATTTTGTTCTCTAAAAATACCTCATAACCCTTTTGGATGCTATCCAATAGTCCAAACCAGGGTTGCTTAAAATATCTACCTAGCATCCCAATAATGTACACAATATTCCAATGTATACAATCTTGAATGTACATTAGACTTTCCACTGCTAAAATGTAAAAAATCTTATGCATTTTTGTAATCTCAAAATCATTCTTAGGGCATTGATTGAAGCTATACTTATTATTGACAAGCTTAATGGGGCTAATTTCAATGAATGGAAAAGACACTTACTTATAGTGTTTGGTTCTTGTTAGAATTATAAAATAAATCAGAAATAAAAACTTAATAAACTAGGATCTATCATGTCAAATCATCAAGAATAAATTAAGAATAAAAATAAAAGCGGAAGCGTACCTGAATCCATGAATTCCTTGAAGTTTTTCCCGATCTTGGGGATTTGATCTTCCAAATTAGCACACAAGAAATTCAAAGAATATTTACTCTCTCTTTCCTAAGGATGGGATATTAGAAAAGATATCTTGTGTGTAATTTGGGGACCATAACCCTAATATTTATAACATTGGCATATTAGTTCTAATTCCTAATTAGCCCATCATTAATTAGAATTTGATTAGAACTCATTTATTAGAGTATCTACACATATTTGACCCAAACTTTATTTAATAATTAAAGCCCAATAAAATTTTAACTAAATTAGATCACTTTTAGTTTGGGCTAACCTATCATGATAGTAAATAATAACATATAATTACCCTTATTATATATGTGATGTCCATATTTTTCAACAAAATGGGCTTTGATTGAAATATTTGCAAAAAATGAAGAATGAAAAAGAAGGAAATCGTAAACTAAGCTGAGAAAGAGAAATTGATGAAGAGGGAGGAGGTGTGGAAAATTTGGCTCCTTAAATCTTAATTTATAGTAGGATTTTCATGGAAAAATCGTAAAACGCTCGATCGCTTTTTAGTAGGATTTTCAAACGCGAAAGTTAAATTAAAACTGGAAAAATCACTTGTACCAGCTCGATCGCTTTTTAGTAGGATTTTCAAAGGCGAAAGTTAAATTAAAACTGGAAAAATTGCGCGTACCAAATCGTAAAAGGCTCGATCGCTCGTTCGACTAGGTTGGGCACACAATAGACCAACATCATTTCTCACTGAAAATGGGCCAAAACTTATAAAGATAGAAAAGAAATAGCCCGAGGCTATGCCCAAACCCAAGATCCGGCATTTGTTCACTGCAAACCAAGCCTCTTGGGGAGGCCACATTCCACGCACCCAACAGACGTTTTATTTATATGGATAAAATATTTTTTAAGGATTTAATAATAAATTAAGGTACCGTTTGGAGCTTCTTCATATCATGATTTCAATTGGATGTAATTGCTGAAAAATTTATTTTACAATATTATATTAATACGTTTAGTTCACTAAATACTTTCTTAATAATATAATGGTAATTTACAAAATAAGTGATTTCAACTCAGTACATCATATATACGACTTCGCACATTATATAAGTGTATGAACTTACTAACACACTAAATATTATACGATCAATTATTCTTAAAAATAAGGAAGATAAATATTACAAAATCCTTTAAGATAAGTCTTCCTTCAACTAATGATATTTTCTATTCAATAGGCTTGATTCAATCTTCCCCTTAAATTAGAGGATAGTGATTGTTTTGATCCAATCCCATTTAATCTTCAAGAGTGTTGCTCTGGGTAGATTGGATATCAAGCATGGGCTAACAATAATCTCAATATTCCAATGAAATCTTAGTTCAAGCATATTTATTGCCAAAATTTATCAATCCAAACATGACAGTTTTTCAGAACAACTAGTGCTAAAGGCAGTTGGTACTAGACAAGACACTAAATAAAAACACCTTTTTTTTATATTTGAATTTAAATAACTTACAAAATTAAAATTAAAAAATTAATTTTAATTAAAAATATAAATTTTTCTAATAAATAAGAAAAATTATTTGACTTATAACTTTAGTAACTAATACTACTTCATGTTTTATTATAAAATTGTTTAACTTGAAAAAAAAAAAAATCTACGTAGCCATTATACAACACTTATGGTTGGATTTGAATGGACAATGAGGTGCGGTGCAATGCGTTTAGTTTACTTTTTGTCTCACGCTATAGTATCGTTACAGTATCTAATCTCACCGCCATCACAATTTTTATACTAACTGTAGATAAACGCACCGTCCATCCAAACTCACCCTATATCTTGTTATTTTAAGATAAAAAAAAATATTAGTTAAAAAGTTTTAGTAACTAATTTTTTTAACACAATTGTATAACAATTATGTGTTATTTCAAGACATGAAATTATTATAGATGAGTATTGTGTACATTACTAGTGGATCTTAAAAATTTAGCAAGTAATGTTACAAATTTGTCATGTATCTCAATTTTTTATATATAATTATTTTTTTACTATACCTTATATATATTTGTCATCACCTCAATCTTATTTGTGAAAATTTTAAATTCCAGCTAATATACCAAATATTTTTCCAAATACTATTAGTTAAAAAAATTCTACAAAGTCATTGTATAACTAAAATTTCTTTTAGTAACTAATACTAATTCAAGGTAGTACTAATTTAGCTAATTAAGAGGGGCATTTGATAAGTGCGGCGGCAACAACCACGACAGATGCAAGGGAGGGGTGGATCAGGTGGTGCTGGGAAAACAAATAAGAACCGACGATAATGTTATTTGAACTAGAACAGATTTGTTGATTGAATCAATTGGACTGAAAAGTAATCTATATTTGATTTTAGTATGTCTCGGAACTTGTAAAAGATGGAAGCAAAGTAAAAGAAAAAACATGGTTGAACCTGTTTTATAAATTTTAATATTTTTAACATTTATGAATTTTTAAAATAAATATTTAATTATTATTAAACTGATGATCAAATTGAGAATCGATGGTCCAATTGGTTCAATTATTAGTTCGGTTATCAAAACCATAATGAATGATAGAGAGGTTTGAGTTTATGAACCATGATTGTTGGAACTGGATCGAACTAATTTATTGAACCAGTTTATTGAACCGAGAACTGGTGGCCTAATTCGTTCAACTAATACCAAAATGTCGAAGGAAGATTGAATTGATACAAAACCAATTTAAAATCTGTGTAAATTTGATTTAAATTAGTTTAGATATTTAATTTATTTTTTATAATTTATAAACATTATCATTTATGTGTATTTTTCCTATTTATTTTTTATGAACATTGAATTTTAAAATTTTAAAATTTAAATTGGTCATTAAATAATTTGTGGAGCATTAATTAAATGAAACCAGTAATTCATATGTTGAATATGAGCTTTAAATCATTCTTTGACGATTTGTTAGTATTGCGAATTATTGATAAGTAAAAAATATATAATTAATTAATTTTTGTTTTCATTTGAACTTAATAAAAATAAAATATTAATTTAAAATTTAAAAAAATTAAATAATATTTAATGGAGAAAATCCCACTTTTTTGTCTGTTTGGAATTATCACTACCACCCGAAAAGAAAAGAACAGGTATATCCTATTCGACTCGTAAACGCTAGTGACACATTTTGAAAGAAATATCTGTTTTGTTTTTGGACACAATTAAGTTTGTGTTTTATCGGACAGAATGATAATTTGGCTGGAGTTAGGGCCACTAACTTCAAGTCTTTTTCTTTTTCTTTTTATTCATAAATAGTGTATACTTCATATCCTTATCCTACCAATTATGCAGCACTGAGCTTCGTATTATAATGATCGTTGTAATAAGGCCATTTTGCCCGGGCCTATTTTTTCAAAAAAATCAATAAATAATAAATGTCTTTACAGTCCAATACAAGCCCAATTTTTAATGGCCCAAAACTAATCCTAAAACTGCCTACCCATTAACCCAGACCTAAACAGACTTAAAACCCAAAAAAACCCATTATACCCAAAAAACCCGTGGCCCAATTCCTATAGCCCACTACCCAAAACAAACAGAAGGCCCAAAAGGCCCAAAACCAATCGAGCCTCAGAAACCTAGGGTTTCTGGAGAAACCCTAGGCGCCGCAACAAAATCCTTGCACCTAGGCCACCAACAGTCGCGCCGCAAATGCCGCATCCGTCAGCCCTCGATCGCGCCACCATCAACGCGCATGAGCCCTGCATCGTCGCCACGTCCTCGTCGATCAACTGCAAAGAAGGAAAGAAATCGAAGCAGCGAATGCAACAGATTGTATTTCCTCTTATTTTCTTTTTTTTTTCGGGTTATAAAACCTAAGAATTTGTAATACGTGGGGGGAGATTGGAAATATATACATACACTGAAAGAAATACATATAGATTCCGAGAGAAATACAAAAGAACCCAATCAGCAGAGGTTTTGATTTATTTTTTCTTCATTCTTATTCGTATACTGTTTATTTTATTTTATTTTATTTTTTTAAAATTATATATAATATATAATATATATGTTGAAATAAAAAAAAGAGAAAAAAAACTAACCTTTTTAGGAATTCCGACCACGGTGTGTACTGGTGTGGCATGACAGCGAGACGGTGGTCATCTAAGCACGGAGTTTCGCCGGAATCCTCATCGAAAATCACCTAGGCAGAGGATTCCGGAGTGCACCCCCTCTCTTTTTTTTGAAACTGAAGAAAAATGAAAGTTTTTTAGAAAATTTGGCCTTTTATACGAATTGAAAACGACGTCGTTTTGGTCTGGGGCTTTAAACCCCAAATGTAACAACCCAAACCCGGCCCAGACGTTACGACCAGATCTGGTATGCTACGATTTTAAGGTTAAAAACTTTACTTGAATGATTAGAAAAACTTAGTCGTTTTTGTAGATAATCTTTAAATAGGTGGCAATCGTAGAAAATCTTTGAAATTTTATTTTTTTCCAAAACAAGTGTTATTTTAAATAATGTGTGAAAATCTCATTTTTATTTCTTTTAATCATAAGTCCATGATCATGAATGAAAAAAACATAAACATTGACAAGTATCAACTGATAACCTAAGCGATGGAGGCCTTATTACATCAAATAATTCCAAAATTTAAACTTAAAATAAAATGGAAATTTAATAAATAAAAGACTTGTTATTCCCACGAGTCCGCCTCGGCTCCCTTGTCCACGATCTACTGCTCATCTGCAAAGTTAGGGAAAAATAATAGGGTGAGTCACCAAGACTCAATGTGTAAATCCCGAAAACGCATCAAAGGCTTGGCCCACAAACACATTATGGCCTTGGCCCGTATACAAGGGTAACTATATATGCATCATGGCCCATCCCAGCCTAGAAATCCATCTTCTACACACCAACCCGTACCAACCATCACACCTTGGGATTTCTACAATCAACCCTCCAACCGCTACACACCATATCGACACCGTGTGTCGCTCTGTCTTAAAGACCGATCATCTTTGTGTGACCTATGTGGCAAAGCCACCGATCGCCATGCGACCTTAATAATACATCGTAGTATTTCGACGGTGAGCTGTCATCATAAAGACCGATCACTATGTGACCTATGTGGCAAAGCCACGGATCGCTATGCGACCTTCTTCCCCTTCATCATATCAATCCCATCCCATGCATACATACATGCAGTAATCAAAACAATATACTACCTAAAAGTTTCTGAGTCTATCACATACATCGATACACATAGAGAAGTTTCTATGATTACGTACTGGCATCCCTTGCCTACCCTTTTTGGGTAATCCGACTGTCTATACTGACCTTTTTCGACTTTTAGCCCATAACATATATTTAGTACTGATTACTATACTGACCTTTTCCGCTTTTAGCCCATAACATATATTTAGTAATGATTACTATACTGACCTTTTTCGGCTTTTAGCCCATAACATATATTTAGTACAGATTACTAGTGTGTTAGAGATCTACACACCTGATTATCGTTAGAACGAGACCCTCTAAGTTGACGCTATCCGTAGCCAACACCACCGCTATCTGCCTTGAAATCCCGAAAAGTGATATGAGATTCAGGAACTAGTATTTCCGACTTTTAGATCTAAGATATCTTACTAGAGAAGATTCGACTACTCCCAGAGGATTCCGGCTTTTTGCGAAAAATCAGGAAGAGAAGATGATTCGAAGAAATCTATAGAGATTCAGCTTTTAGAAGAAAGAAGAGAAAAGAATAATGGAGTTTTCGGCTTTCGACTTTTTTAGAAGAAAGAAGAGAAGAGAATAATGGAGTTTTCGGCTTTTAGAAGAAAGAAGAGAATAATGAAGTTTTCGGCTTTTAGAAGAAAGAAGAGAAAGGAATAATGGAGTTTTCGGCTTTTGGCTTTTAGAAGAAAGAAGAGAATAATGAAGTTTTCGGCTTTTAGAAGAAAGAAGAGAATAATGGAGTTTTCGAATTTTAGGAGAAAGAAGAGAAAAGAATAATGGGGTTTTCAGCTTTTAGAAGAAAGAAGAGAAAGAAAAGGTGGAAACCCTAAATGCCAAAAAATAAAGAAGAGAACCCTCCCCATTTATAGAAATTTCGGCACTCACCTATGAAAAACCGAAAGTTCCCTTCCTGATAACTAAAAATTAATCAAATAAAAAGGGAAAATTCGGCACCCCCTTTGCCATAAAGAAACCGATTTCTTCACTTCTCTAGGTGATGGAATTTCGGCCAACTCCTAGCCTTTCTTTTCTCCTTTTTTTTTCTTCCATATTATCAACTATATTATCTACATTATCCCATTCACATAAATCCTCCTATTTTTGAGCCTTGTTGCCGTCCACTCTACCTAACCCTAATGCCGAAATTTAGCTAACTTAAATTAAAAGAGTTGGGCTCCATGTAACTTAAATTTGGGTCCCTTACTCCCTTGTGTGGTGTCACCTCCTTGCTCCCTAAGTGGCGCCACTGACCACTGGGCCACAAGCCAATTTTGATATTTTAAACTTAGATACCACCTTTTAAACCCTATAGTGCCCAAACAAAAATTTAACTAAGGCTTCAGCCCAATCCTGAGCCCAATTTGGACTCCTAATGCTCAAATTAACATATTAAACGCATCCACACCCTAAACGCATATACCCAAAAATTCAGGATGTTACAGTTCTACCCCCCTTAAAGAAATTTCGTCCTCGAAATTTCCAATTAACTATTAATCGTACTACCCAAGTCTCACCACTATGCTTCCGCTGCGAACTCTAATTCTAAAGCCAAAAGAAACACTTAGGATAATATGATAGAGTACGCACCGGTATTCGCATCTGGAGCGTCCTCGACCCCTTGTACTCATTCTTCCGATTGATGTTTATCTGATTAGAAATTTTATGAATTAATAGGTTTCTTCCACTGATTAACCACGAACAATCTTATGGAAAGTAGTTTTAAGAGTGGTTCTTTCGAATTCGAACCTATCTGCAGTTTCAGTCTCAAGTTTATCTCCTAATTCTAGAAACCACATACATCAACCCGCATACATCAATCACACAAGTAGTATCCATGCACACACATTCATCGCATAAGGTTTTTTTTCCCGTTATTCCTCTACCCAGGGGTATTTTCGTAGTTTTGCCCTACAGGGTATTTTCCAAAATAAAGTGTCTTGGTGATTTTCTCAAAATAGGGTATCTTGGTGTTGTTGTTGTTTTCGTTTTTTTTTTAGCAGGGGTATTTTGGAAAATTTAATTTTTCAAACTGGGTCACATTTGTAAATTTAGGGGTTTTCGGGTAAATTTGCAAAACATGGGTATTTTATAGAATCACGGTTGTTTGGAAATTTTCACAAATCAAGTGTATTTTGGAAATTTTACAAAACTTGGGGGTATTTTGGTTACAAAATAGGGTGGATGGTCCCTTTCGGGTTTTAATTATAGATTTTGGCCCGTCAACAAATCCTCGTGGCTAAGGTGAGCAGATCCACTGCGCACTGTAGGATTCCAAATGAAGAGGAGGTGAGTCACTAGGACTGCTTAAGTACCAAGCTCTCCATGAATCCAATCCTAGACATGCGTATGCCTGTTGCCACACCCTAACCCATCGACTCGTTCACGGGTTTGTTTGGATAGATTAAGTCTTATGAATTTAAAGAGTTGTTTTAATTAAGCCTATAGTCCATCAATGCCTAACACACTAGTCTACGTCCATCAAACCCATCAAGCCCACATACATATCACATCCAAAAGTTTAGAATACTTACCTGCATGGATCGGGTGCCGGTAGACTCGAAGGCCATATCTTCTTCCAGATTTTTTCTCAATTTCACATAAATTTTCAAAACACTACTAGACTCATTTCACAGCCCGAGTTTTGAACTAGGCTCTGATACCAAAATGTAACACCCCAAACCCACCCAGACGTTTTTGACAGATCACGGTATGCTACGATTTTAAGGTTAAAAACTTTACTTGGAATGATTCTGAAAAAATTAGTCATTTTTGTAGATAATCTTTAAATAGGTGGCACTGGTAGAAAATCTTTGAAATTTTATTTTTTTCCAAAACAAGTGTTATTTTAAATAATGTGTGAAAATCCCATTTTTATTTCTTTTAATCATAAGTCCATGATCATGAATGAAAAAAACATAAACATTGACAAGTATCAACTGATAACCTAAGCGATGGAGGCCTTATTACATCAAATAATTCCAAAATTTAAACTTAAAATAAAATGGAAATTTAATAAATAAAAGACTTGTTGGCCCTATGAGTCCGCCTCGGCTCCCTTGTCCACGATCTACTGCTCATCTGCAAAGTTAAGGAAAAATAATAGGGTGAGTCACCAAGACTCAGTGTGTAAATCCCGAAAACACATCAAAGGCTTGGCCCACAAACACATTATGGCCTTGGCCCGTATACAAGGGTAACTATATATGCATCATGGCCCATCCCAGCCTAGAAATCCATCCTCTACACACCAACCCGTACCAACCATCACACCTTGGGGATTTCTACAATCAACCCTCCAACCGCTACACACCATATCGACACCGTGCCGCCTGTCTTAAAGACCGATCAACTGTGTGACCTATGTGGCAAAGCCACCGATCGTCATGCGACCTTAATAATACATCGTAGTATTTCGACAGCTGAGCTGCCTGTCATAAAGACCGATCACTATGTGACCTATGTGGCAAAGCCACGGATCGCTATGCGACCTTCTTCCCCTTCATCATATCAATCCCATCCCATGCATACATACATGCAAAATCAAAACAATATACTACCTAAAAGTTTACAGTCTATCACATACATCGATACACATAGAGAAGTTTCTATGATTACGTACCTTGCATCCCTTGCCTACCCTTTTTGGGTAATCCGACTGTCTATACAAATTTTTTTCTGGCTTTTAGCCCATAACATATATTTAGTACTGATTACTATACAGCCTTTTTCCGGCTTTTAGCCCATAACATATATTTAGTACATGACATTACTATCTGACTTTTTCCGCTTTTTAGCCCATAACATATATTTAGTACAGATTACTAGTGTGTTAGAGATCTACACACACTGACATCGTTAGAACGAGACCCTCTAAGTCGACGCTATCCGTAGCCAACACCACCGCTTATCCGCCTTGAAATCCCGAAAAGTGATATGAGATTCAAGAACTAGTGTTTCCGGCTTTTAGATCTAAGAGATCTTACTAGAGAAGATTCGGCTACTCCTAGAGGATTCCGGCTTTTTGCGAAAAATCAGGAAGAGAAGATGATTCGAAGAAATCTATAGAGATTCAGCTTTTAGAAGAAAGAAGAGAAAAGAATAATGGAGTTTTCGGCTTTCGACTTTTTTAGAAGAAAGAAGAGAAGAGAATAATAGAGTTTTCGGCTTTTAGAAGAAAGAAGAGAATAATGGAGTTTTCGACTTTTAGAAGAAAGAAGAGAAAGGAATAATGGAGTTTTCGACTTTCGGTTTTTAGAAGAAAGAAGAGAATAATGGAGTTTTCGGCTTTTAGAAGAAAGAAGAGAATAATGGAGTTTTCGGCTTTTAGGAGAAAGAAGAGAAAAGAATAATGGGGTTTTCGGCTTTTAGAAGAAAGAAGAGAAAGAAAAGGTGGAAACCGTAAATACCAAAAAATAAAGAAGAGAACCCTCCCTATTTATAGAAATTTCGGCACTCACCTATGAAAAACCGAAAGTGCCCTTCCTGATAACTAAAAATTAATCAAATAAAAGGGAAAATTGGCACCCCTTTGCCATAAAGAAACCGATTTCTTCACTTCTCTAGGTGATGGAATTTCGGCCAACTCCTAGCCTTGTAGATAGCTCCTATCTTTTCTCCTTTTTTTTCTTCCATATTATCAACTATATTATCTACATTATCCCATTCACATAAATCCTCCTATTTTTGAGCCTTGTTGCCGTCCACTCTACCTAACCCTAATGCCGAAATTTAGCTAACTTAAATTAAAAGAGTTGGGCTCCATGTAACTTAAATTTGGGCCCCTTACTCCCTTGTGTGGCGTCACCTCCTTGCTCCCTAAGTGGCGCCACTGACCACTGGGCCACAAGCCCATTTTGATATTTTAAACTCAGATACCACCTTTTAAACCCTATAGTGCCCAAACAAAAATTTAATTAAGGCTTCAGCCCAATCCTGAGCCCAATTTGGACCCCTAATGCTCAAATTAACACATTAAACACATCCACACCCTAAACGCATAGACCCAATAATTCAGGATGTTACACCAAAACGGCGCTGTTTCATGGCTCTGACCCGCGTGACCCGACCCGCCATCAGAGGATCCGCGTGTTTTCTTTAAATGGGTTAATTTCCTCTTTAGTCCTTTTGCTATTTTAATTTTTTTAAATTAAGTATGATTTAATTTTTTATTTTTATTAAATTAACCCTCGAATTTGTATTTTGTTTCAATTGAATCCTCAGCCAGTTTAAAGGCTAAAATTGGAACGGCGCCGTTTTGGAGAAGAGGCATAATTGCCACATTGGTCCCTGAGATTTAACGCACGTTCCAATTTAATCTTTTATTTAATCTGTTTTAATTGCCATTTTAACCCTTGTTTTTTTATTATATTTTGTTTTTATCTTTTTATTTTTTATTTTATATTTAATTATTTTTCCATATTTCTATATTATTTTTATATGTTTATTAATTTACTAATAGTGTGAAATTCATATATATGTATATTTATATGTATTATCTTTATATATATATTTAATATATTATTTTGCTAGGTTTAATAATTTATATATTATTTTAGTATTTATATATTATTATATTTTTAAGTATTATATTATATATTAGTTTTAAAATTTTGTTTTGTATAAAGTTTATTACAATATATAATCTATTTTATTTATATTGTTTATCACATATATAATTTTTATGATTAGTATATTATGTATATAAATGTTTTTACTTAAAATTATTATATATTATTTACCAATTATTTTATGTATAATCTTTATATATTGTAATTGATTATTTTATATTATCTTATTATCTATTATGATTTTTATTAATTATTATATACATTTATTTGTATCTTTATATTCGTTTATTATTGCTTTAGCATGTTTTTATTTATTTATTCATGATTTATTATTTATTGATTATTTATTGTTAATATAATTTGTAGAATTGATATATATATGTTACAATGTCTTGCTCATATCTTTTTCTAATACCTTTTACATTAAAGGTTTTTTTTAATATTTAAACGGTGATATGTGATATTTGGAGTCTTCGAGAAGAATCGTGCCCTAACTTATTGGGTTGTGATTTTTCTCGTAAAGCTCAAAATATTAGATATCCTTCCATTTTCAAAATTGAAGTTTATCAGTTTTAAATAAAAAATCTTATTCTTGGGAATTCAAAACGTTGTATCCTAACTTATTGGGTGTGATGTATTGTATCTCGAGGTAAGAATTTTCTAAAATAAAGATGTACCTAGCTTTGAAGTCATGAGATACTGTATCCTAACTTACTGGGTGTGGTATCCTTATTTCTTCGAGATAGGTAGTCTTGGTTTATTTTTCAAATAAAGGATCTTATTTTAAACTTTTTAATTTTCAAACATTTGGACATGATTTTATCGATTCGGTACCAATTTCTGGGTGTTACGAGAGTGCTAACCCTTCCTCGTACGTAACCGATTCCCGAACCCGTTTTCTTGTTTTTTTTCGTAGACCAAAATCAAAATGTTTTAAAATAAAACGTTTTACAAGGTGACCCAATCACACCTAAGTAAAAAGGGATTGGTGGCGACTCCCATTTTTTGTTTTTAAAGTCGATCCCCGTTTTTAAAACCCGATTTTAAAATGGTTTCGACAATCGTCATGAATTTTTCTTTTATAAAGCATGGACCAATTTTAGAGACAAATTTTGAGTTATCGAATGAAACCAATTTTATATGAATTATAAAGCATGGACCGACAATGTAGTGTTAAAATATAATGCATTCTCGATAAAAGAATGATGCACTGAAATAAATAACATTTTCAAAGTCAACCACCTTCTATATCAAAAACTTATAATAATCTTGATAACTTTGTTTAATTTCAAAATATTTTTATAGTTGAAAAAGGAAGGTTACAAATTTAGTTAATTTTTTTTAATAAGAGAGACTCAACACACTTTGGAATGTGTGATCTTAGATTTGGTTGGTGGTTTGAAGAAAGTAATAGAAGACTTAAACTCTTTGTGGAACCCAAAGTTCAAAAGGAGGGTCCTATAAGATTGGTTGTGGCAGGCGTATGTATATACAAACAACATTGTAAGACCCAAAGCATGCTCCTATTTTAGTTGGTCATTGCAAAGTTGGTTTGTTTTATTTCCTCCTCTTTCTCCTCCTCATCATTATCATTAAGAATAATCAAAGAGAATGTAAGAAAAGGAAGGGCAACAAACAAAAATAAAACCAAAACTTCAATATCTGCCATTGATTCCACACTAAAAGTTTATCCAAACCATACATACTTCTTTGTTTCCACTAAGAAACTAAAAGAAAGAAACTATAAGAGAATCTTTCCACAATTCCACACGACCAGTTGATCCTCTAACACCCTATCATCTCAGTAAACACAACAATAATATATATACATGAATGAAAAAAGGGAATCGATGGATAAAACCCAATCAGCTATCTAACACAAAAAGCAAGAAAAGTTATTAATCCCCATTGTTTTTAGCAATCCAACCAGAAATGAG
Organism: Gossypium sturtianum; assembly: GCA_025698515.1. NCBI lineage: Eukaryota > Viridiplantae > Streptophyta > Magnoliopsida > Malvales > Malvaceae > Gossypium > Gossypium sturtianum. The sequence goes on from CM046952.1 coordinate 44,660,691, forward strand.
CTCGAGGAGTTGAACTGCTTCCCCAATTTGGACGATTCCCTGATAATGTTTTTCATCCAAGTTCATTTAATAGGTCATTTCATCTCTCATATATGCTGTCGAAGCTTTCAACTTTTTCACCTTCTTCTCAGCTTTCTGTTTAGGATCATAATTACAACAACACCACTTACTTATTATATGATCAAAAGAAGAAAGTGGGAAAATGAGGAAAGAATCAAAGAGAATAAGAAAACAAGAGCTATTTTAAAGCATTAAAATTGAAGTACCTTAATTCTTCTTTCAATCATATACAACTCTCTTCTTGCCACGATGGATCAATCCTCTTTCATTCTAAACTCCAACACTCTAAAAACTATATTTTCTTATATTATATCAATTGAAGGATTCCGCATAAAGGAATAAAATTCAACAAGGACAATGAAAGAGCATAATTTCTTTCAAAACAAGAAGATGAAAGTTCGAGAAAACCTGGAAAAAAAATAAGCTCTTAATTGAAAACAAGAAGAATATATGGAGAAATTTAAGTATCGAATGTAAACTAAACTCACAGTCGAGGAAGAATATATGGATAGATTCAAGTCTATGAAAAAAGTGATCTCTCGATCAATCCTAGGCCAATAACCTTTCTCTCTCGACGTAAATCCCTGAGATTCATGACTAGATTTGAAACCGACTGACAATGATATTCTTAAATAAGCGGGAAATAAATTTGGCGGTGAAGCTCTTATAACGACTAGATTGATAAGTGCTAAAAGTAACATGCTTTAACCTCATTTTTAAAGCATTTTTGGGTGATTATTTTATGCTAATTGTCAATTTTATGCTCCTAACCCTTTAAATTCATGTTTTTATGCTTAATAGAGCATTTGGGAGCAAAAGGAGTGAAAAATGAAAAATTAGAGCAAACTACAGGAGCCACACGAGCTGACTCATTCCACACGATCTGGACACACGACCATGTGAGCCACACGGTATGCTATACGACTATATGGTAGGTCATGTCGATTTCGTAAATTTACACCCTAAACTAAGGGAAATCACATTTTTTAGGTTTTTCAGGCATTTTAAGACGTTTATATGACAAAAATAAGAAGATAAGATAGAGCCATCATAAATACTCAAGAAAACAACTCGAAAAGCACCATTGAAGCCAATTATGAAGCAAATTTTCGTCAAGATTGAAGATTCGCATTTGATTTCTTAGGAGATTATCATGAGTTTCTTTGTTTCTTTTAGTTATACTGTATTTTAGATGTTTTTATTTTCAAGCATAAACTAATTTTCTAAATACTTAGGGGAGATGAACCCTATGATAAATTCCGTCTTTTGATTTTTATTTTATGCAATAAATACTTAGATCTTGTTCTCAATTATGTGTGCTTAATTCTTGGTTTGATATTTCTAGATTATTGACCAATGTTTAATGCTTAAATTAGAGGAGGAATAAACTCTGTTTAAGTGTAGATCTTGTGTAATTGAGTGGAGTTACATGCAATCCTAGAAATAGGACGACATATATCTACCAAATTAGAGTCAAATCTAATAGGGGAATCCATAGCATGAGTTAATGAGATAATAGGGGTTTTAATTAGAAAGAAATTTTAATTAATTAACCTAGATTCAGTTGCTCTTACTCTCGAAAGAGATATTAGCATAATTTAGGGATTTCTATGGATCAAGTTACGAAGTAAAGAAATTGTGTAATTTAGATTGATAGTGACAGATGAAACCTAGGTGAATTCTTTCTTGCGTATTGTTTTGCTTATTGGTTGTTAATCGGTTATTTCGTGATTTTTTCTTTGCCATGTTCGTTAGTAATTAATTTAGTTAATTTTAGTTTTTAATCAATCACTCGATTTATTCAGTTAAATAATAGAAAAAAAATAATTACTAGTTCTTCTAGCCTTCGTGGGAAAGATCTATTTGCTCATTGTAGCTATACTATTAATTGATAGGTGCACTTGGCTTAGTCAAAATTTTAATTAGTTTTGCGACACGTTGATTTTTGGATATACACCAACATACCCACTTTCATCTACCTATAAATAAGAATCACCAGTAGGCAAATTAGTAAACGGTCATCATATATCTAAGCTTTTCAGAATCCTTTCCTTTGTCTTTTGTTTTTAATTTCTTGTGCTTTGATTTTTGTATTCAATCTGGTTCACTAAACCATGGAATCAAATTCACTCCTCAATCGAAAGAGAAAGGGTTATCTCAACCTTTTGAGAAATCCAATTTCCAACACTGGTGAATGGAAAACTTTGAAGATCCAAGAAAACACTCTGTTGAAACCTGTCTCTAATAGGAATGAATGGAGAGATTTAATTAGGGATGATTATCAGCTACCAAGTCTCAACCAGCTTAACCAAGAAATGGATCCTGGGCGTCTACTTCTTCTCATCAAATACAAGTTGCAGATTTTGTACAGATTTTGTTGGAGATGGAATCAAATTCACTCCTCAATAGAAAGAGAAAAGGTTATCTCAACCCTTTAAGAAATCTGATTTCCAAATTCAGTGAATGGAAAGCTTTGAGGATCTAAGAAAACCCTATGTTGAAACCCGTCTCTAATAGAGATGAATGGAGAGATTTAATTAGGGATGATGATCAGCTACCAAGTCTCAACCAATTTATTCAAGAAATAGATTCTGAGCTGCTACTTCTTCTCCTTAGATACAAGTTACAGATTCTGTGCAGAATTTGTTGGAGATGGAATCAAATTCACTCCTCAATAGAAAGAGAAAAGGTTATCTCAACCCTTTGAGAAATCTGATTTCACAATCTAGTGAATGGAAAGCTTTAAAGATCCCAGAAAACCCTCTGTCGAAACCCAACTCTAATACGAATGAATGGAGAGATTTAATTAGGGATGATGATCGGCTACCAAGTCTCAACTAGTTTATCCAAGAAATAGATTTTGAGCTGTTACTTCTTCTCATCAAATAGAGGTTGTAGATTTTGTTGGAGATTGAATCAAATTCACTTCTCAATTTAAAGAAAAAAGGTTATCTCAACCCTTTGAGAATCCGGTGAATGGATAGTTTTGAACATCCAAGAAAGTCATCTATTGAAACCTGTCTCTAATAGGGGTGAATGGAGAGATTTAATTAGGGATGATGATCAGCTGTGAAGTCTCAGCCAGCTTCACTAAGAAATAGATTCTCAACTGCCACTTCTTCTCTTCAAATACAAGTTGTAATTTTTGTTGATGATTGAATCAAATTCATTTCTCAATCAAAAGAGAAAGGGTTATCTCAACCCATTAATAAATCTTATTTCCAACTCTGGTGAATGGAAAGCTTTGAAAATCCAAGAAAACCCTCTATTAAAAGTCATCTCTAATAAGGATGAAAGGAGAGATTTAATTAGGGATAATGATCGGCTACCAAGTCTTAACTAGTTTAATAAGAAATGTATTCTAAGCAGCTACTACTCCTCAAATACAAGTTGCGGATTTTGTTGGAGGTGGAACCAAATTCACTCATCAATCGACAGTGAAAGGGTTATCTCAACCCTTCGAAAAATTTGTTTTCCAACTCGGGTGAATGGAAAGCTTTGAAAATCCAAGAAAACCCTTTATTGAAACCTGTCTCTAGTAAGGATGAATGGAAAGATTTAATTAGGGATGATGATAAGCTACCAAGTCTCAACCAGTTTAACCAAGAAATAGATTATGAATGCCTACTTCTCCTCAAATACAAGTTGCAGATTTTGTGCAGATTTTTTGCGATATGGAATCAAATTCACTCCTCAATAGAAAGAGCAAAGGTTATCTTAACCCTTTGAGAAATCCGATTTCCAAATCTGATAAATAAAAAGCTTTTAATATCCAAGAAAATCTTCTGTTGAAACCCATCTCTAGAGATGAATGGAGAGATTTAATTAGGGATGATTATTGGTTGCCAAGTCTTAACCAGTTTTTCCAAGAAATAGATTTTGAGCTGCTACTTCTCCTCAAATGTAAGTTATAGATTTTTTTGGAGATTGAATCAAATTCAGACCTTAATCGAAAGAGAAAGGGTTATCTCAACCTTTTGAAAAATATGATTTCCAACTTCGACGAATGGAAAACTTTGAAAATCCAAAAAACCCTTAGTTGAATCCTGTCTCTAATAGGGATGAATAAAGAGATTTAATTAGGGATGATGACCGGCTGGCTAGTCTCGACAAGAAACAGATTCTAAGCGGCTACTTCTTCTCCACAAATACAGGTTGCATATTTTTTTGTAGATTTTGAGCTGCTACTTCTCCTCAAATGTAAGTTATAGATTTTTTTGGAGATTGAATCAAATTCACTTCTCAATCGAAAGAGAAAGGCTTATCTCAACCTTTTGAAAAATTTGTTTTCCGACTCCGGTTGAATGGAAAGATTTTAAGATCCAAGAAAACCCTATGTTGAACCTGTCTCTAATAGGGACGAATGGAGAGATTTAATTAAGGATAATGATCGGCTACCAATCTCAACTAGTTTAACCAAGAAATAGATTCTAAACTGCTACTTCTCTTCAATTACAAGTTATAGATTTTGTGCAGATTTTCTATGAGATGGAATCAAATTCACTCCTGAATAAAAAGAGAAATGGTTATCCCAACCATTTAAGAAATTTGATTTCCAAATCTGGTGAATGGAAAGCTATGAAGATAAAAGAAAACCATCTATTAAAACTCATCTCTAATAGGGATGAATGGAGAGATTTAATTAGGGATGACGATCGGGTGCTAAGTCTCAACCAGTTTGTCCAAGAAATAGATTTTGAGCTACTAATTTTTCTCCTCAAAAGCAAGCTGAAGATTTTGTGTAGATTTTGTTGGAGATAGAATCAAATTCACTCATCAGTAGAGAGAGAAAAGGTTATCTCAACCATTGAAGAAATTTGATTTCCAAATCCAATGAATAGAAAGCATTAAAAATCCAAGAAAGCCTCTATTGAAACCCGTCTCTAATAAGGATTAATGGAAAGATTTTACTAGGGATGATGATTGATTGCCAAGTCTCAACCAGTTTGAGAAGAAATAGATTCTGAGTGGCTACTTCTTCTCCTCAAATACAATTTGCAGATTATGTTAGAGATGGAATCAAATTCACTCCTCAATCGAAAGAGAGGACCTCCTTAAAAAATCCATTTTCCAACTCCAATGAATTGAAAGCTTTGAAGGTCCAAGAAAACCCTATGTTAAACCTGTTTCTTATAGGGATGATTGGAGAGATTTAATTAGGGATGATGATCGGCTACCAAGTCTCAACCAGTTTAACCAAGAAATAGATTCTGAGCTGTTACTTCTCCTGAAATGCAAGTTGCAGATTTTGTATAGATTTTGTGTGAGATGAAATCAAGTTCACTCCACAATAGAAAGAGAAAAGATTATCTCAATCTTTCAAGAAATTTGATTTCCTAATCCGGTGAATGAAAAGCTTTGAATATCAAAGAAAACCCTCTGTTGAAACCCATCTCTAATAGGGATGAATGGAAAGATTTAATTAGGGATGATAACTGACTACCAAGTGTGCTAACATATAACCGTAATCCTTCAATTCCTTTACATATATGCTCACACGAGCTATGAATAAGTATGCTCACACGATCTGTGAAAATGGGCCTACTCACACGAGCTGTGGGTCGGAACGTAGCTATACGATGCTGCTCACACGAGCTGTAGAGTATCCACAACACACGCAGGAACTCATCCACCGGTAGGACATTCAAGACCAGCACCCAAAACATGTAAAACCTAATGGCATGTCATTTATATCCTATGAATTCCTAAGGTCTAGACGGGGCTCAGTAGTCGTTGTACGTAGTTGGATTTACGTCGTTTTATAACATGATAAATTGTATAATAACATATATATATTGATTCATTTTCAATAAAATCATATAATAACATTCAATTTAATCAAAATTATACATAATACAGTTCATACGAACTTACCTGGCAAAATTGCAGAAATGTCAAAGTACAGTGGCATTTTGGTAATTTTCTATTCTCCTCGATTTTCCTCCTGATCTTGATCTAAATTAATAATTTCATTCAATCTATTAATTTAGACAGTAAAAAATATATTTTATGCAATTTAGTCTTTTTGACAATTTTACAAAATTACCCCTAAAGTTTTACTTTTATTCAATTTAGTTTCTGAGCCTAAAACATGCAATTTAACCCCTTTTTTTTTCCAAAATTCAAGCTTAGCTGAATGCTTATGGAATCAAATACAACCCACCTTTGTAATAATTTCACAAAAAATCCTTGTATTTTTACTATTTTAACAATTTAGTCCCTAATCGACAAATTCATAAAAAAATTACTTAACAAAATACTTTAAATAACAGCTAATATTTCAAATTCATCATTTAATATCAAAATTCACTAAATTCATCAATGGAAACATTCAAAATCTTTAACAATTTCAAAATCGAAGGTATGGGCTAGCTGGACCTAGTTGCAATGATATCAAAAACATAAAAAATATTAAAAACGGGGCTATATCGGACTTACATGCGTCATCCACAGCATGGCCGAAGCTTGAAGGTATAACCATGGTTTCCTTCTTCTTTCAATTCGTGAAGAAGACATGAAAATGATGATATAATATTGTGGTTTTTATTTTATTTAATTTAATTATCAAATTACCATTTTGTCCATTTAATAATCATCAAATTTTCATGCTTTTAGTTGCCCAAAACCATCCACTACATTCTTAAATGGTCTAATTAGCATTTAATCCCCTTTTCCTTTATTCAATTAACCATTTAATCACTAAAATCAAATAGTGATCAAATTTTACATTTTTTACAATTTAGTCCTTTTTAGTTAATTAACTATCGAAACGTTAAAATTTTTCAACGAAACTTTAATACCACTTTAATAACACTGTAAATATTTATAAAAATATTTACGACTCGGTTCATAGAAACGAGGTCCGATACCTCATTTTCTAAAACCACATGACTTTAGGGTATTACCATTTGAACTTAAAAATCGCTTATATAACATAAATTTCAAATAGAAAACCTTTTTAAAACCATATTTTACTCGTAAATATTAAATAATAATATTTACAAAGTTACTCGTCGGGTTTGTGGCCTCAAAACCACTGTTTCCGACACTACTAAAAAACGGGCTGTTACAAAGCCTGTGAATATTTTGTCGTACAAGGCTTTGAGAATGAGGGGTGGAGGTCATTGAGCCACACGTTGGACTCTCATATACGCGTTAAACATATCATTCATCATATTGAAAAGGGTACTGTGAGCCTCTTCTTTAGGCCCTTGAGACTCAGATACCTTATGAGCAGCCCCTAGATCGATGGCTGGAACATAACTCTATACTTCGTCGGAATCTATTCGATTGGATTTAGTTGACATCTTTAATCTATAATGAAACAAGTCAAACTGATCGGGAGCCATCACAGTATCACAGGTTATAAAGTGACATGTATTTTTAGACTCAATACATGCTACGTTTAGTCCTAGAATCGATTAAATCGTAGCACTGATACCACTAAATGTAACACTTCTAACCCGTCTCTGTCATCGAATTATGATTATTGAGTATTGCGACGAATAAAAAATCTAATATTATTTAAAAATATTTCAAAATTAATTTAAATATCATAAATCAATATTCAATTATTAATCATAGCATTCATATAAAAACGAGTCTTAAATCGAGCCTACAGAACCTTAAAATCAATTTGGAAACAAATAAGGACTAATAGAATAATTTGGGAAAAAAATTGAAAACAGGGGTCACACAGCCGTGTGACAAAGGCCAGCCTGTGTGGCCCCAAGCGTGGCCGTGTGGCTACTCCACACACCCGTATGCTCAGACCGTGTAACTAACAGTGCCCGTGTGAAAGATTCTGCACCAAAAATCAAACAACCACATGGACGTGTCATACAACCGTGTGGGACACACGACCATGTGGTAGACTGTGTCACAGGCTGTGTGTACCTAAATAACTTCAAAACAAAGTTACTTCAAACACCATTTCTTAGGTATCAAGCCATACCATTTCTAACTATTTTCACCTATTCCAAATGCATTCAAACATGCTAAAAACATATCAAATCATTCAACCTAATTTCCTAACCAATGTACCCTCATTGGTACCACATTATAAACATAAACATCAACCATTTAAACATAAACAAATTAGCTTACATGCTTATACATTTACCAAATTAACATATATCACCAAATGCCCAAAATCATTACTTGAATTTCGTTAATTAATCTACCATGTATGTACCAATTCAACAATCCAACAATGCATTATATTTCAAACACACTTTTATGCTATCAAATATCAAACCAACCAAAATATCATTAAGGATTTACATCAAAACACATATTACATATTTCAAATGACATAAAATATAACCAAATAATCGTAACCTACATATACCAAAGTCCTATTTACATGCCACTTATTACCGGACCAAAATGAACAATTAATTACCGAATAAGTTGCTGGATAGTGTGATTTTCAAAAGCAATCCAATCAACAACTGGAATCCGACGATCTACAAGGAAGAAAAATCAACACAAGGTAAGTTTACGTAAAGCTTAGTAAGTTCGTATTAAATATAAACTTTAACATACCGTGACGGTTGTAACTTAAACATTTCTCAACTAAATACCATAACAAGATCACGAGTTCATTATTAACCTATTGACATCACAAGTCTCACAAGGTTAGTGAATTCATATAAACATAACTTGAAATTTTCTTATCATGTCATAGAATATTACAATTGAACACATTTAAAACTTAATTCAACCATCACCTATTCAATTAACAACTCCCATTTCATTTCAAATATTCATATCCAATGTCCCAATTCATACATCTATTTCCATTTAACAAATTCATATAATCATTTCATGTAGTCATTTTATATAACCATTTCGTATAACTATTCTGTATAACCATTTCATCTAAACATTTCATTTTACCGTTTCATTTACACATTTAACACATAATCATTTTGTATATCACATTTCATTTCAGTATTTCATATAAATTTCTTCATTCAATGCCAAATTCCATATAATTGTTTCATATATTTTGTTTCATTTTATACATTTAAATCCCAATGAACCAAATGAAATAATGTCGAATACACGAGAATAATGCTCACACAAAGTGTGCCTGTAACTGTAACTGTATATGCTCACACGAACTGTGAAATGGGCCTGCTCACACGAGCTATGGGTCGGGATGTTAAACTACATGATGCTACTCACACAAGCTGTGGAGAATCCGCAACAAATGTAGGACCTTAGCCATCGGTAAGACATCCAAGACCAGCACCCGAACTATAATAACCCTAATGACATGTCATTTGTATCCTAAGTATTCACAAGGTTCATACAGGCCACATTATAAATCCAAATAATATAGCCTTATTCATATTATACAATTACAAGTACACATTCCTATAGTTCCCATTTTTCAGATATAATTATCAATTAATTAACACTGCAATTTAATTTAATTTTCTAATTATTATATATCAATAAATTTTACTCATTTCTATCATGAATAATAATTAAAATATGACTAAAAACAACAATTAATAAGTTAAATCAACGTATGAACTTACCTAGTAAAAAATGATTACAAAAGCGATGCTGACGACTATTCCGCTTATTTCGTTTTTCCACGATTTGTGTCCAGTTGATTTGTTTCTTAATCTATATAATAATTTAATTCAATTATCCAGTTCAAACACTTTTAAATACTAAAATTCATGTAATTGACCCTTTAATCAACATTTTAAGCTTTTGTCTTAAACTTCTACCTTTTATACAATTTAGTCCATAAACCCAAAACTTTCAAATCTAAAACAATTTCCCTAATTTCATGCTAGCCAAATTTTCCATTATACCAAAACATCTCATATTTATTAAAATTTCACAAATATTTCATATCTAATTTAATATTATATCAATTTAACCCTTTAACTAAAAATTAATCAAAATCACTTTACAAAATAATCTTATTTAACTATAAAGCTTAATAATATATCACCAAACTTCAAAAACATCAAAAATTCATCCATGACAAAATCTTAAACATTTAAAAATTTTGCAAATTAGTCTCTGAGTTAGCTAGATTAAGCTACAACGATCTCAAAAATATAAAAATTACTAAAACCGGAATCAAAATCGACTTACATGCAAGGGATAATAGTTAGCCGAACCTCCAAGCTCACCAAAAATGGTGTTTTCTTCATTTAACAATCGTTGATAATAAATTAATGAAGATGACAATATGTATGTCTTTCATTTGTTTTTGTTTTTGTTATTAATTTATTATTTTACCCTTTAAAAACCATTAAAATTTCCTAATTAACAAGTTGTCCACTTATTTATCTTATGGTCTAATTACCATTTAAAACCTTCAATTTATGATTTTATAGCTATTAAGCATAAATAAACTAATAGCGATTAACTTTTATAACTTTTAAGATTTAATCCTTTTTACTAAATTAACTATCTAAACGTTAAAATTTCTGGACCAAATTTCAGTATACCAATATAATCACTCCGTATTTACGGGCTTGATTTATAGACATGAGGTCCCGAAACCTCATTTTCCAAAACCACTTGACTTTAGAGACGAACTACTTGTACTTAACTATTCGTTCAATTAATAAAAATTATCAAATCAAAATTTAATATAATAATATATTTTACTCGTAAATATTAAATAATAATATTTACAAACTCATTCATCGGAGTTGTGGCCCTGAAATCACTGTTTTTGATACCACTGAAAAGTGGGCTATTACAGCCGATGCCTACCTCAAGTGTTAAATCCCAGTTATGTTTACTTTTGGTTCGATATAAATTTTCTTGAAATTTCTTCAAATACAAAGCGTTGTGATGCCCTTAGTTTTATTCTCAACGTTGTCATTGGTACTTCACTTTGACATTTCTTATACCTTTTGCTAGCCTTGTTGCTTTCTCGAACAAGTTTTGGCATACATGAGAAGGTTTTTTTTTTGAATTATTTGGTTATATTATTACAGACTTGAAATTAGCCTTACCCTCTTAAGCAATGATGTGCCTAGAATATTGGGATTTTGAAATTCTTGTCTTGCTACCAAGATTGATGCCAAATTTATAAATAACTTTAAGGGGGAATCGAAAATGCAATACGTGTATAGGTCAATCTATTTAGAAGGACGATTTGAAGGAATATTTGGTTGTAACAATGTTATTTCGAAGTGAAAATAAGGAGAAGGTGGACAAAAGACTAATTATGGCCAAGCTAAATTGCTTCATCAACAACCTGATATTTTAAGAAAAAACCGATGCATACCTCAAGTTTCAAATCCCAGTTATGTTTACCTTTGGTTCGATACAAATTGTCTTAATATTTATTCAAATACAAAGCGTTGTGATGCCCCAAGTCTTGTTCTCAAGGCTGCCATTGGTACTTCACTTTGACATTGCTTATACCTTTTGGTAACCTTTGTTGCTTTCTTGAACAAGTTTCAGTACATATGGAAATGATTTTGTTTTGATTCATTTGGTTATATTATTACAGACTTGAAATTATCCTTACCCTCTTAAACAATGATGTGTCTAGAATATTGGGATTTTGAAATTCTTGTCTGGCTACCAGGATTGATGCCAAATTTATAAATAACTACTTCGTTGGTAGCAATGTGTGTAAACACTAAAGCCATTGCTTTCAATCTTACTCATGCCCTTAGTGCTGCAACAAGCACAAGAATGTCAAATGAATTGGGAGTTGAAAAACCAGATAAAGCTAAGAATATTATGGTTGTTCCATTCAAACTTGTTTTCCTTCTTACTCTTATACCTGTCCTTGCTTTAGTGTTTGGTCATAATACTTGGGCTGGTTTCTTCAGTGACTGTCCTTCAATAATTAAAAACTTTCCTTCAATGACACCATTTCTTGCTGTTAGAATTAAGTGACCCGAATCCTTATTTAAATAAAATACAGTGGTAAAATAAAATAAAAGTAAAACCCATATAGAACTACACTTCTTTTATTTTATTTTAGAATAAGGTTTTTTAAACATTATTAAACTTCATCTATTTGATATTGATTAGAATAAGGTGTTTCAATCTTACTACACTCCTATTAGAATATGGTTTTATAAGCATATAAAAAGACATAGTTTACTCCTCTTGTAATCACTCGAATTCGACATAGTGAATTTTCTTCTCCTTTGCCCGTGGTTTTTTCCCGAAAGGGTTTCCACGTAAAATCTGGGTGTTATTTATTATTTATTTCCCTTTTCTTTGCGATATATATTGTCATTACCGACATTCTATTTTTTTACAAATTGGTATCCGAGCTTCCGGGTAGTTCATCTCAATCACGGTAACGGCGTCTTTAAAGTATGAGATTCCACTGTTGGATCGCAACACCAAATTCGCGTTGTGGCAGATAAAGATACATGCAGTTCTTGCACAGATGGACTTAAAGGAAGCCCTGCTAGGGGTAGATAAGAAGCATTCGACATTGATAGAGGAAGAGAAGAAGCGCAAGGATTGAAAGGCGTTAACACAGTTACATCTGCATTTGTCTAATGAAATTTTGCAGGATATGATGAAGGAGAAGACCGCCGCTGGGTTATGGAAGAGGCTGGAACAAATATGTATGTCGAAAACTCTAATCAGCAAGTTGTATATGAAGCAGCGTCTTTATGCTCATCGTTTGGAGAAAGGTGCATTTGTGCATGAACACTTAACAGTGTTTAAAGAAATTCTCTCAAACTTAGAGGCCATGGAGGTTCAATATGATAAAGAAGATCTAGGGTTGATTCTACTTTGTTCGTTGCCCCCGTCTTATTCAACCTTTAGAGACACGATTTTATATAGCCGCGAGTCTCTCATAGTTGATGAGGTTTATGATTCTTTGACCTCGTATGATAAGATGAAGCATCTTGTGGTTAAAACCGACCCTTAGGGAGAGGGTCTCATTGTTCGTGGGAGACAAGATCGAAATGATGATGATGATCATGAAAGGACACAGGAATGGAATCCTCGCGGTAATTCTAAGGGTAGATCAAAGTTTTCAAACAGAGGTAAAACTTGTAACTTCTGCAAGAAGAAAGGCATATTAAATCTGATTGCTATAAGCTACAGAACAATATTAAAAGGGAGGCTACGAATCAAAAGAGAAAATAACCAGAAAATTCTGGTGAAGCTAATGTTGTAGAAGACTACAGCGATGGTGAACTTCTAGTCGCTTCTGTCAACAATTCTAAAGTGAGCGAGGAGTGGATCCTTAATGGGAAACAATGCTTCGTGTAAAATCGCAGGTGTTGGAACAATTAAAGTTAAGATCTTTGATGGAGTTATCAGAACACTTAGTGACGTACGACATGTTCTAGAATTGAAGAGAATTTTAATTTTTTGAGTACTCTTGATTCAAAATGGTACAAATACATAGCTAAAAGTGGGGTTTTGAAGATTTCTAAAGGTTTTCTCGTTGTGATGAAAAGGCAGAGAAAGACTGCCAAGTTATGTCTTCTGCAGGGTTCTACTGTTACTGGTGATGTAGTTGTCGCTTCCTCTTCCTTGTTAGATGATAATATTACTAAACTTTGGCATATGTGTCTAGGGCATATGAGTGAGAACGACATGGCAGAATTGAGCAAAAGAGGACTTCTTGATGGGCAAGGAATTTGCAAACTTAAGTTCTGTGAGCACTACGTTTTTGGGAAGCAAAAGAGAGTTCGATTCACTAGAGGAATCCATAACACGAAGGGAATGTTGGACTATATTAATTCTGATCTGTGGGGGCCATCTAGAGTGCCTTCGAGAGGTGGAGCTAATTATATGCTAACTTTTATTGATGATTTTTTCAGAAAAGTTTGGGCGTTCTTCTTGAAGCAGAAAAGCGATGTGTTTTCTGCATTTAAGTCTTGGAAAACTATGATTGAAAAATAGACGGGAAAACAAATAAAATACCTCCGCACAGAAAATAATAAACTGTCAGAAGGGATCGTGAGACACATGACAATTCGTCATACTCCACAGCAAAACGGCATTGCAGAACGAATGAACAGAACAATCATAGAGAAGGTTCTATGTATGTTGTCAAATTCCAACTTACCAATGTCGTTTTGGGCCGAAGCAGCCTCAACTGCATGTTTTTTTATCAACCGATCTCCATCCGTTGCCATTGAGAAAAAGAATCCACAAGAGGTATGGTCTGGTAATCCTGCTGACTATTCTGATTTAAAGATCTTTGGGTGTCCTGTGTATGCTCATGTTGATAATGGAAAATTAGAACCGAGATCCATTAAATGTGTTTTTCTTGGTTATAAAGCTGGTGTAAAAGGTTATAAGTTATGGTGTCCTAAAAATAGAAAAGTTGTGATTAGCAGATATGTTGTTTTTGATGAAACTGCTATGCTACCTAACTTATCTCTTAAAGACTCTTTCAATAAAGAAAATCAAAAGCAGGTGGAGCATCAGATTAATCTAGAATCTACAACAAAGTCGACTCCTCAAGTCAGTACAAAAATTTAGAATAGAGTTGCTTCCTCACCACCATACTCTATCGCCAAAAACAGAACTAGAAGAGAAATTAAACCTCTAAAGAAGTAAGCCGATGCTGATCTAGTTTCTTATGCTTTAAATGTGGCTGAAGATATAGATACAAACCAAGAGCCATCTAATTATTCTGAGGCGGTTACCTGTGAAGACTCAAAAAAGTGGATGTTTGCTATGCAAGAGGAGATGGAACCACTCCACAAAAACAAAACATGGGATCTTGTGAAACTTCCTAAAGGTAAAAAGGTTGTTCGTTTTAAATAGGTATTTAAAAAGAAAGAGGGGACTCTAGGAGTTGAAGAACCGAGATATAAAGCAAGGCTTGTTGCAAAGGGTTACAGTCAAATTCCAGGAGTGGACTTCATAGATGTGTTCTCCCCAGTTGTGAAGTATAGTTTGATTTGAGTTTTGCTTGGTATTGTGGCCATGCATGATTTGGAGCTTGATCAGTTAGATGTAAAAACTGCATTTTTGCATGAAGAACTTGAGGAGGATATTTACATGCAAAAACCAGAGGGTTTTACAGTCTCAAAAAAAAAGGACTATGTTTGCTTGCTGAAAAAGTCCCTTTACGGTTTGAAACAGTCACCAAGAAAGTGGTACAAGAGGTTTGATTCCTTTATGACTTCTCATGATTTCAAAAGAAGTAGCTTTGACAGTTGTGTTTATTTTAAGAAAAATAGTGATGGTTCTTTTATGTATCTACTCATTTATATTGATGACATGTTGACAGTAGCGAAAGATAAAGGTGAGATAAGAAAGGTCAAAGCCCAACTAAGTGAAGAATTTGAGATGAAAGATTTGGAACTAGCAAAGAAGATACTTGGTATGGAGATTCTCAGAGATAGAAAAGCAAGTAAATTGTACCTAAGTCAGAAGGGGTACATTGAGAAAGTTCTTTGCAGGTTCAATATGCAGATTGCTAAGCCTGTTAGTACTCATTTAGCAATTCATTTCAGACTTTCATCGACTTTGTCTCCATAATCAGATGATGAGATTAAGTACATGTCACATGTTCCATAGTCTAGTGCAGTGGGATCTCTCATGTATGTTATAGTTTGTTCAAGTCCAGATTTATCATATGCAGTCGGTGCAGTTAGCAGATACATGGCGAATCCCGGTAATGAACATTGAAAAGCGGTTTAGTGGATTTTAAAATACTTATGAGGTACTACTGATGTTTGCTTATAGTTTGGAAGAACTAGAGATGGAGTCATTGGGTATGTTGATGCTGATTTTGCTGGAGACCTTGATAGAAGAAGATCTCTCATAGGTTATGTCTTTACAATCGGAGGTTGTGCAATCAGTTGGAAAGCCACTTTGCAAACTAAAGTCGCTTTGTCTACCACTGAAGCTGAGTACATGGCGATTACTGAGGCTTGTAAAAGAAGCTATTTGGTTGAAGGGATTCTTTAGTGAACTCAATCAAGACCTTCAAATCAATACAGTATTTTGTGACAGTCAGAGTGTCATCTTCCTTACAACAGATCAAATGTTTCATGAGAGAACAAAACACATTGATGTTCGGTATCATTTTGTTCGTGATATTATTGCTCGTGGTGATATTGTTGTGAGCAAAATTAGTACTCATGAAAATCTTGCAGATATGATGAATAAGTCACTTCCTATAACCAAGTTTGAGCATTGCTTAGACTTGGTTGGTGTTCATTGTTGAAGTCAAACCCTTAAGGGGTTTTATGGAATAGGTGGATAACTTGTTCGTTGAGAGTTCGCGATGAAGAACTTGTTCATTGAGAATTCGTGTCAAGGTAGAGATTGTTAGAATTAAGTGACTCGAATCCTTATTTAAATAAAATACAGTGGTAAAATAAAATAAAAGTAAAATCCATATAGAACTACACTTCTTTTATTTTATTTAGAATAAGGTTTTTTAAACCTTATTAGACTCCATCTATTTTATATTGATTAGAATAAGGTGTTTCAATCTTACTACACTCCTATCAGAATATGGTTTTACAAGCCTATAAATAGACATAGTCTACTCCTCTTGTAATCATTTGAATTTGACGTAGTGAATTTTCTTCTCCTCTGCCCATGGTTTTTTCTCGAAAGGATTTCCACGTAAAATATGTGTGTTCTTTATTTTTTATTTCTCTTTTCTTTGCGATATATATTGTCATTACCGACATTCCATTTTTTTACACTTGCAATCTCCATAATACTTAGGCTGGTTTTCAAGATCAGATAAATAGACTATGTTTGTGGGGTTTCACTTGTTCATATAGTGATGAAAAGCCATGCCACTCTATTTTTCTTGTACATTTCACCCATCCTTAATACAGGCAATCCCTCGTACATTTAGGTTTGGTAAATTACTCGCAATCTCTATTACATTTGGTCATTGCTGGTATTACTTAATCAGCTATATGCTAAAAGGCTTTTTTCTCTCTAGCACAATATGTTAGAATTTCACTGCTTGGTATTGTGTCTTTTTGTTTCACACTACACCAAAACAGACTTTTAGCGGCATTTTTAGTGGCGTTTCAAAGAAAAACGCCGCAAATATTATACATTAGCGGCGTTTGAAGGAAAACGCCGCAAAAAAATGAGCAATAGCGGCGTTTATTTATCAAACGCCGCTAAAAATGAGCAATAGCGGCGTTTATTTACAAAACGCCGCTAAAAGTCCGGGAATTAGCGGCGCTTTTCTGAAAATGCCGCTAAAAGTCCGGGTATTAGCGGGGCTTTTGGAAAAACGCCGCTAAAAGTCCGGGCATTAGCGGCGCTTTTGGAAAAACGCCGCTAAAAGTCTGGGCATTAGCGGCGCTTTTGGAAAAACGCCGCTAAAAGTCCGGGCATTAGCGGCGCTTTTGGAAAAATGCCGCTAAAAGTCCGGGTATTAGCGGCGCTTTTGGAAAAACGCCGCGAAAAGTCCGGGCATTAGCGGCGCTTTTGGAAAAACACCGCAAATAATTTTAAAGTTTTTTTTGGATACATATGACTGATTGTTTTTAAATTTATATATTAAATAATTTCTTATATAATTGTAAAAGAGATAACATTAATTTTAATACATTAAAATTATGATTCTAGTTTAAATTATTTAAGAGAAAAATATTTGTTAAAGATGAAAAAAATATTAAATAATTTCTTATATAATCGTAAAAGAGATACTATTAATTTTAAAATATAGAATATTAATTCTCATGATTATTTAGGGGTTATGGTTTAACATATATAGTTTAGGGTGTAAGATTTAGGAGTTACGTACTGTTTTAATGTTTAGGTTTTAGGGTTTATGATTTGCGGTTTAAGGTTGTCCTATAGGGTTTTATGGATTAAAAGTTAGGGTTAATGGGTTTAAAGGTAAATGGTTAAGGGTTTGGGGTTAATATTTTAAGGGTTAGGGGTTTGAGGTTTAGAGGGAAATTAATGGCTAATAGGTTAGGGTTTTAGGTTTATAGTTATGGGTTTAGGGTTAGGGGTTTAGGGGGGAAATGATTAATGTGTCTGGTTTTTGAGTTTAGGGTTTATGATTTAAGTGTAGAATTTTAAGGTTTAGGGTTTAGGGTTTAGGGTACATTAATTTAGTGTTTATTTTTTTGCCTTAGTGTTAAAGGTTTAGCATTTAGTGTGTAAGGTGTAGGTCGTAAGGTTTAGGGGTTAATGTTTATATATAGTTTAGGGTGTTAGTTGTTTAGAGTTTTTGATTTAAGGTTTAGTATTTATGCTTTTAGGGTTTATATGTCTATAATTAATGGTTTATGATTTAAGATTTTGTGGTTTATGGTATTTTAGGGTTTAGAGTTTATAAAGGTTTATAGTTTAGGGTAATTTTGGGGTTTATAATGTTTTAGGGTTTAGATTTTGGGGTTACGTGTTTAAGGTTTTATAGGGTTTAGGGGTTTAGGGGCCGACTTAGAAGTGGATTTAAACAAACTAGTGTTGTACATTCTGATCCATCATCCAAGTGGCCATCATGTATTATTTTCGAAAACTCATGCAGTACTCTTTCATCCTCTTCGATCTATTATTATTTATCTAATTTTTATATTAATTAATTAATATAAAATTTATTTGTAATTTACTTTTTAAAATATTCAAAAAATTAATGACAGGTAGAAAAATTTAGAACCAATAACATTAAAAAATAAATGTTAAA
This sequence comes from Gossypium sturtianum, assembly GCA_025698515.1. Taxonomy (NCBI): domain Eukaryota; kingdom Viridiplantae; phylum Streptophyta; class Magnoliopsida; order Malvales; family Malvaceae; genus Gossypium; species Gossypium sturtianum. Next base: position 44,679,367 of record CM046952.1, read on the forward strand.
AATGAAAAAAATAAAATACTATTATTTAAAATACTTTTTAAATTTTTTGGGTATATGAGTAATTGTTTTTTAATTTATATATTAAATAACTTTAAATTTTAAAAATTTCAAAATTTATCCAATTCTTTTAAATATTACTTAAACTTTAAAATAAAGAAAAAATTTGATTCAATCTTTAAAAATATTAGTATCAAGAATATTAATTAGTATTAGTATCAAGAATATTACTTAAACTTTTTAAATATTAGTATCAAGAATATTAGCGGCGTTTTTAATTAAAAACGCCGCAAAAGGTAAGAAATAGCGGCGCTTTTTAAAAAACGCCGCAAATAATCTTCTTATTTTAGTTAAAAACGGCGCCGTATTGTTAGCGTTTATCAAAAATTGCTTAACGCTTTCTGTTCCCCCATTTTTTGATTTCCCGAAATCCCTAACTCTCATCTCTTTGCTCTTCCCGAATATCCCTTTCCCTTTTCCTTTAGCTGTTCCCTTTCCCTCTTCCGTCGTGGTAATCATCCTCCTCCATCGGCAACATTGGTACTCATGACCCAGTTTGTCTTCGTCTCTCTCCACCTCCTCATAACAAATCTCGGCACCTCATCCACAAGGTAACTCGTTTCCCCCTTTTAGTCCCTCTCAGAGCCATAATGTGTGACGATTCATTTCCCTCCTAAGCAGTGTATAGAAACTTGCAGCTATGGAAAGCCTCCCTTAACCTCTGTATATCTTTGATAATAGCCCCAATAACCGAATCATCTTCCCGATCGCCGCACAACTTTTTCACAGCTTTTTTAAAACATCGTATTGAAGTTATTAATACGATATGTACAAACATGTTTACAAATTGATATATATATATATATGTTTTTAAATATTTTCACGATAAATCCAAGTTATACTTAAACTAACAAGGGTAACAAAAATATCTGATTAATTCATTGTTGATATTTTGAAAATTCAAGTAGGATATATTGAAGTTTGGACTAATTTGAAATTGTAACAATAGTTAGGGATGTATGGTAAAATTAATCTTTTGTTTATTGAGCTTTAGGGCGGACATGTTGGCTTTGACCCATTTATCTGTTCTCACTTTCGAGTTTTCATCGATTGTATCCGCAAAGACTACGATTTTCTTCTATTCGCTAATTGCTCTATCGATTGCTCTATCGATTGCTCTACGATTTTTGGTAAGTTTTTATTCTTTTTTTGGCTTTTTTGTTTGTTTTGGGTTTGAAGTTAAATTTTATTCTGTGGTGAAGTTCATTTTCTCTCGCTCTGAATTTGCTTGTTTGCATTTTTGTTAGAACGTAAAATGTTTGATCATTTGCCTCAATGAAAATTTAACCTTGTTTAGCTATGTAATTTTTATATTCTGTTAAACCCAAGTTCTTTTTTAATTAATCTCAATTTTCTAAATTCCGAATCTTTGGTCATTGGGTTTCTGGTTAAGTAAAGCCTTCTCTTTTGAATGAAAGATTTAAGTTCAGATAGAAAATATATGTTGTAGTTTTCTGTTTGTGTTGTTTATGTTGCTTTGCCTTATGCTATACATTTTGTAGTAGTTCTATGCCTTATGCTATACATTTTTTAGTAGTTCTAAGTTAGAAGATTTAAACCCATAGTGGCATTGCTTGAAAGGGTTCGGTACTTGAGGCTCTATAAGATGCTTAATTCACACTTCATGCAAGCATTTGCTTTTTTTCTTGTCACATTTTCTGCTTAATAATTCCTTAAGATTTTATCTATTCACCAACTTCGATTATTTCTTGTTAAAGTTTCATTATATATACCATTATGTAAATTTATCATTTACTTGCTAAATGATTTAAGTCACTATGACATAACCTCTAAACAAGTTTCATTTAGATCAATTATATAATGCCTTTAATACAGGGACGAAGCTATAAGTTTATCTTCGGGTATTGACTTATTGGCTTACAACTTTTATTATACTTTAGTCTACAGTACACCAAAGCATATAAGTTATACAAGTTTAGGCATATACTTACTCATGATTAAGGTTATACTTTAGTCTACAGTACGGAATTTGTGGTTTTACAGTCAATTTGACAGTCGAACCTGACCTTTGTCATTTTCTTTATGAACCAAAGATAGATTTACCTTTGTACTTTTAACTCCATATTGAAATTTGTGGTTTTACTTTTATTTGATTGGATTCTAAAGCAACTAATCTGTTATTTTTTTAAAATGTAGGAGTTCTTTGTTTTCATATTTGTCTTACGGAATGTCAAGAGAGTGTGTATGATAAATTAGCTTTTGACCTTGAGATGTTTGCTTAGTTGATGAAACAAGTGCATCTTCCACAAGTGCATCTTCCACCATCGCATCTTCTTTGACCATTGATTTCTGAGATAAATTTTGACCATTGATTATTTTTTACTGAGATAAATTTTCTTTCGGTCAAACAAAACGTATTTTTTTTTCAACTTAACAAAATTAGAATACTAGTGTTTAATAATGTATGTGAATAGACTTTTGTTTTAATAAATTTCATATGTATTTCTTATAGGTTGTATTGAGAAAGGTATCCAGTACTTTAAAAGTGGGTAGAATTGAAGAGGGATTGTGATCGACTCTCTTGAATTGACTATTTATCTTTCGGTCAAAGAATGTGAGTATTAGTTTTTAGTAAATAGCATTTTTGTAATTAATCAATAGCTTTTGTTAATTCATATGTTGTTTGTATTTCAACCATCGCTTCCCTCTTTGCTCCAAAGAATCTGTCGGATTGGATTTCTTTGGTAAGATTTTACTGTTCGTTTTAGTTCAAAATTCAGATCAATAATGATTATATCAAGATGAATTTGACCAAATTGTTGTCCAATTTGCGGTTTTTATCCTCGCTTGTTTGGTATATATGTTGTTTTGTTCTATTGTTGTCCAAAAAAAAAAAAAAAAGATTCAAAGTATATAGGTGGAAACCTAAGGGGTTGCCTTATATCTCACTTGTAAGATATAACGGATCCTCCCTGTGTAACAATGCCACGTATGATGAATCTTAAAGAATTTCTGTCTAAATTGTTGTTTACTATTCTTCATTTATTATTAATCTTTGTTTGAACAACCTCCAAATTGCTATCTAATCATGCCGCTTAGATTTTTACAAGCTCCGTGTATTATTTCTTAAAATTTAAGGTACGGTACGATATATAAAAATAACATAAACAAAATATAAAAGTTAATTTTTTAAGAATACCTAGATTTATATGGCTTTTTGGTTTATTACTAATTACTAATTTTTTATATTAATAATGAGCGATTTTAATATTTAATATTTTCAATGTTTTCCAAAATGGTAATAATATTTTGTTATCGTATAATAATATTGATCATTATTTAAATATGTTTTATTATTAAAAATAGATTATTTTTAGAAGAAGTAATTTAAAAACTTTTTAAATTTAAAAACTTATAAATATTTTGTTATCAATATAATAATATAGATCACTATTTAAATATGTTTTAATATAGAAAATAACTTCTTTTTTTTAAAAGAAGTAAGTTAAAAACTTTTTAAATTTAACAACATCACCACAAATTTCAACTTACATAATTCATAACTTACATAACTTACTTGTATAGATTAAAAAAAAAGATTCAAAGTATATAGGCTGGAAACCTGACGGGTTGCCTTATATCTCACTGTTAGATATAATGGATCCTCCCTAGGTGTAACAATGCCACGTATGATGAATCTTAAAGAATACATAACTCAACTGATTCTCGATTTGAAATTTTAATTTAACTGACATAATACATAATACATAACTTACATAAAATTATTTAACTTACATAATACATAACTTACATACCTTTCGTCAAATTGTTTAACTTACATAATTCATAACTTACATAACTTACTTGTATAGATTAAAAAAAAAGATTCAAAGTATATAGGTGGAAACTTTCGACGGGTTGCCTTATATCTCATGTTAGATATAATGGATCCTCCTAGGTGTAACAATGCCACGTATGATGAATCTTAAAGAATACATAACTCGCTTATATATGTGATCATATCAAGATTTACATAAATTATAAATTAACAATTTTTAGTGTAATTTATTGCCAACTTTAGACTTCAACAACTACGAAATGGATAGGAGTTGGATGAAATTGTCAAGGGTAAGCAACGGCTATCGAAATGGAGTAGAAACTTTTCTGAATTTCGCATTTCAAAATGCAAGCCAAGAGAATATGATTCTTTGCCCGTGTAAGAAGTGTTGCAATATCAATTGGCATTGTCGTGAAGTTGTCTACAACACCTAGTTGTTGATGGTTTTGTCTGGGGTACAAAAATGGATTTTCCATAGAGAGTGTACATCTAGTGGAGCATCTTCATCGATGAATATGGGTTATCCTCACATCGCTTACAATCAGAATGTTAGAGATGATAATATGGAAGGCATGTTGCAGGATGCTTTAATATATCTTGTGATGATGGTTTGGTCGTTTCACACGACTTGGGTGCAATCGATGCTTATAATTTTGGTGGAAATACTTTCACCGAAGGGGAAGAAGTGTACTGATGAACAGACCAAATGAAGAAGCGGCGAGGTTCTACACGTTACTTGGTGAAATGAATGAAGAAGCTGTATGAGGGTCAAAATTTTCCAAATCTGTCTTTTCGTATTCGTCTTTTTCACTTGAAATGTTTGGGAGGATAGACCGGAAACTCGTTGACAATGTTGTTAGAGTTTTTGCAAGAAATGTTTCCGTTTGCGAAAATCCTCAATCTTGAAAGACATGAAGAAAGCGATAAAGGATTTGGGCCTTGGCTACAACAAAATCCATAGTTGCCCAAATGATCGCATGTTGTAATGAGGCGTACCGGATAAACCAACGATCTTTGTCATGTATGCGGTCAATCCCGTTGGATTAATAGAAATACAGAGAATGGTAACGAGGATGAACACGATGCACGATCAAGGAAGCGGCCGATTAAGATTTTGCGGTATTTTCCGCTAATACCAAGGCTTCAACGCTTTTCATGTCGTCGAAGACATCGAATCAATGACGGGCAACCGTGATGGACGAACAGATGATGGGTTGTTAAGACATCCTGCAGATTCTTTAGCTTGGAAATCTTTTGACTCCAAATTTCCAAGCTTTGCAAGCGATCCTCGGAGTGTGAGGCTTGGGCTAGCATCCGATGGATTTAACCCCTTACAAACTCATGAGCACAACGTACATTACTTGGCCTGTGGTACTTGTTCCCTACAATTTGCCTCCATGGGTTTGCATGAAACAATCTTCTTTTATCTTGTCCATGATTATACCTGGAGAGAAAGGTCCGTGGGGAATGATATTGACGTCTATTTGCAGCCACTTGTTGACGAGTTAAAACAACTATGGGCTGGTGTTCGATATATCTGAAAATGCAATGAGAAAAGAGAACTTTAATTTACGTGCGGCTTTAATGTGGACTATTAACGACTTCCCGGCTTATGCTAATTTATCTGGTTGGAGTACCAGGGGACGTTATGCTTGTCCGTGTTGTGCTGCGCAGACATGTTCGCAATGGTTATATAATGGGAAGAAGTTCTCTTACATGGGGCATCGTCGGTGGTTACCGGAAAATCATACATTTAAATTTCAGAGTGCTCAGTTTGATGGTACTGAAGAGTTCAGACCAGCTCCTTCGCAGACCGGTGGATCCGAAATATTCTTAATGTTGAAAGATATGAATTTCATTTATGGCAAGATGAATCAACCGGCAAACCCGCATAGAAATAGAAGATCTAGGGATGAATCTGATGATGAATCTGATGAAGAGGATGATCCTAATGAGGCGGACTTGTGGAAAAAAAGAAGTATTTTTTTCGAGTTGCCTTATTGGGAGCATCAGATTTTACCCCATAATCTTGATGTCATGCACATAGAGAAAAATGTCTGCGAGAACATCATTGGGACTATTTTGAATGTCGATGGAAAATCGAAAGATAATCTTCAGAGTCGACTTGATTTAGTCCACATGGGAATTCGGCGTGAGCTTTATCCCCGGGCACTTCCGAATATGAAATATCGGTTGCCGCCTGCTATTTTTTCAATGTCGAAGACGGAGAAAGAAGTGTTCATGCGGTGTTGAAGGATATAAAGGTCCCGGATGCGTATGCATCAAATATATCGCGATGTGTGAGTCTTAAGGATCGAAGATTATATGGCTTAAAATCGCATGACTATCACATATTGATGCAAGACTTACTGCCAGTTGCTATGCGGTGTTGTATGTCGAAAAAGGTGACGGCTCCTGTAATTGAACTGTCAAATATAATGAAAGGCATTTGTGGTAAAGTTTTGAATGTTCAAGAACTTGAGAGACTACAAGAACGAGCCGTATTGACTTTATGCAATTTGGAGAAGATATTCCCGCCTTCCTTCTTCACTATTATGGTGCACTTGTTAATTCATCTCTCGCGTGAAGCACTTCTTGGTGGATCCGTTTTCTATCTATGGATGTATCCCATTGAAAGGTCTTACTTTATTTGCAAAATATTCCTTCATTCAGCTCAATGCCTTTAGTTGCAACTTTTGATAATGTTGTATATCGTGTTTAGGTTCCTTTCCAAATTGAAGTCATACTGCCGCAATAAGCGTTATCCGGAAGGATCAATTGCCGAGGGCTACTTGGCAGAGGAATGTATGACTTTCTGTTCGAGGTATTTGGAAGATGTTGAAACAAGAATGAACAGACCGAGTAGAAATGCTGGGCTCACAGATCATAATTTGGCTGAAACTTATTTATTTCAAAGTTTCGGAGAACCGATCGGCAAAGTCAAAATTACAGAATTAGACGATAGATCGTGGGTCCAAGCGCATCGATACATTCTTTTTCATCACGATTCAATGGAACCATTTCGGAAGTAAGTTCTACAATTTGGTAAACACTCATCAATTATGATTTGTTTGTCTTCTAACAAAGTAAAACCTTTTTTACCGTAGTGAGTACAAGCAAATATTGAGAGCTCGAGGACGATCTCGAAGATTAAATCGACGAGAAATTAATAAGTTGTTCGCAGAATCATTCCATGAATGGTTAAGCCAAATGGTATGCAATTTAAGTTTTCATTAACAAGTAATAAGGTTTTCTCATAATAATTACTCGATTTACTTTCGACTCGATAGGTTTGGAGTCGGAATGAAGTAAATGACGACGTTAAATGGCTTTCACAAGGTCCAAACAGATTAGTTAAAAGATATAGTGGCTTCCTTATCAACGGATACAGGTTTCATACAAAGTATCGCGAGAGATTGAGGAGAACCCAAAATTGCGGAATTGTTGTTAATTCTTCGATTACAAGTTATGCTAGTGCTAGGGACAGTAATCCGGTCGAGGGGAATCTGGAGTATTAAGGACTTATTACTGACATCATTGAGTTGGATTATTACGGCAAATGCAAAGTTGTCTTATTTCGAGGTGATTGGGTGATGTGAATACGGCTCGCGGAATTAAAAACGATCAATATGGCTTTACAATGGTGAATTTCTCTCGATTGATTCACACCGAGAACAACCGATGGACGAGCCGTATGTGTTTTCTTCTCAAGTTAAACAAGTTTTTTACTCGGAAGATCCAATTGATGAGGGTTGGTACGTTGTACTCCGAAACACCCCTAGAGACTTCTTCGACATTGACAGTGGAAGTAGAGATGACATAGTCGAAAGATCGAAACATTGCCTTTTCGAACAAAACTTAAATGAAAATATCCCAGTACTAGTCAACAATTTCAATGGGTTCGTCAAGATGTGGACGAAGATATTTACGAAATATGATTTAGTAAGATTTTACGATTTATTATTTATATGTAATATTATAATTTTAATGTTGGGCATGTTATATAATTTAACTATTTTAAATGTCCTATTATTGTTGTTATTTGTTACTAAAATTTTGAACTATTTTACGTGTATTGCAGGAAAAATGCCTAGAAGACGATTACGAGATTTCAATATTGTTCACGATACTCCAAATCCAGAAGAAGCAAATAGTGAAGAGCAAACAGTTGTTGGATCTTCTACTCTGCCGGACATAGATGATGAGCCTGGAGAATTTGAAAGTAATGTTAAGTTTATTTTACATGCATGTTGAATTTTATTATTGATTCATTTTTCAATTTTAATATAATAATATTTCATTTTTCATTTGAAGGTGGTGGACGCGCTTGTGAGCTCGGGGGCGTACACTACTTAAAGATTTATACGACTTAGAGCCTACCGATCGTGTTAAAGTAAGGAGAAACAATCATGGCATGGCCACTGTTGGATCCAAGCTCGATTGTTAGGAAGCTATTTAGGCATTATTGCACGAAATTCCAATATGTTGCCCATTAACTACGAATCATGGCATCACATGCCCGATGCCAACAAAAGTCGGGCTCGATAATATTAAGGTAACAAAGCGTGAATGTAATTTATAATACTTTAATTTAATTTTCATTTATATTAACTTTTATACTTTTTTTCTTCTTCAGAGCTAGATTTACTTTAGAGGTCTCTCGATAACTATGTTAAGAAGACATTGGGTAAAAATGGAGAGACAATAAAAGCACGCTCAAAAAACAATATTTTAAGAAAGACATAAGCCTCGATTTAAAAATTAAGAAATGTTCCACCGGAATGTTGAGGTACCAATGGGAAGATCAAGTTAGATTTTGGAATTCAAAAAAGGAGAGGTATTACGTACTTATAAAATCTTATAAATTATTTGGTTTATAGTATTTACTATATATATAATTCAAATTGCATTATGTAGGACCGTGAGCGAGTTGGAATAAGCAAAGCAGACAGAAAGTAAATTCACGCACACAGCGGAGTTCTAGAAGTTTTGCTGTGTAGTGGGGAAGCGAGGTATTATAATTTATTAATTACATCAAATATTAATTACTTTATACTATTAAATTATATTTTTTCTCGCTAAAATGTAGGAAACTTATTTGGTCAAAAAGTTGGGACGCGTTGACTTTTTGACATTACGCATAGAAAGAAGGATGGATCTCCGATGACATCCAAGTCGCAGAAATTTTGGTATATTTACTTAATAAAATTTTATTTTTATAAATATTTATAATGTTTAATTATAATAGTTTAATTCATCGTTTATAGTTTTAAATTTATAATGTTAAATTATGTTGCATTCTTTCTTATTTATATATTTCGTTTCTAACTCTTTCATTGATTTATTAGGATAAAAAAGGAGGAGAAAAAGGCGAGTATGAAGCGTCGCTTGATCGATAGTTCTGTTAATCTTGAGGAGATTGATAATGAGAATTATTACGGATGTTTTGGGTCCCGAAAAGGTACGATCGCCGATTGATAATTACGTTAATCTTTAGTATATTTTTAATAGAATTATCGCGATGTTTTTTTCTCTTGAAAGGTATGGTCGGGTTCGATCTAAAGGATCCGGTGTTACCCCGACCCAATATTTCAATCCGGCTCAGCAGATCACATGCCTTAGGGGTCAATCTCGTCTTTGAAGTTCGGAGGCTACAAGACCGAGATAGCTCATATGCAAGAGAACACGGTTGAGCAGAGGCGACAAATTGCGATGTTCAAAGAAAATATGAAGAACTCGATGAATGACTTAGAGCGGATGCGAAGCGGCAGTGAAGGAGGAGGCAAAGAAGGCGAGAGAGAAAGCGGCGTGGCGGTGCGAGGAGGCAGAGGAAGATCGATGCTAGCCAGCGAGCGAGCGAAAATACGAAGAGCTCCGGCCGACTTGACATATGAAAGAGATGTTTCAATGTTTCGATCGTAGAAATCGCCATCTTAGACACATTTAGTTTCGTTGTAAGAATGTTTTGACATTATTACATTTAACATTATTGTTACAATATTTTTGAGGTCATCATTCATTTAATTTATTAAATTTCAAGTATTATTTAGAATTAATGTATTTGGAGTGATTTTTATGCTAAATTTACTGTTTTGCGTTGGAATTATATGCTATATTTATTGTTATTGGTTGGTTTTAGTGCAGGAGGGTATAATATTGAAAAAATTGTACTCGTAAATCTGTACAAATTAGCGGCGTTTGTAACAAAGCGCCGCTAAAAGCCATCGCTTTTAGCGGCGTTTGTTGGAAAAGCACCGCTAAAGACCATGAATTTTAGCGGCGTTTGTTGAAAAAGCGCCGCTAAAGACCATGACTTTTAGCGGCATTTTTGTAAAAGCGCCGCTAAAGACCATGACTTTAGCGGCGTTTGTAGGGAAAGCGCGCGCTAAAGACCATGACTTTTTAGCGGCGTTTATGCGGAAGGCGCGCTAAAGACCATGACTTTAGCGGCGTTTGTCGGAAAGCGCGCTAAAGACCATGACTTTTAGCGGCGTTTATGGAAAACGCCGCTAAAGACCATGACTTTTAGCGGCGTTTGTGATAAAAACGCCGCTAAAAGTCATGGTCTTTAGCGGCGTTTTTTGCTCATAAACGCCGCAAAATTTTGCGGCGGTAGCAGTGGCGGCGTTTTTTGTGGCGCTTACAAAAGCGCCGCAAACACTTTTAGTGGCGCTTATAAACGCCGCTAAAGGCCAAAAAAAACGCCGCTAAAAGTCTGATTTGCTGTAGTGTCAGCAGCTAATTCCACCATACACTAACAAAAGTCCTTTCAAGTTATGATAAAAAGCAAAGAGGTAAAGATTGACACTATCAATCAAAGCTCAACAATGCATACTCAGCATGGAAGTATGATCATGGGGCGTTATTCCTGGCAATACAATGTAAGTACTTTAAGTATTTAGAGGCAATCAACTACATGATTAAGGGTATAAAAAAGATAAGGGAACAAATAAATGAATAATTATGGTATCATAGAATCACGTAGCCATGTTGAAAGAGCCGTGAGTATAAAGAGGTGGTGCATGAATAACGAGGTTTGCAACTAGAATTCATAGTGAAGCAAGCGGCCATGATTACATTTGTTCATACCAGCCCAGGCCTGAAAGCCTCTTGGACAAAAATATTAGGCTCGAAAAATGGGCTTGGGAAAAAAAATTAGTCCCGTTTAAATATGGGTTAAGCTCGGGCTTGCACATTCAAAGCCCGACCCGACCTAACCCATTTTTTAAGCTTATAATTCTTTATATTATGTAATTTAGAACATATTGAAAAAATAAACCTATACTAAATATATAATATTACTATAATGTAAACTTTAAAATAATGTTAAGATGACTATATAAAAAAGTATAAAATTATTAAATACTAAAATAATATAATATAAATATTTTTTAAAAATATTAAAAAATTCGGGCTTGGGCAAGCATAAAATATATTAATATCATACTTAAGTCCGACCCGACCCATAAACACCTTTAACCATGATATTTTGATTTCATACAAGCTATTTGAGCATAATATTAGTTTGTATACTCTGGCGATGCACGAGTTGATTTTATATTTTAATTCAATATATAAAATTGTCTCATATGAATATGTAATTTATCGATAATACATATAATAGGGTAAATATTCGAAATATACCAAAAAAAATTAAAAATTATGGAATTGGGCCGATTTCTAGAAAATTTACGGAAAAGGGCCGTTTCCCCACAAAACGCGCGTCCACGTCGGTAGCGTTTTGTGGGAAATGGCAGAAAGCAGCGCCCGAGGGGCGCTTTGTGCCAAATCAGCAAAAGCACACTTACGTGGACGCGCTTTGTTGATTTGGCACAAAGCGCCCTCGTAAGCGCTTTCCCTTTCTCAAATATTGGATATTTATTTTTAAAATTAAATTTCAAAAAAATTAAACAAATTCTATTTTATAAAATATATTAAAATTAAATTACAAAAACATATAAGCAACTATTATTTTATGAAATAAAAAAATAAAAAATTTCTTATTTATTAAATATATTAAAACTAAATTACAAAAAAATAAAAATAAAGAAAACTTCTTATTTATTAAATATATTAAAACTAAATTACAGAAAAATAAAAATAAAGAAAACTTCTTTTTCTTAAATATATTAAAACTAAATTACAAAAAATAAAAAATAAAGAAAACTTCTTATTTCTTAAATATATTAAAACTAAATTACAAAAAATAAAAAATAAAGAAAACTTCTTATTTTATTACATATATTAAAATTAAATTACAATTAAAAAATTAAACAATGTCTAATTTATTAAAGATATTAAAATTAAATTACAATAAAAAAATTAAACAACTATTATTTTATTAAATATATTAAAACTAAATTACAAAAATAAAAACAACTTTTATTTTATTAAAAAATTCAAATTAAATTACATACAAAAAATAAACAACTTATATTTTAGTGAAGATATTAAAATTAAATTACAAACACAAATAAAAATAACTTTTTTTATTAAAAAAATTATTACAATTTAAAAATAAAAAACCCATCCGAATCAATGTTGATTGGTGGAATCGAGTGCCACACGGGGCGGTTAGCGACGCTGTATTTGGATTCCTCCTTCTTCTAGCTTCCGGCGAAGGGTCGTGGAACCTCGGGCGGGGATTCCGATTCCCCGGCGGTGGGTCGGTTGTGGGTGTTGCGAAGATGACCCACCTTGATAAAATAACGACCGGAGGTGTTTGCATAAACCACGGCGGGGTGTCTCGAATCCGTATGGTGAAGGAGGTGGTAAAAGAAGCACTCCTCGGCGGCGCCTCCCGTGATCCTCACGCGACGACGGCCTCAAGATCGGTGGCGGTCGGAGTAGTCGGGAACGGACTCGAACCCGACCATGCATTCCAACTGGGGTGGGACGGGAAAAGGAAACATATATGGGTTAGGATACATATAAAGGGTAGGAGTACGCTTTGGCATAAAGGGTAAAGGCGTGATGTCGGTGTCGTCGGGTGAACTGATGGGCCCGGTGGATCGTGTGAAGGGCGCTGTTGATGGGCCCGGTGATCGTGTGTGCGTATTTGTTAATGGCCCGAATCTCATCACCCCTTCTCCTTGGATTTAAGGGGCCCCGACGTTCCCTTTGTTGACGAAGTTGTCGTCGCCTCTCTTCTTCCGACAACAAATACGGCTTACCATGGCATGTATTCCGGCACGCACGCTAACTCCGAAACGACGATCGATTCCCGGTCAGGTAAATAGTCATACCGGTTCTCCCACGTCTCGATATGAGCTGACCAAAATCTTGGCCAATCCATGTGCAACTGCTGTAAGTCCACTGTGTGCTTATCATCGAGCACCTCAGGTGGCATGAGAATCGCTTGCCGGAATCCAAATTGTCGCAGAACCCGATCTGACTGGTGCATCTCCACGGTCGCATAGGTGATCAATAGGACCTTCACGTGCCAACTGTTCGGATTTTGCAAGAACTCTTAGGAATTATCGCGAATTTACGGATCCAAATGCGGTGTCCATTGAAACTATATTAACATTACCAAAATCTTAGTTATATACATAATACTAGACACTAAATACGAAATACTAAATTATAAATACGAAATTCGAAACTTACTTGTGATTCTGACCGTTGGTCTAATAGAAGCCGTATATCTTCAAGCGAGGTAGGTATTCCAACATGACTCGTCGAATGGTTCCACCTAATTAAATAAAATTTTAGCATACAATTATACTATAAATCTACGTAATAATTGTACCTCGTTATCAGTGGGAATGAATATGGGTGGTCGAGTCGAGGACGTAAAAATGGAAATCGAAACCATGCCCATGACTGCAGTAGTTATAGGCAACCTCCGATTTTTTCGCTTTACTCGGCCGCGCGCGTCGCCCACATCTCCGATACAACCTCGATAGCACGCGGACTTCAACTCAGTTCACTAGTGCTGCTCTAAAATCAACAAGTTTCAAAGTGCCATCTCAAGTGTACGAGGTTTCTAGAAAGGTCCGGCATCAGATAGCCTCCAATTATCTGAAGAATGTATGCCCGAGCATGCCGTATTCGCTCTATTTCGGTCGAACCCTCATTCGGCTCTGGGAATGTGTCTCGTAACCAGGCCATCTCGATCCGACCTCCCTGAATTTTATCCAGAATGACACCCAGAAGCTCGTAGCATACGGTCATCCAATCACCAGAAGTTGCGGACCCGGTGACTATCGACCCGTCCACCGGCAATCCCAACTGCAACTGCACATCTTCCAGAGTGATGGTACACTCTCCACATGGAAGATGGAAAGTGTGCGTCTCGGGTCTCCACCTCTCTATCAACGCACTGATCAAAGGCGGCTCCAACTTGAACCCCCGGCCTATCGTGGCCACGTGCCAAAAACCCGCTTCCCGCAGGTAATTCTCGATCAACGGCGATGGAGGACCATGCATATTGCGAATATAACATTGCAACACCCGATCTACAGACTGTTTAAAAAATTATAAAATAAAAATTATTTAAAATTGCATAATTGTAAAAAATATTAAATAATATTGAAAAATTAAAATTAAAACTTACCATTTTCATTTGATCGACGGAGATGTGCTTATCGTCTAGACGAAGTAATTCCCCGGCCATTGTAATACGATCGAAAATTTTAAAATTTTTCAAAAAAATATATTAAAAAAATTTAAAAGGGCTTTTTTGTAAATAGTAAAGGACTATTTCAAAATTTCAAAGGAAGTTTGAAGGACTTTAAGAGAAATTTGAGAGAAATTTGAGAGGAATTTGAGAGAATAATGAGTAAGGATTAAAGTGTGAAAAAAATAAAAGGGTTGGAGGTTTTTATAGGTTTTTTTTTTTTACCGTTGGGCCTCCAACGGTCAAAAAAAATTTGACCGTTCGGCCTAAAGCGCGTTCACGTCAGCGCGCTTTTGCTGATGTGGCACCGACGGTCAAAAAATTTTGACCGTTGCAGGTTTAAAGCGCGTCCCCAGAGGCGCGCTTTCCTGCCATTTCCCTACAAAACGCGCTGACGTGGACGCGTTTTGTGGGGAAACGACCTTTTTCCGTAAATTTTCTAGAAATCGGCCCAATTCCGTAATTTTTTTATTTTTTTGGTATATTTCGGATATTTACCCCATATAATATGATAAATATATTAATTCATAATAGTTTTAAAAAATAAAATATTTAAAATATACAAAAAAAATTATTAACATATGTGCAATCCAACCAAATCAATTATTGAATCATTTTCATTTGTCGTAACAGTGTATTTGAATAAGTGAAGAAATTATATATATACAATAATCAACTAAATTTAAATTTATAGTAAATAATAAAAAAATTAAATACTACTATTTAAAATAATTTTATACAATAATTGTGGATATAGATTTTTTGTATTTTTTTATAAATTAATAAATTTATATATCTAGTTATTTTAAATTTAATTTAAATTGAAAATTTATGATAATTTTTAAAAGGGTAAACAACTTAAATAGTCACTTTTGTTTTCCTCATGTTACATTTTAGTCAATTATATTTGAAATGTTACGTTTTAGTCACTTATGTTATCGTGTTGTAATTTTTAGTCACTGAGCGTTAACTGTCATTAACGATGTAACGATAAGCTACGTGGCACATTAAATCATCATTTCAAATGAAACTTTTAGGTTAAATTATACAATTGGTCCCTATATTTTTTTTCACTTTAAGCAATTTAATTTTTTTTTTACGTTAAAAGAGATGGAGAAGGGAAGAAAATAGAGGGAGAAGCATAAGAGAATGAAAAAAAAAAAAAAGTTAAAAGAACATAAAAGAAAAAAAATAAATTGCTCAAAATGAAAAAATATGAAGGTCAATTGTAAAATTTAACATAAAATTTTTATTTGAAATGATGATTTAACGTGTTACGTTAGCTTATCATTATACCGTTAATGACAATTAACGACTCAGTGACTAAAATGTTACAACACGTTAACCTAAGTGACTAAAACGTAACATTTCTAACATAAATAACTAAAATATAACTTAAAAGAAACAAAAGTGACTATTTTAGTAGTTTACCTTTTTAAAATTAATGTAATAATTAAAAATAAAATTTTAAACAAAATTTAAATAATAATAATAATTATAATTATAATTATAATTTTTTAAAACCTAGCGGTAAGAAATTTAAATATTAACATAAATAATATTTATCTTTATGATAAATATTAAATTTATATTAATATTAATATAGATATTACAAAAATATTAAAATAAATAATATTTAGCTTTATTTTAATTAAATATTACTTATTTTTTTATATTATAATTTTTTATTTTTTATTTGAATAAATGATCTGACATGTTTTTATTACTTTTCCAAAGCAATTGAAGAAAAACAGTCAAAACCAAAAAGTGTCTCTTGCATCCACACGAATAAAACCAAGAAAGAATCACCTTCTTCCCTCACAACTCCCACGCTTACCAGGCAAACCCTTCATTACTTACTATAGTTTCGATGATAAGCTCAGAATTGAAGCTGTTCAAACAAAAGTTAGTTATCCTCTTCTATTTCTACCACTCTTACCAGTACCTCCAAGTCCGTTAAGTGGTTCAGCACAAATGTGGACATTAAACTATATTTTAAAATATAAATAATTAAATAGATATTATCTGCATTTATATATATTATTGATTAAAATGATTAAATTTATGTGCATATATACTAATCAATATTTGATATTATACATGCTAGAGGTATTTATGGGTCGGGCTAGATTCGGGTTTGGCCTAAACATGATATTAACATATTTTATGTTTGCCTAAGTTTGGCCCGGCCCGAAATCTGGGCCTAAAACTTTACCTAAATCTGTCTATATTTGTAAAAGATTACCCCAAATCTGTTTTAGGCCCGTCAATAATATTTTTTAATTTTTTTAAAATATTTATATTGTTTTTTATTTTAATATTTAATAATTTTATACTTTTTTATTTATTGAAATTTTTTTTATGGTCATTGTAACATTTTTTTAATGTTTACATTAGAGTAGTATTATATATTTAGTATAAGTTTATTTTTTAATGTGTTTTAAACTACATAATATATAAAAATAACATAACTTATAATATTATAAACTTAAAATGGGTTGGGCTTGGGCTTTGGATGTTCAAGCTCGAGCCCTACCCATAGTTTGAATGGGCATAATTTTATCTCCAAGCCCATTTTTCGAACTTAATATTTTAGCCCAAACTCTCCCGAATTTCGGACGAACCTGAACGAATAACCCAACTCATGACTAGGACTAATACAGACATTTAGGATATATTATTGCAAATTTATAGGGTAAATATCTCAATAATACAAAAAAAATTTAAAATTTACCGGAAAGTATAGGTTTCGGGAAAATTGTGGAAAAGTGCAATTTCCCAAAAAGCGCGCCCACGTCGGCGTGTTTTTGAGGGAAAGCAACCTAAAGCGCGTCCACGGGGGCGCTTTTGGCTACCTCAGCAAAAACGCTCCCACGAGGGCGCTTTTCTTTGAGGTGTGTGCGCGCCCAGGACGCGCGCTAAGCCGTTTTCCCAAAAAGCGTGGCGACATGGACGCGTTTTTGTGGTTTCCTTCCGTCTCGGAAAATAATTTTGAGGAGCGTTTGAGAACAAACCGTGGCGGCGCTTCCACGTGGACGCGCTTTGCTCTACGATGGTATCGGGCACAATTATTTTGAGAGGCGTTGCAGAACAAACCGTGGACCAAAAGCGGCTCCCACGTGGACTCTCTTTTGCTATAGTGGTCTCGGCAAAATTATTTTGAGGAGAGCGTTTACGAACAAGCGAAAAACGCGCTCCCACGTGGGCGCACTTTTGCTCTGATGCTCTCTCCGGCAAAATTAGGCTATAAATCGGCCAAATTTCATTCTCGGTTAAGCGAGAAACCAAATTCAAGCAAAAGGAAAAAAAATTGAAAATGAGTGAGCGTATTAATCTTTGTTATTTACTACGATGGTGAAGTGCGAGACACGAAAATGGTGTTGTTTTCTTATCGGAGAACACAGCGCGATTGAGTTTTAATCGAGCGTCGATTTGGTAGAACTTCGCAAAAGAATTAGGCGTAAAATATTCGGAACAACGCCAATGAAAGTTCGGTCTATTAAGTATAGATTTTGCGCTTGGTTGATCGGTGAGATATGACTCATTCGACATCAAAGGTCCTCGGAGCCTTGAGGCAATGGTGGAGACTCATCTTGCTAGTGGTTCACCCTATATCGAGGTATATGTAGAATTTTCATCTCCAAGTGATCCATTTGCGACCTCAACATCTAGTATCGTTCGAGGGAATACACGACCCCAAGTCGACACTCTGTAAGTGGGAGGCAAAACACGAAGTGCCGTGTGCGATCGTAGTATGGAAAACATAACCCCTTGCACGACACTCGGTTGGTGGATGGGACATGCATATCCGTCGATCGACGTCCAGATGATAGAAATACGTATTGGGGGCGTCGTCAACTTCTAGTGGTTGGCAATCCACATACGATTGGAATGCATGCGAAAGATGTTTAAGGAGGGATGATGTACTCCCGATGACATCCACCGGCGAGGGGCCTCGTTTGTTGCGAGGTTATGGAGGGTCGGACGATGAATCCGATGTGGATCCACCTCGAGAGCCGAGGGCGACGACGGTGCGAAGTTGGATTATTTTACGAACGGAGCCCCGTCCAATTGTACTGAAGGCGTTGAGGCGGTTCGCACGAAGAAGAAGAAGATCCGCTATTCAGGGGCATACTCACCTCGCAGCACATGCATAATGTCGATCTATCTCAAGATGATGCATTGGAGTTTCTGAACTACCACACCGAGGGCGTGACCGTACAAATTCTTCGTTGGATTTGGGACGAATTAGAAGTTGGTAACCAGTTTTCCAACAAGAATACTTTTCTTGGTGCATTGAAACAATACAAAGATCGAGAAGCAGGGTTAACTACACTATGGTTAAATCAAACCTCGATAGGTACGAGGCGAAGTGTGCGATGCAAGACGGCACATGTTCATGGAAAATCATGGCGTCGTTGAGGAAAAGGGCGAGGATGTGGGAGGTGAAAAAGTACAAAGGTCCGCATACATGTCTTACCGTGCAGTACCACTATGTGTTCAATGATTTGAATAACACTAATATTATGTAATGTTGCATTATTTAACGTACTTCGTTGATGTGTGTAACACAAGATCATCCGAGGATGGATTGGACATGTTGGTGATCTAATAATCCCGACGGTAAAGGCCGATCCCAAAACTACAGTGTCGGCCTTAATTGGCAATATTCGTAGCCAAATGGGGTACACGCCCTCTTACAGAAAGGCTTGGATAGCCAAGCAGAAGGCGTTGGAAAAGTTGCACGGTCGATGGGACGCCATATAATGAAGTGTGGCGGTGGTGTCAGTGTTGAGACGTATGTCCCGGCAAAGACAGCGGACCTTGAAACGGAACCGGCGTACTACAACGATCGTCTGCTCCGTGGATGCGCAGTGTTCAAGCGCCTGTTCTGGACATTTAAGCAATGCCGAGATGCTTTTACATACTGCAAGCCATTGGTACAAATTGACGGTACCTTCATGTATGGTAGATATACGCATCGGCTATTGCTAGCTGTGGCACAAGACGGCTGTGGGAGAATCCTTCCGATTGCATTCGCAATAACACCAGGGGAGTCAGCTGATGACTGGGACTTCTTCCTATCTAGGTTAAGGAGGCATGTCTGCCCTCAACCTGACATATGCGTTATATCGGATCGGGGCCCTGGAATACTTGCGGCAATAGAACGACAGGGAAGCATGTGGCATCACACACACCATCGATATTGCTTGAGGCATGTTTCATCCAACTACTATGGGCAACACCGATCTAAAAGACAGAAACGGCAAGTGACCGATATGGGTATGAAATATCTATTAATATAATTTCTTTTGAAATTTTCAATGTATTCGCAATTGAATAGTGGTATGTAATATTCGCTATCAACGTATATTGGCAGGGTACGAGATCAATAAAGACCGTTTTCATGAGATGTTGGCCAGTTTGCGCGCAGATAACACCGAAGGCGCAGAGTACCTGTGCAATATTCCTTTTGAACAGTGGACACAAGCATATGACGGCGGCCTACGATATGGTCATATGACCACAAAACTGGTGAATGCATAAATTACGTGCTAAAAGGAACCCGTCATCCGCCGATTACAGCGGTTTTGCGGGAGACATATTTTCGTTTAGCGGCACTATTTCCGAAGAGAGCAGAGAGTTATCGAGGGCAGATGCAAGGAGGTCATGTATGGAGCCCGAAGGTCTTGCAAGAAATTAACCGTGGGAAGGCACGGGCGAACACCATGCACACACGGTGTGTCACGACCGCGACGATGCCTATGGTTTCGTGTCACACGAGTTTGACAGACCGAGACCAAGGTATTGTTGGCGGGCATTATCGTGTACAATTGACGAATAGGACATGCGACTGTGGGATATTTGATGCACTTCGTTACCCATGTGCTCATGTACTTGCGGCTTGTCATAATCTTCGTCTTGACCCCATGAGCTATGTCGACGAAGTCTACAAATTAGAAAACATGTACAACGTGTGGAGACACGTATTCCCACCAGTCCCAGATGAACGTAAGTGGCCATCGGTATCGCTTGCACCATATAAGCTGTTGCCGGATAGAGAATTGAGGCGCAAACCAAAAGGTCGACCTTCCTCGACTAGAATACGCAACAATATGGATATCCGAGAACCGACCAACCAAAGTCGGCGGTGCGGGTGGTGTAGGAACCCGGGCCATACATCTCGCTCGTGTCCAAATCGGACTAGTTGACCGTGCTCTTAGCTTGTTTGTCTCTTGCTGGCTATGTAATTTCTGTTTTTTTGGAGGAAAACGGTGAACTTTTGTACAATAACTCAAATTTATTAAATATAAGATAATTAAATTGCAAAAAATGAAAATTAAACCATTTCTATTTTATCAAAGATATTAAAACTAAATTAAAAAAAATTAAATTACAAAAGAAATAACATTAAACTCAATTTTATTAAATATAAAAAAATTTATATTGTAAAAAACTAAATTATCAATGAAAACTTCTTATTTATTAAATATACTACAACTAAATTACAAACAAATAAAAATAAAGAAAACTTCTTATTTATTAAATATATTAAAACTAAATTACAATAAAATAAAAATAAAAACAATTTCTTATTTTATTACATATATTAAAATTAAATTACAATAAAAAACTTAAACAATTTCTATTTTATTAAAGATATTAAAATTAAATTACAATAAAAAAATTAAACAACTATTATTTTATTAAATATATTAAAACTAAATTAAAAAATATAAAATAAAAATAAATTTTTATTTTATTAAAAAATCAAATTAAATTACATACAAAAAAATACACAACTTCTATTTTAGTGAAGATATTAAAATTAAATTACAAACACAAATAAAAACAACTTTTTGATTCAAAAAATAAAAAATTTATTACAATTTAAAAAAAAAAAAACCCATCCTAATCAATGTTGATGCCGATGGGAACCATTGCCACGGGGGAGGGCGGTCGGCGATTACTGCTACTGGATTCCTCCTTCTTCTAGCTTCCGACGGGGTCGTGGAACCTCAAAGCGGGAATCGGGTTCCTTCGGCGGTGGGTCCGGTTCAGGTGTTGCGATGATGACCCACATTGATAAAATAATGACCCGGAGGTGTTTGCATAAACCACGGCGGGGTGATCGCATCCCGTCACGGTGAAGGAGCACTGGTAGAAAGAAGCGCTCCCCGACGGCGCCTCCTCTAATCTAATCGCGTCGGCCCTCACGATCGGTTTGCCTAACGGGAGTTGTCGGGAATGGACTCGAACCCGGCCATGCATTCCAACCTGGGGTGGGACTAGGAGAAGGAAACATATATGGGTTAGGAGGATACATATAAGGGGCAGGGTACGCACCTGGCATAAACTGTGGACGCTGTGATGTCGGTGTTGTTGATAATTTGAACCGATGGGCCGGTGATTGTGTAGGCGCTGTTGATGGGCCCGGTGACTGTGTAGGCGCTGTTGCTGGGCCGGGTGACTGTGTAGGCGCTGTTGCTGGGCCCGTCTCATCACCCCTTCTCCTTGAATGTAAAGGGGCCCGACGTTCCCTTCGCTCGCGAATTTGCCGTCGCCTCTCTTCATCCGACAACAGATACTGCTTGCCATGGATTCTAAACCATGGCATGTACTCCGGCACGCACGCTAACTCAGGAACTATGATCGGTTCCCGGTTAGGTAAAAAGTCATACCGGTTCTCCCACGTCTCGATATGTTCTGACCAAAATCTTGGCCAATCCGTGTGCTGCTGCCGTAAGTCCACTTTGTGCTCATCATCGAGCACCTCAGGAGGCACGGGAATCGGTTGCCGGCATCCAAATTGCCGCAGAACCCGATCTGACTGGTGCATCTCCACGGTTGAGTAGGTGATTAACGGGACCTTAACGTGCCAACTGTTCGGATTTTGGAGGAACTCCTCCGGAATTACTGCCCGAATTTCGGGATCCTCGTACGGTGTCCATTGAAACTATATTAACATTACCAAAATATTAGTTATATACATAATACTAGACACTACATATGAAATACTAAATTATAATAACGAAATTCGACACTTACTTGTGATTCCGACCGTTGTTCCAATAGGAGCCGTATATCCTCAAGCGAGTTAGGTATTCCAACATGACTCGTCGAATGGTTCCACCTAATTAAATAAACTTTTAGCATGCAATTATACTATAAATCTACGACATAATTGTAAAATATAATATTAAATTTACCTCGTTATCAGTGGGAATGAATATGGCTGGTCGAGTCGAGGACGTAAAAATGGAAATCGAAACCATGCCCATGACTGCAGTAGTGATAGGCAACCTCCGATTTTTGCTTTACTCGGTAGCGTCGCCCCGCACATCTCCCGGTACAACCTCGATAGCACGGCGCAGACCCCCAACTCAATTCACCGGCTGCTGCTGAAATCAACAAGTTTCAGAGCCATCTCAGTGGACGAGGTTTCTAGAGAGGTCCGGCATCGAGATAGCCTCCAATTATCTCGAAGTATGTATGCCGCAAGATACCGTATTCTTTCTTCTTGGTCGAACCTTCATTCGATGCGGGAATGCGCCTCGTAACCAACCCATATCGATCCGAGCTCCTTGAATTTTATCGGAATGGCACCCGAAGCTCGTAGCATACGGCCATCCAATCGAGAGATGTTACGGACCCGGTGACTACCGACCCGCCCACCGTAATCCCAAGCAGAATCGCACATCTTCTAAGGTGATGGTACACTCTCCGCATGGCGGATGGAAAGTGTGCGTCTCGGGTCTCCACCTCTCTATCAACGCTACCGATCAAAAGCGGGTCCAACTTGAACCCCGCCTATCGTGGGCCACGTGCCAAAAACCCGCTTCCCGCAGTAATTCTCGATCAATGGCGATGGGGACCGGGCATGTTGCGAATATAACATTGCAACACCCGATCTATGCATCGTTTAAAAATTATAAAATTCAAAATTAATTAAAATTACATAATTAAAAAAATTTAATAATATTGAAAAATTAACATTCAAACTTACCATTTTCATTTGCTCGACAATAATGTGCTTGTTGTCTAGGCGACGTAATTCCCTCGCCATTGTACTCGATAAAGTATTTTCAAATTTTCCAAAAATAGATATATTAAAAAAATTATAAAGGGCTTTTTCAGTAAATAGTAAAGGACTATTTTGAAATTTGAGCGTAAATTTCAAGGACTTTGAGAGAAACTTGAGAGAAAATTGAGAGCAAATTGAGAGAATAATGAGAAAGGATTGAAGTGTGAAAAAATGAAGGGTTGGGGGTATTTATAGTTTTTTTGACCGTTGGGGGCCAACGGTCAAAAAAATTTGATCAGTTAGACGGCCTAAAGCGCGTCACTGGGAGCGCTTTTGGCCACCTCATCAAAAGCGCCCTCGTGGGAGCGTTTTCTTTGAGGTGGGCAAAAGCGCCTCCCGTGCACGCGCTTTTAAGTCGCTTTTCCCCAAAAACGCTATTTGACGTGGATGCGTTTTTGGGGAAATTGCACTAGGTCAATTTTCCGAAACCTATCTTGTCCGGTAAATTTTGATTTTTTTGTATTATTGAGATATTTACCCCAAATTTATACACAAATAACTATTTATACATACTATATTTTTTGAGTTTATATTCAATATAAATAATACTTGGAAATATATATTGATAAATATACATAATAATATCTAACAAAAATATTTTGTGCACATATTTATACACATATATATTAATATAAATAATACCAAAAGAATATTGTGTTAATTTAATTATTTATTGAATTAGTAAAATATCACAAATTTGTACTGGAACCAAACATCAATAAAATATATGCAATTTTATTAGAATATGCTAATAAAATTATATTATTTATTAAATATTTTATAGAGTTGATATAATTCTCAATTGAAATAATAATTTAATTATAAAAATTATAAAAATACCTTTCTGCAATTAAAATAAATTATACTACGTGTTTGCACTAACAAATAGATATGTATCATCCATACGAAGGCAACGATTCCTTTGGCAATTTGAACCAATGGATATCTAAATTATGTAAAATATATGAAAATTTGAGACATAATAGGAAATAAAAGTCATTTCCCTAAATTGAATAATTATGAACACCTAAAATATATATATTACAATATGAAAGTAACATAGACATGCACAATGTGTCGAAATATACATATAATCAATTTAGCGAAAATTATATATATTTTAAAAAATATGGACACAATAAAGTATGCTAAATACAACTCAAAATTTACGAATGCATATCTCTCTATATATAATTAGTAAGTAAGGGCGAATACAAAGGGTACCATCTAAATGGAAAATTGTTTTTTAATTTAGTTTATGTAACATAAAATTACAATTCACCCCTAAAATAAAAAGATTTTTATTTAATTCTTTTTTAGGAGATTTTTATTCAATTCTTTAAAAATAATGAAATCATAAATTATATTTTGATCACTCAAATTTTATAATTTAATTCTTTCCTTAAAAGAATTTATGATTTTACTTTGCTAGTAATGCTTAAAAGTTAGATGAGCTTTTAACTCAATTAACATGTGTATTGTTGTCAATATAGGAGAATGTAAATTTGAATGTTTTGAAGCTTATTATTCTCCTATTTATGAATTGAGGAGGAATTATGAGTAGTTTTAAATATTGTGGCAAAAAAAAAATAATACATGACCTTACATTACTTACAAGTAAAATAATAATATAAGCATTTAATATATATATTTCTTAATTATCTTCCTAAAATACTATAATTACATTTATTTACTTTTCAAATCGTTAACGACCGACTGTTCTGGTTATAATTAGTCATCCTCCATGTTCAATTAAGCTTGCATTGGGATAGCTTGTACGTAATCCTATCACTATAACCAAACAGTCGGACCTTAAAGCGGCGCCGTTCCATTCTAGGGCTTCAATCTATCTGTCTATTAAAGCCAAACCTGGCCGCATTCCTTTTCCTTTCTATCAATCTTGCTTGCTTAGGGTTTTAATTCTCAGATTTGCTTTAATTTTCCTTTTCCCTTTGAAAACATGATTTCGAAGCGCTTTCCATTTTTTTACCGTCTTTCTGCTTGAGTAGATGATGAAGATGATGAAAGAAATGGACGGGTGATGATCTACTTTATTCATATGATCAAATAAACCTCTTCGCTACGTTCTTTCTGATTCAAATGTTCTCTCTAATTCTTTCTGGATATTCTTTTTTTTTTTTAAATCTTGATTTACTAGTTGAAAATTTTTCCTTCTTTTCGTTATTCATTTTAACTTTTTTTCATTTTCAGTTTTTGAAAATATATGACGCATTTATGTAGTATGTTTTCTGAACTTAAATATATATTTTTTAATTTCAGAATAATGTACAGAAATTTGCGAAAAATTCATCATAATACAAATTTTGGTTTAAAATGAATAAATAAAAGTCAATAATGGAATTAGTGAGTCAGTTTGGCGAGTCATAACTGAGTTGATTGATCTTCCGTCCATCAATACTTAATTGGCGAGTGATAAGTGATGGCAATGGTCTTTTTTCGTAACTTCTTCTCAACACTATTTTTAAGGCTCCATGAATATAAGAAAATTATGTTAAATTTGAAACAAACCTGGAGTCGAGAAAGTAGTTCAAGGGCTGTTACATCTTTCTTTTTATCATGCTCCCTTTTTCTCCGCAAGTGATAGATATTCACTATAGCTTATATTCTGCTTATTTATTGCAAAAACGAGAAGGCATTAGGAGGTTTGTTTGGTTTGAAACCTTCATTTCATGTCATA
The DNA here is from genome assembly GCA_025698515.1 of Gossypium sturtianum. Lineage (NCBI taxonomy): Eukaryota > Viridiplantae > Streptophyta > Magnoliopsida > Malvales > Malvaceae > Gossypium > Gossypium sturtianum. The sequence goes on from CM046952.1 coordinate 44,705,627, forward strand.
GAAATGGAGTTAATTTCAATCCCCAATCATTCCATTATGAACTTTTCCTTACATTAATAATAATCTTTCTTTTACCTCTATGATTCTTTTTTGTGATTTGTCAAATTTTAAGGGATGAAAAGAACAAAAGTTTTAAGACAAATAACTTGGGTTAAACTTACAATAATTATGAATTTTAGATTCAATCCCCAATACTATTAGGGTGGTTATCCCTAAATGTTACCAACCTCCTAATTTTTTTAATAAACTTATTAACCTCTCAGTTAATCAATTCTAAAAATGTTCATTTAAACCTTTAATATATAAATTTGGAGATGGAAAAGGATTGCATGAAACAGTTACGCCACGTCATCCATTTCCCTTCCCAATCAATTAATGACATGTCAGCTAATTTTTTCATGTCATTTACGGGAAAGGATTGGATGAAACAGTTAAGCCACGTCATCCATATCCCTTCCCAATCAATTAATGATATGTCAGCTAATTTTTACATGTCATTTACACCTCATTTAATGACATGTCTCATTTACACATTATTTAATTAGATTTTTTAATCACAAATCCTTAAAATCCCAATTAAAAATTTTTCAACCCTAATAACAATTCTATCTTCACCTCTGCGCTTCTTGCTAATGTCTCGCCGCTCGTTAACGTCGCGCCTGTTGCCTGCTGCTATTATTCTCGCTTCAATTACTCGCTTCACATCTCACCCTCTTTGCCTCTGCTTTGCTATTTTTTCCAAAGAATCGCTTTCTTTGTTGATTTGCTTTGGTTTTTCTAGCGTGGTGCTACAATTTATTTTACAGTGTGTTTTTTTTTTTTTTTTTTGCTATATAGTTGTTTTTAGGTTGAATTTTCGGCTTGATTTCTTGTTTCTTTCGATTTAAGGTATCGGTTTCTTTGTTTGGTAACTTGAATTTAATTCTTGTATATAAACTTACAGTTTTGTTCTAATTCTTCTCGCCGCCTATCATGAAGTATATGCGCTATGTTGTTTGTTGGTAATTTGAATTTCATGATACAAGGTCCATTTGTTGAAGGATTTTATTGGTTGATTTTATTTTATTTTTATTTGGATTTTTGAATAGAATTCGATGGCTAGAATATGTAGGGTGATAATGATCTTTCTATGGTAGTATTGTATCAACTTTCAAAGTGAAGGGTTTCTTCTTGATGCAAAGGGAAGCCCTTTTTAGTTTCTTTCACCAGTCTGATGAATTTTACTACTTCGTCTCTGTATATTCATTTATTCATTTTCTATTCGTTTGCATAAACTCTTTTTTGTTTTCAGTGAGGTTTTTTTTTTCTATTATGCTAAAATAGATAGGAAAGCAAGAAAGTCAATGCTAGTTCCTAATAATTAAATGAATAGTTTAAACTATTCTTGAGCAGAAAACAGAGATCTAATCTTTAGGTAGCTTTTCATGTAATACAATATAATTAAATAGTTTTAGATAAAATTAGTGAATTCTAGCATTATGCTTAATTGGATCATCATGTTAGGTTATTCAAGGCTGGTTGGGTGATTTAGTTTGGGATGTTAAGTATTTCCACTTGATTTTCATTTGTTTGAAATATAGTTCTATTTAGATTCTTTGAAATAATTGTGATTTTTAATAATAATGACTTAGCGTACTGAAAAAAAAGTATATTATTTTTTAGCCGTGTTTTTATTAGATTTTATTAGATTTTAGAGCCTCATCAGCACATGAAGAAAAATCTAGTTGTTTATTGAGCCTCAGTGAGTTGAATCATATCGGTTACAACCTTTTTGACAAAGGTTCATTGACTCCCAAGTGTACTCAAATTGTCAAAGAAAAACTATTTGAGGCATTGCACTTAGTTGAAAAGGAGATGGCAACTATGCAAGAAGCTAATGATTCGGAAATTTCAAAGCATACATCTTTTCAAGATGCTATCAGTGATGGCAATGGGAGATCAAGTGAAAAATTAATGTTTGATCTTGTATGTGTCAAAACAAAGGGTTTAAGAAATTCTCGAATGAAAAGCCAATTCGAGAAAAATCAAAAGAAAAAAACAAAGAAAGCAATGCTCTCTCAAGTTTCAAAAGATAAAGGAGAAAATATCAAGTGAGTATGCTTTCCTTTATTATTATATTTGCATCTATTTGTTATGTTATTTAATTAATTTATGTCTTGAATTTAACAAATAATTTTTATTTTGACTAAGGGAAACAAAACAAGTCACTTATGCACGAAGGTTCTCCAGTAGTGCCTCTCCCAATGGAGTCTCAAACTCATGGTTATTCTTTCTATCATCAAATCCCAATGTTAATGACTCCAAACTACCATAATTACTTTTTTCATCCTCTACAGGTATTAATTGAATGCATTATTCTTTTTAAATGTCAAAAGTCATAAATATTTAAGTACATGTATTGTAAAAATATTTTTATGTAGGATCTTTCTTCAAATTGGAGGTTCAATTCTTCATCTAACATGAGTTATACTAAATTGCTGGAAGAGAATGATCCATCGCTATTCAAGACTCAAGTAATATGTTTTTACTTATATTGTCACAAATTATTATATATATAATTCAAAGGTTTATCTAACCGTATAAAACTTTTAATGCAGAAACATTTCTCAAATGGTTTAGAATCTCAAAAAAATTGATGATAATTCATGAGAAATACTTCAATTTTATTATTATTTGTAATTCTTTCATAATGTTTTGAGAATAATACTATTATATGGTTTTTATAGTGTTATCTTGTATTTTGTTTTAGTTATTATTTAATATGGAATAAGTTCAATCAATATTTTTATAAGTATATTATTTTGGTAATTCGATGTATTTTTCATTCTATCTTGCTTTTTATGTTGGATTATCAAAGACGCTTATAAATCATTGAAAATATTAATTTTAGATTATTTGTTCTATTTTCAATCGGTTATCTAAACAAAGATCATGTTACTTCGATAATAACCAATTAATTTTTTTATACAATTGAATAATTAAATTACAATGGGGAAAGGAGGAAAGATTTACAAATATAGAGACTGAACCTTGAACCTCATCTCAATCAACTTAAAATCCGCACAAATTTATCGCTGAGCAAGTGAAATATCTACAATAACCAATTAGTTGCTATATTAAATCGATTGTTGAACAAAATAGCCAAAATCGAAGCTCAACTAAATATGCACAATATCAACACGTAATTTATTTGTAAATTGAATCACAATGATAAACATTATAGCAGATTGTTTTTGAAGGTGGCCTTTCTAAAACCTGCAATTTCATTGAAACATCACCAGAAACTTGAAGAGAACAAAGGCAAAGTAATAGTTATTACAAGCACTTGCTTAGCTGTAGCGTTCTTGTTGCTCCTTGCTGGAGTTTGGTTCCTTGCTGGAGTTTGCTGGAGTTTGGTGACTTTATTGCCAAATTCTTCCATCATGCAAACGCTGGCGAAAATCGAGTATAAGAGCTGTGGACCGAGTTGCTCTAGCAAGCATAGGAAGAGTAATTGAAGCAGCAAAACAGTAATTGAAGCTTCAGAATCCCGTACAAACATGTCAAATTCAATTAACTATTATGATCTCACACAAGACAAAATTATACAAGGGTTATCATAAGGAAAAATTGATGGCAAGACTAAGTCCAAGATTAAAGCCAAATCTATAAGAAGAAAGAGAAAAACAAATAATAAAAACCAACAGATGAAACCTCAGGACGACCAGTTGCTGCATCTGCTACAAGAAGAGCTGCCGTAACCTTTACATGAAGCCTTGCTGCTGCTACAAGCACCACAATACCAGCTGATCCACCCATGACCTAAGCAGCTTTTGCACCCACTGCCCCCACAACCATTACAACACATTTTTTCCCGCAATTCTTATTGCATGCCTTTGCCAGTGGGAGTGGAATATATATGTTCTGGTTGCATGGGCCTTCAGGATGCCACGTGTTGCATACCTTACAAAGTATCCATACTATTTTTGTCTCAGGTTCCTTCTTAGGAGGCTTATCTTTATCTTTTGTTTGATGAGGTGCTTTCTTTTCAAAGCGATTTAATCTCAATGCTTTTGATGCAACTTAGGCCTTCCCGCTTATCTTGGTCTTGATACATCGAGGATCGATGGAGACCACAAGTGATGGTCACCGTATTTGCCTTCTCATCGTATTTACGGTCTCTTATTTACGTTTCAACACCATTACATCACATTTAATCGGTTTTCATTTATGTTATATGTTTGTTCATGCTTATAATTTAGGCACAAATCATAATGAGAAAAGAAAATATCGATCAAACTTGCCCGGATATTTGCAGAGCACTTTCTTGACCTTCCGATAGCAAATGTAGTAATGAAGGTCAACTTTCAACACCATTGTTGTGCCCTACAAGCGAGAATAATAGCGGCGGGGCAGCAGGCGAGACGTTAACAGCAGGCGAGAGGCGTTAGCGATGAAGCGCAGAGAGGTGAAGATAGAATTGTTATTAGGGTTGAAAAATTTTTAATTGGGATTTTAGGGATTTGTGATTAAAAAATCTAATTAAATGATGTGTAAATGAGACATGTCATTAAATGAGGTGTAAAATCTAATCAAATGAGGTGTAAATGACATGTAAAAATTAGCTGACATGTCATTAATTGATTGGGAAGGGATATGGATGACATGGCATAATTGTTTCATCCAATCCTTTCCCATTTGGAGAATTGACATGTGAAAACTAGTGATCTAAGTTATCTTATAAATCCATGCGATGAAAATCTACTTTTTTCGGTTTAAAATATGCTTGCCTTTATTCATCATACAGTTTTTATGCTAAACATTCTTCTTTTAAAAGTAAATTATAAAAAAGAAAAAATAAAGTTTATTTTATTTTTTAATACATTTACAATTCACTCATACATACCCACCAAATCAAATCACCACAAACTCTACAAACAAGGTTGTCCATGTGATTTTAACCTACTATGTGGATCTTTAGGATGAACCCTCAAATCACTAGGTAAAAAGTTAGATAAATTATTTTTTATTAATAAATTTTTAAAATTACAATAAATTTTTAACTAAATGTTTTTAATTTAAAAAACACATTAAGGAAAAACATAAAAAAATGGGCATTTTTAGGTAAATTTTTTGTTAATGGTAATTTTATTTTAATATACTTTTTTAGTATGATTAATAAGAAAATGCTTTCGTATAAAAATATTAAAGTATTATAAACAAAAAATAATAGATAAAAGATATGAGAATATGAGGATTTCTATTGCATTCTATATTTTTTTTTCTTTACAAGTATATATATAGAGAGAATAGACTCTTCATATTCTAATACATAAATAGGAAAAGGGTTACAAAAAGATGAAAGGTTAAAGGTTGAAGAGGATAAAGCGTGGAAGGTTAAGGGAGATGAAAGGTGAAAGGTTGAACATCCACTTAATATCATTCATAACACTCCCCCTTAGATGTTCATTGTATAAAGGATATGCCTCATTAAAAATCTTAATAGGAAAAATCCTGTGGGACAAAAACCTAGTGAAGGAAAAAAGAGTACATAATCCTTTGATATACAGTATGTCACAACCTTAAAAGAAAATGTAATACGAATTTACTCCCCCTCATGTAAGCATCACTTAAGATCTTTAAAACGACGCAATCTAGTGTTGAAAATTAACTTCTCAAATGTAGTAATAGGGAGCACCTTAGTAAAAAGATCTGCCAAATTCTCATTTGAACGAATCTGTTGAACATTTATATATCCATTCTTTTGTAGATCATGAGTGAAGAAAAATTTTGGTGATAGATATTTTGTTTTATCACCCTTAATATATCCTTCATTAAGTTGTGCAATGCAAGTTGTATTATCTTCATATAAAACTGTTGGAGCTTTTTTTTTCAGAGCATAAACCATAATCTTTTCATATGTGATGAATTATAGACCTTAGCCACATACATTCACGACTAGCCTCATGGATTGCCAAAATCTTAGCATGATTAGAAGTAGCAACAATTGTTTGTTTCATAGAATGCCAAGAAATTACAGTACCACCATATGTGAAAACATAACCAGTTTGTGATCGAGCATTGTGAGGATCAGATAAGTACTCTGCATCTGTAAAACCAATCAATTTTGTTTTAGGTAGGTTAGGGAAAAACAAACTCATATCTCTTGTACCTTGAAGATAATGAAAAACATGATTAACCCCATTCTAATGTCTTCAGGTTGGACAAGAGCTAAATCTTGCTAAAAAGTTGACAGCAAATGATATATCAGGTTGTGTATGACTAGAAAGATACATCAATGCACCAATAGCACTTAAATATGGTACTTCAGGATCAAGAAAATCTTCATCATTTTCTTGAGGACGGAAAGAGTCTTTATTTACATCAAGTGACCTAACAACCATTGGGTTGCTCAATGGATGTGCGTTATGCATGTAAAATCTTCTTAAAACTTTTTCTATATATGTTGTTTGATGCATAAGGATTCCATTCTTTAGGTGCTCAATTTGTAACCCTAGACAAAATCTTATCTTTCCAAGGTCTTTCATTTCAAATTCTTTCTTTAAACACTCCATTGACACTAAAATCTCTTCAGAAGTCCCAATGATATTTAAATCATCAACATACACAGCAATTATAACAAATCCTGATCCAAACTTCTTTATAAAAATGCATGGGGAAATGAGATCATTCTTATAGCCTTTCATCAATAAGTATTCACTAAAACGATTATACCACATGCGCCCAAATTGTTTCAACCCATAAAGGGGTCAGTTTAATTTGATTGAGTAATGTTCTCGAGAACATGAATTAGCTGCTTCTGGCAATTTAAAACCTTCTGGGAGTTTCATGTAAATGTTATTATCAAGTGGACCATATAAATAGGCAGTAACTACATAGATTAGGTGTAAATCAAGTCATTCTCTTATTTCCAGACTAATCAAGAACCTAAAAATAGTTGCATCTACCATAAGAGAGTATGTCTCTTCATAATCAATACCAAGTCTTTATGAAAGTCCTTGTGCAACCGAACACGCTTTATATCTCACAATTTCTCCTTTTTAATTTCTCTTTATCACAAAAACTCATTTATATCCTACAAGTTTTACACATTCAGGTGTACGAACTACATGTCTGAATACATATCTCTTCGCAAGAGATTTTAATTTCGCCTCAATTCTTCTTTCCATTTTGACCAATCATCTCTTTTTCTACATTCTTCAATTGACATTGGTTCATGATTCACATTGTCATTCAAAATATCTAGTGCTACATTGCATGCAAATATGTCATCGACATCGATTTGATTTCTATTCCACTTAATTCTTGACATGACATAATTTGTTGAGATCTCTTCATTATCAGGTACTTGAGATTTTCTTAAACTTTAGTCATGTCTAAAATCTCTTCTGGAGATCCTTTTAAAGTCATTACTTCCTCGATCTGACAATCATCTGTTTTTGCTTATTTTCTTTTTCGAGGATTCTTACCTTTAGAACCGACTGGTTTACCACGCTTCAAACGTGCTTTTGACTCACTAGCAACTAGAGTTTATCCTTCAGGGACATCAATTTTGATTAGAGCATTTACAACTAGTATGTGTGATTTTGTCACTCTTTTTGGATCAGTAAATGCGTTTGGCAATTGATTTGCTAAACTTTGTAAATGAATTATCCTCTAAACTTCCAGTTCACATTGTTGCATACGAGGATCAAGATGAGAAAATGACAACTCATTCCAATCTATTTCTTTTTCCAACTGTTTATTTTCTCCCTTTAACGTTGGAAAAATGGACTCATTAAAATGACAGTCAGCAAATCGAGCCGTAAATAAATTCCCCGTTGATGGCTCGAGATATTTAATTATTGGTGGAAATTTATATCCAACATATATTCCTAACCTCCTTTGAGGACACATCTTAGAAGGTCGTGGTGGAGCAATCGGAGCATATACAACACATCCAAAAATTCTCAGATGGAAAATATTTGGTTTCTGACCAAAAACTATTTGTAACGGGGAGAACTTATGATAACATGTTGGCCTGACTCGAATTAGTGATGTTGCATGTAGTATGGCATGTCCCCAAGCAAAAATTGGAAATTTTAACTTTATAAGTAATGATCTTGTAATCAATTGAAAACGTTTAATTAATGATTCAATAAGACCGTTTTGTGTATGAACATATGCTACAAGATGTTCAACACTTATTCTAATAGACATACAAAAATTATTGAAAGCTTGGGAAGTAAATTCACCAGCATTGTCAAGACAAATTGTCTTGATAGGGAAATCTGGAAAATGTGCTAGTAATTTGATCAACTGAGCAAGTAACCTCGCAAATGCCATGTTTCGAGTTGATAACAACGATACATGCGACTATCTAGTCGAAGCATCTAGTAAAACCATAAAATATCTAAATGGTCCACACGAAAGGTGTATTGATCCACATATATCTCCTTGTATCCGTTTTAGAAAAGTGATAGCTTCATAATTTATCTTGACTGATGATGGTCGAATGATTAATTTGCCTTGAGAGCAAGCATCACATGATAAATTATTAGCTTGAAGAATCTGTTGGCTCTTCAATGAATGTCCACATGAATTGTCAATAATTTTTCACATCATAATTGAACCGGGATGGCCTAACCGGTCATGCCAAATAATAAAGTCATCAATAAGCTTTTGATTTATTTTAGCATGTGCTTCAATTGTACTAATTTTCGTGTAGTACAAACTAGAGGAGAGTGCGGACAATTTCTCCAAAATAATTTTATTTCCTTGAATTATAGTCGTAATTTGAAGATATTCATCATTCCCTTCACTTATTGTCTCAATATGATATCCATTATGGCGAATATCTTTAAAACTCAACAAATTTCTTTGAGACTTAGGAGAGTATAACACATCATTAATTTGAAACTTAGTTCCTCTAAGCAATAATATATTTGCTCTTCCGAAGCCTTCTATGATTTTAGTACTACCAGATATAGTACTCACACTAGCTTTTTGCATTGTTAAATGAGAAAAATATTTCTTATTCTTAAGTATAGTATGAGTAGTTGCACTATCTCCTAAGCATAAGTCTTCACCATTTATCACTAATTGAATTTGAGAAGTATTCAAATTTTTCAAAGAAACCAAATAAATGTCACATAAATTTTCAAAATATATAAAATTTTCATAAATATTTTAAAACATAATATAATAACCATGTTGTTAATAACATAACAAACTTGTATAAATTTTATTCTTTAAAACTATAATAATAAAATTAAAAGATCAATTATTCCCTTCAGGAGTGGTGAAGAAATCAATAACTTCCAAATGAGTTGTACCAACAATGCCATAATCATCTTTGTCATTCTCACAAACAAAATTTGTCTCTATTTTCTTCCATTTAACCTTCAATAATTGTTGATATAGTTCCAAAAGATGCTTTGGTGTATGACAGGTACGGGACTAATGGTTTTTACCTCCATAATGATAACACAAACTTTCCACTTTCCCAATTGTATTTTTATCATTCTTTCCATCCTTATGATCCCACTTTTGGTGGGTATTCCTAAAATGACCACCTCATTCATGTCCACGTCCTTGACCACGACCACGACCATGACCACGTCCATAACCATGTCCTCGACTACAACTGATAGTGTGGCTTTTATCCTTTCTGTTATATGATGTCACTGTAATGGGCCAATTTTATCCGACCCAAAATAAAATAATAATAAATATACAAAATAAAAAAGCTCCAGAGTCCATTTACAGTAAATAGCCAAAATTTACAATGGCCCAAATCAGAAAAACTTAGTAGCCTAAAACATCTTTTCAGAAAAAAGAAGAAGAAGAAACCCTAACCTAGCCGCTGCACCCTAAATCCCTAGTGTCGCACCCTAGCCTGCGCCGTCGCTCCTAGCCTTTGCCACCACCGACTCCTCTGCAACCGTCGTTGACTCCAGAGGCACCTGAAAAAAGAGAAAGAAGAACAGACACGCAACAAGAACAGTAGAAAAATAGAAAAAATAATGTTGTAATTCGGCTATAAAAGAGCCTAAAAAACAGATTGTGGGGGGGGGGGTTGAAATAAAAAAGCAATCGAAATACAAAAATAAAAAAAAAAACTTCAAAAGTTTTTTTTTGTGTTTATTTATTTTTTGAAAAATATATATATACATATAAAAAGCGAACAGAAAAAGAAAAAGATCGAAGCTTCTTTTTTTTTTTTTTTTTACCTCTTAAGGCTTTTAGCCTTTAGATCCAGTGTTTGGGAGCCGAACGATCGAAAAAAGGGTTTTTGTATTTTTTCAGCCACCGTGGATGGCGGAGCCATCGCCGGTGACCGGTGGCCGTCGCGGCAGGGATTTGCCGGAGCCAAGACCGGCTGAAGAGGGTTTTGAGAGAAAAAAAGAATGTTTTTTATTTTTTTTTTTAAACATAGGCTGAAATGAAATTTTTTCTAAATTTTTTGACTTATATAGCCCTTCAAAACGACGTTGTTTTGGGCTTAAGTCACAGACGCCAAAACGGCGTCGTTTTAGGACCGACCTGATTACCGACCCGACCCGCCTTAGGATCCGCGTGTTTTTATGCGAGGGGTCTATTTGCGCCTTTGGTCCTTCCGCTTTTATGGATTGTTTCAATTTAGTCCTATTCTCTTTTAATTATTTTATTTTTTTCTTGTAATTTTAATTTACTTACAAATTAGTCCCTTTGACTTAGCGCTGACCTTAGGGAATGATGCGTGTCCAAGATTTTTTGGTTAATTTCCCATTTAATCCCGTTTCTTTTCGTGCATTTTATTTTAGTCCTATTTATTCATTTATTACAATTTAGGCTCTTAATTCCATCTTAATCCCTTATTTATTCAATTTCAGCTTTTTATTTTTTTTCATTTCATTATTATTTCATTATTTATTTATTTATTTAATTTCAACCTTTCTACAAACTGTTTATTTTATTTTACTTATTTATTATTTATTTATTTATTTTTATTTTTTTTAAAAACATAGTGTATATATCCTTTTATTTGTGCATTTCTTTGTTCATTTATTATTATTGCCTTTATTATTTTATCTTTAATTAATATTCTTGTTATTTTATTATTCCTTTATTATTTTTGGCATGATGCATAAAAAAATGTAAAAATTTTAGATTGTGGCAATATTCATTATTTTTGGAATTAGAAAAGTCGTGTCCCCAACTTACGGGATATGACTTCTTTTTAAAACCAAAATAATTGAATATCCACTTCAAAAATATGAAAACGAGATTCAAATGGCGTTTATTCTTGATTTCGAGGTTTTAAGGCATTTGTGTCCTAACTTACGGGACATGATTCTTTTTTCTCGATTAACTTGAAATAAGCCCTTTTCACGAAAATTAGTTTAGTTAGGTAGTGCCTTAATACGAAAAAGAGATTGTGTTTTAATCTCCTTTCGAATTTTCAATTCTCGACACTAAGACATTAAGTAATCAACTAGGTACCAATTTTGAGCGCTACGAGGGTGCTAATCCTTCCTCGTGCGTAACCGACTCCCAAACCCATTTTTTTGGTTTTTTGTAGACCGAAAAAATATTGTTTTAGTAAATCAAACATTTTATTAAAACAATCAAATTACGAGGTGATCCGATCACACCTCATAAAAATGATTGATGGCGACTCCCATTTTCACTTTAAAATAAAAAGTCGATTTCAAAAGGTTTCGACAGCTTGGCGACTCCACTGGGGAACAAAATAAGAGAGTCAAGCCGTGAGTTGATTACTTTTGGTCTTTTTGTTGAAAATTGATAATTTGGTTTAAATTTACAATCTCTTCGTTGCATTTCATCCTTCATGTTTTGATATCTCGGGTTGTATAGCGATCTAGTATATCTGTTTTATTGGTTCAAAAGTTTCGTTTTGTGTGTTTTCTGCATATTGCATTTGCATAACTGATCGATTTTGCCCTTCTTAAGTGGGAGTGAGAAACTATTCCTTCGTGAGGTCTTCACCTCCGTATAGGATAGTGGATCACTTTCGGGATACATCCGTACCTATGTCTTCGTGAGATCTTCATCTCTGTATAGCCATAGAAAATGTATTCCCTTGAACTAAACTCGATCCGTATGAGCCTATAATGGGTGAGGATTGAGGAATCTGCCGGTTCAGGTACCCTTACTTTAGAACCGAACCGCATGTAATGAGCCCTAGGAACTTACCCTAGGAAGGACCATGTCAAACCTTTAGTGGTCACCAGAATAGATGCTCTATTTATTATTTTTTGCTTAGTATTCTAGCTTTATATAAAATGTACTGACTTGTTTCGTTTTATTTTGGCTGTGATTGCATTGCTTTTTCATCTTTAAAAAAAAAGGTGTTGATTCACGTTCGATTGCTAAATAGAGAGCTTGTCATGGAAAATGGGTTTCTTGATAAAGTGGAAGACAACATGACCGCGCGAATATGGTCCAAGAAAAGGCAACAGGAGAAATGTGACAGCCTGTGAGAGGGGCATGTCAGAGATATGGACCACATTATGAGCAAAGCTGTGGTCTGAGTACGAGAAGTGGCTGACCACTTGCAGACCCCAGCCATTCAAAGCCTGAAATATGAATCGGAGTCAAATTGGGGCTGGGAATTAGTTTTATTTATTGGGAAAGTTAAGGTTTTAAGTTTGAAGGCGAGGTTGTATATGTATCCGCTTTATGTAAAGAAACTCGTTTTCTAGTAAAGTTGTTCTAATGTAATTGAACTAGAATCAACGCCTTTTTGCATGCATCTTTTCCATTCATTTACATTTCATTGCATGCAATAAGTTTCATAAAATCCAAAAGCACGTCGAGTTTAGAACTCTAGTACAGAGCCTAATAGATAATAAAGAGTTGGAGTTCTTTGAAGATATCGAGGGTTCGGAAGGGAAAGATGTTTGTGCCTTTGAAGAAGGAACTAAAAAAAAAACTATCAGGAATTTGTTCCTACATCCCCGAAAGTGTTTTGAACAACTGGACTGTGGAAGAGATTCATGTAGTTTTTAGGACCATTTCAGAGTAATATTCAAAACACACCTATTGCTCTAAGCCTGGGAACAATATGAATCTTTTTGTGAAAAAGGCACATGTCCACTATTTTTATTTTAATAAATGCATCTTCGTGTCTCGTTTTGGAAAACATTCTTTTATTCTTTCCATTTCATTCATACTCATACCACACAGATAGTTATTCTTAGATTCATTTTTTCTTTGGGTCTTCCTTCGTTCCTATAACAGGTCTCCAGATATTAATGATATAAGCGACGCTATTATTGACTCAGAATCTCCTTTTGAGCAAGATATGTGTTTAGAAGAACCTTAAGACCTTGAAGGTGATCGAGATTATAACCTATCTCTTGATATTTTAAGGATGGTAGAATAAGAGGAAAAACAGATTCTACCTCACAAAGAGTCAGTAGAAATTGTGAGCCTAAGAGACGAACAAGAGAAGAAAGAGGTGAATATCAGAGCTTGCATCACCGCAGAGATAATGCGAGACCTCATTGAGTTACTTCAAGAATTCAAAGATGTCTTCACATGGTCGTATCAAGACATGCCTGGCCTAAGTACTGATATCGTGGTACACCGACTTCCCATAAAGGAAGAATGCAAGCCAGTTCAACAGAAGCTCCAAAAGATGAGGCCCGTCGTCTTGCTGAAAATAAAAGAAGAGGTCAAGAAGCAATTCGATGCCGATTTCTTACAAGTGGTTAAATACTCAGAATGGGTGGTTAATATTGTCCCCAACCCTAAAAAAGATGAAAAGGTACGAATGTGTGTAGATTACAGGGATTTAAATAAGGCCAGCCCAAAAGACAATTTCCCATTACCTCACATTGACACATTAGTGGACAACATGGTAGGTTACTCACTATTCTCCTTCATGGATGGTTTCTCCGGATACAACCAGATCAAGATATATCTTGAAGATATGGAAAATGCCATATTCGTAACCATGTGGGGAACATTTTACAATAAAGTTATGCCATTTGGACTAAAAAATATGGGAGCGACATATCAAAGAGCCATGGTAACTTTGTTTCATGATATGATGCACAAAGTGATCGAGGTTTATGTCGACGATATGATTGCAAAGTTCTGAACAGAAAATGAGCATGTACAAGTCTTGAGGAAATTATTCTTGTGATTGAGAAAATTCCAACTGAAGCTCAATCCAACAAAATGATCTTTCGGGGCTAGGTCGGGAAAATTGTTAGGATTTGTAGTCAGTGAAAAGAGGATCGAGATCGACCCGGATAAAGTCAAGGCTATGCAGGAGCTGCCTCCGTCGTGCACTCAAAAAGAAGTCTGGGGTTTCTTAGGAAGATTGAATTACATCTCCCGGTTCATTTCACAACTGACCGAGAAATGCGACCCCATATTCCGTCTCCTTAAGAAACACAATCCATGTGTATGGGATGAGGAATGCCAGAAGACTTTTGACAATGTCAAAATTACTTTTCCAATGCCCTAGTACTGATACCATCTAGCCCAGATAAGCCGCTGATACTGTGCTTGGCAGTATTTGAGAATTCTATAGGATGCGTGCTTGGCCAACATGATGAGTCAGGAAGGAAAGAAAGAGCGATATACTACTTCAGTAAGAAATTCACTGAATGTGAGATAAGATACTCTCCAATTGAAAAGCTATGTTGCGCCTTAATCTGGACAACCCGAAGACTGAGACAATACATGTTGTACCACATAACTTGGCTCATCTAAAAAATGGACCCTCTAAAGTACATGATGGAGTCGACCGCTTTGAATGGAAGGATGGCCCGATGGAAAATTCTACTTTCTGAATTTGATATAGCCTATGTGAACCAGAAGGTAGTAAAAGGAAGTGCAATAGCAGATTTTCTAGCCAGTAGAGCTCTAGAAGATTACGAGCCTTTGAATTTTGATTTTCCAAACGAAGATCTGATGTATGTTACAGCCTCTGAAGAAGATGCTCAAGAAGGACATCTTTGGAAACTAAATTTTGACGGAGCTTCCAACGCTATGGGTAACAGAATCGGGGCAGTTTTGATATCCCCAAACAGAGATCATTATCCCTTTACTAGTAAATTGGATTACGAAGCATGCATCATAGGTATTCGTGCAGCCATAGAATGCAATATCAAGGTACTGGAGGTATATGAGAATTCTGCATTGTGATCTATCAACTCAAAGGTGAATGGGAAACAAGAGATCTCAAGTTAATCGAGTATAGAAGGCTGGTCCTAGAGTTAATTAAAGAGTTTGATGACATTACCTTCAGCTACCTTCCGCGAGATGAAAATCAGATGGCTGACGCACTGGCTACTTTAGCTTCCATGATCAAAATGAACAAATAAGAGGATGTAAAACCTATCTAGATGAGTATTTATGAGGCTCCGGCTCATTGTTACAACATCGAGGAAAAGGAAAAAGATGATCACCCTTGGTACCACAATATACTGCGATACGTAAAGAATCGTAAATACCCTGATCAGGCGACCGAGAATGATAAAAGGATGCTGAGGAGACTGGCCAATGACTATGTCTTAGATGGGGAGATCATGTATAAAAAAGAAAGGATCAGGTGCTACTAAAATGTGTGGATGCCGTTGAGGCCAAGAAGATTTTGAAAGAAGTCCATGAGGGCGTCTGCGGAACGCATGCTAATGGTTTTACAATGGCCAGGAAAATCATGATATTCGGATATTATTGGTTCACTATGGAAGGGGATTATATCAGTTATGCCAAGAGATGCCATAAGTACCAAATTTATGGAGACAAAATTCATGTGCCTCCTTCACCTTTTCATGTTATGAGTTCTCTGTGGCCTTTCTCCATGTGGGGCATGGATGTCATTGGGCCGATCTCACCAAAAGCTTTCAATGGGCATCGATTCATATTCGTAGTTATTGATTACTTCACCAAGTGGGTAGAGACCACTTCTTATGCCAATGTCACGAAGTCGGCAGTCGATAAATTCTTGACGAAAAAGATTATATGTCGGTAAGGGATACCAGAAAGGATTATATCTGGCAATGCATTGAACTTGAACAATAGCACGATAGCGGAGGTCTATAGTCAATTTAAGATCAAACACCACAACTCGTCACCATATCGCCCAAAAATGAATGGTGCAGTGGAGGCAACCAATAAGAACATTAAGAAGACCGTGGGAAAAATGACTAAAACTTATAAAGATTGGCATGAAAAGTTACCATTTTCCCTCTATGCTTATCGAACGTCTGTCAGGACCTCCACCAGGGCAATGCCTTTCTCATTGGTATATGGAATGGAGGCAGTTTTGCCCATTGAAGTCGAGATTCATTATCTTCGAGTTTTGTCAGAGTTGAAGTTAGATGAAGCAGAATGGATCCAATCTCGATATGATCAGCTGAATTTGATTGAAGAGAAGAGGTTGAAACCTATCCGTCATGGTCAGATGTACAAAAAACAAATGATGCGAGCTTATGTCAAGGAGGTTTGCCCTAGAGAATTCCATGAGAGGGACTTGGTATTGAAAAAGATCTTTCCTATACAAAAGGACTTCAGAGGGAAGTGGAGGAGTGCTGATTTTGACCGAGATAATCTTGTGAATTCAGACTCAGTCAAGAAATATTTCACCTAAAAAAAAGGAGAGGCCAAGGCGGAAACCCGCAAAGGGCGCTTTGAGACCAAAAGGGTTTTGAGTTGAAAACCCAGGAAAGGGCAACTTAAATTTTGATCAAAGATGGGGCATATGGTAGTCTGGTCCTCTCAGAAATAACAAGAAGGAGAAATGTTACATTTTGGGGCATCAAAAAAATACTTTAGATCTCCTAAACACATATCAAGTTCAAAATGGTCTTCGAGAAGTTTGAGCAGAGAAGCTCATGCTGCGATATCTGGGGCACTTAGTTTTCATCTTACTCATCTTGTATTAATCTATTAATTTCGAGCTCTGCTCCTAATAAATTTCAATCTTATCCATTGTTACGATATTTTTCAAGCATTTTTTATTGAAATAACGATTAATGGACAAATAATATTCAAGTAGAAGGATTTCTGCATATTGCTCTGAAAGGTTTTCTAAATAGTACAAGGACCTGAAACAGGGCCACTAGTCAAAACTAACCAAATATAAGAGTTGGAAATGTTTGGGAACGAATAGTTTAAATTTTGATTATTTCCTCGGGTTTTCTGTCAAAGATACCAGCTGAACAAGAAGGCGGGGTAATGCGTCAGTGATAGAACCTTGATGAACAACGAGCAATGTCAAACTAAGCATTAAAAGGGGATCATTCTCGAAAAATGACATTCTGCATTTATGCAAATATCATTCATACACTTCTAGTTAGGAGCATTTGATTCATTCTAATCATAACATCCGAATCATTTGGCATAAATATAGACCCATGAAATTAATTCTACAGGTCATGTTCCTCAGAGAACGGTGTAACAGATCAGTGAAACCATAAATCCTACACCCCTGAATTTACAGTGGGATGGATTGAAGTCATCGTGGAGAATCTTATCTCCCTGAAGTTGCAGTAGAGCAGATTAAAGCCACAAATCTTATCTCCCTGAAGTTGCAGTGAAGCAGATTGAATATTGCGAATCTTATCTTTCTGAAGTTGCAGTAGAGCAGATTAAAGCTATAAACCTTATCCCCCTGAAGTTGCAGTGGAGCAGGTTGAAGTTACAAGTTTTATCTCCATGAAGTTACAGTAGAGCAGACTGAAGATAGCGAATCTTATTTCCCTAAAGTTACAGTGGAGCAGATTAAAGTTACAGATCTTATCTCCCTGAAGTTGTAGTGGAGTAGATCAAAGATAGCAAATATTATCTCTCTAAAGTTGCAATAGATCAGATTAAAGCTATAAACATTATCTCCCTGAAGTTGCAGTGAAGTAGGTTGAAGTTACAAATCTTATCTCCCTGAAGTTGCAGTGGAGCAGATTGAAGATAGCAAATCTTATCTCTCTGAAGTTGCAGTAGAGCAGATTAAAACTATAAACTTTATCTCTCTGAAGTTACAGTGGAGCAGGTTGATGTTACAAGTCTTATCTCCCTGAAGTTGCAGTGGAGCAGACTGAAGATAGCAAATCTTATTTCCCTGAAGTTGCAGTGGAACAGATTAAAGCTACAAAGCCACAAATCTTACCTCCCTGAAGTTGTAGTGGAGCAGATTGAATATGGAGAATCTTGTCTCCCTGAAGTTGCAGTGGAGTAGATCAAAGATAGCAAATCTTATCTCTCTGAAGTTGCAGTAGAGCAGATTAAAGCTATAAACCTTATCTCCCTGAAGTTGCAGTGGAGCATGTTGAAGTTACAAGTCTTGTCTCCCTGAAGTTGTAGTGGAACAGATTGAAGATAGCAAATCTTATCTCTCTGAAGTTGCAGTAGAGCAGATTAAAGCTATAAATCTTATCTCCCTGAAGTTGCAGTGGAGCAGGTTGAAGTTACAAGTCTTATCTCCCTGAAGTTGTAGTAGAGTAAATTGAAGAAAGTGAATCTTATCTCCCTGAAGTTGAAATGGAGCAGATTGAAGATAGCAAATCTTATCTCCCTGAAGTTGCAGTGGAGCAGATTAAAGCTACGAGTCTCATCTCCCTAAAGTTGTAGCGGAACAGATTGAAGATAGCAAATCTTATCTCTCTGAAGTTGCAGTAGAGCAGATTAAAGCTGTAAACCTTATCTCCCTGAAGTTGCAGTGGAGCAAGTTGAAGTTACAAGTCTTATCTCCCTGAAGTTGCAGTGGAGCAGATTGAAGATAGCGAATCTTATTTCCCTGAAGTTGCAGTGGAACAGATTAAAGCTACAAATTACAAATCTTACCTCCATGAAGTTGCAGTGGAGTAGATCAAAGATAGCAAATCTTATCTCTCTGAAGTTTCAGTAGAGCAGATTGAAGCTACAAATATTATCTCCCAGAAGTTGCAGTGGAGCAGATTGAAGCTACTAATCTTATCTCCTGTAGTAGAGTAGATTGAAGCGACAAGTCCTATACCTCTGAAGTTGCAGTGGGTCGGATTAAATCTACCACAGCAAGTCTTATCTCCCTGAAGTTACAGTGGAATAGACTAAAGCTACAAGCTACAAATCTTATCTCATTAAAGTTGCAGCGGAATAGGTTGAAGATACGAATATCTTTTTGAAGTTGCAGTGGAGTAGATTGAAATTACAATTCCTATACCCCTTAAGTTGCAGTGGGTTGGAATGAGGCTACTTGAATAAGAGAATCACCCAAAGAAGTTGAGATTCGACAAGACTAGATAAAATTGACCCTTCTTAAAGTCTTTACTCCATTCCCTTTACACGACAACGAGAAAAGAGGGGCAGCTGTAACGGGCCAATTTTATCCGGCCCAAAATAAAATAATAATAAATATACAAAATAAAAAAGGTCCAGAGTCCATTTACAGTAAATAGCCCAAATTTACAATGAGCAAAATCAGAAAACCCTAGTAGCCTAAAACATCTTTTCAGAAAAAAAAAAAGAAACCCTAACCTAGCCGCCGCACCCTAACCTGCGCCACTGCTCCTAGACTTTGGCACCACCGACTCCTCTGCCACCATTGTTGACTCCAGAGGCACCTACAAAAAAGAGAAAGAAGAACAGACACGCAACAAGAACAGTAGAAAAATAGATAAAACAATGTTGTAATTCGGCTATAAAAGAGCCTAAAAAAAAACAGATTGTGAGGGGGATTTTTGAAATAAAAAAGCAATCGAAATACAAAAATAAAAAAAAAACTTCAAAATTTTTTTTTGTGTTTATTTATTTTTTCGAAAATATATATATATAAAGCGAACAGAAAAAGAAAAAGATCGAAGCTTTTTTTGTTTTTTTACCTCTTAAGGCTTTTAGCCTTTAGATCTAGTGTTTGGGAGCCGAATGATCGAAAAAAAAAGGGGTTTTGTATTTTTCGGCGACCGTCGCGGCGATGATTCGCTTGAGCGAAGACCGACTGAAGAGGGCTTTGAGAGAAAAAAATAAAGGTTTTTAAATATTTTTTAAAAAAACATAGGCTGAAATGAATTTTTTTTCTAAATTTTTTGACTTATATAGCCCTTCAAAACGGCGTCGTTTTGGGCTTAAGTCACAGACGCCAAAACAGCGTCATTTTGGGACCGACCCGATTACCGACCCGACCCGCCTTAGGATCCGCGTGTTTTTTTATGCGGGGGGTCTATTTGCGCCTTTGGCCCTTCCGCTTTTATGGCTTGTTTCAATTTAGTCCTATTCTCTTTTAATTATTTTATTTTTTCCTGTAATTTTAACTTACTTACAAATTAGTCCATTTGACTTAGCGCTGACCCTAGGGAATGATGCGTGTCCAAGATTTTTTGGTTAATTTCCCATTTAATCCCATTTCTTTTCGTGCATTTTATTTTAGTCCTATTTATTCATTTATTACAATTTAGGCTCTTAATTCCATCTTAATTCTGATTTAATCCCTTATTTATTCAATTTCAGCTTTTCATTATTATTTACTTATTTATTTATTTATTTATTTATTTTCAACCTTTCTACAAACTGTTTATTTATTTATTTATTTATTTTTATTTTAAAAAAAACATATTGTATGTATCCTTTTATTTGTGCATTTCTTTGTTCATTTATTATTAGTCTTTATTATTTTATCTTTAATTTTTATTCATGTTATTTTATTATTCCTTTATTATTTTTGGCACGATGCATAAAAAAATGTAAAATTTTTAAATCGTGGCAATATTTATTATTTTTGGAATTAGAAAAGTCGTGTCCCCAACTTACGGGATATGGCTTCTTTTTAAAACCGAAAAAATTGAATATCCACTTCAAAAATATAAAAACGAGATTCAAATAACGATCAAATGGCGTTTATTCTTGATTTCGAGGATTTAAGGCATTTGTGTCCTAACTTACGGGTAGAGGTGTACATGGGCCGGGCGGCCCGGCCCGGCCCGAAGGCCCGCCCGAAATGTGGGAGGGTTTGGGCAAAAATATAGACCCAAAAAATGGGCTTGGACAAAAAAATAAGGCCCGTTTAAAAAATGGGCCGGGCTCGGGTAAGGCATTTTTGGCCCGGCCCCGGCCCGGCCCGAATTCACTAAAGGAAAAAAAAACTGTTTTTTTAATATTATTTTCTTATTATTTTTCTCATTATTTTGCTACCATTTTACTATTATGTTTCTATTATTTTGTTGTTATTGTTTAGATATTATATAAAACTTATTTTATTGTTAATTTTGTTATTATTTTAAAGACATTTGTTAATTTTGTTATTATTTTAGAGGCATTTGCTTGTTAAGTTGCATCTATTTTAGTGTTATTTAAGTCTACATATTTTTTAAAATTTATTTTTAATTTGTTGAAAAATATTTATTTTGATTTTTTAGTATTTTTGATGTATTATATATATATTTAAAAATTATATAAAATAATATAAAAAATTAATACAGGCGGGCCGGGCCGGGCTCGGGTTTTAGCATTTTTATATGGGCCGGGCTTGGGTAAAATTTTAGGCCCATGTTTTGGGCCCGACCCGGCCCGAGCCCAATGAACGAGCGTAAAATTTTAGTTGGGCCTGGCCCGGCCCGACCCACGTACACCTCTACTTACGGGACATGATTCTTTTTTCTCGATTAACTTGAAATAAGCCATTTTCACGAAAATTACTTTAGTTAGGTAGTGCCTTAATACGAAAAAGAGATTGTGTTTTAATCTCCTTTTGAATTTTCAATTCTCGACACTAATACATTAAGTAATCAACTAGGTACCAATTTTGAGCACTACGAGGGTGCTAATCCTTCCTCGTGCGTAACCGACTCCCGAACCCATTTTTCTGGATTTTTGTAGACCGAAAAACATTGTTTTAGTAAATCAAACATTTTATTAAAACAACGGAATTACGATGTGATCCGATCACACCTCATAAAAAGGATTGGTGGCGACTCCCATTTTCACTTTAAAATAAAAAGTCGATTTCAAAAGGTTTCGACAGTCACATTTGCTTCAGGGAATGGAGTATAGCCAGTTGGACGTGACTCATGATTTTTCATTAACAATTCATTATTTTGCTCAGCAACAAGAAGACAAGATATTAACTCATTATATTTCTTAAAACCTTTTTCACGATATTGTGTCTACAAAACAACATTATTTGCGTGAAATGTGGAGTATGTTTTTTCTAACATATCCTCATCAGTTATGTTCTCTCCACATAATTTCAATAAGGAAGTGATTCTAAACATAGTCGAGTTATATTTACTCACATATTTAAAATATTGTAATATCAAGTGCAACCAATCATAGCGAGCTTTAGGAAGTAATACGATTTTCTGATGATCATATCTTTCTTTTAGACTATTTCAAAGGATAAGTGGATCTTTAACAATCAAATATTTAGTCTTTAATCCCTTATGTAGGTGATGGCAAAGAAATATCATAGCTTTGGCCTTATCTTGACTAGATGCTTCATTTCCTTCATTAGTAGTTTCACCAAGGCCTTTTGCATCTAAGTGTATTTCAGCATCTAACATCCAAGATAAATAATTTCCATATATTTCATACTTTACGATTTAGTCCATTAGATTCCAAAACCACCAAAATTTACATTTATATAAACTAATAAGAATTATAATACAATTCAAACATAACATAAACAAGATAGTAAGTTCTATATGAACTTACTTGGCAAAACAACAAACAAGTTGAATTGCAAGGACTATTTGATAATTTTGCCTTTTTCTCGGTTATCCTCGGTTTGGTATAATTCTCGATTTATACAGTAATTCAGTTCAATTATCAATTCCAAAGCTCTTATATCATCATACTATATGCATGTATCAGTTCAACTTTATTATTCGAATGCCCTCGAAAGTTTTACATTTTATTGAATTTAGTCCTTAAAACCGAATTTGTCATAACTTTCAAATTAGAGCTTCAATTTCGAAACCGATTTCAATTACATCCTTCTAAATCCCTCTATTATCTAAAATTATAGAAGTTTCACGTAAATTTTGAATTTTTTACAATTTAATCCTTATGTCCAAAACCTAGCAATTAAACTTTATAATCTAGTCCTTTTTCACTTCTAAGCTTAAAATCTAACAATTTAATACCAATTTCTTCAAGAATTCATCAATGAAACTTTTAAAAACTTAACAGTTTTACAAATTGGTACATGGGCTAGCTAAATCAAGCTCCCATGACCTAAAAAATATAAAAATTAAAAGAAAATGACTTACAAATTGAAGACCGAAAGCTTGAGCCAATAAAAATAGCTTCCTTAGGTGTCTTTTGTTTTCATTCGATGAAGAAGATGGTAAAAATGGATGAAAATTAATTTTATTTTCTATTTATACCTTTAATTAAAACTAATTCATCATAATTTATTTAATTAAACATTAATTAAGAAAATTTAAGCTTAATTAGACAAAAGTTAGTGGATTATAATTCATCCACCACCGGTTGACCAATTTTAAATGGTCAAATTGCTCAATTGGTCCTTTAGTTGTTTAAAAATATATAGCAATAAACTTTACAACTTCTACAATTTAGTTTTAATACCTCAATTAACTATCAATTCGACAAAATTAAGAGACCAAACTTAAATTAACCTTTATACTAACCTCGTAAATATTAAATAATAATATACGGACTCGAACATCAGAAATGGGATTCCGTAACTGCCGTTTCTGACACCACTGAAAAATTGATTATTACACCTATGCTCAACAATTTGTGAAACATACACCATCTAAGTGATTTGTTAAGAGCATAGAAGAACAAATACACATAAAAAACTAAACATCAATGGCTAGAGATTAAATTTCTATTTCACTTTCAGTTAAATTTTATATTATAATGTTTGTAACTGTGTTTTTTTTCATAAAAATATTTAAAGATATCTAATATGATTTATAGATTTCTAACATGTGTTGAATTTTTTTTTTTTTAGATATTTACTATCATTGATTAACGGTCCAATCCTTGATCTATCAAAATATTGACCATTCATTCGCTTAAATATACTCAACAAATCTTCTTTTATAATAACAAATTGAAACCTCAACTCTATTGCAAAATGTAGAGCTTGAACACAAGCCACTGCTTAACTTGCAAATGAGTCCACATCATTTTGATTTTTCAACATGCAAGCAACCAAGGCATCTATCGCTCAATATTCTCCATCAAGATTGATCATGAAAAATTGTTCTAAAGGTGGATCCTAGATCTTTTGTCTATTTCCAATGGTTGAGATTCATTTACAGACTGTAACTCCAAAAGATTAGAGGAGACAAATCAATGTAATACTTGTACACTTCTTTGTTCCTATTTCCTCATATAGCCTAAAATATTATTGCCACCACATTGCACTTTATCTTATAAAAAGTTGGAAGCAAATACTTCAACCGTGTTTTCATGGTGGTGTGCGAGATTGTAATGAGCCAATTAATATCCATATGATCCTAGAATGGAGAAGCGTCATGGAAATCTTTACAAGCATGTAGAATGTCTTCCACTACATCTTCTACAAGATGTCTTATATGTAAATTCGACATCGTAGGTACAAAGTTGTTATACATCCGTCATATTGTAATTTTTATTTTCCTAGGAAATCTAGACCCCCAAAGTTTATTATAGAAATGATTTTCTGTAATTGGTGAGGAACCATGGTTAGGTGTACTCTCATTGTAATTGGTGAGAACCCCTATATTTTCATGTTGCCAAGCCAAGTTGTCCTTAAGGCCCTGCAGCCTATACGACAGATGTATTCTCAATGCATTATATATGATAGATCATCCATTCATTTATTAGATAAATATATTTTTTGCTCTTTTAACCATTGATATAACATTCATTACGTCTAAAATCACAATAAACACATTGGTGACTACAATCTAAATCTTGTCGAACACTTTATCTAATTTCACAAATTTCTAAGGAAGCATAGGATGCAAAAGCACAAGAATCGTCCTTTTTTAAAAGTTGAATGCAAAACAATGTCAAGATACTGATTTTCTTGGGGAACTCATCGCCAATGTTCATGAAGGTGACGATAAGAAAGGCTTGGGTGGGATGGTGAGAGAATCGATGTTCCCTTCCATCATCTCGAGCACTCTACTCATTGGCGGGCGATTTGCTGGGCAGTTTGTATGCACCACAAGCTCACTGTTGAAGTTCATAACTAGAAGGTAAAAGAACTTCATTTATTATCTAAAAAGCTTGCTGTACAAGAGGAGCAGTGTGCATATTTAAAGAATTATAAACCCTAGCTGGTATACATAACTGACGTAACAGAATAACAGCAACCTAACGTACAAACAGAAACTTAACGTACATAACTAACATGCTAACATTCTTTCGGTTTTATTCCTGTTTGAACTTTGACTGTAGTTGATGGTAGCACTTGAAGAGCTTGTTGAAACGATTCAAACTATTTCAGTGATATAGGCTTGGTAAGAACATCAGCAATTTGTTTTGAGGACGGGACATAGTTAACCTGTAGCACACCGTCAAGAACTTTCTCCCTAACAAAATGATGATCAATTTCAACATGTTTCACTTTCGCATGATGTGTAGGGTTCGCAACTATAGAGACTGTTGAAGTGTTGTCGCACCAGACCATTGGTGTTTGAGACATCGATATTCCGATCTCATGAAGCAGTTGTTTAACCCATAGAAGTTCAGTAACACAATTAGCTAGGCTGCGATATTCTGCTTCAGTCGATGATCTAGACATAGCAGCTTACTTCTTGGAGCACCAAGCTACAGGATTTTTGCCAAGATACACTACATACCCCGTTGTTGAGCGACGATCTTCAACGGATGACGCCCAGTCAGCATCCGAGTAACAGACAATATCACAGTCTCCCTTCGACAAGTGCAATCCATGATCAATCGTGCCAATGAGATACCGAAGCACTCGTTTAACTGCCTTCCAGTGGACTTCATTAGGCCGGTTCATGTATTGACTTAGTTTGTTGACACAAAAAGACAAATCTGGACGTGTGATGCAAGTATACTGCAGCATGCCAATGACTCTTCGATAAAGCTGAGCGTCTGCAAAGGGAGAGATTGCACTGGATTCAGTTATCTTGGGACTGACAACCATAGGAGTGGGTGTTGACGCTGCTCCTAGCATTCCCGTTTTGGTAAGTATGTCTGTGATGTATTTCTTTTGACTTAGGACCAGTCCACAAGATGTATGAAGGACTTCTATGCCTAAGAAGAAACTGAGGGCACCCATATCTTTGAGAGCAAATTTACTGTTGAGCTGTATGACAATATCATCAATGTCTTTGCTAGAACCTCCTGTTATGACAATATCATCGACATAAGCCATTAAGAGCAACGTATTGTTGGCAGACCCTCGAATGAAGAGAGACGAGTCAGCTTTTGAAACTCGAAAACCAAGTTGCTCAACTAGATACTATTTGAGTGTATGAAACCATGCTAGTGGAGCTTGTCTCAATCCATAAAGAGCTTTCTTGAGTTTACATACCAGCCTCTGTCCATTGTTGCCCGTAACTTCAAACCCAGGTGGTTGATTCATGTAGATTTCTTCCGTCAAGGAGCCATTGAGAAATGCATTATTAACATCGAGTTGTCGAAGCGTCCAGCCTTTCATAACAGCAAGAGCAAGAACAGTACGGATGGTTGAGGCTCGAACAACTGGACTATAAGTTTCTCGAAAGTCAATGCCTGCGTGTTGCGAAAACCCTTTGCTACCAGTCTGGCTTTGTGTCTATCAACAGTACCATCAGGCTTCCTCTTGACCTTAAATAGCCACTTACAGCCAATAGCCTTGCGACCAACAGGTAGAGTACACAGACTCCATGTATTGTTATGAAGAAGGGCTTGCAATTCATTATGGACAGCATCTTTCCATTTTTCACTACGCATGGCTTCATGTATATCAACGGGAGTCTCATTTGAACAACAGACAGTATTGCTAAGATAGGCTTTAGGTTTGAATATACCAGCTTTGCTACGTGTAACCATAGGATGGTTATTGCTAGGTATGAATGATTGAGGTGGTGACGTTTCTGGTATAGAGAAGGTAGGAATAGATATTGTTAGACTTTCATGAGAGGAATTGGTGGGTATAGGAGAAGGGATCATACTGTTTGATGTGATGTTATTTGGTGAAAAGTTACCAGTGGAAGGTATTGTTTGTCTTTGAACAGGATTGGTGTTAGGTGCATGGGAAGTGAAGGTATGTCGTGTAGATGTATTATTGGGTGAAAGGTTAATTGAGTGGTTAGTTGATTGATTTGATAGGAGGACAGGTAATTTGGAGCTTGTTTGATGAGTAGTGGTGGGGCGACCGATAAGGGATTGTTTATTTTTAAATGAAAAAGTTGACTCGTGAAAGGTGACATGGGACGTGATGTATATACGGCCATTGTTGTCTTGGCATTTGTAGCCTTTATGATGGGTAGAGTATCCTAAGAAAATACATGGAGAAGACCTAAACTGAAGCTTATGCTTGTTATAAGGTCTGAGATTTGGAAAGCATAAACATCCAAAAATGCGTAGAAGACTATAGTCAGGTGGTTTGTGGAACAATTTTTCATGAGGAGAAATATTACCTAAAGGAGACGAGGGGAGTCTGTTGATCAAATGAACTGCAGTACTGAAAGCATCATTCCAGTAAACCAGAGGCATTGATGCCTGTGCTAGCATGGAGAGTCCAACTTCAAAAATCTGTCGATGTTTTCGTTCAACTAAGCCATTCTGTGCAGAGTTATAAGGGCAGGAGACATGATGCATGATACCTTATTGATTCAAATACCACCGTAGTGACTGAAATTCTCCTCCCCCATCAGTTTGTAATGCAACCAGTTTATATCCAAGAAATCTTTTAGCTAATCTATGAAACACTGGAAAGATATTATAAACTTCAGACTTCTTTTTTAGAAAATACAACCAGGTATATCTAGTACATGCATCAGTAAATGCTACATAGTAACTGAAGCCATTTGACGAAATTGAGAGTGGTCCCCGGACATCGCTGACTACCAGCCGCAGAGGCTTGTTTGTATTGATCAACGAGCTAGAAACTGGTAGCTTGTGTTCTTTACCCAGACGACATGCTACACAATGAACAGGAGCTTTGTCATTGTCACATTGTATATTACAACTACGGAGGGCTTTTGCAAGAGCGCTTTTGCACGAATGACCCAATCGAGAGTGCCATATACTCAAAGGTATTTTCATAGAAGTAGTAAAACACTTTGGAGAAGTAGCAATCGGATTATGCTGATTTGAGGCAGGTAAATTGAGCTTATACAATCCATCATGTAGAGAGCCACGAAGGAGAACCTCCTTGGTTTGTAGATCCCGGACCTGGCACTGTTTAGGGAAGAACTCAAACATCACCCGATTGTCCTGAGTAAATTTGGACACGGACAGGAGATTTTTGGTTATACCAGGGACTAATAACAGTGACTTCATGAACAATGGCCTTGAACGAGTAAGAATAGATGATTGACCAGTAGAAACAACAGGTAGAGCAGAGCCATTACCCATAAATACTTTACCTGGTCCTTTGTATGGGGTACTATCACCTAGCGACATAGCTGAGTTGGTGAGATGATGAGTTGCACCTGAGTCAGGGTACCATGCACTGTCTCCAACCGTATCAGATGTTGCCATGTAGTTCTGAGAAGATTGAGATGTTGATGCAGGAGGTTGCATATGTGGAGAAGGAGCAACAAAGGGATTGTTCCAGGGAGCTACTTGTGATGGCGGACAGAACCAACCAGGTGGTGCACTTGAGCATGAAACAGGCATTTGCATTGCTGGCCATGGTGAAGTTGAAAAAGGGTTTGTGAACATGCCAACATTTGCTTGTGGCGTAGGTGGAGGTCTATAACCTGTACTTTTATAAGTTGCATCAAATCTGTAATAACAACGATCAACTAAGTGACCTGACTTTCCACATAGTTGACATTGAAGACGAGACCAGGAGAAACGACCTCGACCAGTTGAAGGAGGGCGATATGATGGCGTAACAATATCGCTATTGACAGAAGCTGGTGGTTGACTGGAAACCATGTTGGCCGAACTAGAGACATCTAATCTAGCTTGCTGTTGACGTGCTTCTGCATCCAATAACAATGTCGTGACTCATTGAACAGTGTATGGAGTCTGACTTGCAGTGATAACCGTAATAACCGACTCATAGTCAGGTGAAAGTCTGTTGAGAATGGCTGTGATGTGCTCCCGTTCACTAATGACCTCTCCACAGCTAGCAAGACTATCGCAAAAGCCTTTGATCTTCATCAAGAACTCTTTCATGGTCAAGTCGGCTTTGCGTTGAGAATGCAATGCTCGTCTATAAAACATCAACCGAGTTGTGGTTTTGTTTCCATACAAACTAACAAGGACAGTCCAGATCTGCGCACTCGTGTCTAACCCAATAAGATGAGGAAGAACGACAGAACTGTAACACCCCAAACCCGGCCTAGAAGTTAGGCCCGAATCTGGTGTGTCACATGGAAGTAAAAACCATCTTTGCGATTATTAATAACTTGCTTAAGAAATACTGCCTCTTTGTTAAAACCAAAAACACTTAAGCAATTGTTAACTACTTGAAAACATAATAATCTTTAAAAACCTTTTCGTTTACGGAAGCATATTTGAAATAAACAATTTACGAAAATGTGACGTTTATAAATAGAGTTGCAGAAGCATTTTGAAAACGTTGCGGAAACGTAAATAAAATACAAGTATTTTGAGAGGTTGTTTGATAAATCGATAATCGAAACTAATGATCTTACAAAACCGTGACTTTTGAAAACGACGTTGAAAATTCGAAAGAGAATCCAAGTCTTTTGAAAATATCGTTAATAGTTCGAGAGAAAATATCCGTGTTAAAAATATTTGTAAAAGTTTATTTTGAAATCCATTTGTTAATCGATTTTGGAAACCATTGTTTAAGTTTTTAGAAAATTCCCCTTTTTAAACAATTTAAGAAAAATAATAAAAACATCCCAAACAAAAAGCAAAAATAAAAATAGTCCAGTGGCCTTATTACAACATTTAACTCAAAATAGTAAAGTAATAAAGTGAACGAAATAGAAATCTAAGTCCAAATAAACCGTTTCTGAAGTATGGCCTCCACCCGAGTCATCCATGGCCCAAGTCTCCATCATTGATCATTACCTACAAGGGTTAAGAGAAAGGGGGGTGAGTTACAAGAACTCAGTGTGAAATCCCTTTACCATCATCCACTGGGCCTGAACCCATATAACAATCATCTTGGACCAAAGCCCATAAACAAATAATATATAAATGAAATGAATGCAACCCATCCCATCCTACCGGCCGTCTAACTCTCACCCCCGTACCAACCAATCTCTCTGTGGGGATCAAGTCAACCCACCCCGCTTGATCTCTCCAATTTGCAGTCAAGTCATCATTTATACTATTTGTGGTGAGCCACAGAATCATATCTGGTAATATAATCGGTACACATGACCTCGATAAAAAATGATCGACTACAGTCGTTAATTCATATGTTAGGCACATAGCCCGGTAAATACGTTTAGCACAAAGCCATAATCACGATGGCACAAAGCCAAATCACGTTTATATTGGCACATAGCCTTAATCACGATGGCACAAAGCCAAATCACGTTTATATTGGCACATAGCCTTAATCACGATGGCACAAAGCCAAATCACGTTTATATTGGCGCATAGCCCTTATCGGTATTTGTGGCAATGCCACCGGTCTATACTTCTCTTCATTCATATTTTCCCATCTCATGCAAAATTATGTAAATGCAACATTCATAGTAAGGCATCATATTTAAAAATATAAACAACAATTATTACTCCAGAGATTTGTTACGATAAATATGCCCATTATAACACTTTGCAATTCGGCCCATTAAGGCATTCTATCAAATCAGCCCATAGGGGTATTTTCGGTAAATCGGTCCATAAGGACATTTCGGTAAATCGGTCCATAAGGACATTTCGATAAATCGGTAATTTTACCCACTAAGGGTAATTCGGTAATCTCATAACCCAGGGGTATTTCGGTAATTTACCCTCCAAGGGTTATTTGGTAATTCGGCAACCCCGGACTTAACTACTAATTTGAGCATAGAAAATTGAAACTGTCCATCTGCGTCATATTGACTAAACTGACCATAACTCGGATTAGGAAACTCGAAATTTAGATCCGTAAATTTTCCTTGAAACTAGACTCATATATATTCTTACGATAATTTTTCTAGAATTTTTAACTTAACCATTTAGTACAGTTTATTCCTTAAAGTTTCCCTTGTTTCACTGTCCAACGATTCTGACCTCTCTTACCTTAATTTCAAATATCTCACTATACGGTTTTCATATACTGCTCCCACTTGTTTCCAATGAAAATAGGCTCACTAATGAATCCATACATATGAATTATAACCCTTAATTCACTTTTTACAATTTTATATGATTTTTCCAAAACATATCAGGGAACCACGAAGTTAATCAGAACCAGTCTCACTAAAATTAAGATATCTCAGAATATAGAATTCCTTTTCCTTCTCCGTTTCTTCCTTATCAAAATAGACACAGTAAGAGTTAATCTGATATCTTATTCACTTTGTAATTCCTTTTATCCTATTTTTCGTGATTTTTCAAATACACGTCACTGTTTCTAACCGAAACTGTTTTATTACAACATACGATTACCACTACGATCATGCGCACGCCCGAGTGATCACGGATGCCAGATTTTCGATTTTCTTCGGTATTTTGACCAAATCACAGAACATATCATACAAACTTTCAGAGATATGTGAGATTACACACCATATCAAACATGTATTCGGAAGGTACGAGATTACACACCTGATTTTGATTTCCTAACGAACCACTCGTCGATGACCACTATGTCCGAAGGTAGAATATATCGAGTGATTTCGTCCCTTAAACATAATTGATTAGTCGAAACTTCAATCCGATTTGCAACATAGCCAAATAGAGATATAACGAAAAATCCAAAATGAACCCCCTTACCTTATCGATATTGGATCCAATTTCCACCGTTTGACTTCGGCTAGAACAATACACGGTCTCCCACTTAAAACACTACGAAAAAGAGAAAATAATCTCGTTTGAGAGGGTAGAATAAAATAATGGTCTCGGTTAAAAGGATCATCCCATGCCAAGACATATATTCGGCTAGGAGAAAGAAACAATAAAAAATGTTTGAATAGAACCACTTACCGATTGATCAAAGGAGTGAGTGTTAATACGGATGAGAAGAACGATAAAGAAGAAATGAAGGGTTCGGTTTTTCCAAAGGAAAACGAGTGAACAATTTGATCTCCAAGGCTTAGGTACTTTCGGCAACAAGGAAGAAAAGAAGAAACAAAAATGCACACTAAAGGCTTGAAAATTCGGCAAAGAGAAGAGGAAATTTGGAGAGAAAGAGAATGATACAAAAAACTAAAGAGAACAACCTCTCAAGCACTAGCTTTGCCAAAAACTCCTAGCAAAATTCGGCTATCACCCCCTTTAGCCCCAAAACCTTCCAATTTCATGTCCCTAATAGTCAAAATTTTGCCAACCACCCTTTCCATAATACATCCCTTGAAAAAGGCCACATGTCCCCCCTACTTTCCCCTTTCTCTTGATTTCTTTCCTCACATTCATCCTTTCCTATTTTCCTTAGCCATCTTGCCAAAAAAATAAAAGTCCACCTTGCCTTATTTACATGCTTGGCCGACACTTAAGGAAAGAGTGCAAAAATAATAGTTAAAGTTTGCACACAATAGGATTTGAACCTCTTCCCTCAAAGTCCATCACTTGATGCCATAACCTCTTTACTAATTGCTCATTTATGCTAGCAATTTACTCTTTTATTTCCATAAGCCTTGATGCCACTTACTATCTCTCCTTAATAGGCTTAAACACAAAATTTTACTAAGGCCCAACTTGAACCCGGAACTTCATAGAAACCTCGTAACCTTCCAAAATTACCTTCTTAATAAGTCCAACTTGAAATAATGCCGTTCTCTTGTTCTCAAAATTTTAAAACGCTTCTACGCTCAAGGCCCATTGGGCCCAATTCTACTAGGCCCAATTTCGAGATGTTACAATTCTACCCTCCTTAAAGAAATTTTGTCCTCGAAATTTCCAACCAACTACTAAACGCATAGCTCAAATCACACCACTAAGCTTTCGCTGTGCACTCTGATCTTAATAACACTAATGTACCTTTAACATAATCTTGAATCCTTTTTCACACAACCAAACATCTAGTCACAGAAGCAAACAGTTATCTACCATTTATACTTAGAATTTTTCTACATTCAATCATCACGTCCAACCAAAACATACCTGACTTGATGGTGATGAAACAATCCCGAGCCTTATGCTCCTTAGACCCGCATCTCAAGCAT
This sequence comes from Gossypium sturtianum, assembly GCA_025698515.1. Classification (NCBI taxonomy): domain Eukaryota; kingdom Viridiplantae; phylum Streptophyta; class Magnoliopsida; order Malvales; family Malvaceae; genus Gossypium; species Gossypium sturtianum. Next base: position 44,738,980 of record CM046952.1, read on the forward strand.
GCTCCTAATCTCCTCCGGCATTCTCCCGGATGACGCCTTCCGCAATAATCACAAGCCGGAAAGTTTGGTCGTGCCTTGACATGCTTCACGGAACGAGACTGCGACCCAAAAGAACCGCAATCTCTTTTCTTCTTACAGTCCACAGACCCAACTCGAAGTGCTTGCCACGATCTCCTTAACCTCCTTCAATACCTTCTTAACTATCTGAGTCAGTTCATTAACCCCAGCTCGATCATGAGATCCTGTCTCAGCCACTGGCGATGCCAACTCCTCCCTTTCGGGCACACGCCCCGATGCTGAAGATCTAGTCCTAGCACCTCGGCCTCTAGCACGTCCACGTCTACCGCGTCCACATCTTCTAGTGTTCATGTTCACTAAGTCGATTTAATCTTGATTACGAGTTTTATGAATCAGTATACTATTCGATGTTTATTAAACGATGTTTTATGGAGTATGAGTAGAAAAGTTATTTTCGAGTGTCAAATCCGCATCCTAGAGTCTCAATCTCTATAGTTTCAGCTCTTAAAACTAAAAGTTCTAGAGTATTCTATTTTGTGGAATTTTCTTACCACAGTACTAACACAATAATCATAAAATGAAAACAAATACTTACTTGACTTGGTGCCGGATACTCGTGGTGCCATACTTCCTTTAGAACATATATTTATAAATCAAAATTCTAAACAGCTTTGGAAAACGCTTTTGAACCCAAACCACGGCCGAGTTTTGCAACTGGGCTCTGATACCATAAAATGTAACACCCCAAACTCGGCCTAGAAGTTAGGCCCGAATCTGGTGTGTCACATGGAAGTAAAAACCATCTTTGCGATTATTAAAAACTTGCTTGAGAAATACAGCCTCTTTGTTAAAACCAAAAACACTTAAGCAATTGTTAACTACTTAAAAACATAATAATCTTTAAAAACCTTTTCGTTTGCGGAAGCATATTTGAAATAAACAATTTACGAAAATGTGACGTTTATAAATAGAGTTGCAAAAGCATTTTGAAAACGTTGCGGAAACGTAAATAAAATACAAGTATTTTGAGAGGTTGTTTGATAAATCGATAATCGAAACTAATGATCTTACAAAACCGTGACTTTTGAAAATGACGTTGAAAATTCGAAAGAGAATCCAAGTCTTTTGAAAATATCGTTAATAGTTCGAGAGAAAATATCCGTGTTAAAAATATTTGTAAAAGTTTATTTTGAAATCCATTTGTTAATCGATTTTGGAAACCATTGTTTAAGTTTTTAGAAAATTCCCCTTTTTAAACAATTTAAGAAAAATAATAAAAACATCCCAAACAAAAAGCAAAAATAAAAATAGTCCAGTGGCCTTATTACAACATTTAACTCAAAATAGTAAAGTAATAAAGTGAACGAAATAGAAATCTAAGTCCAAATAAACCGTTTCTGAAGTATGGCCTCCACCCGAGTCATCCATGGCCCAAGTCTCCATCATTGATCATTACCTACAAGGGTTAAGAGAAAGGGGGGTGAGTTACAAGAACTCAGTGTGAAATCCCTTTACCGTCATCCACTGGGCCTGAACCCATATAACAATCATCTTGGGCCAAAGCCCATAAACAAATAATAAATAAATGAAATGAATGCAACCCATCCCATCCTACCAGCCGTCTAACTCTCCACCCGTACCAACCAATCTCTCCTGTGGGGATCAAGTCAACCCACCCCGCCAGTCTCTCCAATTTGCAGTCAAGCTGCCATTTATACTATTTGTGGCTGAGCCACCAGAATCATACACGGTAATATAATCAGCACACAGCCTCGGTAAGAAAAATGATCGACATAGAGTCGTTAATTCATATGTTAGGCACATAGCCCCGGTAAATACGTTTAGCACAAAGCCATAATCACGATGGCACAAAGCCAAATCACGTTTATATTGGCACATAGCCTTAATCACGATGGCACAAAGCCAAATCACGTTTATATTGGCACATAGCCTTAATCACGATGGCACAAAGCCAAATCACGTTTATATTGGCGCATAGCCCTTATCGGTATTTGTGGCAATGCCACCGGTCTATACTTCTCTTCATTCATATTTTCCCATCCCATGCAAAATTATGTAAATGCAACATTCATAGTAAGGCATCATATTTACAAATATAAACAACAATTATTACTCCATAGATTTGTTACGATAAATATGCCCATTATAACACTTTGCAATTCGGCCCATTAAGGCATTCTATCAAATCGACCCATAGGGGTATTTTGATAAATCGGTCCATAAGGACATTTGATAAATCGGTCCATAAGGACATTTCGATAAATCGGTAATTTTACCCACTAAGGGTAGTCGGTAATCTCGTAACCCGTGGGTATTTCGGTAATTTACCCTCCAAGGGTTATTTGGTAATTCGGCAACCCCGGACTTAACTACTAATTTGAGCATAGAAAATTGAAACTGTCCATCTGCGTCATATTGACTAAACTGACCATAACTCGGATTAGGAAACTCGAAATTTAGATAAATTTTCCTTGAAACTAGACTCATATATCTTCTTACGATAATTTTTCTAGAATTTTTAACTTAACCATTTAGTACAGTTTATTCCTTAAAGTTTCCCTTGTTTCACTCGTCCAACGATTCTCGACCTCTCTTACCTTAATTTCAAATATCTCACTATACGGTTTTCATATACTGCTCCCACTTGTTTCTAATGAAAATAGGCTCACTAATGAATCCATACATATGAATTATAACCCTTAATTCACTTTGTACAATTTTATATGATTTTTCCAAAACATATCGAGGAACCACGAAGTTAATCAGAACCAGTCTCACTAAAATTAAGATATCTCGAATATAGAATTCCTTTTCCTTCTCCGTTTCTTCCTTATCAAAATAGACACAGTAAGAGTTAATCTGATATCTTATTCACTTTGTAATTCCTTTTCTCCTATTTTTCGTGATTTTTCAAATACACGTCACGCATTTCTAACCGAAAGCTGTTTTATTACAACATACGATTACCACTACGATCATGCACGCCCGAGTGATCACGGATGCCAGATTTTCGATTTTCTTCGGTATTTTGACCAAATCACAGAACATATCATACAAACTTTCAGAGATATGTGAGATTACACACCATATCAAACATGTATTAGGAAGGTACGGGATTACACACTGATTTTGATTTCCTAACGAACCACTCGTCGATGACCACTATGTCCAGAAGGTAGAATATATCGAGTGATTTCGTCCCTTAAACATAATTGATTAGTCGAAACTTCAATCCGATTTGCAACATAGCCAAATAGAGATATAACGAAAAATCCAAAATGAACCCCTTACCTTATCGATATTGGATCCAATTTCCACCGTTTGACTTGGCTAGAACAATACACGGTCTCCCACTTAAAACACTACGAAAAAGAGAAAATAATCTCGTTTGAGAGGGTAGAATAAAATGATGGTCTCGGTTAAAGGACCATCCCATGCCAAGACATATATTCGGCTAGGAGAAAGAAACAATAAAAATGTTTGAATAGAACCACTTACCGATTGATCAAAGGAGTGAGTGTTAATACGGATGAGAAGAACGATAAAGAAGAAATGAAGGGTTCGGTTTTCCAAAGGAAAACAGTGAACAATTTGATCTCCAAGGCTTAGGTACTTTCAGCAACAAGGAAGAAAAGAAGAAACAAAAATGCACACTAAAGGCTTGAAAATTCGGCAAAGAGAAGAGGAAATTTGGAGAGAAAGAGAATGATACAAAAAACTAAAGAGAACAACCTCTCAAGCACTAGCTTTGCCAAAAACTCCTAGCAAAATTCGGCTATCACCCCCTTCAGCCCCAAAACCGTCCACGTTCATGTCCCTAATAGTCAAAATTTTGCCAACCACCCTTTCCATAATACATCCCTTGAAAAAGGCCACATGTTCCCCCTACTTTCCCCTTTCTCTTGATTTCTTTCCTCACATTCATCCTTTCCTATTTTCCTTAGCCATCTTGCCAAAAAAATAAAAGTCCACCTTGCCTTATTTACATGCTTGGTCGACACTTAAGGAAAGAGTGCAAAAATAATAGTTAAAGTTTGCACACAATGGGATTTGAACCTCTTCCCTCAAAGTCCATCACTTGATGCCATAACCTCTTTACTAATTGCTCATTTATGCTAGCAATTTACTCTTTTATTTCCATAAGCCTTGATGCCACTTACTATCTCTCCTTAATAGGCTTAAACACAAAATTTTACTAAGGCCCAACTTGAACCCGGAACTTCATAGAAACCTCGTAACCTTCCAAAATTACCTTCTTAATAAGTCCAACTTGAAATAATACCGTTCTCTTGTTCTCAAAATTTTAAAACGCTTCTACGCTCAAGGCCCATTGGGCCCAATTCTACTAGGCCCAATTTCGGGATGTTACAAGAACTCACCGAGGAGAGTAACCAAGAAGCTAGAGCACTGTCTTGTTGTTCATACCTAGAAAACACAGGATTTTCTTGTAACTCACCATTATCATCAACGAGTTGTTGTGGCGGTGGAACCGTTTGAGAATCAAGAAAATGTTGAAGCTTGTACATCTTGACTGTCAAGAGGACTTGTTGTCGCCATAGTAAGTAGTTGTCATCATCAAGAAGGACACTGATTTTCTTAGTAGCAAGAAATCGACTATCAATAGATCCATCAATAGAACTTGACGCCATGGCGGGCGAAGGAAATTGATCAGTAGAAAGACTGAAAGAACTATCCTTGAACAAGTAGCGAATCAATGTAGAAGAACCCCAGGACGAGAAAGCACCTCTGATACCATGTTGAAGTTCATAACTAGAAGGTAAAAGAACTTCATTTATTATCTGAAAAGCTTGCTGTACAAGAGGAGCAGTGTGCATATTTAAAGAATTCTAAACCCTAACTGGTATACGTAACTGACGTAACAGAATAACAGAAACCTAACGTACAAACAGAAACTTAACGTACATAACTAACATGCTAACACTCACAAGTATCATCTTTCTCACTCTCTCTTGATCAACATCATCATCCACAATGCCGTGTAATCTTAGTTCTTCATCCAACTCTATACGACTATAAATCCAATGTGGAAAATAAATTTCACTTGTATGATAATCTTCATCATTAAGGGTTTTTCCCCCTACCATCTCTAAAACCATCATTCCATAACTATAGACATCAGATTTGTGCGAGACTCTTCCGAAATTCCTTGAGTAAACTTCTGGAGCAATATATCCGATAGTTCCTCTACAACCCGTCATGGATATGACACTTTCTTTTCCAGGGCACGATTTTGCAAGACCAAAATCAGATATCTTTGGACAGAAGTCATCATCCAAGAGAATGTTATGAGGCTTGATGTCAAATGTAGAATACGTGTTTTGCAACCACGATGCAAATATTCTAACCCTCTAGCTATTCCAACTGCAATTTTGTACAACATTTCCCATGTTAATTGACGATCACCATTCTTTTGAAATATGAATTTCTCTAACGATCCATTTGAAACAAATTCGTAAATAAGAGCCCTTCGGCGACCTTCAAAACAAAATCCCAAAAGGGTAACTATGTTGACATGGGAGGTTCTACTAATGCTTGATACCTCGTTCATAAAATCTTCCCCATTACTTTTCGATTTATTCAAAATCTTCACTGCTACAAGTTGTCCATCAAGTAGCTTCCCTTTGTAAACGTCCCCATAGCCGCCTTTACCTAATTTATCTCGAAATGAATTGGTCATGTTCTTCACATCCGAATATCTATACCTTTTAGGAGTTAAGAATTCATGGCGGTTTAAGAAGGCTTCAATCTTTTTATCTCCATCTACTTTCATCTGCCAGATAAATCTTCTATCATTGAATGAGAATGTTCTTATAAAGCAAGCCAGGAGAATAATCAACACTACTGTCCCAGCAATAGAATACCCTACATTCAAAGAAAAGGTATATTTAAACTCTAGTGTACGTATCATAAGAGTGATACCTATGAGTCAAAAGTTAAACCAAAAGTCAAATTTCATTTGAAATATTTTTATCACTAATCAAGAAAAAGCTTCTTAAATATGTACATTACCTACTGCAACTTTTATATGGGCATGTGAGTTTTTTCCTGCATCATGAACACAAAAATACAAATGAATATATTGTACAACTTTAAATTTACTTAATTGGATACCGCAGATGATATTCTTTTTAAGAATTTGAATTTCTTTTTATATTAAATCAGTATTAAAAATATGAAAATTGGTTAATAAATATATGTATTTGGTTTAATGTCTAAGGTTAAAAGTTTAATTCCCATTGGTTTATAGTTATTTAAAAATAATAATTATGACATTAGTAATAAGTTCCTTAAAATTAAAAGTAAATTAATAATAAATTTATATAAAATTAAAAATTGGTTAAAGGGTTTTGGAAGTTGATTTCCTGAACACTTCAACATTAGATTTTTTATCAATTAATTCCTTTAACCATTAATTGTTAAAGAATAATGGCTGCCATTTTCTCCCATTTTTGGGTTGCATAGCAAAATTTGATATTTTCTATTTAAAATAATTAAAAATCATAAAAAATTAAATATAGAAAAACAATACAATATAGAAAATTATATGAATGACAAAAAAATATAAAAAATAAAAAATTAAGAAAAATGCAGGAAAGAAATTAAAAATCAATTCATAAAATAAAAAAATTATATAAATTACGAAAAGAATTAAAAAATTGTTAAAATTATGAAAAAAAAGTATTTAAAAACTATAGAAAATTATTACAATATTAAAATATTATTAAAATTTGCAAAATATTATAAACACATAATAATTATAAAACAAATTAAAAATATATGAAAAAAAGTTATAAAACCATAATATTTTATTTGCACACTACCCCTTGTTCACAACATGACACTTATTAAAAATTATAAAAAAATTATTTGATCCTGAAGTTATTTATTGTGCTCATCCACCACGGACCTTCCAAAAGCTTGCACCCCATCTTTGATGACATGAGAGTGTTTTGAGATACAAACTAAAGTGGGGAAATGAGTTAATGGGGCAAGTGACAATTGTAACTATACATGAAACTGCAAATAATTTTTATATTTCTATTGTATTTTTATAAAGTTTTTTTTGTAATTTTATATTATTTTCAAATAATTTTTTTATATTTTCAAAAACTTTCAATAAATTTTTTATAATTTTCATAGTTTCTAAATAAATTTTTTTATTTTGTAATTATTTTATACTTTTTATAACTTTTTGTATTTTTATATTTTTTAAATAATTTTCTATACTTTTTTCAAATAGAAATACAAGTTTTCGTCCCATGTGGTACAATCTTGGTGTGAAATGTAGCGAAAATAACCCCAAAATGAAAGAAAACAATAGTTATTTTTTAACACTTGATTATTAAATTTAACTATCAAAGAGATTAATGGATTAAAATTTTAACATTGAAGGGCTTAATTGGGTGATTTTTTATTTAATAATTTAATTGATTTTTTTGAAAAATTAAGGAACTTCTTAACCCTTTAACATGCAAATTTTGATATAAAATAATTAAATAAGTCAGAAAAAAATGTATATAATTCATAACCATAATAATTTAAACTTTTATCTAAATCTGATTAACTTACCGATTGTAAATCCTGTCTTTTAAACAAGAAAAAAAGGAAAAATTAAAAATGTTGAGCATATTTATGTAATATATTTAGCATATGACATTTATTCCAAATACAATTGGTGAATATTTTAGTATATGAATTAACAATAAACTAATTTAATTGGTAATATTTAGTTATTCATGACTTATTTTTCAGCAAAAAAAAAGAAAAATTATCGCTTATTTTGAAGAGGTCTTATTTTTTTACAAGAGTTTTACTCACATTTCTAATTTCAAGTTTAAAAATTGTATTATTTTTTATTTAATGTCTAACATTATAATACACATATAATAATTTTTTTTTATGTTATTATAATAATAACAACCAAACGAGGCATAAATATTTATAAGGTTTGCTCCTTCAATATACAAAATATTATGTTGATGGCCCAAAATTTGCATCAATACGTTGCTGCTTACTTATTTACACATTATTATACATAATATTTATTTCCTTAAAAGAAAATTTCTTCTCAATCAATAAAGAAAAACTTATAAAAGATTTTGTGTCATATAATTATTATTTTGATATTAATATGTAAAAAATTGTGTAGAAAGTAGACCTGAGTGGCCCGGCCCAAAGATCCAGCCGAAAAGTGGGAATGTTTGGGTAAAAATATAGACCCGAAAAATGAGCTTGGGCAAAAAATAAGTCCCATTTAAAAAACGGGTCGGGACTCCGATAAGGCTTTTTTGGCCCGGGTCCGACCCGAATTCACAAAGGATAAAAAAAAATCTACTTTTTTTTTGTTTTAATGTTATTTTCTTGTTGTTTTCTCCCTATTTTACTACCATTTCACTTTTATGTTACTAATATTTTATTGTTATTGTTTGGATATTGTATAACACTTGTTCTATTATTAATTTTGTTATTATTTTAGAGACATTTGCTTGTTAAGTTGCATCTATCTTAATGTTATTTAAGTATACATATTTTTTAAAATTTATTTTCACTTTTTGAGAATATTTATTTTAATGTTTTTAGCATTTTTGATGTATTATATATATATATATATATTTAAAAATTATATAAAAAATAATTATGGACGGACTAGACCTGGATTTTAACATTTTTATCCGGGTCGGACCTGGACAAAATTTTAAGTCCATTTTTCGATCCAAGCCGAACCCAAATCTAACAAACAAGCCTAAATTTTTGGTTAGGCCCAACCCATGAACACCTCTAGTAGAAAGTTTTACTTTCGTTACGAAATTACAATATTTCTATCAAACGCAAATTTTCTTTTCAGATTATAATTAAAGAACTTTTTAAAATATATTCCAATTTTAATTCATGCAAAGAATCAGAATAATAATTAATTAACGTAATTAATATATATCAATTTGTTTGATAATTTAAATATAGTGTTAATATAGAACCTATAAAATTTTATATATGGCAAATTAATTTTTTCACTATTCAAATTTTATATTTTTTCAATAGCCAATAATTGACCATAATAACTTTTGGATAATATATAATTAGTTTACATATAATATATTACATTATAAAAAGTATCATTTATAAAAAAATTAAATATAAAATATAAAGATACTTATATTTTAAATAATTAAAAACTTCTATATAAAACAAAAACAGTATACCTTTTTATTTTTTATAATAAAACATAAAATAATTCAATATAAAATTTAATTTTTTGCACTCCATGTTCTATTTACTATTTATGTTTGAGAGTAATGGCTACACTTCTCAACGATGTTATTTTCAAAGCTTGAATTTGTATTTTCTCTTTGTTAGTACAATGTATCTGATCACTGCACGTAACACTTGTGGGTAAAATTTGACTTTTTTTTCCATTTATAAATTCATGTAATAAAAGTCTTTTCATAAAATCAAAATTTTATTTATTTATCAAGTAAATTTTTTAATAAATTATTTTAGTAAAATTAAAACTATCATTTATAAATATGATAAATTTTATAATAATAAATAATATTTAAAATGACAAATTCAATAAAATAATGTCCAACAAATTAGTGAAAAGTTTTTTAAATTCATTTTTTTATATGTTATAGGTTATATATACAATTAATTATAAAAAAAAAAAAGTTAACAAAAAAAACCTAGTTTTTTTACAGTTTAATCCGATTTTTTTGTTGTTTTTTTACTATTTTTTCTCAAATTATTTTCTCAAATTTTTACTTTTTAATTTGAATGTATATATATGGAGTAAATTTGCTTAAAATTAATTTTTTTATCAAAAGTTTGGATTATTATTTATTAACAGAAAATTATTTTCAATTAAATTATTATGAAAAAAGGTAAATAAAAAAATATTGAGATCTGAGTCGTTCCGGACCGAATCAATGACAGGGGAGAAGCCAGGGGGCTGGCATGGGCCCCGGCCCCCCCAAAATGTAAAATTGCTATTTAGGCCCTTAAATTTTTTTAAAAATTTTAAATTAGTAAAGGTAAAATTGCATTCTTTACAAATTATAAAGATATAAACTATAAAAAATTAAAATTTCATCCGGCCCCCTCTAAAAAATTGTTCTGGCTTCGCCCCTGATCAATGAAGAGATATAATAATATTGAGTGAGAAAAGAACATACCAGGAGCACAGCTGGAAGGGCGAGGCCTATCCTGGCAATAGCACTTGAAATTGTTGGTATTATCATCGAATCCACACTTTCCACCACTCGCCTCGCAAACGCTACACTTGCTCGATTTCCATTCCAAAATAAATCCTTGGTTCAATGTACCTTGAACACCGGTTTCATTACCGGAAAGATCCACCGGCGCCGGCAACACCACCGTCTTATTACAATACCTTGATGCATAACCCAGCTCAGAATCATCATAACTATACAGCGACAAAGTTACATTAGTTCCATATTTAGCGTCACAAACAACCTTATAAAAACCAAGAGATCTGGGCAACTCCGAGACTGATACGCAATCGAAGAACAAACTCATGTTTACTTGGTTTGGTGGGAGAAAAAATCGGTCTTCGGGAATTGATATGCTTCGGATTGAATTGCTGCAAACATCGTCGGCGTCGAAAGGATCGGCTCTTGAGATGTGAAAAGATTGGTTCTGGTAAAAGATATATGGATGATATAGTCGCCATCATCAGGCAAGCTAACGATGGGGTTAATGTTGTTTTTGCAGGAGATGTTGAATCCAGGATAACCACATCGAGCTTCCTCCATGAAGAATGGAAAGTTTATGCTGAGATTACCACACTTTCTTGTCTCGTTGCAGATTCTGAAGTTTTCATTTGTCGCATGGGGTTTTCTTAAAACGAAGAAGAAAAAGAAGAAGAAAATAAGAATATATCTATTCATCAATGGAAGGAAGGGTAATTTGAAGCAGATGAATAACGAACACAGCCCAATCTCACCAAGTTTCAGTCGCAACAAAGAGTCATGATTCTTCAGCCTTATGCACTGATGCGAGCCTGCCCAAGAAACTAGCGCCGAACCCTTAGAGCTACCCTCGGGTCCAATCACTCGAGCTCGTGCCAAGCAGTTCCAAGATTCCGTAGCAAGCTTCATTGCTCGAGTGTGGGAGGATGGACTAGTCGAACATAAAGTGCCCAGCTCAACAAGCTTGATTCGCACTCTTCTTCAAGCTGACTTAGCTTGTGCTAGCTCCGTCCAGCTCAATTCAGCTCATTTGAGCTCATTTCAGCTCGTTTGAGCTCAATCGAGCTTACTTTCAGCTCGTTCTTTATTTCAGTAAATTAAACTAGGTTTTAGTTTTATATTAATTAGTTTGCCACAGCTCCTTAACGAAAATCCTAGCTCAAATAAGTTCATTAAATATTTTCACTTAGTTTGAGCTAGCCAAACTTAATGCTATTAACTAGTCTTTAATTAATGTGTTCATTTTAGCTTAGCACAATATTTATGATGTCTAGTTCATGGACTTAACATGTTCAATTTGAATATATATAGGGATTTAATGTGTTCATGATTCTTGTAGGTTCATCCAAATGTATGGAGTGCATTTAATGAGATTCATGCATGACTTAATACATTGTACGGAGGGATACATGCACAATTAGTATTCAATGAATGGCATTTGAAGGAGTTCATGTATTAGGGACGTTCATGCAAGTGGAGACTATTTTATGAACATGTATTTGAAGATTCATGGACCGTAATTAAGGAAGAACCTACATGGGGACGTTTTATGCATGTTTCATGCATATCCAAGTAGACCATTCAAGTATTCAAGGTACATTCAAGCTCCATTCGGCCAAGGGAGGTGTAAGAACATCAAAGGGCTGTACATTCATGAACTAAGGCTATCCTTCATTACTAAGCATACATGAATACATCAAGGAAACAACATGATGATTCGGCCATTCATTCATCATCTTTAAAGCACTTTTTCTTGTTCATGAAGCTGACTAATGAAGCTCCATTCAGCCGAATTTGGACTTGTTTTCTAATAGTTTTTCTTCTAGTTCATTCTAGAATTTTCTAGCCGAATTTAATTATTCTATGCAATGTCCATTCAACTAGCTTTGTCCAGCCTATAAATAGGCTATGTAATCCACATTTGAAGGCAATGAACAATCATATTACTTTGTTAACTTGTGAGTTTGTTTTCAACTCTCAATTTTCTCCAAAGACTTGTCGACTTATCAAGCAACCCTTGTGGCGTCATCCTTGTCTTTGTCTACCGAACTTATCACTTTGTAACCCCAAAGTGTGGCGTTCAACTATACCAAGGTTCCTATCACTTATTGATAGCAGGTCAAGGTTTCCACCTATCTACCTTAGCCTTCCACCGAACCCTTCCCAACCTAAGTGTTTATTTAAGACTCGGGTTAACACACCCTATTGTGTTAGTTCGGCTTGAACTCTTAGTCAATTATTCAATTCATCTCTTTTAACCTATCCATACACCAACGAACCCCTGTTGAGCCTAATTCCCATTCTTTCTTAATCCAATTTCTTGAAAGCCTTACTTACTCCAATTTACGGTCGGGCACATATTACGACTCGAATCTTCAACGAGTCGAGTTCGTATCAAGTTGGTATCAGAGCTAGTCAAATTCGAGTAAGTTTCGACGTTCTTAAGAGTCCCGAAAGTATTTCGTAAAAAAAAATCGTAAAAAAAAATTTCAAAAGTTGTATTTTTTATTTTGTATTCAAAATATAGTGTTTGAGGAAAAAAAAGAAATAAAAAAATATATATATATATATATACGAATTTTAAAAAAAAGGGTGAAGTATTAAGTTTGATTCATTCTTCTTCACTCTATTTCCCGATCACATTCTACCTTTCTTTTTTCCAAAATTCCACACTCAAAACCCGACATTTTATTTTTCCTTGTTGAAAGCCTACCCCAAACCCGATATCATTTCCAACCAAACCACATCAAATTTTGTAAGCCGACCCCAAACGGTGCTGATTCGTCTACTTAGTTTACGGAGAACTTCGAGAGGCGAGAACCGAGTGGAAAAAGGCAAGAGAGGATGGTGATATTATCCGAGAGAAATAAAAGCCGAAATTGAGTGACTTTCTTTTTGAGCGAATTGTGAGTTTTTTATAGTGAGTAACTAAACATGTCTCAAGACGAATTTTTAGCCGAAAAATTTCAATACTTGGTGAATGAAATGGATCAAGTGTTGAAGGAAGAACTAAGTCCATTACAAATACGGTTGGACCAATTGAAAGAACGAGTCCGACGAAAGCAAAATCCACCAAGTCGAGAAACGGAGTCACAACTCTTTCGAAGGCCCATTTCTGAAGACTATTCGAGAAGAGACTATTATCGAGGCTCCTACTCAACAAGGTCTCCAAGACAATGAGAAGAAAGCTACAAGTACGAGGCACTTTGACATCATGAACGAGAAAGTACGAGCTACTCTTCGAACGTTTCAAAGGTGTCACGTACGAAGAATCTTTCACAAAGAATCGAACGTGATTTCTATGAGAAAATGTCCTCCTTCTTTGAGTCAAACCCTTATATTTTCGACTCTTTTGTAACATCTAAGAGTTGTAACGAAATCGAAAAAGAGTGTGAAGAAGGAAAAGAAATAAAAGAAGAAAAAGAAAAAGAAGAAAATGAAAAAGAAAACGAAAAAGAGATTAAAAAAGAAAAAGAGAAAGAAATTAAAAAAGAAAATGAAAGTGAAGAAAAAGAGAGTGAAAAAGAAATTGAAAAGGAGCGTGAAAACAAAAATAAAATTGAAAAAGAAAGAAAAGAACCCGAGTTAGAAAAAGAAACGAGAGAAAAGAACGAGCAAGAAAAAGTGAGGAGTGTTTCAACTAACCCCCTTGAAGTTTGCTCTTGTTCTGTTTCTACTTTTCAGGTTCCCAAAAGACCGAAAGATGTTTTTCAACTTCAATACCTTTCGGAAAAATGACGTTTCCATATGATCAGCCAAGGTAGAATTGAAAATGAACCACCCAAGCCCGAAGGTAAGTATGTTAAGGAAATTTTAGTAACTGAGTCACGGCCATTCGATTTGACTTTTGCCAATAAAAACTTTGGTGACTTAGTTTTTAAAAGTTTCCATTATTTTCCTTCGATTAACTTTTATTCTTTGAATGTGGTTGATATTGTCCGTTCCGAACGACAAACCCAAAATTTAATCTTGCGAGATAACGAATTTTCACGAAAAGCGATTAAATTGTTCGATTGTGGTAATTATGTGAATCATTTACCATTTTGTTTGAAATCCATGATTTCCTACAAATCTATTTCAAAGAGTTTTGATTATTCATTATTGTGTCTGCAAAAATCCCTTAGATTTAACGTGAGTGATTTAACGAAACCTTTGCTACACTTTGGCGTAAGTAGTCAAACTCATGTTTTTAAACCCGGAATCTGTTTGGGTTCATTTTGAGCGAATAATCCATATTTGTTGAATGGTTGGTTATTGTCAAAGGGAATGAGATTTGATCTTTTTTATCACCATTTAAGGACGTTCCTAGAACATTTTATGTGGTTGTACTTGAAGTTTACGTCTCATTTGGAAAATGTTGATTCGACCAAGAAGTTTCAACTACGCTATACCCCCGAGGAGCGAAGGTTTGTGTTGGTCGAGCGAGGTAAAAACTCTCTTTACTTTCCTGCTCTTGACGACAAACAAGGTAAGATTCTCAAAAGCTCTAAAACATTTTTGTTTTCATTGGATAATGACAACTATCACGTTGATGATGTCATTTTTGTAAAACTCTTAGATCGTGATGTGCTTAATTGTTCTAGTTTGTTTGATAATGATCTATCTGTCTTGATGGTTGATAAAAAAAACTATTGTTTTTTATAATTGGCATGATGCGTTTGTTGGTGAGCCCATATTCAATTGTACATTGCAAGGTTTGATTGTGCGAGTCTATGAACCATGTGAACTTTTCAATTACCTGCTTGTGACGATTATGTCTATCATTTGATTCATTACTCGCAATCTATTCATGACTTGTGGAATCCATTTAAGTTGCAAGCATGCCTTGAAACCTGTTCAACTTTGTTTCGAACATTTGACGAGGCATTGTCGAGTAATTTAGTTTTTTTGCATGGTAATTCAAATCTGTCCATCCACATGTGTCCTACTTGTCTTATTTTGTTTATGATTGGATTGCAAATTTGTTCGGAATGCTCATTGCTAACTCATGGTACCTATTTTCAGTTGAATCGATTACCATCCGCCCCGTTCGATCGAGGAAAGCCGAGCAAAAGAAACTATGTTCTTGAGGACCAACGGCTCGATTCGAGGATGAATCGTCTTGAAGAGGGGGGAATGATGCGAGCCCGCCCAAGAAACTAGGCGCCGAACCCTTAGAGCTACCCTCGGGTCCAATCACTCGAGCTCGTGCCAAGCAGTTCCAAGATTCCGTAGCAAGCTTCATTGCTCGAGTGTGGGAGGATGGACTAGCCGAACATAAAGTGCCCAGCTCAACAAGCTTGATTCGCACTCTTCTTCAAGCTGACTTAGCTTGTGCTAGCTCCGTCCAGCTCAATTCAGCTCATTTGAGCTCATTTTAGCTCGTTTGAGCTCAATCGAGCTTACTTTCAGCTCGTTCTTTATTTCAGTAAATTAAACTAGGTTTTAGTTTTATATTAATTAGTTTGCCACAGCTCCTTAACAAAAATCCTAGCTCAAATAAGTTCATTAAATATTTTCACTTAGTTTGAGCTAGCCAAACTTAATGCTATTAACTAGTCTTTAATTAATGTGTTCATTTTAGCTTAGCACAATATTTATGATGTCTAGTTCATGGACTTAACATGTTCAGCCGAATATATATAGGGATTTAATGTGTTCATGATTCTTGTAGGTTCATCCGAATGTATGGAGTGCATTTAATGAGATTCATGCATGACTTAATACATTGTACGGAGGGATACATGCACAATTAGTATTCAATGAATGGCATTTGAAGGAGTTCATGTATTAGGGACGTTCATGCAAGTGGAGACTATTTTATGAACATGTATTTGAAGATTCATGGACCGTAATTAAGGAAGAACCTACATGGGGATGTTTTATGCATGTTTCATGCATATCCAAGTAGACCATTCAAGTATTCAAGGTACATTCAAGCTCCATTCGGCCAAGGGAGGTGTAAGAACATCAAAGGGCTGTACATTCATGAACTGAGGCTATCCTTCATTACTAAGCATACATGAATACATCAAGGAAACAACATGATGATTCGGCCATTCATTCATCATCTTTAAAGCACTTTTGCTTGTTCATGAAGCTGACTAATGAAGCTCCATTCAGCCGAATTTGGACTTGTTTTCTAATAGTTTTTCTTCTAGTTCATTCTAGAATTTTCTAGCCGAAGTTAATTAGTCTATGCAATGTCCATTCGGCTAGCTTTGTCCAGCCTATAAATAGGCTATGTAATCCACATTTGAAGGCAATGAACAATCATATTACTTTGTTAACTTGTGAGTTTGTTTTCAACTCTCAATTTTCTCCAAAGACTTGTTGACTTATCAAGCAACCCTTGTGGTGTCATCCTTGTCTTTGTCTACCGAACTTATCACTTTGTAACCCCAAAGTGTGGCGTTCAACTATACCAAGGTTCTTATCACTTTTTGATAGCGGGTCAAGGTTTCCACCTATCTACCTTAGCCTTCCACCGAACCCTTCCCAACCTAAGTGTTTATTTAAGACTCGGGTTAACACACCCTATTGTGTTAGTTCGGCTTGAACTCTTAGTCAATTATTCAATTCATCTCTTTTAACCTATCCATATACCAACGAACCCCTTTTGAGCCTAATTCCCATTCTTTCTTAATCCAATTTCTTGAAAGCCTTACTTACTCCAATTTACGATCGGGCGCATATTACGACTCAAATCTTCAATGAGCCGAGTTCGGATCATGCACTGGATGCTGGGACCACCCTTCAAAGTTCAAGGAAGACTTTGACCAGCTCCAAGGCTGACTTTGATCAACTGGCATACTAATAACAATTCTTTATTTATGCTAGATGAGGTAACACAATTGCTAAAGGAGTGTATTATAACTTCATTCAATTGAAGACTAAAAGAGTTTTATTATAAATATTACATTATTATGGATGTCCATAACTCTTAAAGTTGTAACTTCCATTGTAGCAACCCCCAATGGAATTATGAGGGTTTTATATAGTAATTAAACCTCTATTTATTCTTTGTAACTTAAGGGGTTGTATTATGTTAGAAGGTCTATAAATAGAGGCATGTACAAGGCTTGTAGAGATGCACAATAAATGAAATAAAAAGTTCTCTTGTTTATCTTCTATTGTATTACTTCTTTGTATTGATATTTTCTCTTTAGTTTGTTCTTTCCTTTCATTATTTCATAACACGTTATCAACATGAGCTTCTACGAGTTCATAGTGAAGTTCATGTCATTTCGACTTTATATAATTTGCCCGTATAACTCCCGTTAAACTATATACAGTATACGTATTTTCATAATTCTTTTATTTTATTTTCTAGATGAAATATTTGCTTTGGGTGATCGAGTCCAAACTAACTATGACAACGAATAAGGCAAGCGCACCTATCGTTTGGTAGTATAGCTATGGCAAGACCGGAAATATCGTATCCTCAAGGACCAAGAGTACTAGTAGTTACTATCTTTTTATTATCTAGCCTAAGTATTAAGGGAATTGATGTTTAATTAACTAATTACTAAACTAAGGATGCTAAGACACAGAGAGTGAATTGGGAAAGTACTTGTGGGAAAACCAGTTGATTAAGACAATACCCGAGGAAGAATCCACCTAGACTTCACTTGTTATTTAACTCGACGAACAGACGATTTATTCACTTGACTTGATCCGTAGGATTCCTAATTTATATTAATACCTCTTTTGAGGCTACTAACGTCTAACCCTAGGTTGATTAATTGAAATCTCTTTCTAATTAAAACCCCTAGTGTTGCATTAACTCGATCTATGGACTCCCATATTAGGTTTGACCCTAATCCAGAGATTTTTGTCATCCTATCTCTAGGGTTGCGATCAACTCCACTTAACTATGCTAGATCTACTCTTAAACAGGACTTTTGCTCCTTTGCCTAAGCACATCAATACTTGAATCAATATCCTGAAATATTAAAACAAGAATTAAGAACACATAATTAAGAACAAATCAAGTATTTATCATATAGTTCAGAAAACAATAACAAGATCCGTCTTAGGTTTCATCCCCCTCAGGTATTTGAGGGGTTTAGTTCATGTTTAATAAAGAATACATCTCAGAAGAAAGTAAATAACAAAACATAAGAAAAACCCTAAAACCCCCTGAAGGAAATTGAAGGGAAGATCTTCCGTCTTGAGTGTGATCCCGACTTCTGGGATGAATCAACTGGCTTTCTTGGAGTAATTCCTTGTGTTCAGCCCTCTCTGGCTTCCCCCCCCCCTTTTAGGTCATACTTAGGGTGTTTATATAGACTTTGGAATGTCTTTCTTCGCCCCTAAGTATCCTTTTTCGAGTAGAATTACAACGGGTCATGGCAGAGACACGCCCGTGGAGCACGCCCGTGTGAATCGAGTCCAGGCCGTGTTCGGGCCTGCTAAAGTGGCACGGCTGTGTGGTTACCTCCCGGCCGTGTGGATTTCTTCCTTTGGCCCATTTTCTCCGGTTTTGGCCCGTTTCCCGTTCTTTTCATCCTCTGATGCTCTCCTAAGTATAAAACATGAAATTAAAGGATTAGGAGCATCAAATTCCACAATTCAGGCGATAAATCATCCAAAAGTATGCTAAATGTGGGGTTAAAATATGTATATATTACGGTTTATCAAATACCCCCACACTTAAGCATTTGCTTGTCCTCAAGGAAAATTCTCAACTCACAATTAAAATCGAATCTCCTCAACTTATAATTTTCATCAATAATGTTTAATCATAATCATAGGTAATTCATACATTGATAATTTAACCAGTAGGTTCCTAAAGATTCAAACAATCAAAGTCATTAGTTTTTGTAGTACGAAAACATAGGTGTTTCCCTTTACCTAAATAATTACCTTTAATTCAAAATCGACCAAAAATTGACATCCTCACTAAAAGGTTCACTCAAATCACTCAAGGTGTTTAAGGTTCAAAAAATTAAGCACTCAAAAGTCAAACATGAAAAGTTAATCCCATAGGCTTGCCTGAAAATCAAATCTCCACCACTATAAAATGAGATGATACACAAATCAAAAGGTCTTTTATGGGTTGTAACGGGGCTTGGGTTAAAGGTGTGGATAAAGGCTGAATTAGAGGGTTAGTATCGAGACTGAATTGATAAATTACCTAACTAGAAAAATAACTAAAGCTTGAATAATTACATCAATTAAGAATTCATCACTACTAACACGAGCTTCTTCTCAAAATGTAAAATTAAACTTAAGCTCAAATAACATAGAACTAATAATGAATATACTTCGTTTTTTTAAGAACAAATCAAGTACAATAATAATAAGATAAAATTTAACAACTGAAATAATGAAAATAGTTAAGCAACCAATCAAATCAAATCTCGATATAGGGGTAGTCAAGAGAAATGGTGATAACAAATACAAAGTGGGTTTTGGGTTAATATTAATGGGTGAGTCAAGAAATGGTTTGTTAGGATTAAAGGGGTTCACTAGGGGTTAATTATGAAGGTAGGCTTTTTATGGAGTAAGTGGGTTAAAACCTAGGTGCCTTTATCATCTCTGTATATCAAATCAAAAGTGTGGTCTCGACATGTATAATCGAAGCAAGTTCTAGAATAACAAGTCAATGTTGACATACTCATAATCGATAAAGTGAGCACGAAAAATGTATGCTCTAAAAGGCTCAAAATCTCACAAAAATTATGGTTTTTTGATGTCAACCTTGTAAATTTCAAACTTCAAGGTAATAACTAGATTCAAGTAGATAACCTAACAAATTTTTAATTCTGAAAATAAACTCGTCATGCTTGATTCTCTAGTCTCCTAAAGTTTAAATCATCACTGCACAATTAACTATGACTTAATCCAAAACATATCAATGAAAATCATAAACCAAAAGAAATTTCATTCTAACAGTAATATGAGAACATTTACTTAAAAACAAGATATAATTCAGGGATTTAAGAATAATGCAAAAAGTTAGGAACTTTTCACGATAAAATTCACCCCCCACACTTAAGATGCACGTTGTCCTCAATGTACAAATAAAGATAATAAACATGTAGTAATAGATCATAAGAGAGGGAGAGAGGTGAAACTTTTTGGATTTCGGATGGATTTCTTGAGTTGGAAGTGTGGAAACTTGATTCGGAGGTGAAAGATAAGTTGGAGGAGGCGTCTCTAGTGGTGGTATGGTGGCCGCCAACAATCACTGCACTAGATGAAGAAATTGGGTAACTTGTGAAGAAATAGCCAGAAAATAATAAGAAAAATTCAAAATATACTAAATATGTATTTAAAGATAAGAAAAATAAAGAGAAGGAAAATAAAGGAGAAGAGAAAAAAAAAGAAAAAATAAATGGACTCAAATGTCCTTGGCTTGTCGAGTCGATGAAGCGGCCGGTATGAACTTATGTAGATCGGTCTTGCACAGGGAGACTGTGCTAGGGTCCTTTCGCTTCTTCGACATGGAGATGGTGGTGGGGATGGTGAAAGAAAAGGAATGAGGGGAAGGGGAACGGAAAATGAAGGGAGAAGATAGTGAGAAGAGAAAGGGGTGTGGTGGCTGGGGGTTGGGAGAAGAAGAATTTGGGGAGAAAATGAGAAGAAGGGGGGGAAGGGTTTAAATAGAAATCTGAGATCTGGTGACTCCCCACGCCCGTGTGCCATGGGCGTGTTAGGTTGCACGGCCGTATCGCATGGCCGTGTGGTGGTTCGTTTGCTTCTCCTACGCTTGTATAAAGGTTTCCACGCCCATGTATCTTTCTCAGTGTTGGCCACGGCCTCAAAGCACGGGCGTGTCTCATACCCGTGTGACTTTCTCAGTGTCGACCACGGCCTTATCGTACGGCCGTGGAATTTTATCGCCGTCCGTGATTTGGGGATTTCTTTCATCTTTGATTTGTACGATCTCTGCCACGCCAGTGTACAAATCTGTGATGTCCACACGGCCACGGCCATGCCCGTGTGCAAGGCCGTGTGGTATGGAAACCTACGCTTTATTTAACTTGGTTAGTCTTTAGTTAGGTGCTAAAAATCAAAGATATGAAAATTAAAGGGGTTAGTGCTCAGGTTCCCTCCCAAGAAGCGCTCGTTTAAAGTCTTAAGCTAGACTTACCTTTCATTCGTACAATCATGGTGGTTTGAGGAGTTGAAACTCCTCTTTCCTGCTATCAATTCTAACAATATATGGTTCGAGTCGAGTAGTGTTTACCTTAAAAGTGCCGAACTTAGGATTAGTTACCTCGACTGTTCCGTATGGGAAGATATTCAGTGCCG
The DNA here is from genome assembly GCA_025698515.1 of Gossypium sturtianum. NCBI lineage: Eukaryota > Viridiplantae > Streptophyta > Magnoliopsida > Malvales > Malvaceae > Gossypium > Gossypium sturtianum. Next base: position 44,760,486 of record CM046952.1, read on the forward strand.
TATAAAGGATCTCTTCATGAAGGTCTGGAATGATGATTCGAGGGTCTGTCTTTTCCAACAATACTTGATCTCCTATTTTGAAGTGATTTGTTGTTCCTAGTTTCTCCTTGAAATGTGTCTTCCACTCGTCTAGTTCCTCGACCAGAAGCCTTCGTTCCTCATGAATTACTTCTTTATTGGCACGGGGTCTAGGATCAGGTTCAGTTATATGTTTTCGTGGTGCTTCCTGTAAAGAAGGTTGAACCAATTGGTTATCAATAGAACTTATGTTCTCACCTTTTTCACTTGACGTCCTAGCCGAGTCAAGAGCCTGAAGAGTGATCGTTTCGTCACCTACACAAAGTGTGAGTTCACCTGTACCAACGTCAATTTTAGTTCTAGCAGTTGCTAAAAAGGGTCTTCCTAAAATTAAAGGAACATTGTTGTTCTCATCCATGTCTAAAACGACAAAGTCTACTGGGAATATAAATTTATCAACTTTCACTAGCACATCTTCGATTATACCCCTAGGAACTCTAATGGTTTTATCAGCTAATTGAATGCTCATCCTAGTTTGTTTGGGTTTCCCTAGACCTAGTTGTTTAAACAATTTATAAGGCATGACGTTGATGCTTGCCCCTAGATCTGCTAAAGCATTATCAATAGATAAACTACCAATTAAACAAAGAATCGTAAAACTCTTTGGATCTTTTAATTTCTGTGGTAGTTTGTTTTGTAGAATTGCTGAGCACACTGCGTTTAGCTCCACATGCGACGCCTCATCTAACCTCCGTTTGTTTGTCAGAAGCTCTTTTAAAAATTTCCTTGAATCTGGCATCTGCGAGAGAGCTTCAAGAAACGGTAAGTTAATATGTAATTTCTTTAAAAGTTTAAGCAATTTACCAAATTGTTCCTCTGTGTGGTCTTTCTTCATCACATTGGGATATGGTACTCGAGGTGTATACTCTTTAATGATAGGTTTCTGTGTATCATGGCTTACCTCAACCTTACCTTTATTTACCACGGGTTCTTGCCTTGGCTCAGATTCGGATTCTACTAACCCTTCACTATCGTGATTAGTAATGGCATGAATTTGCTCCTTTGGGTTAGTTTCAGTGTTGCTTGGCAAGCAACCTTGCGATCGTTCTGAGATTAGCTTAGCTAGCTGACCTAACTGGTTCTCGATCCCTTGAATCGATGCTTGCTAATTTTTTAGCATTGTCTCGTTGTTTTGAAAATAGGTTTCTGACACCGTAATAAATTTTTTTAGCATCTCCTCAAGGTTCGGCTTTTTCTCTTGTGGGATGGGTTGTTGTTGAAAGCCTAGAGGGGGTTGTTGTCTTTGATTTCCTTGACCTCCCCATGAGAAATTTGGATGGTTCCTCCACCCTGGATTATAAGTGTTACTATAAGGGTTATTTTGAGGTCTAGAATTGTTACCCATATAGTTCATCTGTTTGTTTTCTATGCCAGGGTTGTAGGATGGGTATTCTGTATTGTTCGACCCTCCTCTATTTGTATCACACTGCATCACTGGATGTACCTGCGAGGAACCACACAAACCATCAATTTTCTTACTTAAGAGTTCTACCTGATTTGATAGCATGGTTCTTTGCGTCGAGGTTGAAAACACCGACTTTTTGTCGACTTTGTCCTTGTAACTTGCCACTGGTAGTTATTCAGTGACATTTCCTCTATAAATTTGTAAGCTACTTCAGGGGTTTTGTTATTCAAGGTTCCACCGGTGGCTGAATCAATCAACTGCCTAGTTGAGGGGTTCACACCGTTGTAGAAGGTTTGAACCTGTAGCCATAAGGGTAACCCATGGTGAGGGCACCTTCTCAATAAATCCTTGTATCTCTCCCCTGCATCGTAAAGTGACTCTAAATCCATCTGCACAAAAGAAGAGATATCATTCCTCAACTTAGCCGTTTTAGCCGGCGAAAAATATTTTAACAAAAAATTTTCAGTCATTTGTTCCCATGTAGTGATTGATCCTCGTGGAAGAGAATTCAACCATTGTTTGGCTTTATTCCTTAAAGAAAAGGGAAATAACCGAAGGCGAATGGCGTCATCAGAAATGCCATTAATTTTAAACATATCACATAATTCCAAAAAGTTCGCTAAGTGTGTGTTAGGATCTTCATCCTGCAAACCATCAAACTGAACAAATTGTTGAATCATCTGTATAGTGTTAGGTTTCAGTTCAAAATTATTTGCAGTAATAGCAGGTCTAACAATACTTGATTCATTTCCTATTAAATTAGGTTTAGCATAATCATACATAGTTCGAGGAACAGGATTTTGATTAACCGAGTTTGTGGCGACTACAGGAGGTAGCGGATTATTATCAGCCATCTCTTCGGTGGTGTTGGTATCGTTCTCTTACTCTTCTTGTATGTACTGTAGGCTTCGCCTAATTTCTCTTCGGTTTCTGCGAACGGTTCCTTCTATATCACTATCGTAAAGTAGAGGTCCTGACGGGTTTCTTCTAGTCATAAACTAGAATACCTGCCAGAAGCAAGGAAAAAGAAAAATTGGCAAAGTTAAAATAAAGTAAAAAATAAAAATAAATTGCAAATAAATAGAATGGCTAAAGTAATAAAAATCAAGTGTTCCTAATACCTTAGTCCCCGGCAACGGCGCCAAAAACTTGATCGAGTCCAAACTAACTATGACAATGAATAAGGCAAGCGCACCTATCGTTCGGTAGTATAGCTATGGCAAGACCGAAAATATCGTATCCTCAAGGACCAAGAGTACTAGTAGTTACTATCTTTTTATTATCTAGCCTAAGTATTAAGGGAATCGATGTTTAATTAACTAATTACTAAACTAAGGATGCTAAGACACAGAGAGTGAATTTGGAAAATACTTGTGGGAAAAACAGTTGATTAAGACAATAACCGAGGAAGAATCCACCTAGACTTCACTTGTTATTTAACTCTGAACCAAACGATTTATTCACTTGACTTGATCCGTAGGATTCCCTAATTTATATTAATACCTCTTTCGAGACTACTAACGTCTAACCCTAGGTTGATTAATTGAAATCTCTTTCTAATTAAAACCCCTAGTGTTGCATTAACTCGATCTATGGACTCCCATATTAGGTTTGACCCTAATTCGGCAGATTTTCGTCATCCTATCTCTAGGGTTACGATCAACTCCGCTTAACTATGCTAGATCTACTCTTAAACAGGACTTTTGCTCCACTCGCCTAAGCACATCAATACTTGAATCAAAAGTATCTGAAATATTAAAAAAGAATAAAGAACACATAATTAAGAACAAATCAAGTATTTATCATATAGTTGAGAAAACAATAACAAGATCCGTCATAGGTTTCCCCCTCGGGTATTTGAGGGTTTAGTTCATGTTTAATAAAGAATACATCTCGTAAGAAAGTAAATAACAAAACATAAGAAAAACCCTAAAACCCCCTGAAGAAAATTGAAGGGAAGATCTTCCGTCCTGAGGGTGATCCCGGCTTTTGGGATGAATCAACTAGTTTTCTTGGAGTAATTCCATGTGTTCAGCCCTCTCTGGCTTCCCCCCTCCCTTTTAGGTCATACTTAGGGTGTTTATATAGACTTCGGAATGTCTTTCTTCACCCCTAAGTATCCTTTTTTGAGTAGAATTACAACGGGTTACGGCAGAGACACGCCCGTGTGAATCGAGCCCAGGCCGTGTTTGGGCCTGCTAAAGTGGCACGGCCGTGTGGTTACCTCCCGGCCGTGTGGATTTCTTTCTTTGGCCCATTTTCTCCATTTTTGGCCCGTTTCCCATTCTTTTCATCCTCCGATGCTCTCCTAAGTATAAAACATGAAATTAAAGGATTAGGAGCATCAAATTCCACAATTCAGGGGATAAATCATCCAAAAGTATGCTAAATGTGGGATTAAAATATGTATATATTACGGTTTATCATTGGGTAACATTTGCACATTTATTTTTTCAACTAAAATCTAATAATGATAATTATATATACATGTTTTTTTATTAAAAGAAATTTCAATTAATGTAATTTGTGTTAAGTTATTATTATGACTATTCCTCTCTATGCCAATATTTGACATACATATTATTATTTAACAAATTTGGTATAAACAATTGAATTATTTTACGATTGAGAATACTTATTATTTTACTAATATTTTTTTTTATTTTATTTTGATTCAAGTGATTATAATGTCATATCTTGCCAAACTTGAATTTGCAGCCTTAGACATCTCAGGCAAGAATTATTTGTCATGGGTGTTAGATGCTGAAATTCACCTAGATGCTAAAGGTCTAGGAAATACTATATTAGCATATAAAGAAGCATCTAATCAAGACAAGGCAAAAGCAATGATTTTCATCCGTCATCATCTACATGAAGGATTAAAAGTGGAATATCTCACTGTGAAAGACCCTCTTGAGTTGTGAAAAAATTTGAAAGAACGATTTGACTATCAGAAAAAGGTGATACTCCCTAAAGCTCGTTATGATTGGATGCACTTACGGTTGCAAGATTTTAAGACTGTAAGTGAATACAATTCAGAAATTTTCAAAATTAGTTCTCAACTAAAATTATGTGGAGAAAACATAACTGATGAAGACTTGTTAGAGAAAACATTTTCAACCTTTCATACTACTAATGTGCTCCTGCAGTAGCAATACCATGAAAAAGGTTTTAAAAGGTATTCTGAATTGATTTCATGCCTTTTGGTGGCTAAACAAAATAATGAGCTGTTGATGAAAAAGCATAGAATTCGTCCCACTGGTTCTGCACCATTCCCTGAAGCGAATGTAGCAGTACACAATAATTATGAAAATAGAAAATATAGAGGTCGCAGCCGTGGTCGTGGACGTAGTGGGGGACGTGGTCGAGGACGTATTTGTAATCGTTATCATGGTGGTAATAACAATGATACTTCTAACTAGCAAAAAAAGAATAACAATGAAAGACAAGAAGGAAGTGGTTAAAATAATCCTTCAAAGACTGTTGAGAATATATGCTACCGATGTGGTATGAAGGGGCATTGGTCACGTACCTATTGTACGTCTAAGCATTTAGTGAAACTTTATCAAGCATCCATTAAAAAGAAGGGAAAGCATATGGAGACAAATTTTACATCCCAAAATGATGAAATAGAGGCAAAAGATGAAGATATTCACTATAATACTAAAACTGATTATGCCTTCGAGGGTGATAAATTTAATGACCTTAATAATATAACTCACCTAGATGTGGCAGATTTCTTTGAGAATCTGTAACACCCCTTACCCGTGTTCAAAGCCGAAACCGGATACGAGGTATTACCTAACTCAACTCGCTTAAACATACAACATCGGGCCATAAAAGTTCGCTTCAACTTAAAACTTTTCATAAAAACTCATAACATCCTTATCTTAGGCCTACAAGGCCTTAAACATACTTACAGAAGGTTTCGGATTTAACCCGAAAATCTTTACGCACTTAGAAACTTTTGCCTAAACAGGGGTCACACGCCCGTGTTGTCTAAGGGACACGCCCGTGTTAGAAACTTTTGCCTAAACAGGGGTCACACGTCCGTGTTTTCTAAGGGACACGCCCGTGTGACCCTGGGACATGCCCGTGTTCTTAACCCGTGGTCGACATTGACTTATTTTACACGACCGGAAACACGCCCGTGTCCCTGGCCTGTGTGCCTCACACGGCCTTGACACGCCCGTGTCTTAGCCCATGTGCCAAAACCTTGGCATTCTGTTTATGACGTCATCACATCATTAAGGTCACACGGCCAAGGCACACGCCCGTGTCCTTAGACCGTGTGTCGAATTAAATTCATAATTTTAGGTGCAGACTTCACACGGCCTGGGCATACGCCCATGTCCATGGCTGTGCCTCCCACACGGCTGAGACACACGGTTGTGTCTCTGCCCGTGTGTTTACTACTGAGCATACTGACTCGTAAACCTAGCATGCATGAGGACACACAGCCGAACAACACGCCCATGGGGCTGGCCGTGTGTCACACACGGCTTAGACACACGCCCGTGTATCTACCCATGTGGACATTAGAAAGGCTATATTCCAGCCAATTGCCACCTTACATAGCAACCATACTTATACCAATTCATTTCAACATAACTCATGACCCTAAGGCACTTCCAAAAACTCAATTCAAAGCATCCACACAAGCATAAACTTCATAATTTCATCATCATTGAATATAAATAAACTTGTCATGTATTGGCCCAATTCCAATGACCATTTACAAAATGACCTTGATAACATAAATAGCCAACACATTGGCTATCAAAATGACATAACAAAATATCCAAGTCCTATACATGCCATACTCAAAATAAGTCTAACTTGTTATACCAAATTGATGACGGTAGTGTGATTTCCGAACTCCAACGTCCCACAATTCTCGAATTATCTTGGCAATACTACAAGGAAAAAGGGAAATGATAGGGGTAAGCATAAAGCTTAGTAAGTTTGCATAAAAATAAATAGCAACAATAAGTTCATAATGACATCAATTCATGGCATGGGATAACCACACAAAGTCGTAAGCACTTTGCCATAACTTACTCGTACTTGTTCTTATCTAGCATATACCATGCCACATATCGTAACATTCCTCGTGAATTATTCACGGGTACCTGTATCCACTCAATTACATGACTTTAGTGCTAATCTCATTTCTATATCCAAGCTTATCTATTTATCCCACTAATTCACTAGGGATACTCAAATACGCATATTCATCGTCATTAACATAACCACGAAGCCAATGCCACATCCCAGATGTGGTCTTATATGGGGTCACCCCTGAGTGCCGATGCCATATCCCAGATATGGTCTTATACGGAATCTCACTTCGAGTATCGATGTCATATCCCGAATATGGTCTTATACAATTCTCAAATTCAATACCGAAGCCATATCCCAGATATGGTCTTATACGAAATCTCACTTCGAGTATCGATGCCATATCCCGGATATGGTCTTATACGATTATCAAATTCAATACCGAAGCCATATCCCAGATATGGTCTTATACAGAATCTCAATTCGGTGCTGAGGCCATGTCCTCGACATGGTCTTACACGGGACCTTATCCATCTCATGTCTCGATGATAGTATTTTCACAATTATTATAGTCCTACCGGGACTTCAACATCTCCTCTTTTATCATCTTTCTCATTCAACACCAATACTCAATTTCATAGAATATCATGTAGTATCATAACATCAAACATTCTCAAACATACTAGCATAAATGTTGAATTTATCACATACAAACTTACCTCGATTTCAAAATAAGCTAGATCGTCGATCTAGTCCGATACTTTGTTCTTTCCCCGATCGAGGTAAATTCTTGGTTCTTCTTGATCTATAATAGCAAATTAGATCATTTAACAATCACATTAATAAATGCATTTCAATAACCATGCTTTGGCAAAATTAATATTTTGCCCTTATACTTTTGCAAAATGGCCATTTTACCCCTAGGCTTGGAAATCAATTCTAATCAATTTTCTACCTTTATCGAGCCTAGTTGAACATTTATTTCTCTTATGGCTACCATCAAAACTCAACATTTCACACATTTACTACATATTTTACAACCTTTACAAAAAGGTCTTTTTAGGTGTTTTCATGGTAACACCTTTCACAAAAGTTGTTCATCTAACAACTAAGACTCAATTTCTTCCATAAAAATGCAGCAAACAACATAAATGCTCACATGGAAAAACCCTAAGCTTTCAATCATTTTGCAAGATAGTCCCCTCTTTAGCTAGCTTAAGCTTTAGGGGTTTCAAAAGTACAATTTTTATCAAGATATGATCACTAAAGCACTTACTTGTAAAGAGAGAAGTTTGCTGAAATTTTTGAGTTCTAAAACCCCTTTTTTACTGAAAATTTCGGTGGAGGAAGATGAGTAAAAACATGAATATCATCTTTTCTTTATTTTAATATAAAACAATCAATTAAGTCACCAACTTTACCAACTTTGACCAATTTTGACAATTTTTATCTCCTATGGCCGGCCACCCTATCTTTAGGGGTCTAATTGCACTTTAAAGACCTCCAATTAATATTCTTTAGCTATTAAACACCTTTAGCCTTTAAAATGGAACTTTCGCACTTTATGCGATTTAGTCCTTTTTCGCGATTAAGCATGAAATCGCTAAAATTAAAGCACCAAAATTTTCATACACATATATAATCATGCCCTAACTTATAGAATAACTAAAAAAAATTCTCTAACCTCGGATTAGTGGTTTCGAACCACTGTTCCGACTATCCCCTAAATCGGGCTATCACAGAATCATTAGAAAAATTTATGTTATTTTGACATTTTTATGTCATTTTAAGTATATTTTATTTTCTTTCATAAAGAATAATTTATATATTTAATAAATATTTGCAATGTTTCTCATATTATATTTTGTTTGTTTTTATGAAGAATATGAATATTCAACAAAATTTCGATGACCCAAAATCAATGGAGACATGTGTCTTGCAGATAGTGCTACAACACATACGATACTCAAAGATAAAAAATATTTTTCTCATTTGACAATAAGTAATGCCCATGTTAATACAATATCGGGTAGTTCAAAACTTATTGAAGGCTCTGGAAGAGCTATTATATTATTACCTAAAGGTACAAAATTTGTCATTGATGATGCTTTATATTCCACTAAGTCTCAAAGAAATTTATTGAGTTTTAAAGATATTCATCTTAATGGATATCATATTGAGACTATGAATGAGAAAAATATTGAATATCTATATATTACAAATGTTCAATGTGGAAAGAAATATGTTTTGGAAAGGCTACATGCTTTTTCATCAGGTTTATATTATACACATATTAGTGCAATTGAGTCACATGTTACTACAAAGCATAAGTTTGTAGAACCACATACTTTTACTATTTAGCATGACCGATTAGGCCATCCCGGATCTATTATGATGCGAAAAATCATCGAGATTTCAATTGGACACCCATTACAGAACCAAAAGATTCTTGAATTCAAGAATTTATCTTGTGTCGCTTGTTTTCAAGGAAAATTGATTATCAAACCATCACCAGCTAAAGTTGGGATTGAATCTCCCGCATTTCTAGAACGTATTCAAGGTGATATATATGGGCTCATTCATCCACCATGTGGACTATTCAGATATTTTATGGTATTAATAGATGCATCTAGTAGGTGGTCACATGTGTGTTTATTATCGACTCGCAACCTGGCGTTTGCGAGACTACTTGCTCAAATAATTTGATTAAGAGCACAATTTCCAGATTATGCAATCAAAATTATTTGTCTTGATAATGCTGGTGAGCTTACATCCCAAGCTTTTAATGATTATTGCATGTCAATTGGGATAAAAGTTGAACATCCTGTAGCTCATGTTCATACACAAAACAGTTTAGCTGAATCGTTTATCAAACGCCTCCAACTAATAGCTCGGCCATTGCTTATGAGAACAAAACTCCATGTTACAGCTTGGGGATATGCTATTTTGCATGCAGCAGCACTTGTGCGCTTAAGGCCAACAAGTTATAATAAGTACTCCCCATTACAATTGGCTTTTGGTCAGGAGCCAAATATTTCCCATCTTAAAATTTTTGGATGTGCAGTATATGTTCCAATTGCTCCATTATAACGCACAAAGATGGGTCCTCAAAGGAGGTTGGGAATATATGTTGGTTATGAATCTCCTTCTATAATTAAATATGTTGAATCATTAACTGGAGATTTATTTACTGCACGATTTATTGATTGTCATTTTGATGAAGCAACATTCCCAACATTAGGGGGAGAGAAAATACAATTGGTAAAATAAATTACATGGAATGGATCATCATTATCTCAATTAGATCCTCGCACAAGTCAATGTGAACAAGAAGTTCAAAGGATCATACATTTGCAAAACATTGCCAATCAACCGCCAGATTCATTTACTGACCTAAAGAGAATTACAAAATCTCACATACCAGCTGAAATTGCTCCAATATGAATTGATATCCCAATAGGGCAAATTGTTAGTGCAAAAGAAAGTAATCCATGCCTGAAGCGTGGAAGGCTAATCGGTTCCAAAGATAAAAATCCTTGTAAAAGTAAAGGAGCAATTATTCAAGATGGTAATATTGTGGAGGCAAGTGCCCAAGAAGAGGCCAAAGATATAACTAATCAAAAAACCCCAGAAGAGGTTTAGGTACCTGAAAATGGTGATAACGAAGAAATCTCAATAAGTTATGTTACTTCAGGAAAAAGATGAAACCGAAAAAATATAGTTGCCGACAACAATTTTGCTTATAATGTTGCTATTGAAATAGCAAAAGAAAATGAGCATCCTAAGCCTAAATCTATTGAGGAATGTAGAAATAGAAAATATTGGCCAAAATGGAAAGACGAAATTCAAGCAGAATTAAATTCACTTTCTAAACGTGAGGTTTTTGGACCTATAGTCCAAACACCTAATATGTAAAGCCGGTAGGATATAAATGGATATTTGTGCGAAAACGAAATGAGAAAAATGAAGTCGTAACATATAAATCACGACTTGTAGCACAAGGATTTTCGCAAAGGCCCGGCATTGATTATGAAGAGACATATTCTCCTGTGGTGGATGCAATCATGTTTAGATACCTTATTAGTCTGGCAGTATGTGAAAAACTTAACATGCGTCTAATGGATGTTGTTACAGCCTATTTGTATGGTACACTTGATAGTGAAATTTATATAAAAATCCCTGAAGGATATAGAGTTTCCCGGGAAAATTGCTCAATCAGATTAAAGAAAAGTTTATATGGATTAAAACAATCTTGACGTATGTGGTACAATCGTCTTAGTAAATATTTGTTAAAAGAAGGTTATAAAAACGATCCAATCTGCCCATGTATTTTTATAAAAAGGTCTGAATCAAAATTTGTGATAATTTCTATTTATGTTGATGATCTAAATATTATTGGAACTCCTGAAGAGCTTCAAAATACAGTAAATTATTTAAAGAAAGAATTTGAGATGAAAGATCTTGGAAAAACAAAGTTTTGTCTTGACCTGCAGATCGAGCATTTAAAAGATAGAATTCATGTTCATCAGTCAATTTATACGAAAAAGATCTTAAATAAATTTTATATGGATAAAGCACATCCATTGAGTACCCCAATGGTTGTACGATCGTTAGATGTGAATAAAGATCAATTTCGTCCTTGTGAGAATGATGAAGAGTTTCTTGGTCCTGAAGTACCATATATAAGTGCCATAGAAGCATTGATGTATCTTGCAAGCAACACAAGACCTGATATAGCTTTTGCTGTAAACTTGTTAGCAAGATTTAGTTCTTCTCCAACACGTAGACATTGGAATGGAATTAAACATGTATTTAGATATCTTAGAGAGACCATTGATATGGGGTTATTTTATTCAAATGATTCAAAATCCCTATTATTTAGTTGTGCTGATGCTGGATATTTATCGGATCCATATAAAGGTCAATCTCAAATGGGATATTTATTTACATATGGAGGTACTGCCATATCATGGCGTTCGACAAAGAAAACATTAGCTGCTGCCTCTTCAAATCATGTTGAAATAATTGCAATGCATGAGGCAAGCCGAGAGTGTGTTTGGCTAAGGTTATTAACCCAACATATCCAGAAGATATGTAATTTGCCTTTACAGGAAAATATGCCAACTATCTTATACGAAGATAATGCAGCATTTATAGCTCAATTTAAGGGTGGTTATATCAAAGGTGATAGAACGAAACATATTTCACCAAAATTATTCTTCACTCATGATCTTGAGAAGAAATGTGACATAGAAGTTCAACAAATTCGTTTTAGTGATAATTTAGCAGATCTTTTTACCAAGGCATTACCAACTTCAACATTTGAAAAACTACGAAACAAGATTAGAATGCGTCGACTCAAAGATATAATGTGATGTCGCCATTAGGGGGAGTCAAAAACACGTTGTACTCTTTTCCTTTAACCAAGGTTTTGTCCCACTGGGTTTTCTTGGTAAAGGTTTTTAACGAGGTAACTTGTAATAGAAGATTGTGTACTCTTTTTCCTTCATTAGGTTTTTATCCCATAGGGTTTTTCCTAATAAAGGTTTTTAATGAGGCACAGTTTTCTCTAATGGACATCCAAGGGGGAGTGTTATAAATATTACTTTATTATGGATGTCCATAACTCTCAAAGTTGTAACCTCCATTGTAGCAACCCCCAATGGAATTATGAGGGTTTTATATAGTAATTAAACCTCTATTTATTCTTTGTAACTTAAGGGATTGTATTATGTTAGAAGGTCTGTAAATAGAGGCATGTACAAGGCTTGTAGAGATGCACAATAAATGAAATAAAAAGTTCTCTTGTTTATCTTCTTTTGTATTACTTCTTTGTATTGATATTTTCTCTTTAGTTTGTTCTTTCCTTTTATTATTTCATAACAAGTTTAGCTTTATTTTTTTTAAAGTTCTCTAATAAAACAATTTTTTTTTTTATTTTACTACATAAAAGTTAAAAGTTTACGGTATTTATTTTATTGATAAATTAATTTATTTCTTTAATCAATTAATTTAAAATCACCCTTTTTAAAATAAAAATTGGGAAGAGCAATAAGCATCTAAGATCTTCTTTATAAATGTGATAGTAAAAAGTAAAAAAATATTTTTTACTTAAATATGTTATTTATTATGATTTAAAGATAAATTTGACTAAAATGATAAAAATGGTAAAAATGTTTTAAAAGAAACATGTCAGATGGAATGTGTTATATCCCTCCACAACTTAGACATGTGTCAACAACACAAACACAAATAGCATTATCCCTTATTTTGACTGCACTTGAGAAAGCACCCCACTTGACCATCCGTCTTGGCCAGAGAAGTATCAACCTTCTATTCTCATGACCATCTACTTGACAGGCCTTCATGACAAGCCCTTTCACTCCTCCAAGATGAGATAAACACCAACATTTTAGTTATGAACACTCTTCAAATGTGAACACACCCTTAAGGTAATAAGAACCCACCTGGGCGTAACAACCTCGTATTGATCGAAGACATAACAAAATGAGTCTCACAATGGACATTCTTCATGTATTGCACGAAGAAAACCTTCTTCATAACTTGTCACGTCACGTCACGTTAGTGGACAAGAGGACCTCTCCTATAAATACCATTTTGACAATGAAGAAGGAATAAACCTTTTGATCCCTTAAAGTTACTTTGAGCAATTACCCTCTCTTTCAGCAATTAGCATGTCCTCTTGTACCTTTTTGACTCTCCTCCGTTTTTTAGGTGAATCGACTTCTTTAACACCACCTGTTCCTCCTTACTTTCCTCTCTTACTGTATATTGTATCAACAATTGGTACAGTGAACATGGACCCTACAATGACTTCCTCTCAGAATGATGCTACTATTCTCAACCCTCCAAAGCCTGCCAACTTCTTTACTCTGGTGACCATCACCAACCCCGCCAATACCGAGCTTCTTTCAAACCAAATCCACCCTCCTACCACCTAAACAACAATTCAACCACCTGTCAACCTTTTTTAGGTTTTCACCCAACTTATGGCTTCCCTCAACATCCCTTTCCCCACATCTTTAGTTAACCCAACTATAGTCGTTCCATCAGCTTCCTTAGGCACTCAACCACCCTCTGCCACCTCTTCCCAAGACCCTAAAGAGTCACCATTTGCAAAAATCCTTTGCTTGCTTCGCAACCCCTCCATCTTAATAGACTATTACTGCCATCTTTGCCGATCAAACTTCTTAATAGCAACAAGCCTCTAGCCACATTCGTTGTTGAAGTAACTATAACTTCATTTGCACATCTAATAAACATGTTATACAATTTATAAGTTTCCAAATTTTAATAAATGCATTATTAAATCAATTACGAGTTATAAACGAGCGTACGAGAGCTCTTATGAAACACTAATGTTACTCGAATGACTAAAACGTAAAATTTTTCAATATGCAGGTGTGATGCAGCGATCGTGAGGGAGGCATGTCACAGATTGAAGGCAAAAGCATGACGTCGCGACTTTGATTGAGGTGAACTGCGACCTTGAAGATAAGAGGCTAACGTTGCGATTTCAGTAGGGAAACATCGCTACTGAAAATAAATAATATTAACACTTAGCTTTAGGGACAAACCAGTTACACTTAACTATTCGTTCAATTAGTAAAAATTATCATATCAAATTTCAATATAATACTATATTTGACTCGTAAATATTAAATAATAATATTTAAGGACTCACTAGTTGGATTTGTGGTCCCGAAACCAGTGTTTCCGACACCATTGAAAAATGGGTTGTTTTAACTCTCCCTCTAATTTCACCCTCGAAATTTTTACCTGCGAAAAAATTTGGGTACTATGAATCTCATGTTTATTTTTTCAGCTCTCACATATCCTTTTCATTATTGTGACGATGTATATTACTTTATCATCGGTCTAAAATTCGATAACTTATAACTTTTTCTCTACATTTTAGCATATGATTTTGTCGATCTGAGACGACTTTCAAAAAGTCCTATATAATCATGATTTTATTATCTGTCTCACGAATCAGATTAGACCCTAATATTTCTTTCACTCATCTCTAACTAGTACAATGGAGTTTTGTATTTACGTTCGTATAAAACCTCATATGGTGCCATTTAATTCTTAATCGATAACTATCATTATATACAAACTCTGCTAATGGTAGAAATTTTCTTTAGCCATTTTCAAATTCAATTATACAATACTATAATTTGTCTTCTAGTATCTAAATCATCCATTCTAATTGTCTGTTAGTTTGAGGAGGAAATATTGTGCTGACATTCAGTTTCGTACCTAGAGTTTCATGCAATCTATCTCAAAATCTGAAGGTAAATCTCGAGTCTTGGTCAAAATGATAAATAATGATGTATCATGTAATCCGACAATCCATAGTAACTCATTTCTTTTCCCATTCTACAATCACTACAAACTATAGTAAACCTGACTGAACCTGACGTTCGACTTTGTCTTGTGGGCATATCTGACATTTAACCACTTATTCTAAAATTTTCTCTTTTCATTTTCGATCATCAGTGTAAATTTTCTCAGTACGCATAATGATTTTCAAAAGCAAAGATTCCTATCATTACCAATACTGTGCTCTAAAGTCTGATCATTTTTAACAAGTCTTCTTTTAGTAAAGAACTCTGGATTATCTTTTTGTAGTTTTTGAGTTTTCTAAAGGAATATTGGTTTTGTTCTCAACTCGGCTAAAATAGAACTATCGCTTGTAACTGTTCAAAACTCTATTAGCATTTATCCGACCAAACAAAGCTTTTTTTTTGTAATAATTTCGATAATGGAAAAGCTATCATCGAGAAGCCTATAACAACTTATCTGTAATATCCAGTAAGTCTTAGAAAACTATATACTTCTGTACTAACTTTCAGAGATTTCCAGTTCACAATTGCCAAAATTTTGTTCAGATCAATATATATACTTCAACCAATATCACGAGTCTCAGAAACCTTACTTCTCGAAGTTAGAATTCACATTTACTGAACTCTGCATACCACTATTTCTCTCGCAAAACTTGCAACATTGTTTTCAAATGAAATCATTTCCAATACATTAGGTCTAAAAAGTGGTCGTGTGTTTCGTTAATTCAAGCGGTATTACCAAAAACTCACATTGTTCATATCTAGTTTGGAAAGCAGTCTTCGATACTACTAACTTATAACTCTGGGTTGACAATAATCTAATTAAAAATCAATCTTTCAAAATACGGTAGCTCCCTTTTGCTAATCAAACACATTGGTTATATGAAGTATCATGTACTTATTCTTTATGGTGACTCTATTCAACTGTCTGTAATCAATATACAATCTCATAGCTTCAGTTTTCTTTTTGACAAATAACATTGAAACACTCCAAGATGACACGCGCAATCGAATAACTCATCTGTCTAATAATTATTACAACCATGCTTTCAATTTTTTCCATTCTGTCTATACCATTTTGTACGGTGCAATCAAGATCGGAGTAGTTCTAAGTGCCACTTCAATAACAATTTCAACTTCCCTTTCAAGCTGCAACCTAGCAATTCTTCAGGAATCACATTAGTAAATTTGTTATTTATCAAAACTTGTTCTATCTTTGATTCTGGTACTTTGGTATCTAAAATGTAGTCGAATACACTTTACAACCCTTTCTGATTAGTACTTGTGTTAATATTGCTGATATGATATTAAGAAAACAATCAAGTCTGTTTGTCTCAACATTAACCAACTCGCCATTCTGATATCTCAACACAATTTTTTTCTGTCAGCTATGATGTCAGGGTTTGTAGCCTCTTCTTTAGCTCGAACAACATAAGTTCTAACTGGTGCATGAGCTTCAGATCTCATCATCGTATCTTTAGTCTTATCTTGACGGGTTCCAATAGTACTATTAATTCTCAATTTCTTACTTCTCTGTAAAAATTGACATCGATTTAACAGTCTAATCACTAATATCATTTGATTTTATCAGGCAATCCCTCATCAAGAACTCGGTGAAGTCATATCTGAAATAGGTTCTTATTGTCACTCTATGTTTCCTTAAAATAATTTTTGCTGCAATTTTCATAAATTATTTTATTTGTGTTCCAAACACTACCCATACTAACCACTGATATAACTTAAGGCTTCGAATACTCTGTTTAGACATATCTTTTCTTAGATTTCGTATAGGGCGAAGGATTAACTTCTGAAATCTCTCATCTTCTTAGATAAAGAGTTGGGAAAGATCTGGTCACGTTGTGTTTTTTTTTTGTGTCTTGGCTTTTTGACTTAGCTCAATCTTTTCCATTTCACAACTTTACCATCTCTGAGCTCACTCAGACAGTACAACAAATTCTTTCAGCTCTAATATCCCTACAATTATCTGGATGTCCCTTGTTCAAGTCTCATTCAACATGGATGCACATCCTGATTTTTCGGTATCACTAATGTCAGGGTTACCCACCACTAATACACTTCTCTTTTTTCATAACAATACTGCGCATTTCAACTCAGAATTCTTCTGTTCCTCAATTACAAATTTTATCGATCGAGGTCGGTTAACATTTATCAGATTGAGGTTTTAAGGATAATGGGGTGCCACATAAGGCACAATCGAGGATGGAGGTTGTTTTAACGGTTGTAAAGCTACAAGGGTAGCTTTCAAGTATTGGGTGAACCATTAATTTATCAATTAGAAGAAGGCATTTTCTTACCTCATTCCTTAGCACTTGCGGAACGAACACTCTATAACAATTCTCTAATTAGAATAAGGAACATTACTATTTACTTACCAAATATGACACAATTTAACCCAATCATCATAATACATAAAAATAGAGTCAACTCAGATCTGAAGACATCACACTATCACAGGTTATTGTGGCATGTATTTCTAAACTCAATACACACTACGTTCAGTACTAGAATCGACTAAACTTGTAGCTCCGATAGCACTAAATGTAACACCCCTTATCCGGTCAAATCATCGAACCCAAGCGACGAGATGCTACGAATAATTTTGGAATAATCAGATGCAATTTCAAACATTGAATGATCATATTAATACGCACATTAATTATTACAATTGAAAATGAAACTAAATCGAGCTTTAAAATACAATAGATTAGATTCGGGAATGAAAAAGGACCAAACTGTAAAATTTTAAAACTTTGAAACTAGGTATTGACACTAAAGGAATAAATATTGATACTTTTATGGTAAGTATCGATAGCGTTTTGGCATTTTGCAAATTTGAAAACACTATTCATTTGGTCAAGTATTGATACCTTGGTCCTTGGTATCGATACTTTTATTCAGATGGTAAAAAATTACAAGTTTGAAGTTCATTTCATGCCCAAACCTATATCTTAGCTCATAGATACATATAGGTACACAATTAAACTGCAAAGAACTCATTCAATCCATACAAACATACAACCAATATGCCAAAACATAAGCACCTACTAATTCCTATGCATAACATCATCTAAACTTTGCCATAAAACATCCATCATTTAGCAAGTTACCATATATGCCTTTATACATGAATAACTATACCAAAAAACGCTCATTAACTTCCAAAAGCATAATCATCCTATGTACATATTACCTTATACCACACATTTATAAACATGTTATACCATTAATGTAACACCCCTAACCCATATCCGTCGCTGGAATAAGGTTACGGAGCATTAGCAAAATTTACATATTAAATACAGACATTTTCATATCATCTAACATTCATATCAAAAACCAATCATAATTACTCATATTGTCTCTTATATGAGCCATCGAGGCCCAAAATATGCATTATAAACAAATCGGGACTAAATCGGGTACTCTGAAAATTTTTCGCAAAATATCAAAATTTTTCTAAGGTGTATGGGATACACGCCCGTGTGGCCAGGCCACGTGTCTCACACGGTCAAGAAACACACCCGTGTCTCAGGCCGTGTGGAAATTCGAAATAGGGACACACGGTCGTGTTCCAGCCCGTGTCCAAATTTGGGAGGTCACTGATGTAACAGTTCGATTTAGACCCTAGTCGGAATAGTAGTTTCGGGACCACAATTTTGAGTCAAAAAAATATTTTAATATTATTTTCTGTGTTTACTGCATGTGATTTAACATGTGTGAAAGTTTCGTGAATTAATTTTGTTGTTTGTGTGCTTAATTTGAGAAAAGGATTAAATCTCATAAAATGCAAAATTAGCATGCCATGTGTTAAAGGTACTTATGTGCTATGTCTTTATTAATATGAGATCCTTATAATGCAATTGGACCATTTTATTTATGGATGGACATTAATGTACATAGTTAGTGGACTTTGATAGTTAATTAAAAAGGTTAAATTAGTAAAATAAGTATTAATGTTATTATAATAAAAACAATGATAAAATGGTGGCCATTCTTAGTGTTCATCCACCGAAAATACAAAGAAAAGAAAAAGAAAAAAAAAGATAGCCAGGTTTCGGCTATGTTCAAGCAAAATTAAGGTACGTTTTTGTTTCGATTTTTGATAATTTCTACGTTTTTGTAATCGTTGCTTCGTATTCTCTCAAGCCCATGCTTTAATTTTGGAATTTGATGAAGATTTTGAGATATGCCATTGATGATTTTGTAAGCTTTGTGATGTTAATTGATGAAAAATGAAATATATGTGTTAGATTAACATGTTTTGTCTTTGGATTTTTGGTGAATTTGAGTAATTTGGACTAAATTGTGAAAATAATATTTTGGGAGACTAAAATGTGAAATAAATGAAATTTATGGACTTTTATGATTATGATGGAAATTCGGCTAAGCATGGGTACAAGGGAATTTTGTGTATTTTGTGATTTTGTGAAATAGGGACTTAAATGTCAAAATGTGAAAATGTGAGGGCTAATTTGTAAATTGCCCTAAATGTGTGTTTTTGGATTGAATTGAATGATTTGGTGAATAAATGAGTTAAATTTGAATATGTATAGATCAAGAACCAAAGAAAACGGATTTAGATCGAGGAAAGTCGAAAGTGATCGAGTAGTCGAATCCGTTCGTTTATTCCGAATACGAGGTAAGTCTATATACAAATAAATGTATTTAAGTTGATTTATTTATGTTCATATATTATTGAATTGTAATAAATGACTTTGGAAGATATACATGTGAAAACCGAAAAGTATCGACAATGTATCAATGTCTGAAAAGTCTCGTACGAACCTTAGGAATAAATAGGATTAATATGTCATGACATAGGATTCCTAGGTGTGATATCGTGTAAGACCACGTCTGGGACGTTGGCATCGATTTGAGAATTACGTGTAAGACCATGTCTGGGACATCGGCATCGTATATAATTTCGTGTAAGACCCGGTCTGGGACAGTGGCATCGATATTTGTTTACATGTAAGACCACGTCTGGGATGTTGACATTGTACGAGTATTCTGAGTTGTTCGAGTATCCTATTTGATTCCGAATGGTTCAACGGGCAATTTCGAGAAATGAGAGTCTATGTGAAATGTATGACCGTTTCAGGTACGTTTGAAATGTATGCTATGATTGAATATAAAAGGTAAGTATATGTGAATGTGCACAAGAGATATATGAGCATAAACTTGTTGAGACAAAATGTAATATATGTATGAATGAGCTTTGAATAAAAGAGATAATTGTCGTTTCAGGTACGTTTGAAATGTATGCTATGATTGAATATAAAAGGTAAGTATATGTGAATGTGCACAAGAGATATATGAGCATAAACTTGTTGAGACAAAATGTAATATATGTATGAATGAGCTTTGAATAAAAGAGATAATTGGAGATATGATTTGTTAGTAAGTAATGGCTAAACAATTGAGCCAAAGATGAAATATAAATTTGCAATCGAGATATACTAATGTTCTTGCATTTGATATGATTATGAATGTTGTATGTTAAGTTTATTTGTATATGGCTTACTAAGCTTTTGAAAGCTTACTTTGTGTGTGTTTACATTGTTTTATAGATCATTAAAGCTACGGAAGGCTCGGAGATTGTCGAGGATCATCACCATACTATCAAACTCTATTTTGGTACCTTTTGAAAGTGTATATATTAAAGTATGACATGTATAGTCTAGTAAGTTTTGATTATGTTTAGAAAGGTATAAAAATAGCCATGTGATATGGCTAGATAATGATTATAATGTGAATAAGTAGTCTATGCTATATGATGCATAGTTTGGTATGGTTTGATGGCTAATAGTTGGTCTAATAACATGGTCTAATTTATGATAAGTTTTATGATGCAAAGTTGGTATGTTTTGGATGAATGGCTAGTATATTGAATTGGTAAGTTTTGGTTGGTTTGTACTTAGAAATGTTTATGATGATAATGAGATAAATGGTACATAAGTTGATGTGTTTGATATGTTCTTGTATGGTTAGAAAAGATGGTTATTTTGGTATGTTTTGGGTACTTTTGATGCTTGGAATGATTCTTAATTGTGCTTGTAGGTATAACCCAATGTGTGGGTGAAAAGTTGGCCTTACAAATGGCCTGTATTTGCCCACACGGTTGAGCACACGGGCGTGTGGCTCGACTGTGTCCTTCGTGGTTGTATTTCAAAACAAGTCAGACTCGACCACGGGTGCCGACACACGCGGGCGTGGATCGCCGTGTGGTGCAAGTCGTGTGTCGACCACGGGTGAGGCACACGGGCGTGTCTCAGACCGTGTGGACAAGTCAGTATGTATGCCTTGTTTTGCCACGGCTTGGGCACACGGGCGTGTGACCTCTGTAACTTTGAAAAATGTTTGATTTTCGAAAAAAATTTGTATGATTCTGATTTAGTCCTGACCCATTTCTAATGCATGTTTAAGGTCTCGTAGACCTCATTAAGGGACTATATGCTTGTATGTTGCTATGATATGATGGTGATAAACTTATTGATGTGAAATATTCGTAAAAGTTTCTGATTTGTCCGGTAATGCCTCTTAACCTAGACCGGCGATGGTTACGGGTTAGGGGTGTTACAACTGACTTGGGTCACATGGTTAAGCCACACGCCCGTGTGCTAGGTCGTGTGAGCATACTGACTTGCATAAATAAGGTGTAGGGGTCACACGACCAAGCCACACGCCCGTGTGCTAGGCCGTGTGAAAATATCTGAGCATTCTGTTTTAAAATTTTAAAGATGCAGGGGACACACGACCAAACCACACGCCCATGTGCTAGGTCGTGTGTCACACACGGTTGAGACACACGCCCGTGTCTCTGTCCATGTGGACAAAATAGGCTATTTTTCTAGCCACATTTCTCACCCAATTTGTCTTCAGCCTACATTAACACTTTAAGACTTCACAAGCCAATATAAGACGTTCAATCCAAGCCAAAATCAAGCTTTATACATAACATATTATCACATATGTTCAAGTATTCAAACTTACCAAAATAACCATACTCACATATATGCATATTTTACTAATTATACTATTTCAAACCACTTATCAAACATGTTAAGGCCTTATATATATACATATCAAAATATACCTATCACTAGTCATACCAATGCCTAATCTCAAACAATCTTATACATGCCATCATTGACCAAATTAACCTATACATGCAATTATAACCAAAATTTAGTTTGTTATATATACCAAAATGAGTTGATGGATAGTGTGAGATATCTCCGCTAATCTTCCAATCCAACGAGCTTCCGAATTACTATAAAACAGGAAAAATAAAACAGAGTAAGCTTTAAAACTTAGTAAGTTCGTATAACAGGAAATTAACTTACTAATATTTCATACATAAGGTAAGTAAACTAAACATGCTCAAACCAATTTGACCAAATGCCTAAACACATCCTCATCAAGCATATTAGTCAAGTAATCACATAATAACCATTGATCATGGATGAACAAGTCATCAAATAAATTCCACATTCATGTAACAACCAGTTCATGCTTCAATAAGCCAAGTAATATCATTTCCAAGTATTTCAAGTATATACCGGTATATTTCAGTTCATACGTTCATTTTAAATTCACGTTGTCTCATGTAAAAACTTTGCCCGTTGAACCATTTAAAATATCGATGGATACACAGGTAATACATACGAAGTGTACAAAACTGTAATCCGTCAATTCATATTCGAAAATGCTCATATGAGCACATAAACGGGAAGCTCTTTTTCAAGCCATATAATGGGAAGCTCATGTGAGCTGTATAACGGGAAGCTCTATCGAGCTGTATATCGGGAAGCTCATGCGAGCCATAAATTGAGAAGCTCATACGAGCCAATTATCGGGAAGCTCAAGTGAGCCCTTAATCGGGAAGCTCATAAGAGTCAAATATCGAGAAGCTCGTGAGAGCCAAGTATCGGGAAGCTTATAAGAGTTGCGGTGTGTCCACAACACATGCAGGATTACAACCAATCTGGATGCTCATAAGAGCTATTAACGGGACGCTCGTGAAAGCCATATATCAGGAAGCTCAAGAGAGCTAATATCGGGATGCTCATGAGAGATAATAACAGGACACTCTTGCGAGCTGTGGTGTGTCCGCAACATATACAGGACCACAACCAATTTAAGAACCCTGTATCCATCGAATTTCATTTGTTCAAACAGGACTTAATACTTGTCAGACATTGTCGGATATATGATTGATTTTCATACATGGCAATAACACAATCACATACATACAATTCAATTAACACATATAAATTCTCAATTTAGTTACAGGAACTTACCTCGACAATATTCGTGTGCACAAAAGTTACTAATCAGTTACTTTCTCTTTTCCACGATCTAACTCCATATTTGATCTATCTGGATCTATACGAATGAATTTAACATCAATTTATATTCAATTCAATTCACATATTTTACAAAATTACCATTTTGTCCCTATACTTTTAATTAATTACAATTTCATCCCTAGGCTCGAAAAATGAAATTCATGCAATTTAATCCTTATTCCAAGCCTAGCGGACTTTTACATGTAACAATAGCAGCCCATGTATTTCAAAAAATTCAGAATCTTTTCATAAATTTTACATCTTTTCAATTTAGTCCCTAAATCATAATTTCATCAAAATTCCTTTTACAAAAGTTGTTTATCTATCAACAACCTTTCATTTTCTACCATAAAACTTCATAATTCATGCATAATCATCCATGGAAAAACCCTAATACTTTGATAACTTTACAAATTAATCCTCGAGATAGCTAGATTAAGTTATTACGATCTCGAAAATATAAAAATTACTAAAAATGGGACAAGAATACTCACCTAATTAAGCCAAGTAAGCTTGCTAGCTTCAAGCTCTTCAAACTAGGGTTTCCATGTTTTTATTTGGGAAAGATGATAAAATATGATGATATTTTTATTATTTAATCATTTATCATCTTTTATTATTTCTCTTTCCAATTTAGTCATTTTCTGTAATGAATTTTCCAATGATGACTAATCATGCTTATCTACTAACTCCACTAATTGGTCTATTTGTCATATAAGGACTTCAAATTTTGAATTCTATAACTATTTGATCCCTTTAGCTACTAGAATTCAACTTTTACTCTTTATGCAATTTGGTCCTTTTCATCAAATTAAACATGTAATCGGTAAAATTTTCTTAACAAAATTTTCATACAATATTTCTATCATAATGCAGACAATGAAATAATATTAAAATAATTTTCCTTCCGGACTCAGATTTGTGGTCCTGAAACCACTATTCCGATTTCACTAAAAATGGGCTGTTACAATTAACCATCTATCACATATGTTTCAACCACATCAACCAACTTACTCAACCATAATTATTTTCATGATATTATCATTTCATTGATATATACCTCAAATATGCCATTCAAGCATTTCCACAAATTGACATCAAAACATATCAAATTTACTTAAATAAACTCAACCTCATCAACCAAGTCTTTTATCCATATTATGACATCATATAAACTATGTAATTGCATACTCAAAATACCATTTCAAATACCAATTGCACAATTCAACCATTTACTAATACATATGTTTTCAACAAGCATATTCTTTACCATAATCACAGTAACAAGAATTTCAAGACATACCACTATATAAGTAAACCTTAACAACTCCTAAGTACATGTCACACATAACCAAGCCTTAATATAAGTAAACCAAAACAACTCCTAAGTGTCACACATAACCAAGTCTTAATATAATCAAAAGACTACAGAATCAATACCGAGATAGTGTGAGCTTTCCGATGATCCGCTTGACACGTTCTGCAAGTTCACACTATAGGGAAAAAGGAAGAAAGGGAGTAAGCATTACAATTGCATAGTAAGTTCACAGGCATTAAAACCAACTAACTTACCTCCTGCTATAATCATACACTACATGCTACTTAGCTTGGTAAAGTTTACCTATAATGAAAAATCACATATAAAAAAGGTGAGTTCAACATTTATAGTACTATAAATTAACTCAATCATATAACATTTCAATTCACTTAATTCAACATTTGATTATCATTCATAAATAAAACAATCATTTAATCAATTCTTTATCTTAATCATATCATACAATCTATTTACTCGTAATACATCCAATTTCAAATTAATGACAAACATTATTTTTCATTTCATAGTTTGAATTATCAATCAAATTCATAGTAAATCATATAAACTTCATTATCATTTTATATCAATTCATCTTTATACCAAATATATATGTCAATTTCCAATTTAATGTCAATTACTATTTCCTTTCATAATACGAATTACAAATCACATTTCATCTCAATTTCCAAATCCATGGATTCATTGAACATAATCAATCAATGTCCCCAACTCATTCTACAATTTCATATTTCATTTCACATTTCACTTCAATTTCATATCATTTTCCATTTCAAATATTAGATATTTCGTTTTTACCATTTATTTCCCTATTAACACGACTCGGACTTGGACTCAGACGAATATACGGATCTAACCAACACATCAGTTTGGCACCCAGTACCTCATTGAATAAATCTGAAGCAAATAGTGCACCCAGCGCTATCAATAAGGTTGACACCCAGTGTCTCATCGGTATAACCGAAGTAAATTAGTACCCAGTGCCTCATCAACTCGTAGTCGAAGTAACCCTAAACTCTTCCTATCCTATGGCACCAACTATATCTAACTCTACCCGAAAGTTAATAGGTTATTCATTTCATATTTCATTATTAACCAATACCTCTATTCATATTTAATTTCATCATGAGTACATTTATCTAACATATGGCAATAATAAATCATTTCAATACATGCTCAATTTCACATTATAACATTATATTATACTTTCACATATATTCAATTCAATCATTATCACAATTAACCAATCTAAATCAAATCAATTCAGCTCATTTCATCACACCATCACATAACATATTTTATTTCAGTTCAATTTAAGGTCAAATCCATAATTATTTCAATTTTTAATTCATCGTATTCAATTTAACCCTCTCGTTCACCTTTTTGTACCTAATTGTAAATAATTAAAATTTTAATTAAATATCAATTTAGTCTGTCGCATGACACGTCTCTATATGTTGAATAGACCCTTTCATTGGAATCTTTGAATAGTATGATTATAAACAAGCAGACAGGGTTTTTACTCACTTTATATGAATCAGGGTAAAAGTGGATATAAGATCCTCTTTTAAATGTAAGAATAAAATTCAAGTTTCCACTCGGAACAAAATTTATGTTCGTTTCCAGTACAGTGATAGTTTTTGCCCGGTTAGGCTTTAGAGGGATGTGGATGAGTCAAATTTGGGATTTGGATATTTCACTCCGGACGTCGGGAAGGAAAGCTACCATAGTGGAAAGCATTTGGTTGCACAAAGGAAACAAGGACAGTTTACAGGGTAGCTCTTTTCATAATTGGGGAGAAGCCAGAAACGTTAACAATCGTCTGTTTGGGAATCCCTTGGGAAGAGTAAACCCGGTCCTGAGAGTAAATCTAGAAGGGGATGGCATGGGTATTTAAAGGGATCGGTTGGATTCTTCTTTGGCTATGGGGTGTGATCTGATGATCCATGATCTTAAGAAGAGTCCCATTGGGGATTTCTAGGGTAAGAAGAGGCAAAGAGTTGGGGATTTCTCTGAAAGTGTTTTTGAGAGTTTGGATTCCGCAAGGAAAAGTGATAGGCGATTGATGGCTTATCAAAATGAATTATCAGCGACCACTTAGGGGTAGGTCGACCTACAGTAATGAAAATAATGTGCTAGAATATTCATGGGTTAGGGAGTTCACGGGCTACGAGAAGGCTTAGGCATATGCTGAGACTTTATAATCCCGAAGTAGTCTTTTTTATGAAGACTGAGTTAGATTCAAAACGCATGAAATTGGTTCGAAGGAAAGGTGGATTTGTGCATGGTATTGAGGTGGCAGCAGAAGGTACTAGGAGAGGAATCTATTTAGGTTAGAAAGCTGAAGGTAATATAATTCTAAGAAGCTATTCAATGAACCATATAGATGTGGAGATTATAGGAGATTTTGTGGAGGATACTTGGAGAATGACGGGGTTTTACGGGTGCCCAGATGTTCGATTTCAATCGGAATCATGGGATCTTCGAAGTTTGGGTCGGGATAGTATGTTACCTTGGTTAGTTTGTGGGGATTTCAATGAATTCTTTATTCTTTTAAGAAGAATGGGGGTGTTATTCGAGAAGAAAGGTGAATGGAAGATTTTCAGAATGTGCTTCATGAATGTCATTGGATGACGTGGGATATGAATGGCCATGGTTCACTTGGGAAAAGGAAAATTTTGTGGAGAATAATATTAGAGAGCGACCAGATAAATGGGTCGCGAATGATGCTTGGAGAGTGTTGTTCCCTACATTTTTGTTGAAACATCTTCCCCATTCATTCTCCTATCATTGCCCATGATTGTTAGTATGTTTGAACTAAGTATATTGAATGAACTTGTAATGTTGAATGGGATTATGTTTGATTTGTGATTGTGGTACCTTTTGTTGGTACATTGGTTAGTCTTATAGGTTGATGGAATTGGTATATTTTAAGTGTGGTTGAAGTGTGTTTTAGTCATGTGAATGTTTGTGGAATTGGTGTGTCTTGGTGTGCAAGATTTGGTTTTGAAATGGGTTTTTTTAGGGGAAACTTATGCTGCACACGGCCTGGGACACAGGTTGTCACACGGTTGTGTGCCACACACGGCCACCCCACACAATCATGTGTCATTATTGGTTTAAGTGCAAGTTTCACACGGTCTGAGACACGGCCTGTGACACGGTCATGTGTCTCAAGTTAGTATGTAACACGGTCTAACACACGGCCTATGACACGGCTATATGACCCAACATCGAATGCACTCACGGTTTGGCACATGACCTGCGACACGACCATGTGGCCCTATTCTGAATAATCACACAGACGGGCACATGGGCTGGGACACGGCCGTATATCCAGACTTTGAATGTCCACACGGTCTAGGCTGTGTCACACGGCTTGGCCACACAGCCGTAACCCCTGTTTCTCAAATTTTTATATTTTTCCAAAATTTTCTATTTTGTTTCAAATTGATCCCTGATTGTTTTCAAGTTATTTTTAGGGCCCTGAAAGCTCAGTTTAAGGCCTGAAAGTGTATTTTTACTATGATTATGATAAGTTGTTAGATGTTGATATTAAGTTGCATAATTGTTTCTGTTTTAAAGTTAAACGTTATAATTTGTACGGTAATGTTCTATAACCCTGATCTAGTGACAAAAACAGGTTAAGGGTGTTATAGTGGCGCTTGATAAATACCCTAATTCGCTTTTAACATGATCGCTAAAAGGAAAATACTATCCAAAATTTGATTTTATGGATACAAATTTAGGTCCTTACCCTTTATATACCTGGAAAAGTATCTGTGCGACGAAGGGTCTGTTGAAATTAGGTATGAGTTGGCGTGTGGGCTCTGGGTAAGGCATCAGAATTTGGGATGACGCATGGGTTCCAGGGTTGCATACAAGACATATCCAATTGGGGGAGGGAAAGAGTATTAGTTAGGCTGGTATCAAAATTGATAAATCAGGATGTAAGAAGATAGGATGAGGAAAAGCTTACATTATACTTGGATGAGGTCACTGCGGAGAGAGTGCACTGCATTCCCCTTGCTGACCATTTACAGAAAGATATGATGGTATGGGCGAGGAGTCATCGGGTGTGTTTACAGTCAAAAGCGGTTACAAGATTCTAATGCACGGTGAGGGGGAGGCTATAGGGGGTGGGCATTACAGGGTTTTTTACAAAAAAAAAAAAAACTCTAACAGATCAATTTACCAGAGAAAACCAAAATTACAGCCTTGAAATTTTTCAAAAATTACATTCCTAGCTATTACAATTAGTATAACAGAAGATTGAGAAATTCCGCCTTGTGCCCGAAATGTGCGAGAGAAAGTGAAACGTTGGAGCATATCTTCAGAGACTGCTTATCTGTTGCAGAAATATAGGACAAATTAAAAATTTCATGGCCTGATAACATTGCTTATAGTTCGCTACAAGATTGGCTAAGTTACATATTTTCTTTGCTTCCTAATCCTATTTGCAGGATTGTGACTTGCACTATATGGTTCATTTGGTCAGCAAGAAACAAACTAATCCATGAAAAGAAGGTTATTTTGCCACACGATATTATCTGCAAAGTGGAATCCTATATTCGAGAAGTGGATGAATTGCAGAGGAAGTTACCAACAAGACGAGTGGGCAGTGAGCGTTGGAGGCCTCTTGAATTTCCTTTCCATAAGCTTAACTTTGACGCAGTGTTCAATAGGTGTGGTAAGTGTTCCTGCACTAGAATAGTTGTCAGAAATGGGAAGGTAGAGTGGTGGTTTCGAACATAGTAATAAACAACATACCTACTAGTTTCGCTGCGGAGGCTATTGCTTGTCTTCAGGCAGTGAATTTTGGAAGAAATCTAGGGTTTCGAGAGGTACTAATCGAGGGAGATGCTCTATCGGTGATAAAGAAAATACAAGCTTTGTGACATAGATGGTTCACTTATTAGGGCTTATATACATGACGCCAAACACAAACCAGAAGGTTCTAACAGATGTGATTTTCATCATATTCAGCGAGATGCAAATAGAGTAGCAAATATTTTAGCAAAAGAAAGGTTAAAATGGGGAGAAAGTACTTATCTGGTGGGTTTGGTGCCACTTTTTGCAAAAGATGCGGCTGGATCGCTGCAGGAGTCGATCGGGGGACACAGAGAGTCGTGGTGATGTTCCTCTTCGTTTGCCTTGATTGTCAAGCTTGCAGTGTTTCTTTAGGGACGAGACTAGATCGAAAATGTGTGAAACAAAGGGGTTTGGTTTTGTTGTTTTTCTGATGGAAAGCGTCATTGTTTTCTCCTTGGGGTTGCTAGTTTCCATGGATAGGGAAATATCTGGCTTTGGAAATGAAGATCTATTAATGCTCTGCTGAGTTGTATGCCAGATTAAAGTTGGGTTATTTGTTTTCCTTTTAATTTTCGTTTTGTCTCTTTGTATTTTCTGTTGGACCTTTTGTTTTCTCCTATTATTGTTTTTTGGGTTTGTTTCTTTAGGCCGGTTTTATTTAAATTGATGTTATGGGTGACTTCAGCCCAATTTTCTTTTTCAATAATAATATCACAATTTTCCTTCAAAAATATTTCAATTAAATATAATTACAATTATAATTCTAAATGCATTAATAATTTAACACAAACATACCATATGAACTTACTTAGCCAAGACAACAAACAAACAACTCTCTAAGGACTAATCAACATTTTTTTATCTTTTCCTCGATTTTCTTCAATTTGGTCCAATTTTCGATCTATTCAATAATTCAATTCAATTTATCAATTCCAAAGATCTTATATCACCCTATTATAAGTGTATATTAATTTAATTTTGTTATTCAAATCCCCTAAACTTTTGCATTTTATTTAATTTAGTCCTTAAAACTGAAACAAGTATAACTTTCACAATTGAGCTTCATTTTTCATTCCAATTTCAATTATGTCCTCCTGCAGCCTCTAAAACCTGAATTTATAGAAATCTCATGGTAATTTCATCAAATTTTCATTTTAGTCTCTATATGCAAATTTAACAAAATTTACTTTATCAAAGAGTCCTTAAACATTTCATACCTTCCAAATCTACCAATTTCTATTAAAAAAAATCTAAGATTTATCAATGACAAGTTTTGAAATCTTGTTAAATTTTGAAATTGGAGATACGAATTAACTGAACCTAGTTGCAACAATCTCAAAAACATAAAAATTATAATAAACGAATTAAAATCGGCTTACCAATTTGAAGGAAAAGCTTGACAGAAAGCTTGATTTTCTCTACAATGGAGAAACGGTGGAAAAGGTTGAAGATAATAAAATAAAAATGACCATTCACTTCTATTATTAGTTTTATTACATATTAACCTTATTTTAATATAAATTAACATATTATTTATTTATTTTTCATCCATAAACCGTCTACTTTACTTAGGTATGGCATAATTTCCTTTTTAAACCATTCAGTTATTCTTTTAGACCTATTTAGTCCATCTAAGCTAATAGCGATTAACCTTTACATTTTTTATGATTTAATTCTTTTTCCTTAACTAACTATCTAAACGTTAAAATCCCTAGACCAAATTTCAATACACCTATATAATAACTCCGTAAATATTTAATAAAAATATTTATGGGTTTAGTTTACAGAAACGAGGTCCCAATACCTCATTTTCCAAAATTACTTGACTTTAGGGACAAACCACTTATAATTAACTATTCATTCAATTAGCAAAAATTATCAAATCAAAATTCAATATAATACTATATTTGACTCGTAAATATTAAATAATAATATTTACGGACTCACTCGTCAAATTTCTTGTCCCAAAACCACTGTTTCCAACACCACTGAAAAATGGGTTGTTACATAAATTATTATTTTACCGTAAATTTGACAGAAGTTATTCTGACAACGAATGTAACATCTCGTAACTCGGACCCGACGATTGGATCGAATATTGGGGTGTTACACAAACTAGAAAAAAAAAAGATTATTCCTAGACAATCATTGATGTACAATATATAGGATATAATATTTAATAAATATGAAAAAATGAAGCCTAGACAAATCACAAATTTTGAATTACAATTGGAAACAAAACAAATTAAGTTAGAACTTTTCCAGCTTAAAAATGAACAACAAGAAATGAAGAAACAAATGAAAACTTTAAAACAAGAAATCCTAGAAGATAGTCCTTCAAAAATTGAACTCGAACCTAGAGATAATACACAAGAATACATGATGGTTTTCGCTGAAGTATCTATCCAAATATGTTTGATAAAAATAAATCTCATTATAAACAACGAATTTTAATTGGAAACAGTAGCCCTTTTTTACAAAGAAGCAGATCAAAATTGTATTAGAGAAGGGATAATTCCAATAAAATATTATAACAAAACATCAAAATCTCTTAAAGCTATGAATGGTAAAAAAAAAACAACTCAAAATTACTTAAAAAATTCCTAATGCTTAAATTTGTAATAAAGTTATCAAATATCAAACATATTTTTTAATGGTAAAAAATATTACTCAAGATAGCATATTAGGAACCCCGTTCATATCTTTACTCAAACCTTACAAAGTAACAAATCATTCAATCTCCACCAAAGTTTTAAATATTAAGGTAGAATTTCTTTCCGTGTAACCTATTAAATTTTTTGTCCACCCAGAATGAGCAAATTAACAATTTAATTAATCATAAATAGAAACAAATTTCTTTTCTAAAAGAAGAAATATGTTTTAAAAAATTATCTAGACAATTATATATATAAAAAAAGAGAAGTCCAAAAAAAAAAACTAAATTAAAGAAGAAATAGAATCAACAATATATTCTGACATTCCTAATGTCTATTGGAATAGGCAAAAACATGAAGTGACATTACCATATGAAA
Organism: Gossypium sturtianum; assembly: GCA_025698515.1. Lineage (NCBI taxonomy): Eukaryota > Viridiplantae > Streptophyta > Magnoliopsida > Malvales > Malvaceae > Gossypium > Gossypium sturtianum. The sequence goes on from CM046952.1 coordinate 44,792,951, forward strand.
ATGATGTTGATGAAAGGCAAATTTCAACAAAAGCAAGACCAATACACATGAACAAAGAAATAAAAGAATTTTGTAAAAAAGAAATACAAGATCTTCTCAATAAAAAATTAATCAGAAAGAGAAGCTCTCTTTGGAGTTGTTCAACATTTTAAGTGATGAAAAAGGCAAAACTCAAAAGAGGGGCACCAAGATTAGTCATTAATTACAAATCTCTCAATCAAACTTTAAAATGAATTAGATACCCAATCCCAAATAAAAAAGATTTATTGCAAAAACTTTGCAATGCCAATATTTTCTCAAAATTTGACATGAAATTAGGATTTTGGCAAATCCAAATCAAAAAGAATAAAGATACAAAACGATATTTACTGTACCATTTGGACAATACGAATGAAACATAATACCTTTTTTTACTAAAAATGCTCCATCTAGATTCCAAAGAATTATGAATGATACTTTTTATCCATATTCCCGATTTACAATAGTATACATTGATGATGTATTAGTGTTTTCTAAAAATTCAAAAAAAAACACTTCAAACACTTATCCATTTTTGTCAAAGTTATAAAAAATAGCGATTTAGTAGTATCTAAATCCAAGATTAGTTTTTTTTTCAAACCAGAGTAAGGTTTTTAGATCATTATGTTACCCAATGGACCATTACTCCAATAGAAAGATCTATAGAATTTACCAAAAAATTTCCAAATCAAATCTTTGATAAAGTCCAACTACAAAGGTTCTTACATAGTTTCATTTATGTCATATATTCTTATCCCGGTCTTGGCAAATTATGTAAGCCCTTATATGAGAGGCTCAAGAAGAACTCACAACCTTGGATAAATGTTCACACCAATATAGTTACCCAAATAAAAAAACAAATCACCCAACTTCCTTGTTTACACTTAGTTGATCCAACTGTCTCCAAAATAGTAGAAATAGATGCTTCTAAGATAAGGTATGGTGGGATTTTAAAACAGGTTAAGGGAGGAAAAGAACAAATAGTGCAATTTACATATAGATATTGGAATCTAACTCAGCAAAATTATAGTACAATCAGATAAGAAGTTTTATCAATTGTTTTATGTATTGCAAAATTTCAAAGTGATTTATTAAATCAAAAAAAGTTCTACAAAAAGATGTTCAAAATATTGTCTCAAAACAGATTTTTGCAAGATGACAAGCAATTTTAAGTATATTTAATTTTGAAATTGAATATATCAAAGGAGAAACTAATTCTTTGCTTGATTTTTTCACAAAAGAATTCTTTCAAAAATGCCCCCAAAACTCAAAGACAAAGGAAAAGAAAAAGTAGAAAAATCCTCCTCCAAACAAAAATATCATCAAAACCATCAAATCATAGTATGGGATTTGTCTACAAGAAGAAAAATGAGGGATCATCATCCTCATAAGAAACCTTCAATAATGCATCGCTCCAAGATGCACAAGACACAAATGAAATTAGTTCGCAAATAAAAAATGGATTGAGTCTCTCTCAATCCTCAGAAGTGACATTAGTCATTGTCCAATCCAAAGAGTAAACTCCTCTCAAATAAATTGTTGTTGAAGCAGTCAAGATTTCAAAAAATAGAGAGATTGCTTTACACAAATCAAAATCTCTCAAAAATATTTCTCAAGAAACATCTCTTCAAGAAGTATTTTCCAAAAGAAGTAGCATCTTCACATACTACTACACAAAAATCATCACAATATATTTATAAAAAAATGTTTTGAAATTTTTTTCCTAATCCATTTCTTTTCAAAATTGTGTATTTTATTGATTTTTTTTTCTTGGAATTATGCTTATTAACAAGATCATTACATGAGAGTCCCATTGTTAGTTCGAAATTTAGAACGAAATGATGGGACAAAATTAATGATGAAAAATATGATTCCAAGTATTTGGATAATCTTTTCAACAAAAACTTAAGGTTATGCAAATCCGTTGTCCCAAATCAAACTATTGCTATGTTTCTTCATGCCAAATCGATTGCCAGCGCAATGTTGGCTCAGGCCAAAGCAGAATTGTTTTGCAACCATCAGAGAATTCCTTGTAAAGTAAAGACCAAGATGAACAGGTGATTCCCTACAAAACAAAGACAAAGATGAACATGGGTGAACATGAGTGATTCCCTCCAAAAGATGGAAAGCAACAGGAAAGATTCCCTGCAAAGAAAAACTTTAATTTTAAATACATTTTTAGAATTATATATTTTACAATTTTATAAAAAAATATTTTTAAACTTTTTTTAAATACTTTTTTACATTTTTGTAATAATATTATTAATTTCAACTAATTTCTTTTCCACTATCACTTTTTTAGTAAATTTTATTTTTATAATTTTTAAAAATTTATATCCAGTTTTTATATTTTTTAATGTGTACATACATTTAATAAAAGAAAATATTTATTCTTTTACATAAAGACACCTGGTGGTGCTTTGTGATTGGCTATAATTTTTTTTTTAACGTCTATAAAAAATGGACTAAAAAATATAACGGATACATACTTTAGGTATCAATAGGGACCAAAAAATAAAGTTTAGGTATCAAAATGAAAAAAAATGAGTATACTTTAAAGGTCAAATAATGAATTAAACCTTTATATTTTGATTTATGATCGATTTGTATTGATTTTAATTTAATTTTTTTAAAAAAAATTGTATGTTGAAAAATAAAATAAATGTCTTTGTAAACCCTATGCAAGTCACTATTTATAAGGTGAATAATGTTAAATTATTCAAACTTCTTTTAATTATTGAATATGCTTCATATTATATTTATTTAAATTTCTTTTAATATATTTTTAAAAAATTTTAAATTAGCATATATGTGAAGTCGCATCTGATATTGCCTGAATATGTTTGCAATTAATTCAAAAGTTTAAGGAAATTTAATTTAATTCCACCACTAAACGGAAAAATACAATTTATTTAATGCATTTAAGAATTATTTTATTATTTTTCACTAAATTTTAGCATACAAAAGTTAAGGAAATAATATTCAAAGGAAATGTTAGGAATACTGTAAGAAATATATATTTAGTTAAAATCTTTTTTTAAACTATAAATATTTTCATTATTAAGCATTGATGTTGAAATTAAAAAGAGAATAAAATATGTGAGGGTTTATGTTGCAATATTTTTAAAAAAAATTAAGCTTCAAATAAAACACAATGACAAAGATGAACGATTGCAAAATGAAAATTTGAGACACAACACTTTAAAAAAAATTATAAAAACACAAAAAGATTTAATGACATTATTACAATTTTTAATTAAGCCTCAGTTTAAATCCATTTACAAATATAGAGGACTGCATAAATAAAATGGTGGGGTGAAACTCCGTAAAGAAAACTATAAAAACACACACAAAAAAAGAATTTAGAAATAATATCCCTTGATTTTTATATGCATCATTATATATAAATTCATTTATGTAGCATTATGAAATAAAACAAATTTTAATTCATATTATATATTGTTATTTAAAACATAATAATTTTATATATGTTAATATAAATATGGATAAATTTTAATATTAGTGATATTAATATGAAAAATTCATTTTGATAATTAATTTAAAATGTGAAAATTTTTAATGCTCCCAAATGTAAAAAATCTATAATCTGAACACAATTTTGTTAGGGCTTTGCAGGCTTTTTCACCTAAATAATATAAAAAGTAAAATTAATAACTGAAATGAGATATCCATAAGATTATTTACCAAAATAGTATGGTTTTATTAGTGCCGCCTGTCAAATTGGCGGCACCGGATTAAAATGTAATGATGTAAAGTATTCAGGGACCTGAAATGCAAATTTACCATGTTGGGTGATTGCTAAAAAAGGAAGTGAAAGGGTCAGAGCTTAAATTTGGCTAATTGCCTTCTAAGTCATCCTTATTTATTATTTTATTTTTATTTCCCTTGAACTCACTATATTGTGTTTAAACAAGCCCTCATCCTATTTTTGTAGTTAAATAAACTCTTAACCTATGATTTTTATTCATAAAAGCCCTTTATTTTAATATTAAAGTAAATATATCTTAATTTTTTGTTGATGCAATAAAAAATATTTACACTTTAACATCAACATAAAATCTAAAAAAATAATAAAAAATTTCAAAAGAGTAGTTAAGAATATCATGTATTTAAGCACTCTCAAGAAATTTTAAAATTTTATTTTATTTATTTAATAAACTATTCTCATCAAATTCACGTAAATATAAAATGCGAATTAATTTATCTACAAAAAATTACTTTGATATTAAAATAAAAGGCTTTTATGAGTAAAAATTATAGGTTAAGAGCTTATTTAACTACAAAAATAGGTTGAGGGCTTGTTTAAACACAATTTAGTGAGTTAAAGGGGAATAAAAATAAAATAATAAATAAGGAGGGCTTAGAAAGTAATTAGCTAAATTTAAGTTTTGGTGCCGCCACACTGTCAGACGGCACCCTTTCACTTTCTTTTTTAGCTATTAATTTTATTTTATATCATTACATCTCAGTCCGATGCCGCCAATTTGATAGGCGGCACCAATAAAACCATACCATTTTGATAAATAATTTTATGGACATTTCATTTCAGTTATTAATTTTATTTTTTATATTATTTAGGTGTAAAAGCCGGTTTTGCAATATATATAATATATATAATATATATAATATATATATATATGATGTGATATATGATTTTGTACAACTTATATATATTATTAAATTAAATAATTAGCAGTTGGTTAGCAATGGAGGTGTCCATGCGCTGGGTCGGGTACGATCAAAATTTTAGGCCTGTTTGCTAGGCTCGGCCCGAAAAATGGGCCTAAAATTTTGTTCAGACCCGATACTGATAAAAATGCTAAAACTCATGCCCATCCCGCCCCTATTAACTTTTTTATATAAATTTTTAAAAATAATACATCAAAAATACTAAAAACATTAAAATAAATGTTTTCCAACAAATTGAAAATAAATTTTAAAAATATATATATACTTAAATAACACTAAGGTAAGTGTAACTTAACAAGCAAATGCACAATTAACAATAAAACAAGAGTTATACAATATTTAAACAATAACAATAAAATAGTAGCAACATAATAGTGAAATGGTAGCAAAATAGTGAAAAAAAATAAGAAAATAAAAACAAAATAATAAAAAAAAGAAAATAGTAAAAAAATAGCAGTTTATTTTCTCTCTCTTTCTTTTTTTTTTTTTTTTGCATATTCGGGCATGGCTGTGCCCAGGCCAAAAAAAGCCTTACCCAAGGCCCGACCCGTTTTCTAAACGAGTTTATTTTTTTTTCAATCCCATTTTTCGAGCTTATATTTTTATCTAAACCCTCTCATTTTTCGTACGAGTCCGGTTCAACCTATTATCAAGTCTAGTTACCAATCAACAGCCACATTATCATTTATTGGGAGTATCACTTTTTTTACACTCATGAAGGGGGAACAGTTTAAGTATTAAAATGAAAAAGAAAATTAGTTAGTAAAATGAAAAAACTGGTATACTTCGGGGCACATAGTGATATAAACCTTATTTATTTCTGCCCTAAACTAAATATTTTTGTTGTCTACACGAAATATAAATTAATTTCCTCTTTTGACATGTCTTGTGAAATTTAATATTTTCTTCCTACTTTTTATCATCCAGATCAAACCAAACCCTCCTGAATAGGAAAGCTTTGCAATGTAACGAATGGAAACTCCACACACCAATTAACTTGAAACTATCCTCTAGTTTTACAGTTTCCTTCAACGTTATCAAACCATGATCCCTTTGAAAAGACCACTTTCTCACCCTTCCTTCATTTTTAACAAGTCCAACTCCAAATCTCTCCGATCCTTGATTAAAAATACTCGTTCAACCAATGAAACCTTCAGTTCCCCAATTTCCATTTTTTATTTCAAGTTTTCCGATTCAACCATGCCGATTTTCGCTGCCAATTCGTCTTCATTCTCAAGGGTAAATACCCACTTCCCAGATTCAATAAACCAACCAACACTGACTTCCAAGGCTCAAACTTTTCCACAAATCAGAACCTTTTGTGTTAAAAGAACAAACCCAAATGCTGAACTTTCAGCTTCAAATGATATCCCAATTGTTTCCACTGTTAGTGGACCAATTCAGACCTCTCAGCCTATTGATGCAGGGTCTTCAATGAGGAAACCAATCAGTTTATGGCCTGGAATGTACCACTCTCCTGTAACGAATGCCTTATGGGAAGCAAGATCAAGCATGTTTGAGAAAAGTTTTGCTGAAAAAGATTCTCAAACTGAATTAGTTGCGAAAACCCCTTCAATGAGCAGGACTAGTATTGCTTATAAGTTTTCTTCTGATTATATACTTAGGGAGCAGTATAAGAATCCTTGGGACGAGATGAGGATGGGGAAATTGCTCGAGGATCTTGATGCTCTTGCTGGAACCATCTCCTATAAGGTCACAATTTTGAAAATAATTTGTTAATATAATTTAATGGCTATATTAAACTTGTTTGAGTTTAGACTCGTGATAGTTTTCGAAATGGGGTAAAATATATGCATGATCTGAGTTGAGTACTTAATTTCATACGTAAGTGTAATTTATTTCTTGCTTTGCACCAGCACTGTCGTAATGATGATGGTGCTACAAGGCCTATATTATTGGTTACTGCTTCTGTTGACAAGATGGTTCTGAAGAAACCGATCGGAGTTGACTTTGATTTGAAAATATCCGGGGCTGTTACATGGGTTGGGAGGTCATCAATGGAGATTCAGATGGAAGTAACTCAATCTACGCCAGGTAGTGCAGAATAAAGGCTAGTTGATGTTTTATTTTGTGCTTTCTTACGCGGTCTGGAGTTGGCTGCAGATAATTTTCATTTACATTTGCGGCCGTATGTTTGTTTCTTCTGATTCTGAATGTCCATGGACCATCATCCTATAGTGGCCTTGTTGAATTAAAAAATGTGAATATATATTGATTAGTTTAGTTGAGTTTGCAGCTAGATCGAGTTGATAACTATTCTGTACATAGATAATCTAGAAGGTGTACGAGTTTGAAAGTTGCCATTGACACCGTTATTTGTGTCTTTTTTCAAATATTGTTGCTGCTTATATGCTGCACACCTGATATGATGTTAAAGGTCTTTCTTCTCTGTTGTAATGCCTGATTTTACCTATTTTGATCACCCATGTCATATATCATGCAAATTTTGATCAGTGTGTGATTACCCCAAAGATTAATACAAGGAACCTCAGGTTAATCTCTCTGATATTAGGATGTCATAGAGAGTTTTGGCTTATTGAGATCAATATCAAAGACTGCCTAACCCTTGTTTTTGCCCTCTTTATATCTTCCAGCTGGTTCAGTAAAGAAAACCCTGAGCTGAACTAATGTGCTCAAGAGCCTTTTTGCAACTTGCAGATTAATAGTTTCACATGAATTTTAGCTAGTTCACTGATTTCAATTCCGAGTCAAGGGATCTATGGTTGTTCCTTTTCATTTTGCTGGTTTGTATTCAAACCTGATGAATTGGTCATCTTGCACGTCAAATAGCAGTCAGCTATATCACTTATTGAGGTGTGATTTGCTCTTTCATTCCACTCAACTCAAACCTATTAGGTTATATCAATGTTCACAGTTGACTTCTCTTTGGCTCAAATTTTCTGCTCTTTTATTGGTCCGTTAATGCAGGAAGCTTGCAGCATCTGCTTCAACTTTCAAAGATCTGTATTGTAGACCTGGGATATGTGTACCAAATGAATTTCTAACTTTCAGATATAGCATTCTCAGATGCGGCTGAGTGCTGAGTAAACTAATTTTTATGCTTTTTACTTTCTGAGAGTCACATACAAAGCCTTCAAATTTGGTGATATTTTCCTTTGCCTAGATTGATTTTCTCTGATTTTTGGGTTTGTGTCTGAAATAAAATGAACAACTAAGAAGTAAAACCTGAAAATCACCGGTTCAATACAATCCCTTGTTAAAAGTTTTTGGAACTAATGTACTTGATTTAAATGATTTCTCTGTATCTTAAGTTTCTTTGGAGTTTAATAGTTTTCTATTGTGGTTAGCTACTAATATAGTTTTTTCATTTTGTAGATTCTCCAGATCCCTCTGATTCAGTAGCTCTTGTGGCAAACTTCACATTTGTTGCTCGTGACTCCAAGACAGGAAAATCTGCTCCACTTAACCAGATCTTGCCCGAAACTGAACATGAAAAATTGCTGTGGAAAGAAGCAGAAGAGAGGAACAAAATGAGAAAGCAGAAGAGAGTAGCGGAAAAGAAGGATGTTGATAACAGAGATGAAGACAGACTTAACGCATTGTTAGCCGAAGGGCGGGTTTTCTGCGACATGCCAGCATTGGCAGACAGAGATAGCATTCTTATAAGAGATACTCGTCATGAGAATTCATTGATGTGCCAACCACAGCAAAGGAATATTCATGGTCGAATTTTTGGAGGATTTTTGATGCGGAAAGCATCTGAACTGGCCTTCTCGAATGCTTATGCCTTCGCTGGTGCAGCACCTTGTTTTATGGAAGTTGATCATGTTGACTTCTTTAAACCTGTAAGTAAGCTAGTACTATCAAGTAAGATGTAGATCGAACTTCACAGTAACTAATCTCGACACAACATAAATTGCACCTTTTCTCCCTCAGATTTTGGTAGCTTCTCAGGTATAGCGAGGTGGCCTTGTGATAATTAATGTTATGAATAATGGTTAAGTTAGTGGTGTTGATGAACTTTGAGACTAGTTTCACACAGTAAGATAAAGAGGGTTTTCTCGAATCGGCTGCTTTGGGAAACTTCCTTTCTTAAGTTGAAGGTTGAAACTGTTCAAGAACTAGTTAAAACTTTCAGAAAAATTCATTCTTGCAGCTGTTTATAAGTTGATGAATACGCCACCAATGGATCCATTACGTAGAAAGCTGTGCTGAAATTTACTAAAATCTTTTGTTTTATTTATATATGAAATTATCAAGGGAACAACGCTTATTTTAATGGTGTTTTTTTTTTTGGGTGATGCAGGTGGATGTTGGAAATTTCCTCCGTTTCAAGTCTTGTGTTTTATACACAGAACTTGAGAACCCTATGAAGCCTCTGATAAATGTGGAAGTTGTAGCTCATGTCACAAGGCCTGAGCTAAGGTGCAGTGAGGTGAGTACCCGAAACTATATAAGAACGAAAGAACTGCGTAATAATTGTTTGCTAGGTTAAAACATCTGCCATCATGCTTCCTAGCTGTTATAGCACATTCGATCTCAAATTAAAACTTGATTGACTTACAGTGATCACTGTCTAGACCCCATTCTGTAAATGAAAAGAACGAACACTTGAATTCAACAAGTTGAATAAAAAAACAATGGTTCTACATATGCATGCACATTAGTAATCTTAAATGATCTGAAGGTCCAGATAGAACATCAAAAGCTAGTTGGAGTTGCAAAATAATAGCTAATTCTTAATTACCTCCTCATAAGTATTGCGTCCTCCAAGTTCTTTCATTTAGTGTTTGGATTGGGATGCAGTATTTATCTTCAGTAAATATGATCTTATATGAATAGGTATCCAACAAATTCTACTTCACATTTACTGTCCGCCCCGAGGCCATGAAAGAGGGATTGAAGATTCGAAATGTTGTTCCAGCTACTGAGGAGGAAGCACGGCGGGTGCTTGAACGTATGGATGCTGAGAGGTCCCAATAGTGCTGTTTTGCTTATATTCATTTGAATCTTTCCCTGTATCTAAGAGAACCCCATAGTCGATATGCAATAAGTGAATAAGCCCCAGTGTCTGTAATCAACACATTTTTTCATTTTCAAGATCCAATGATGGAAACTTCTCCATCTCAATCTCCCAAAAAGAAAAATAAAGGTCGGACAAGGGGTCTTGTTTTTGTGTATCATATCATATTTATATTATCTTTGAACGATCTCTGCTCCATTATAACAAAAGGTTGGCAGGCGTGTCTTAAAACACAGCAGATGTCTACTTCTATCATTTAGCATAAACTTTAAACTTCGTAACTAATTTATTTACAGGAAAGATCCAACTTTATAGCTACACTATATTAGCTCCTGATAAATATATATATGTTGAGATTTGCTCACAAGCACATTTGCATTGACTGCCGCATTCTGAAATGGGAGCTGTTAGAAGTTAAGATTCAGGGATAAGGAACTATGATGAAAGGTGATGATATTTACCCACAAGAACAAATGCTGATGTGAGACCTTTATCAGGAACTATGATGGGGTTTCATCATCAGAGGAACTATAATGCCGCCTTACATTGAGTCCGGGAAAAACTGATGGAGGGGGAGGGTTTTGTAATGGACGTGCTGAACTGTATATTGTTCTCTCATTCACCTTTGCAACCTCTTTGCACACTTGATCAAGAATGGAAAGGAAATCCCTAACAACCATAAAGATCCGGAACGGATGAGCTTCTTCCTGGGCTGAGTTCCCATGGAAATACCCTGTTATCTCCTTCACCATAGAGAGAACAACTCTGTCTTGGGCTTGGATTCTTACAATCTCTTCCTCTGCCTTCTTCAGGAACTCATTCATCGACTCCGAGAATTTGCAGCTATTGTCTTTCAGAGCAATCCCTTCATTGAGTTTTATAACTTCTCTGATTTTAGAGATACCAGTAGCAAGTTTTGCAACATCGATACTGAGAACATCGGAATCCATCGCAGCAGCCTTTTTCACATTGGTTAGCTCCCCACTTAGACCGGAAACTACTAGCAGACCCAGCTTCCTTAATTCAATATCATCCTGAAAATCAGATTGCTGAGTTTTCTCAGCTTTTGGATTTTGATTGGCACCAGAAAGGTGTGAACCTTCCGCTCTGATGATTTCCTGCACAACAAAATGCAGAAGTGTGGTTTTCCCATCCGTGCCCTTCACATCAACAAGTTTTAAGAGTGTGTCAAGCTTGAAGGCATGCGCATCACCACGGTTGGTGCCAACATTCATGCGGTTCCCAGTTTTGAGTACTGCCTCCAAAAGCTTCAGAAACATTCTGCTATTTCTCAACTCTCCACAAGCAGCCTGCAGGAAAGAAATAAGTCGCATAAATTAGAGAAATACCAGAAAACAGCAAATTGAAATATCGAAATCCTTCATCTAAAACATCAAAACACCAGTTTACCAAGAGTAACAGTTATGAAAAGGATGCAGAGCTCAGGAATACAAGTGGCACAAAGCTTTATCTAAAGCAAAATGGAGAAATAGTGCACGGTTGCCCCCTTAATGTTATTGGATGCAAAGATCACAATCATTGAGTTAAATCCAAGCATAAGGTTTTGCATATTACTCACCTGTAAAGTTTCAAAAGATCCTTTCAGGTACTCAATTTCAGAGTCAAAATTAGCAATGTAAAGCAAAGCATCAACCCTCTCGAAGGCAAAAGGTATGTCAAGCACTGCCTTGAGGAATTTCTCGGCAGGACCTAGCTTAAAAGGGGATTCATCGTTGAACTCCTTCAGTTTATGCTCTTCTTCTTTGGTTGGAGCCATCTTTAATAAGCTTTCCAAGAGCTCAATCCCAAGAGTGTCTGAATTGCCTGTTCGCAAAGGGAGTTAAAGCAGTTTAGATATTGAATGGAAGGCAAGGATGGGGAGGGAAACGAGGTAAAGATGAAGCAGGCAATGGTGCAAAGAGAAAAACTTGGTTGTCCCTTCCAGAATATATCTTTGCAACTATAGTTTGAAAGGCAATAAAGTATATAGAGTTTTGATCTATAAATAGCAAGATTTTCAGCAATTATGAACAGCACGAAATGCACCATATTTTCTCCACGGATTGCCAACTCAACCACATCAAAATGTATAGTGAAGTGGACGACAGACAGCAAGTAGGTGACACCACAGAAACCTATGCTACACGAGGTACAGTTTTGACGAGAGACGACACCTCCTAAGTTGGGAAAGACTATTCATTTAAATCATGAATTACTGCAGTTAGTCTCAGTTTTTATTTATGAGCGCTTGGTTTGAATGCTGAACTCAATATTTTATGGTTACAGTGCAACTAAATCATTTCGAGACCAGAGTTCTTATGCACTGGAACATGTCTCTAGACTCTAGAGAGCATCTTAATTTCTTGTCAAGGAAAAAATAATATTTCTCCTTTATTGATCTATCTTTTATAGATCAATTGTATTTTCCATGAAAATGAAAGGATTACCTTCCATAAGTGCTTCACAGACTTCATCAATGGTCACATTTAGTGCCCTCAATAAAATGGCAATGTTCTGCGACTTCTTTGGATCAAGCACGCGATTTTCCTGATTCACGGCAGCCAGAATCGGCTTGCGGGCATTATCTTTGGTGGCCAAATTTGAATTATTCACCATAAACAGTGTCTCAATCATTTCCTCATTCAATCTGCAAGCATCATTATAGCATTCTACAACTTAAAAAAAATTGAAAAAGCAATAAATAGACATTACATAGACATAAAAGTAATTCAATGCCAAAAGAAGAATAAACTATAAGCAAACTAGATAATATTATTACGACAACATGGCTGACAGCACTAAACTAATTAAGTAAAAGAGGGAAGTGGGTATCTCACTGAAAAGAGCTTGCTTTTATCTGATCCCACACCATGGCCCGATCCGAACTCGCTCTAACTTTATCCCAATGTAAAGGCTTGAGTTTGGGTTTTAGGATCTCTTCGCTCCTTCCTAAGCCTTCATTGTTCTTCGACTGCCCATTTACCACCATTGGCCTAGAAGGAGCAACAAGTACCGGAGGCCCCCTAGAATTAGTCTCCGAAACAGAGTTCACTGCCACAGGAACCTCCCAAAAACGCGACGGAGGAAGCGGAGGAGGTGGCGGCGGTATCTTTTTAAGCACAACCTTTGATGGAGATTCCTTGTTCTGCCCCGAAAGACTTGAGCCTCTATCCGGTGAATCCCTATCTGAACACGACGAAGATGAAGGTGGAGTTGAAGATGGGGTTTTTACTCTCACAGTATAAATGGGAACAACAGTATCAGGAGACTTGGATCTCTGACTCGAAGGGCTTGAGTTCAAGAATGAATTTGAAAGTGAACGACAGGTAGATAAAGGGTAAGAAGCTGTTCTTGAGTTGAAGCTTCGGCTGCCAAAATTCTCACCATGAAATTCCCTTCTTGAACTTGATTCTATTCTTACTGATGGAGGTGGACTCTCTCTTCTACCAGGAGACCCTCTTGGCGAAAAAAACTCATCTTCTTCATCTTCAACATCGTTCTCAAAACTACCCATTTGTTCATTTTGGAGAAACTGTTCTCCACTTTGGAAAGTTTGGACTTTTGGCAATGGTGGCAATGGATTCAGTTCTGGAGAGCCAAGCTTTTGATACGGAGAAGATGAACCTCCCAACTTGCTACCGCCATTGCTAGAGAGGATAACTTTTTGTGGGTCGACTGTAGAGTTTACAAGTGTTCCTAAGTAAAGAAACTCGGAGCTGCGGTTGGTTGAGACATAGCGGGGCGGTTGTTGTGCTGGAGGTGGAGCTGGTGGCTTTTGGGAGGCATCCGAGGGAGGAATGTTGGGAGGGAATAAGCGCATTGAGTCTGAAAGGGAAGCTTTATCGTCGGAGTTGGAAGTGTTGTTGTGGTGGTGTTTACGATGGCGGAAGAAGAGGGTGAGGGCGACGAGAGCGAGGATGACAGCGGCCGCAAGGAGGGCGGAGGAGAGGTAGATGAGGACGATGTGCCGGCGGTGGGACGAGGGTGAGGGAGAGTCAGGTACGAGCAGGGAGGATATGTTGGCGGGAAAAGTTAGTACCATGGAGGGTGGCGGAGGAGAAGGAAATGAAGGAAAGAAAGGCTTTTGAGGAGTGGAAGGGGGGGTGGTGGAGAAAGGATATTTGGGTGGTTGTTGCTGGCTGTGATAAGGCGCCGGTTGCGGGTCGGGGAATACGGTAGAGCTAGGAGGATGGATTGGTGGGGAGGAAGTAGAAGGGAAGAAAGGCTGGTGGAGCAGACGGCGGTGGTAAGTGAAGCAAGTGGCGGTTGTGGTGGCGGAGAGGAAGAGGAGAAGGAGGAGGTGGGTCACGGTGGTTATCGGCATTCTTGATTTTTGAATAAAAAGTTGAGATGATCAGATTGAAACAAAAGAAGAGGAAAGCTAAATTTGTTTGCAGATTAACAGCATTTTGAACAAAAATCCAACCTTTTCAATGTAAAACAGTAAATGATAATAAGAGTGAATATAGAAAGAAAGAAGAGTGTGAAGCAGGAGGCAGACATGGGAAACTTAAGAGGGAAGTAGACAAAGTCAAGAAATGTATTTGAAGAAGATAACACAACGCAAGAGGTTAAAAATCTCTGACAGACAGCGATTTCCCATTCTTGGGATTTCCCCATCATTTCTGTTTTTATTATTATTATTGAGATTCTTCATTCTTGCAACCCTATCCTCCGCCTTTTCTTTCGTTCGACTATCTGTGACTCTCTTTGAACGAAAAAGAAAAACACCAAAAACTATCGAGCTTTTTAAATGCGTTACTATAATTTTGGCTAATATACTAATAAACCACTTAAACTACTATATCTATAGTCTATAATTATATATTAAACAACACACCCTTTTTTTTGGGTAAATATCTCAATAATACCAAAAAAAATTAAAATTTACTAGGAAAGTATAGGTTTGGGAAAATTGACCAGGAAAGTGCAATTTCCAAAAACGCAGCGCGTCACGCCAGCGTTTTGGAAAAACGACCTAAAGCGCGTCCTGGGGGGCGCTTTTGGCCACCAAGCAAAAATGCTCCCACGGGCGCGCTTTTCTTTGAGGTGGCCGCGCTCCCGAAGGACGCGCTTTCGGCGTTTTTCCAGCTTGGCGTGGGACGCATTTTTGTGGTTTCCTTCCGTCTCGACAAAATAATTTTGAGAGCGTTTGAACAAAAAGCGTGGTAGTAAAAACGCTTCCACGTGGATGCGCTTTTGCTACGATGGTATCGGGCACAATTATTTTGAGGAGAGCGTTGCAGAACAAAGCGTGACCGAAGCGCGCTCCCACGTGGACTCTCTTTTGCTATAGTGGTCTCTCGGAAAAATTATTTTGAGAGGCGTTTACGAACAAACAAGTGGCCAAAAACGCTCCCACGTGGACGCACTTTTGCTACTGATGCTCTCCGGCAAAATTAGGCTATAAATCACCAAATTTCATTCTCGGTTAAGCGAAACCAAATTCAAGCAAAGGAAAAAAAATTGAAAATGAGTGAACGTATTAATCTTTGTTATTTACTACGATGGTGAAGTGCGAGACAGAAAATAGTGTTGTTTTCTTATCGGAGAACACAGTAGCGATTGAGTTTTAATCGTAAGCGTCGATTTGGTAGAACCGCAAAAGAATTAGGCGTAAAATATTCGGAATAACGCCAATGAAAGTTCGATCTATTAAGTATAGATTTTGCGCTTGGTTGATCCGGTGAGATATGACTCATTCGACATCAAAGGTCCCGGAGCCTTGAGGCAATGGTGGAGACTCATCTTGCCGGTGGTTCACCCTATATCGAGGTATATGTAGAATTTTCATCTCCAAGTGATCATTTGCGACCTCAACATCTAGTATCGTTCGAGGGAATACACGACCCCAAGTCGACACTCACGTAAGTGGGAGGCAAAACACGAAGTGCCGTGTGTGCGATCGTAGTATGGAAAACATAACCCCGCACGACACTCGGTTGGCGGATGGGACATGCATATCCGTCGATCGGACGTCCGATGATAGAAATACGTATTGAGGGCGTCGTCAACTTCTAGTGGTTGGCAATCCACATACGATTGGAATCTGTGCGAAAGATGTTTAAGGAGGATGATGTACTCCGATGACATCCACCGCGAGGGGCCTCGCTTTTGTTGCGAGTTATGGAGGGTCGGACGATGAATCGATGTGGATCCACCTCGAGAGCCAGGGCGACGGTGCGAGAAGTTGGATTATTTTACAACCGAGCCCGTCCAATTGTACCGAAGATGTTGAGGCGGTTCGGATGAAGAAGAAGAAGATCCGCTATTCGGGGAATATTCACCTCCAGCGCACATGCATAATGTCGATCTATCTCAAGATGATGCATTGGAGTTTCTGAACTACCACACCGAGGGCGTGACCGTACAAATTCTTCGTTGGATTCGGACGAATTAGAAGTTGGTAACCGATTTTCCAACAAGAATACTTTTCTTGGTGCATTGAAACAATACAAACATCGAGAGCAGGGTTAACTACACTATGGTTAAATCAAACCTCGATAGGTAATGAGGCGAAGTGAAGTGTGCGATGAAGGCGGCACATGTTCATGGAAAATCATGGCGTCGTTGAGGAAAAGCGAGGGGATATGGGAGGTGAAAAAGTACAAAGGTCCGCATACATGTCTTACCGAGTGCAAGTACCACTATGTGTTCAATGATTTCGAATAACACTAATATTATGTAATGTTGCATTACTTAACGATTTCGTTGGACAGTGTAACACAAGATCATCCGAGGATGGATTGGACATGTTGGTGATTTAATAATCCCGACGGTGAAGGCCGATCCCAAAATTACGATGCCGGTCTTAATTGGCAATATTCGTAGCCAAATGGGGTACACGCCCTCTACTGAAAGGCTTGGATAGCCAAACAGAAGGCGTTGGAAAAGTTGCACGGTCGATGGGACGCTTCATATAATGAAGTGTGGCGGTGGTGTCAGTGTTGAGGCGTATGTCCCGTGCAAAGACAACGGACCTTGAAAGCGGAACCGGCATACTACAACGATCGTGCGCTCCGTGGATGCGCAGTGTTCAAGCGCACTGTTACGGACATTTAAGCAATGCCGAGATGCTTTTACATACCGCAAGCCATTGGTACAAATTGACGGTACCTTCATGTATGGTAGATATACGCATCGGCTATTGCTCATTTGTGGCACAAGGCGGTTTGTGGGAGAATCCTTCCGATTGCATTCGCAATAACACCGTGGAGTCGGTGATGATCGGGACTTCTTCCTATCTAGGTTAAGGAGGCATGTCTCGCCTCAACCCGACATATGCGTTATATCGGATCGGGGCCTGGAATACTTGCGGCAATAGAACGACGGGGAAGCATGTGGCATCGCACACACCATCGATATTGCTTGAGGCATGTTTCATCCAACTACTATGGGCAACACCGATCTAAAAAGACGAAGCGGCAAGTGGACCGATATGGGTATGAAATATCTATTAATATAATTTCTTTTGAAATTTTCAATGTATTCGCAATTGAATAGTGGTATGTAATATTCGCTATCAACGTATATTGGCGAGTGCGAGATCAATAAAGACCGTTTTCACGAGATGTTGGCGGCTTTGCGCATGAGATAACACCGAAAGCGCAGAGTACCTATGCAATATTCCTTTTGAACAGTGGACACAAGCATATATGGCTGGCCTACGATATGGTCATATGACCACAAACTGGCCGAATGCATAAATTCTATGCTAAAAGGAACCCGTCATCTGCCGACATAAAGCGATTTTGCGGGAGACATATTTTTCGTTTAGCGGCACTATTTTCAAGAGAGCGACAAGTTATCGAGGGCGGATGCAAAGAGGCCATGTATGGAGCCCGAAGGTCTTGCAAGAAATTAACCGTGGGAAGGCACGGACGAACACCATGCACACAAGTGTGTCACGGCCGCGACGACCTATGGTTTCGTGTCACTGAGTTTGTGAGACCGAACCAAGGTATTGTTGGCGGGCATTATTGTGTACACTTGGCGAATAGGACATGCGATCGTGGATATTTGATGCACCGTTACCCATGTGCTCATGTACTTACGGCTTGTCATAATCTTCGTCTTGACCCCATGAGCTATGTCGACGAAGTCTACAAATTAGAAAACATGTACAACGTGTGGAGACACGTATTCCCACCGATCCCGGATGAGCGTAAGTGGCCATCGGTATCGCTTGCACCATATAAGTTGTTGCCGGATAGAGAATTGAGGCGCAAACCAAAAGGTCGACCTTCCTCGACTAGAATACGCAACAATATGGATATCGAGAACCGACCAACCAAAGTCGGTGCTTGGGGTGGTGTAGGAACCGGGCCATACATCTCGCTCGTGTCCAAATCGGACTAGTTGACCGTGTTCTTAGCTTGTTTGTCTCTTGCTGGCTATGTAATTTCTGTTTTTTTGGAGGAAAACGGTGAACTTTTGTACAATAACTCAAATTTATTAAATATAAGATAATTAAATTGCAAAAAATGAAAATTAAACCATTTCTATTTTATCAAAGATATTAAAACTAAATTAAAAAAATTAAATTACAAAAGAAATAACATTAAACTCAATTTTATTAAATATAAAAAAAAATTATATTGCAAAAAACTAAATTATCAATGAAAACTTCTTATTTATTAAATATACTACAACTAAATTACAAACAAATAAAAAATAAAGAAAACTTCTTATTTATTAAATATATTAAAACTAAATTACAATAAAATAAAAAATAAAAAACAATTTCTTATTTTATTACATATATTAAAATTAAATTACAATAAAAAACTTAAACAATTTCTATTTTATTAAAGATATTAAAATTAAATTACAATAAAAAAATTAAACAACTATTATTTTATTAATATATTAAAACTAAATTAAAAAAATATAAAATAAAAAATAAATTTTTATTTTATTAAAAAAATCAAATTAAATTACATACAAAAAAATACACAACTTCTATTTTAGTGAAGATATTAAAATTAAATTACAAACACAAATAAAAAATTTGACCGTTGGCCTAAAGCGCGTCCCTGGGGGAGCGCTTTTGGCCACCTCAGCAAAAGCGCGCCCTCGTGGGAGCGTTTTTCTTTGAGGTGGTAACAAAAGCGCTCCCAGTGGACGCGCTTTAGGTCGCTTTCCCAAAAACGCTACCGCGTGGGCGCATTTTTGGGGAAATTTACTAGGTAAATTTTCCTGAAACCTATATCTTGTCCAGTAAATTTTGATTTTTTTTGGTATTATTGAGATATTTACCCTTTTTTTTCACTTCAATTTTTTACCTTTATATTTTTATAATATTATTAATTTAATATATTTATAATATAATTAATTATTTCAAATAATAAATATCGTTAATTTTTTAATTAAAATGTTATGCAATTATATATAATTTAAAAATAGATTTATAAATTCAAAAAGTAAAGGGATTAAACTCGTGAAAATAAAAATAGGAAGATTAAATTACAAATATACGAAGTATAGAGACTTAGAGTTATGGTTTTTTTAACCAGACTAAACCAGTACGGGTATCGATTCAGAGAGAGGCATTAGACTAGTTGACCCGCAAATTGATATGAATCGATTGAATCAAACTAAAAAATTGATTGAATTGATTTTTTTTAAAATATTCTTTTCCTTTTTAATTATTTATTCAATCAAACCATACAAACCAGTGGCCTGACCAGTTTGACCACTAATCTAGTTCTGAAAATTTTACTTAGAGTATATTTTAATTTTCAAAATTTTACTCTATAATTTTATATAAATAAATAATCAACCCAACGAGAAGCATAAGTAAACTATACTAGTATTATTTAAATAACCCTTTAAATTATTTTTTGTTAACATTTATCCTATATTTTTTTATCTATAAAAGTTATTGATTTTGATATTAAAGTAAAATTATTTTGAATTTTTAAACTAATTTGCATACTAATGTTTCCCATTGAATGGACTCTACCTCCCACTAAATTATGCAATTTCAAGCCTTTGTTGGAAGGTTACCAGGGTACCAAGACGCAATTCAATGATATGCGGAAGGGGACCTCGTAGTTGTGCTCAGGGATATCACCCTTCGGAAGGTGTTTAAGGATGTGTAACGCCCCTAAAATTTTAATTTTTAATTTCATGTATATGTGACACACAATGTCTATTTGCTTCAGTGGTTATGTGTTCTGGGTGTGTGTGTGAGGTCCCAAGTTCAAGTCTTACTTGGGCAAATTTTGGTATTTTTATAAATAAAGCCTTAACCTTGTGCAAAGAGCTTAAGTTTAATTGTTGGTAAGTTTATATTAGAATTGGCCTGCTAGTCTGGTGGTTAAGTGGAGTGTTAGAGTGTTGGAGGTCCTGTGTTCAATTTTCTGTAATGGCGTGGAGACAGTATTTTTGCTCCAATTTCGGCTAAGAGTTGTGTTGGGGCAAAATTCTGAGTAGTTGTGTTTTAGTGGGTTAATAGGGAGTGATTTTAGGAGATAATTGGGGAGAGGTTATCAGAAAATAATCTAATTATCTTTTTGTTAAAAAAAAGTAGAGTTTCGGTTTTCTCTCCAATTCTCCAAACTTTTTCTGACGTTTTCTTCTTCTTCTTTTTTTCCCTCCTCTGCCGATTCTTTCCCCTAGTTGCTGTCGAAAGTTCCATTATTTTTTCCCATTCCATTTCTTTCTTTTTTTTTTCCAATTGATTCGGTTGTTCATCGTTGGTTACGCGTGTTCGGTAAGTAACAGTTTTGTCTATTGTGAATCATTCTTGGTTAATCTTTAAAAGGGGATTCATTTTTGGTGTTTAGGAGTTAATCAAGGGGCTGGTAGTTTTGAATCAATGCTGTGATTGTGCGAAGTCGTGGTTACTCAAGCGAGGTAAGGATTTTGCTAGGTTTTTAGTCGAGTTCCTTCCGAAATTGGTTTATTAAAAATGAATTAAGTGATTAATCTGGAGATATGTTGGTCGGTTTTTAGGTTCTGGAGGCTTAGGAGTGCTTACGCATCAGAAACGATACCAGGTGTGTACCCGAAATGCAGAAAACGAGATTTGGCGAAAAGCCAAAATTGCTTGCTATCGAGAAATAAGAGAAATAAGAGAAAATGATGCGAAAAATTGTAGAGAAAGGAAATAAAGGTGTTATAAACTTGAAAATCAACATTTTGCACTAAAATAGTTTTGGACAGCAGCAGTAGTCTAACTTTGAAAAATCATAAAAAATGGTGGGAATTGAGTTGGAGATTGAATAAAATATTAAATTAAATTTTATTGAGTCTAGTTTTTCATGGAAGAAACAGTGTAAGCAATGGAATTGTAAATCATGAGATATAATAAATTTTGTGAGACAAGGTCAGAATGATTTCGGGTTCCCCTGTTCTGACTTAGGAAAATCATCAAAAATTGTCAAAAATAATTAGGGGCTTAAATTTATATGTTTAAATCATTAATGAGTCTATTTTCAAGAGAAACAAACAGAAACATCATCTAAACTCTGTACTAAGAGATAAATAATTTTTAGTAAGGAAAGGATGAAGCTATCAAACTTTAAAGATTTTACTGTACTTATTTGATAAACTATAAATTATGAAAATTTTATGGTAGAAAGGTATTTGAGTCTAGTTTCAAAAACATCAAGCGGATCTTAATTTAGAATTCTGTAGCTCAAGATATAAATAATTTAGTGATAATGACTCAAGTAGACAGCTTTGAATGAACATATAAGTAAATAGTGAAAACATATATGAGTATTGAGCTAGCATGGGTTACTTTAAAAATGGATCACACAGCCAAGGCCAATTTGGGCCGAGTGGGCCACACGGGCGTGTGAGCCCACACGGGCAGATCACATGGCCGTGTGGGCCCATTTTTACCGAAATGTTTTTAAGGTTGCACGGGTCTCTCAAGTCGACTGTGAACCTACTGTAGGGTCGGTAAGCACTAATTAGACCCCTAAATGTGTGCAATTGACTGAATGATATCTCATCTTGGGCATGTTAATATCCGAACTGAATATATGTCTCGAAATTTCATAATAGCATGTCATCCATTGTGTGTTGCATTGCATTGGGTTGGGGGTTGTTATTCGGAGGAAGTGTACTGAAAGGCTTTAAGCCAAATTTCTTGTGACTCAGTGCGCAAACTACTCTGACAGCCGCATTCGATATTACTTGGAGTGTAGGGATGGGTGGGTTGATTATATCCCCACATGGAGTGTAGGGTTAGATGGAGATGGTGTGTAGAGGCTGGTTGGGTAGGATTTTGCTACTGCATAACTATTATTGCTACTGATACTATGATGGGCTAAGGCCCTACTGCATTTTTGACATTGTACTGAGATGGGCTAAGGCCCAAACTGTCACTGATACTGAAAAGGGCTTAGGCCCAAGGCATTCAAGCGCACCGCAGTGAATACCGATTGTTTGTTTGTTTTTGCGGGATTACACACATCGAGTTTACGTAAACTCACCTTTTTGTTTAATGTGCATGTGTAATCCCCAAACTTAGACGGATCGGTCTGACGGAGGACTCGGTGGTGACCACAATAATTTTTGGACTTCATGGTTTTCAATTTACAATTTATGATTTGATTATTATTGATTATTTGGGTTGTAATTTAAGGACCCTCTGGGAATTTGGTTTTAAATTTGGGTATTTATTTATTTATTGTACTTTATGGATTTATACCTGCTGGTGGTAGGAAATTCAGTTTTCAAAAAGTTAAAGTAATTTCTAAACGCATGATCACCTAGACTGTTTTATTAAAGCTTCCGCAACGAGGGATGTTTCAAAACAAATGTTTTAAATGAATAAAGACGACTTCCTAAGTTCTAACAAAGGTTTACTAAAGATAATAACATAGAATGTTTTCAGCGTAACAACGAGGTTTCAAAAACACTATCGTGTGACATTGCCAGATACGGCCATAACGTCTAGGCTGGGTTTGGGGTGTTACATTTAGTGGTATCAGAGCCAGGTTACAAAACTCGGTTGTGGATTATGAGTTTTATAAAAAAATGGGCTTTCGAAAAATTGATTGATTTCCAAATGATTTGAAATGTTTTTACTGAATAAGTGGTACACCAAGTCTCTGGCACTGATCCTGTAAATATTCTGAACTGGGATTTGTTTTAACTGAAATTGTTATAGATAGTATATTTTGAAACTACTATAGGTAGTAAACTGTACTGAAAACACTTTAGTTAGTGTATACTGAAAATTGTAGAGAAACTGAAAATTGTAGTGAGACTGCGATTTACGAAAACAAACTTTGAATAATCGATCTTTGTTTTACATAAAACATTTGTTAATAAACACCTTTGGAATCATGAATCGATTCATAAAGCTGTTAATCTGAGATAAACGTTATTAGACAATGAGCGCACGAGGTATCCACAGACGGGTACTAGAGGCCGAGGTAGAGGCATGAGAGAGCTCGAGTGAGTCCTCTTCTTTGGGTAGCACCGAATTTGGATACGAGTGAGACGCCCGTGTCGCTTGCGCATCGAGACTAGGCCTTAAGATCGCATGGTGGGGACGACGCATTGTCCCGAGCTATGCTAAGGATTTTGGAGAGGGGTTGGGCCCAATCTTTGGATCCGGGGTTGAGGGTCGATTCTGAAATGACTACGATCCAATGGAGCTGAGCTCTTCAGGGGTGTCACTAGAGTTGCCCCTAATGTGGCCGAGTACTGGATTGAGGCCACAGAGAGAATTATGGATGATTTAGATTGCACCCCTGAGCAGAAATTAAAGGGTGCAGTCTCACTACTGCGGAATGAGGCTTATCAGTGGTGGCTTACTGTTAAGGAGGGCACTCAGCCCGAACGTCTGACCTGGGAGTTCTTTAAGACCGCCTTCCAGGGAAAATATGTGGGAGCCAGTTATGTGGACGCCCGTAGGAGGGAGTTTCTGAATCTGGCACAGGGAGATCGATCAGTGGCCGAGTATGAGGCCGAGTTTCTGAGACTAAGCCGCTATGCGCGAGGTATGGTGGCATCGGAGTATGAGCGATGTGTTCGCTTTGAGGATGGCCTCAGGGATAACTTGAGGGTTCTGATAGCTCTGCAGAGGGATCGAGATTTTTCTGCCTTGATCGAGAAGGCGAAGATCGTCGAGAAGGTTAAGCGCACTGAGCTCCAAAACCGCGATAGAGAGAGAGAGGTAGGAACAAGAGGGATTCGGAGCCCTCGAGTTCTGTACAGAGGCTTAAGAAAAGGCCGAGTGATGGGCGATTAGAGCTTTGGGCCCCTCTGTTCTTGCTACTAGACAGCCGTGTGTGTTGATTGTGGTAGACGCCACCAGGGCGAGTGTTGGAGGAGGACTGGGGCATGTCTGAGTTGTGGATCATTGGATCACCGTATCAGGGAGTGTCCACTGAGGGTTGATCAGATACAAGCCCAGGGTACTGGTAATTCATAGCCATAGAGGGTAGTACAACAGCCATCGAGAGGCCGTGGTCAGGCTAGGGGTGGTAATGGCATGGGCCGTGGGCAGAGAGCACCGAACAGAGGTGCTGGACAAACTGAGATGAGGCAGCCAGCTCTAGTATATGTTGTGTAACACCCTTAACCCGTATCCGTCGCCGAATTAGGGTTACGAGGCATTACGGTACATAGCACAGCTCATGACAGACATTCATTACAATGCACAACTTTCAACAATTACAAATACATACTTATCATGTTTGTATAATTAAAACACATTGTTGTTTAAAGTAATAAACGTACTCTATTATTCATAAAAAAACATATACACATATTTCTTAAATAATCACATTATTACCTAAACAAATTTACCTCAAATCCATACAAATTATATACATCCAAAGATAAGCATAGATAGTGTAATTATTACATCAAATTGAACCATTCTATCATAAGTCTAAATAAACCATTTCATATTTGAATCACATCAATTTATATTAATAAAATTATACATATCATTTCACATTATCCAACTCTAATTCATAACTAATTTATAGCACAAAACATGCTTCTCACGCAAGTCTAAATCATGACAAAAAAATACACATATTCTTCCTTATCTCAATACCGAACTTAACTACCATTTCATCTATTATACTTAGTAATTTACCTATTAATTCAACCACATTTCAAATTATTTATAGCAAGTAAAACCCGAAAATGTTTATATCACATACGTACGAAATGCACATTATTTTCTATACAATTGTAATCCATAATTAAATTCAGACAGACCATTAGTAAAACATACCCAACCAAGATCACTTAATAAACCATGATCAGATTTAAATAACTCAAGCAT
Organism: Gossypium sturtianum; assembly: GCA_025698515.1. NCBI lineage: Eukaryota > Viridiplantae > Streptophyta > Magnoliopsida > Malvales > Malvaceae > Gossypium > Gossypium sturtianum. The sequence continues at coordinate 44,817,952 of CM046952.1, forward strand.
CAAATATATTCATTATATCAAAGCATAGAAACTAGGATTAACCAAAAGAAATAAGCCATTTTCGCATGGCTCATGGTTACATATTCAAAGTTGAACAAAAATACATATTAGCCTATACATGCCATAAGTTCGGAAATAAACTTTTTAGAAGTACCAACTATTGACGATAGTGTTGATGGCTTCAATAACGATCCCCGAGCCTGTAGCTGAAGTCCAAAATCTATAAACAACATAAACGTATAACACAGAGTAAGCTAACATAGCTTAGTAATCCTTAAGCAAATAAAACAATTTAAATGAACATTCAAACATTTTAACTATTCAATTTGTGTTATTAACATGATACTATAGCACAATAAGCCATCTTGGCCGAATGCTAACATTACATTTAATATTACGTTATTCAATTTCATTTCTAAAATATCAATATCTCACTTAAGTTTACAAACATACCTATTCGACAGAATGATTAAAATCCAAAATATCATCTCATAATTACCTACTTATATGGCTAAATACACATGGTTCTTTAGATTTCCACATATGAACGAATATGCACATACTATATAAATATATATATACATGACTGAACATATAAGTACCACATACATATATTTCATAAATGACTGAATATACAAGTTCATTATAACATCACATGTACCCATAGATTCAAATTTAATATAACATCATATATGGTCAAGTATATAATTTCGATACATTATCATTATATACACATTCCTAAGAGGCCGAATATACAAGATCAATTAAACATCACATATGCACATACCTATTTGGCCGAATATACAAGCTCAATAAAACATCACATATGCACATACCTATTTGGCCGAATATATACAAGCTCAATAAAACATCATATATGCACATATCTATTTGGCCGAATATACAAGCTCATTTTATCAACTTACTAGCTCAATGACCACATAGTTATGAGGTCTTATAAATATAAGTTTGAAAATAGATCACCGGTATAAAACCTGCTAGGCATAAGCCTAAATCACAAACCGGCACTAGGCCTGCTAGACTCGAGGTCTGATATTCAATCACCGGCAATAAGCCTGCTAGGCACAAAGCCCGATTAAGTTCACCAGCACAAGACTTGCTAGGCCCACAGCCTGAATAACGATACTTTTAAGCTGTCTCACACACATATTTCATATATCGAACCTTTTATACACCTCATAATCTTTGTACGAACATTCAAATATCATATCTCAATCGAACAAACTTAAACATAATAAATTCTAGGTTCATTCACATTCGGCTATTCATTATTAATTCCACAAATTTCAAATCAGCATATTATTAAGTTACATATATAATTTACAATGTTTTATTGCTTAAAGACTTACCTCGGATATCGTCGAATGACAAAAACTAGCTATTCAACTATTTTCGCTTTTCCCCGATCCAAGTCCGATTTTTTTGGTTCTTGATCTAAACATATTCAAATTAAGCTCATTCAAAAATATTTCATTCAATTTAATCCAAAAACATATAAATGGGCAAATTACCATTTTGCCCCTAACATTTCACACTTTTTACAATTTAGTCATATTTGCACAAAACACAAAATACACAAAATTTGACTATACACCTTAAGGGCCGAATGTTCCTAGTCCTCATACAAGTCCATACATTTCATTTATTTCACATTTTAGTGCCTCAAAAATTTATTTTTGCAATTTAGTCCAACATACTCAATTTCATCAAAAATTCAAAGACAAAACTTGTTAATCTAATACATATATATCATATTTCACCATTAAACAACATAAACAACAAGTTATTATCAATGGCTCAACTCAAAATATTCATCAAATTCAAAAATTAGAACCTGGGCTTTGTAGTACTCGAAGTAACGATCTCAAAAACGTAGAAATTATCAAAAACCGAACAATTAACATACCTTGATTGAAGAAATACAAGGCCGAACCTAGTTGTCTTCTTTTTTCTTTTTTTCTTTTCTTTGTTTCGGCTATGAGTTTAAAAGATGAAGACATGTTTTATTATTTTATGATATAATATATGTTATAATACATTATTATTAATTTACTAATATAACCATTACTTAAAATTATAATAACATTTTAACTAATGGGCATTAATGTCCTTTTCCGCCCACTATAGCTTAGAATGGCTAAATTTCAAATTTTATGCTTCCTTTTTAAAAGACAACATCAATTTAGCCCTTGCACATTAAACCATCAAATTTATAACTTACGCGATTAAGCCCTTTTATTAAATCGGACACTCAAACAACGAAATTAAAACACGAAAATTTAACACAAGCAAATTCACACATAGTAAACACGCAAAATGATTTTTAAAATATTTTTTAGACTCAGATTTGTGGTCCTAAAACCACTATTCCGATTAGGGTCTAAATTGGACTGTTACATACTGCACGTCGCTGAGAGGATGGAGATGCTCCGGACATCATCACGGGTACGTTCCTTACTCATGATGTACCTTATATTGCATTGATAGATATAGGATCCACTCACTCCTATATAGCCTGTACTGTGTCTGGAAACTTGGGGATTTCAGTTGAAAGCACTACGAGTGAGGTTACGGTACTGAGCCCGTAGGGCAATCTATTAGAGTTAGCAAACTGTATAGGGACGTTCCTTCAGAGGTACATTGGCCAATCTTCCTGGCTGATTTGATGGAGCTTTCATTTGGGGAGTTCGACCTAATTCTAGGGAGGACTAGTTGGTCAAGCATCGTGTTAGCTTGGACTGTGCGACTAAGAGGGTCGTACTAAGGACTGAGGAGGATAAGGAGGTAGTCATGATTGGAGAACGCCAGAATTACTTATCTAATTTGATCTCTGCACTGGTGGCAGAGAAGATGGTCCGTAAGGGATGTGAGGCATTCTTGACCTACGTAAGTGTTTCGAATTCTAGGGATTTTACAGTTAAGGATATCAGAACGGTAAAGGATTTTCCGGACGTCTTTCTTGAGGAGCTACCGGGGTTACCTCCGAATCGCGAGTTGGAATTTGGGATTGAGCTACTTCCAAGTACAGGTCCGGTGTCCATCGCTCCCCATCGAATGGCACCGAAAGAGCTTGTGGAGCTTAAGGCTCAGATTTAAGAGCTGTGCTATTGATTTCTGAGGCAGTTGGGAGGATTATCTACTACTAGCGGAGTTCGCCTATAATAACAGTTTCCAGTCTAGCATCTAGATGACACCTTATGAGGCATTGTATGGTCGTAAGTGTCGCACTCCTTTATGTTGGACTGAGTTGGGCGAGCGACGTGTTCTGGGTCTTGAGTTGGTTTTTGAGACAGAGGATAAGGTTAGACTAATTTGGGATCGACTGAAAGCGGCTTCTGATGGATAGAAATCCTATGCGGACCTGAAGCGACGTGAGATTGAGTATTCAGTGGGGGACTTTGTATTCCTTAAGGTCTCGCTGTGGAAGAAGGTATTGAGGTTTGGTCGTAAGGGCAAGTTGAGCCCTAGGTCTATTGGACCTTACCGCATTTTGAAGCGAGTGGGACCAGTCGCTTATCAGTTGGAGCTACCTCCAGAGTTGGATCGTATCCATGACGTGCTCCACGTCTCGATGTTGAGGCGCTACCGCTCTGATCCTACTCACATCGTTTTCGTTGAGGAGATTGAGATTAGGCCAGACTTGACCTTTGAGGAGGAGCCGGTTCAGATTCTGGATCGAGATGTAAAAGTACTGAGGAGGAAATCTATTCCACTGGTTAAGGTTCTTTGGCGTAATCATAGCACTGAGGAGGTTATGTGGGAGCCTGAGGATACGATGCGTCAGCAATATCCTCATCTGTTCTGACCGGTAAATTTCGAGGATGAAATTTTCTTTTAGGGGGTAGAATTGTAACGCCCCAAAATTTTAATTTTTGATTTCGTGTATGTGTGACACACAATGTCTATCTGCTTTAGTGGTTATGTGTTCTCTGTGTGTGTGAGAGGTCCCAAGTTCAAGCCTTACTTGGGAAAATTTTGGTATTTTTATAAATAAAGCCTTAACCTTGTGCAAAGGGCTTAAGTTTAATTGTTGGTAAGTTTATATCAGAATGAGCCTGTTGGTCTGGTGGTTAAGTGGAGTGTTGGAGTGTTGGAGGTCCTGTGTTCAATTTTCTATAATGGCGTGGAGACAATATTTTTGCTCCAATTTCGGCTAAGAGTTGTGTTGGGGCAAAATTCTGAGTAGTTGTGTTTTAGTGGGTTAATAGGGAGTGATTTTAGGAGATAATTGGGGAGAGGTTATCAGAAAATAATCCGATTATCTTTTTGTTGCAAAAAAGAGAGAGTAGAGTTTCGGTTTTCTCTCCAATTCCCCAAACTTTTTCTGACGTTTTCTTCTTCTTCTTTTTCTCCCTCCTCTGCCGATTCTTTCCCCTAGTTGCTACCAAAATTTCCATTATTTTTTCCCCTTTCGTTTCTTTCTTTTTTTTCCAATTGATTCGGTTGTTCATCGTTGGTTGCGCGTGTTCGGTAAGTAACGGTTTTGTCTATTGTTAATCGTTCTTGGTTAATCTCTAAAAGGGGGATTCTTTTTTGGTGTTTAGGAGTTAATCAAGGGGCTGGTAGTTTTGAATCGACTTTGTGATTGTGCAAAGTCGTGGTTACTCAAGCGAGGTAAGGGTTTTGCTAGGTTTTTAGTCGAGTTCCTTCCAAAATTGGTTGATTAAAAACGAATTAAGTGATTAATCTGGAGATATGTTGGTCGATTTTTAGGTTCTTGAGGCTTAGGAGTGCTTACGCATCAGAAACGATACCAGGTGTGTACCCAAAATGCAGAAAATGGGATTCGTCGAAACACCAAAATTTCTTGCTGTCGAGAAATAAGAGAAATAAGAGAAAATGATGCGAAAAATTGTAGAGAAAGAAAATAAGGGTGTTATAAACTTGGAAATCAACATTTTGCACTAAAATAGTTTTGGACAACAGCAGTAGTCTAACTTTGAAAAATCATCAAAAATATTGGAAATTGAGTTAGAAGTTGAATAAAATATGAAATTAAATTTTATTGAGTCTAGTTTTTCATGGAAGAAACAGTGTAAGCAATGGAATTGTAATCATGAGATATAATAAATTTTGTAAGACAATGTCAGAATGATTTCGGGTTCCCCTGTTCTGACTTAGGAAAATCATAAAAAATTATAAAAAAATAATTAGGGGCTTAAATTTATATTTTTAAATCCTTGATGAGTCTTTTTTCAAGAGAAACAAACAGAATCATCATCTAAATTCCGTACTAAGAGATAAATAATTTTTAGTACGGAAAGGATGAAGCTATCAAACAGCAGAATAGGGATAACTTTAAAGATTTTACTGTACTTATTTGATAAACTATAAATTCTAAAAATTTTATGGTAGAAAGGTATTTGAGTCTAGTTTCAAAAACATCAAGCGGATCTTAATTTGGAATTCTGTAGCTCAAGATATAAATAACTTAGTGATAATGACTTAAGTAGACAGCTTTGAATGAACATATAAGTAAATAGTGAAAACATATATGAGTATTGAGCTAGCAAGGGTTACTTTAAAAATGGATCACACGGCCAAGGCCAATTTAGGCCGAGTGGGCCACACAGGCGTGTGGGCCCACACGGGCAGATCACATGGGCGTGTGGGGCTATTTTTACTGAAATGTTTTTAAGGTTGCACGGGTCGCCCAAGTCGACTGTGAACCTACTGTAGGGTCGGTAAGCGCTACTTAGACCCCTAAATGTGTGAAATTGACTGAATGATATCTGTACTGGGCATGTTAATATCTAAATTGAATATGTGTACTGAAATTGCATAATAGCATGTCATCCATTGTGTGTTGCATTGCATTGGTTTGGGGTTTGTAATTCGGAGGAAGTGTACTGTGCACTGTTCAACTGTGCACTGTGAATACTGATTGTTTGTTTGTTTCTGTGGGATTACACACTGAGTTTACGTAAACTCACCCTTTTTGTTTAATGTGCACAGGTAATCCCCAGACTTAGACGGATCGATGTGACGGAGGACTCAGCGGTGACCACAGTAATTTTTGGATTTCATGGTTTTCAATTTACGATTTATGATTTGATTATTATCGATTATTTGGGTTGTAATTTAAGGACCCTCTGGGACTTTGATTTTAAGTTTGGGTTTTTATTTATTTATTTTACTTTATGGATTTATACCTGCTGGTGGTAGGAAATTCGGTTTTCAAAAAGTTAGAGTAATTTCTAAACGCATGATCACCTAGACTGTTTTATTAAAGCTTCCACAACGAGGGATGTTTCAAAACAAATGTTTTAAATGAATAAATACGACTTCCTAAGTTCTATCAAAGGTTTACTAAACATAATAACATGGAATGTTTTCATCGTAACAACGAGGTTTCAAAAAAAACACTATCGTGTGACATTGCCAGATACGGCCATAACGTCTTGGTCGGGTTTGGGGTGTTACAGGATGGGTTTGGATGGGCGGTGGGGTGCAGTGCGTTTAGCTTACTTTTTGTTTCACACTATAGTATCTAATCTCATTGCCACTGTTGTTTTTACACTAACTACAGGTAAACGCATCGCCTATCCAAACCCACCCTAAGTATTGTTTATTCAATTAGGGTGCGAATGGTTTTTGTAGTGTTTATTTTGAGCTAAGGTTTGTCGATGATAGGTCCTAGAAGCTTCGTAACCAATCGTGGCCTTTTGATGTTGATCACACTGTGGCCCATATCTTTCGGGGGCTAACTATAAAGCCTTGACAATATATAGTGATCTATGGGAAGTGCTAGGACCGAAAGTGGAGGATTTCAGATGATATGCCTCATATATTTCCCTTTATTCCTTCAAGGGGGAGTGGTGATCAATTGGAGTAGGGACTAACACAAGTGTTGTTGCTGATGCAGGACCATTCAACCATCCTTTTCACATAGTCAATCTCGACCTTTAGGTGAGGAAATATCTTCTGCAAACTTTGCTACAACTGGGATTTCCTCTGATGAAAAGGAGAAGGATCCTTTATGTTGGAAAAATTGGTTTAGAAAATAATTATTATAAGTACAATGGAAGTTTTAAAATTTTTCTAAAACCAAACTCTTTTGTGATATTTAAAATATAAACCTTAACCAGAATTATACATGTGCTTTATGCAGGGCGAACTTAAGTCGATCTTAGCTTTCAACTAAACGACCTTCTCCACTATCCTTGTAACACGAATTGCGTTGAGTGTGGGCTCAAACAACATGAACCAAAAACACAGAAAATAAACGATTTACTTACTTTTTGTAGGTGACGACACACCAATGTACGAACACTAAACAAAAAATTAGCAATAAATATAGAGAATCAAAAGTGGCTTCAACTACAAGTGTGATAGGTCAGTTGTAATATTTATATGTGTTACAATGGAACACACGAAGTATTCTAAGGATCGAACCTAAGAGATTGCCAATTGTAAATTTTTTTGTCAAATTAATTACAAATTAAGCAATTACTAGTCTATTTGAATTAGAAATTAGTAACGCAAACCAAATATGAAAATATATTAAAGCTAAATTCTAAATTAACAAATAAAAATACCAAACTGACTTTCTTCCATTTTACTAGAAATAATGCAAATGGATTGGAATGATGGTTGAATGATTCGTTAATTACTAACTAAGAAAATAAACCTATGTTGATTATATTATTTGCCACTTGTTGCTAGGAATCTCCTCTCAGTCTCATCCTAAACTAAAAGATACCACCTAAGCTCTCCTCTAAGTCTCACTAGGCATATAAATCTCCTATAGATTTCACTACTCGATACAAATGTATCAAAGTCCTACACGATAAAGGCTCTTCTCAAAATCATCTATCTAAATCTTCCACTAAAGGTGTCAATTCTAGTGTTGTAACATCCCGATTTAAGGCCTAGTCGGAATAGTGGTGCGAGACCACAAATTCGAGGTATATGTATGAGTTTTGAGTTTTATGCTATGTTTGCATGTTAGTGTGAAAGTTTCATGAAGCAATTTTGTTAAATTGCGGTTGAATTGTCCAAAAGGACTAAATTGCAAAAGTTGCAAAATGTGAGATTCCAGAAGCTATTTGTATGAAATAGCTTTGGATTATCAATTAGAGGTACTTAAATAGTAATTTTCCCAAATTCTAATTTTTGGAAAAAAATGGGCATGAGTGGATGGTATTGGAAAAGTTTGACTAATGGGCATTTTGGTCATTTGTCAATTAAGTGATTAAAAAGAGAAAAAGATGACAAAATTTCATTCATCTTCTTCTCCAAGCTACCGAAAATTTCAAGAAGCCATTGTTAGGGCTCTTTAATTTTTAAGCTTGCTAGTAAGTGCATCCAAGCCCTGTTTTTTTATATTCTTCAGATTTTTGAAGTCCTAGTAACATGAGTAAGCTATTTTTAGCTATATGTTGAGCTAGGATTGATGTTCAAAAATGTAACCATGTATGACATGCATGTATTTTGTTGTTTTATGGAAGAATATGAAGGCTTGATGTAGTAGAAACATCTTTTGCTAAGTGAATTCCATGAAAAATGCATGTAGGGACTAGTTTGTGAAAGTCTTGAGATTGGTCATACATGAGTGATTTAGTGAGAATTGATGATTGCTTTAGTTGAGTAAATGATTTGGCTAAGCATGAAAGGCTAGAAAGTTGAATGAAAATCACTTTACGAGCCTTGGGGCAAAAGTATAAATATGAGGAAGTTTAGGGGCAAAATGGTAATTTTGCTAAAGTATGAGATAAGGGTCAATTTAGTCAATGTGTGTATTGAACGGGTTGATTTTTCATTTTAGATCAAGAAAGACGAAGCCCGGATCTTAACTGAGGCAAGGGCAAGGTCGTGGACTAAATTGCACACCTCCATACTTTTGAGTACCGAGGTAAGTTTACGTATGAACGATGCATTTATGCGTATACATTGTTAATGCTAGCTAATGTGTAGCATGATTGAGAACCTATTCGATTCTAGTGGAATGAATGAGATAGTAGTTGTGAAATGAATGTATTACAAAGTAGACATGTGAATGTGTAGTGATAATGTTTGATAGCGGGCTAAGTGCGATACCACCTTGATACTTAACAATGATGGGCTATGTGCGATACTATTGTTAAGCATACTATTTAGTGAGCTATGTGCGGAATCACTATAATTATCCTTTGTGGTAGGCTATGTGCGATACTACCCTATAATCTGATTGTGGTGGGCTAAGTGTGAAACCACCGAGTAATTTAGCTGTGTGGATGTATTATTGAGAAATAATGATGTGTTGTATTTTGAGTAAATGTGCTGTTGAGTGCAGGGGTGCATGTCAATGGTTATGATTATGAGTATGTGACTCATGATGTGTTAGAGATGTGGTAAGGGATAGAAAGAGTAAACATAGTAGTGGATGTGAATTACATATGTTAGTATAATGCTAATTGTTGTTTAGCTTGTACTAGAATGCTTAAATTGTTTATGTGTAAACTTACTAAGCTCAAAGCTTACTCCTTTCTTTTCCCTTGTCTTATAGAGAACAAGGATTGAATCGTGATACGCGGATTAATCGGAAGATCAACCACACTATCAGCACACTCTGGTACATTGGACTTAATGTTTTGTATATGGCATGTATAGAGGCTAGACAAGTTAGTGAGTTTTGTTGTAATGGCTGAGATGTGTTGGCCATTAGATGGATAAACTATTTTGTATAATGCCATGGTTGTTGGCTACTTTATCATATAAAAGATGTAGTTATCCATGTAAGATTGTGTTTCAAAATGAGTTGGTTATGGATGTGTTGAATGAGTACATTGCTAGAGGGGTGAGAAGAGCTTAGCAATTAGCTTTGTTCTTGTCCATGTGGATAGACACACGGGTGTGTGTCTAGGCCATGTGTGACACACGGCCAGCCCACGGGCGTGTGACTTGGCCGTGTCACTTTGGCAGATTCGAGTGTTATAGGCCACAGGCTAGCCACACGGGCGTGTGTCTAGGCTGTAGGCCGTGTAAAGTAGTCAGTGTTCACCACGGGTGGAGAGTACGGGCGTGTGCCCTAGCCGTGGGACTTTGGCAGAATTCTTGGGTTTTCATGCACGGGATGGGGGCATGGGCGTGTGTGACCTCCACGGACGTGTTTGATCTTACACGAGCGTGTGGTCCCTGTATAGATAGAAAAATTTTAAATTCGTAAGAGTTTCCGATATTGTCTCGAGAGCCCTCGTGTATATGAGTAAGGTCTCGTAAGTTGAGAATGAGGTCGTTATGGTGACTAAGAGAGAGTAGTCACGTTGAGCCTAAGTGGCGATCAAGTGGTTTTATTTCGGTAATGCCTCGGGCCCGGTTCCGGCGTAGAATACGGGTAAGGGGTGTTACAAGTGTAATATGCAATTCAATACAATTGAACAAAAAAATAACCAAACCATAGATAATAACTTAGTTGAGTAACCCACTCATCAATCAACCAATAAAACGATTCAGTAAATAATCAAACTTAAATCTCACACAAGCATTTTAACAAACACATGGTAGGCATAAAATATAAAAGATAAGGATTTGAGAAAATGCTCATTAATAGATTAAAATTCGATGAAGCCCACACGCTTGATCATCTCCATTAACAGAGTTCTAACAAAAGAGAAGAAAATCTGCAGCCAAAATCTATTCTAAAGAAAGCTTTATCGTCGTAATTTTATATAAATAAATACTCTATAATGTTATATAAATAAATAATCAACCCAGTGAGAAGCGTGCGTAAACTATACTAGTATTATTTAAATATCACTTTAAATCACTTTTTGTTAACATTTATCCTATATTTTTATCTATAAAAGTTATTGATTTTAATATTAAAGTAAATTTATTTTGAATTTTTAAATTAATTTGCATGTTAATATGAATTTGACGAGAATAGTTTATTAAATAAAAATAATAATATTTTTTTAAAAATAAAATAAAATAATATTTGCTAATTAAATGATAATTGATTTATTTATAATAAAAGTCTATTATTTTTGGACAATAATTAAGAGAATAAAATAGCATTTTCATAGTATTAAAGATAATAAAAAGGGAAATAACCAATAGTAAAAATTAAGTAATTGGATAAAATAATTTGTCTTTTTTTTAATGATCTCATTATGAATTCTGATCATATCTATTCTTTTTGACACAATGCCTAGAACTACCTATAGCCTCTCCCCAACCCATAAATAAAAGCATAATATGCTTCAGCGCACTCGAACTCACGCCCTCCTACATGGACAACAATGCCCATGCCAATCAAATTAAAACTCAATCGGCAAATAACTTATCATTTGAATATAAGTCAAAATTTCACCCTGAAATAATCATTACTTTAATATTTCTTTGCTTTCGATATAATATTTTACAATACAATGGTAAACACCATTTACAACTATATAAATATTATTATAATCAAATAATAGTAAAATTATTTAATATCAAATAATAATAACTAAGCATCTCCAATAATAATAAAAGTCATATCTTTTTTTTTTTTTTTGTGATGGAAACAAAACCTATTAAATAATGTTAAAATATGTTTATTCAAGTAATTCTTTAGATATTATTTTGAATGAAAATCATTGCTAATATATATATTTATAATGTTAAATATTAGTATTAATTGATATATAATTGTAACATTAATTAAGTAATAATTAATCTAAAATAATAAGTGTAATTTAATATGAATTCAAAGCCTAATGGAATAATAGTAACTATTACATTGATAATGGAAACATTATTAATAAATAAATTTATACATTATAGATTAGATTACTAATATCTTGATATTATATATATTGTTAATCTCATACATTTAATTTTTATTAATTTAAAATTGATTTTAACATTATTAATTATTATCATATTTAAAATAATTTCATATTTATATAATATATAAAAGACTTGGATTTTATTTATTTTTAATTTATCCAATTATATTCAAGGATTTTATAGATTTATAATTTTATTAATTAATATTATATTATATTATTTTTAAGTAGAACTTTTAAAAGATAGGACCAAATTAATTAATTTAACATTAATATATTATCATATTAGTTAAACTACTTTTATTATTATCACATAATAATACTAATAAATTATTATAATGTTAATTTAGTAACATAACTAACAGTAAAATGTTTTCTTATTTTCAAAAGTTTTTCTAGAGTCGTGCTTATATATATAATACATATATAGATGTTGATGGTAAAAGAGTATAGAATTTCTATTGCATCAACAAAAAATTAGGTTAAAATCTCAAATAAGCCCTCCAAAAATAATTAAAAATCAATTAAGCCTATCAATGAAAAGTGCATCCAATTGAGCCATTTGAATCATGATTTGTGCCCAATTGGGTCCCTTAAATTTAATTTTCCATCGAAGCCCCTAGTTATAGGCTTCTCTCGAAGTCACTATGTTTAATCTTTTAATCAATTTAACAGATGTCTATGCCAAGTTAATATCAATATTACAATTGCAAGCACCGTTCCTACAAAATTATGAACGGTAACAATATATGTCTGTATCGTTACAAATTTAATATCAAAGAAATTAAACATGCACCATTCAAGTTTTATGTCCATTAATCACAACCCTTTTAGATTTAGCAATTAACTCAATTACCTACTAATGTTGATCAAGCAACAACAAGCATTAAACATGAAAATCACTTGAATGAATAAACATCAAATTGCATCAAGCATCCTTAGCAAAGTACCAATAATCTCATATTAGGGTTCCATAATCATTATAGCTAATAAGCTTTTAGCTCATAATCATCAAACTAAAAAAACTCAAACAAATTTTATCCATGATTTCAAACAACAGACTAAACAAAATAACCGGTAAAGACAAAGGCGAAGAGATGTGAGCCGAATGTCGGTGGTTCTCCGCAAGTTGTTTGCGTTTTGTTCTTCCTCCTCTTATCTGCTTCTTTTCCAACACTCTTACTCTGAAAGTTTCTGTTCTGTTTGTTCAATCTCGGCGGCTGTCGTCCTATTTTTTTGAGAAATATGATATTTATATCCTCCCCCAAAGAAGATAGACTAGATTAACCCCCTTTCGTATTCTATTTTTTTCCTATTGGAAGTGTTTTGGGGCTTTACATGTTTCTCTAGCCTATTCTTTCTGGTTCTCGATTACTATCAGCACTTGATTAAGAGATGGGTTAAGCTCAAAAGCTGATGTGGCACTCTTTAAGTATGAAGTTTCCAATTTGTTCCTGTCTGGTTCAGGCTATGGCATTGCTGCAGCATTGAGGCTTCAATTGGTGAAATTTAGCATATTCTTTTCTCTATATTTCTAATGTTCTACTAGTCACCTTCAAGGATAAAAATTCACATTTTTAGTGTCTAAATTGGCAGGAATACATTATTAAAATAAAGCTTCAAAGATTAACTACTTACTATAAACATAATTAAAATAACTACTAAAACACTCTCAACCACTCTTAACTTGAATGAAATAGAAGCTTAAAAGTAATAAAATAACTATATATCCCAGAGTTATCAAATATAATTTAAAATAAAAATTACTACACCTCTTTGTTTTTTTTCTCACGCGTTGCCCTAGATCATCTATCAACTCATCCTTATGAACTTTCATTTTATAATCCTTCCCCAACTAAAAAATTACGCATCAGTAGAGGTGTTCATAGGCCAAGCCAAGCTTAGGCCCGATTCAAACAAAAATTTCAGTCTCAAGCCCAACTAGACATGGCCTACAGAAATGATTCATTTCACTATTTTAAAAATGATAAAAACATTTTTATTTAAATTTAATTATAAAAATATAATTTTTTATTTTTTTGAATAGTAAATCAGATCGACCAATGAATATCTCTACCTATCACTTACCTCAAGCCATCAAGCACTAAACTCGATCATCACTCAAACCCCTCACTAGGCACCTCATAAGTTCAATCATTGTCACACTTCAGTTTCCCCATTTATGCACTGAAGGCAGGCTTTCACATCCCCATCCATCCATTTGTGGGTGAAGTCTTGAACTACTATGGTGTTGCAGCGGGGCAACTAGTCGGAGCTTCATGGTGGATTATCATAGGGTTCCTCGTCCACTGTACCAAACGGGAGGAGTAGCCCTAGCTAAGGGTTTTCTAGAATCTATTTCAACTGTTACAAGTAAATCAAACTACTTATCCGAGGTTGTTTTATTTTGCCAAGTGTTAAGGGAACCCTTCTGTGGAGAACTTGATGTATGGGAGGGTTAGCAACATGAGATTGGATCACCACAAGTACATACTTGTGGAATCAAAAGTTTAAGGGTTTTGAATTTCCCATTGAATGGACTCTACCTCCCACTAAAATGTGCAATTTCAAGCCTTTGTTCGGAGGTTAAAAGGGTACCAAGACGCAATTCAATGATCTCCGGAAGGTGTTTAAGTATTGTTTATTAAATGAGGGTGCGAACGATTTTTGCAGTGTTGATTTTGAGCTAAGGTTTGTCGATGATGGGTCCTAGAATCCTCATAACGAATCGTGGCCCTTTGATGTTGATCACACTGTGGCCCATATCCTTCATGGGCTAGCTATAAAGCCTTAACAATATATAGTGATCTATAGGAAGTGCTCAAACCAAAAGTGGAGGATTTCAGATGATATACGTTAGATATTTTCCCTTATTTTCTTCAAGGGAGAGGGGGAGAACAATTGGAGTAGGGATTAACACAAGTGTTGTTGCTGATGCAGGGACCATTCAACCATCCTTTTCACGCAGTCAATCTCGACCTTTAGGTGAGGAAATATCTTCTGCAAACTTTGCTACAACTGAGATTTCTTTAGACGAAAAGCAGAAGGGCCTCTTATGTTGGAAAAATCAATTTAGAAAACAATTATTATAGGTACAATAGAAGTTTTAAAAAAATTTCTAAAACCAAACTTTTTTGTGATATTTAAAGTATAAACCCTAACCAGAATTGTACATGTGCTTTGTATGAGGCGGACTTAAGTCGATCCTAGTTTTCAACCAAACGACCTTCTCCACTATCCTCGTACCATGAATTGTGTCGAGTGTGGGCTCGAGCAACACGAACCAAAAACACAAAAAAGAAACGATTTACTTACTTTCAGTAGGTGATCGCACGCCAATGTACGAACACAAAACAAAAAAATTAGCAAGAAAGATAGAGAATCAAAAGTGGCTTTGACTACAAGTGTGATAGGATAGTTGTAATATTAATATGTGTTACAATGGAATACATGAAGTATTCTAAGGATCGAACCCAAGAGATTGTCAATTGTAAATTTGTTTGTCAAATTAATTACAAGCTAAGCAATTACTAGTCTATTTGAATCAAAAATTGGTAGCACAAACTTAATATGAAAATATATTAAAGCTAAATTCTAAATTAACAAATAAAATACCAAACTAACTTTCTTCCTTCTTACTAAAAACAATGCGATTGAAATGATGATCAAATGATTTGTTAATTACTAACTAAGCTAATAAACTTATGTTGATTATATTATTTGCCACTTGTCGTTAGGAATCTCTTCTCAGTCTCATCCTAAACTAAAAGATGCCACCTAAGCTCCCCTCTCGATCTCACTTAGGCATATGAATCTCCTATCAGTCTCACTACTCGATATAAATGTATCAAAGTCCTACACAATAAAGTCTCCTCCCAGACTCATCTATCTAACTCATCTATCTAAATCTTCCACTAAAGGCGTCAATTCTAGTGTAATATGTGATTCAATACAATTGAAAAAAAAAATCAAATCATGGATAATGACTTAGTTAAGTAACTCACTCATCAATCAACCAATAAAATGATTCAACAAATAATCAAATTTAAATCTTACACAAGCATTTTAACAAACACATGGTAGGCATAAAATATAAAAGAGAAGGATTTGAGAAAATGCTCATTAATATATTAAAATTTGATGAAGCCCACAGGCTTGATCATCTCCATTAAAAGAGTTCTCGACAAAATAGAAGAAAATCTGCAGCCAAAATCTATTTTAAAGAAAAGAAAAGAAAAGAAATCTAATCTAATCTAAAAATATGAAAAGTAAAAATATGTTCAACCTTAAAATTCTACGCCAAAATACTTATAAAGTAGTATTTATAGTCTTTTCTAACTTAATCTAACAATGACAATTATGCCCTCACTTAAAATCTAACTTAAGCCTTGTTAGACTACAAAATATCCTTCATAAATTTTGCCTCGTCAAAGTCACTGTCGTGACACCCACATTGTAATGACTCGATTCTCACAAGTGTTAAAAAAGTAAGTTTCAAACTGAAAACTTTGAATCGAAAAAATTATGAGTCAAATATGAGATTAAGAAATAAAATTAATTAATAATTAAATCAATTAAATTAGTATAAATGGTTTATAAAATTAAATTGGGTCATAAAGTAATTAATAAAATTCAATTTATTCAATTGGGTCCCCAATACCATAAAATTACTATATGGTTTTGTTGGATTTCTAATAATATGTGATTAAAAATGAATAGAAAATTTATTATAAATTTTATAAGCCCTTAATAAGTTAATAACCAAGTCCTTGGAAATAAATATTCCATAATTAATATTATGGTAGTGGAATTTAATGGCCTTCTCCGCTATTATTCATTAATCAACATTAAAAGGCATGATTAGTGATAGATTAGTGACAAATTAGTGATATATTAACTTAATTGAACCACTAATCATATATATAACCTTTAGTGGGGAAAAACATTATTTTCATTCTTCTCTTCAAACCATAGGAAAATAAAGAAGAAAAAGAAAATTTCTATTTTGCATTTAGTGTAAATTAATCAAGGTGAGAAAGGTTTCCTTTGATATTCTTATAGAATTTTAATCTTTCAAGCTTAGTAATTCATGCCTATGTGTTAGATTTCTTAACTGTTTGAGTTTTATTTAAGGTACCATTAATGAAAATTTGATGAAATTAAGCTTGGTAAAGGTAGATTTAAGAATAAAGAGTTAGATTATGTTAGTACTAAATCAGAACGTAGATAAAAGTGTTGAATTTTATTAGAAATCCAACTAAACCATATAGTAATTTTATGGTATTGGGGACCCAATTGAATAAATTGAATTTTGTTAAAAAAATATGTTATAGATTGAAAGCTAGAGACCCTCAGTGAAGAAATACAAATCAGAATTCAATTCGATAAAGAGAACTCCAAACAATGAGTGTTTCGAATATTAGGGTTTTAAAGGAATACATTGAATTAAATGAATTTATGTTTGATTTTGTTAAATTTGCGTTGAATTGTGTGATGAAAAACGCTTCTATAATTGTATTATCGAACATAGATAAAGACAGCACTGGAACATCAAAAGTGAAAGAAGAGGAAAAGACGAATGTCATATAGTTTATGCGGCTTGTGCTTCTATAATTCAATTTCGGTTTGCTTTCATAGATTAGTTACTCATTATATTCAATATGACTATGAATTGAGGTAACTACTCTATTTTATCTTATTAATACTATGAATTGAGGTATAAATTAGCTTAATTCACCTCACTTTATTGATTGTCGTACTATGACACTTAGCCACTAGATAGCTAAACTTCCTAAGTGTGTGTTTGATCGTTGTCAATTCACCATAACACTCAATCACCATAACACACAAATATTACGATTGACCTGTCACACTAGCAGTCAAAGCTGCTTTTAAATATCTATATTTTGTGCTAATTCTCTACTTAGTGTTCGTACACTGACATGAAGTCATGTAACACCCTTACCTAACCCGTTCACTGAATCTAGGTATGGGGCGTCACAACTGGATCGGGTTCACGTGCAATATTAGAACTCATTATTTTAAAAATCAAATTGTGTTACCTATTTATTAAAACTTACAACAGAGACAAATATTTTTAAATAAAGTTTACTGCCTGAACCTCGGCCTTTAAGGGCATTGCAAATTTACAATATATGTATATTCGACTCCACTGTGAAGTTTCTAAAGCTACCCATTTCCTATGTCCATGACTTAACAATAACAATGAATCCTCGATTATACACAGTCTAGCTTGGTCCTTCATCGAGTTCCTTATCCCGCAAATCCTGCAACCACAGGTCCAACCTTTGTAAATTCGAATGAACTTAGTGAGTTTCTACATTACACAAAAATAGGCTCCATCCTACAGGGGTTTTAAATAAAAAAGAATTGAATATGAATAACTCTCTGCTGGTGAGAGTAAATTCTCTTAAACCCATCGTAACGGGCTCTAAGTTATTCCAATTCCTATCTATTTGTGGATAGATTGCTAAGCGAATTACCCCCGACAATCCTATCAACCCACGATCAGTCCTGACGGATTCCTTGGATGTCTCACCATTTCCATGGATTCTGTCTTTTACTTGTATTCTTCTTTCCATTTAGTCCTAGCGTGGAAGTCTTCTTTCCACCATGTCCTTCTAAGGTAGCCCTGCGATCTACCCTTCTAATTTCCCTTGGGTATCTCCCCATTGGCGATCATTCCAAATTTGATTAGTTTGTGGCAGACTCTTTCTATTACCATAGCCCCAAAGGAATTGTTGTCATATCGTCTTTTGGGATAACTAGAAAGATTTCCACGCCACTCTAGCGGGTTAAGTCCCACTTAGAACGAATAACGTTCGAATTGCTTCTGCCATGCTCGTGAGTATAACGTAGCCTTTTGTTGTGGACCACTTTGACCTTCAGTACCCCGCAGGCTATCGTCAGAGTGACCATATATTTTCATTCTCTCTCTCTCTCTCTCTTATATTGGTTCCCTACAGAACTAGCCCTTTGACTGGTACTTTTTTAATGGTTTTCCCTTGAAGAAAAATAGTCTCGAAAGATGCATCTGTCACCCAATATATCCTTCTTTGTCAATAGATTCTAAATAACCCTTCTTTTCCTTATAGACCCACCCGCGTACTTTGTGTCACATCCTTAGCTTACAAGGTTTCTCTAAGCACACTCTGGCAATTCTTAATGGTAGATCCTTATCTATGATCCTTGGTTAAACCCTCCTTTGTTATCTTGTATACCAGGCACCATTAGTGTGTCAATTCCTATAACTATTTATTGTTTGGTTGTCACCCATATGCCCTACTGGCTTTCACAACTACTACTTTAGCAGCCTTCTCCCATTTTCATTTCGTTCCTTATTCATTGACGGATTCCTTCGTACCCTTTGCTAACTATTTCGCCTCATACTTCATATTTCCTTTTAAATCACCTTTTTCTTATTTGTAAGATTCTCCCATGTTTTCCATCCTGGTTGACCACGGGTGTTTATCGTCTCGACAGATTACCCTGTGTTTAGTGTCCCAGTGGACTCCACAAACTGCCATAGCTAAGTTATAGTCATAATTGTCATGTTTCATGTTTAATGTCCTAGTAGACTTCATAGGTTTCCATAGACGAGCTATGGAATTATGCCTCATAATCCCCATGTTTACTATCTCGTATTTACTATCCCGATGGACTATACTGGTTTCGATAACCTAGTTATGGTCCTACACCTTTAACCTTTTGGAGTTGTCGCCCCGAAAGACCTTATCGTCATTGTGGTGTCACCCCATAGAGCCTATTGACTGCCCTCACGATGTTGCTTTATGGAACCTAATAATCATCAATATCGTCTTATCATATATCCACCTTGATGCTCGAACACCAAAGTGTCCCCCCGTAAAGCCCGGAGCTTCGCACATCATGGTTTGCTCCTAGTAATCTCGGATGGCAGAATCGAACTAAAATTCCAATTTCCCTTTTTCCCTATTCCTCAACCCATTCCTCCATTCAGTATCCTAACCTTGATGCTCGAACACCGCAATGTCCCCTCCGTAAGGCCCGAAGCTTCCAACATCATGGGTGCATTCAACAACACCGTATGACGGTATCTAACATAATCACCTTTTTCCCATCCTAACTTCATCTATCTCGCCAATAATTTCCCCACATCAAGCATACAATACACAAACATATCATACATTTTATAGTTAAACATACATCACGCCAGTTTACTTGTCATCAATTATCTATCAACTAGAAGGTAAGGTACAGAAACTCACATGATACTTCTTTTGCCTCATCCTCTTAGCTTTTTCCCAAATGCTAGAGCTTCCATTCTCTTGGAAGCTAATCATGGCAACCAAATCGGGGGTAAAACTCAGTGTTCTAACCTAAGCGTTAGTTTTCCAAAAATATGCTAAACCCTTAAAATGGTTCTAAAAAGCCTTAACTTTGTTTTCTAAATCTTACATACATCGAAGGACTTAGAACCTTACAAGCTCCTCGAATTCTCTACTTTTTCAACTAATTCCTCATGATCATCATTCCATACAGAGCTTCCTGAAACTATCTCTTCTTTGGAGCAACCAAAGAAGAAGATGAAGTAGAAAAGAAAGATGAAACCAAAGTGAGAAGAATTCTCTCCTCGAGAAGTCATTTTTCCCGGCTATTTATAGCCCTTCCCACACGATCTCCAACCATTTAAAAATCAATCATTGACAATTATTTTGCCCCTCACTAAGGGACTACCTTGTTTGAATCCAATTGATCCAGGCTTGGATTTCAACCTTATCTAATTTCATTCCCAACTTTTCCTCACTTCTCAGTAGATACTGCCAGTTTATGGCCTTTTTCAATTTAACCCCAAATTGGTTCCTAATTTTTGGGTTTAAAGGAAATTGGATGTGACAAGTTAGGTTGGTGGTGTTGAATCATCGATACGCCTTGTGGCGCAGCAGAAAAAATATTCTGGCGATCATCAACCATGGATCCATGTATGAGGAACGAATCGGGTTGAAACAAGGGTAAAAAATATACCTTTTTGAAACTAGAAGAGCGACGAACAACGTTGTTGATATGATCCCTTTGAAAGATGTCGATCCCAAGCTGCAACAATAACATCTCGGCCTCTATGTAATTCACCAAGTCAAAGAACGAACAATAAGAATCTCTTGAACTTTTCAAGGATTTTTCCAAGAACGAATGCTAGACCTATTTTATTTTCGTTTTCTTGGTAACCCTAACACACTAAGGGATTATTTTCCTTTTATTTTCTTTGATATCACATATCAGGAAAAAAATTGGATTATTCCCTTATTATTAAAGAAACAAATGGAAAGTCATAAAAGAAATTATATTATTTCCAAAAGAATATCAACTTCCATATCTTTTATATTTTGACCGTAATTAATTATTATAATTGTTTATATTAATAATTTTGGTAAACTATATATAGTAAATATTTTGTATGAATCAAATTAATATATTAATTTTATCTATGTTCTCTATTTGTGTACAACAAGGTTGTACATATAATGTGTTCAATATTGAACTATCAAATTAAATTAATTTGATAATTAATTAAATTCATGTGATAGCTAAATACAATACGAAATGTATTTGGATTTTGTTCACTTCAACTATAGGGTGCGACCTTGTAGGTTCTTGTAACGTTAGTAGTAATAATAGAACGTTTCTAATATTACAAGCAATGAGTGGCATCTAGCAATGCATCATTGCTACCCAAGTTACAAGAAGTCGTGATTCAACATAACTTTTCTGTGATAATATTTTCAAGTATTATATCATTTTATCCTTAATATCTAGATTGGACACAAGTCATGGAATAGTCACACATGTATAGTCCAATATCATATTTCTTAATATTCTGAGTAGACTACTATAAACAAATAAGTGTGATATCTCATATCAACTTATTCGAGCATGGCCATGCATTTCTAATCTCACTCGATCAAGAGGCCTAAGATATTGCTCCCATTATGTAGGTGGGACAAATCCTATCTTGATCAACCATATCCCTCTACATAGATTACAACATACCCAACATCAATCTTTATAGTATAAATTGTTATGGTAGACGTTTGACTGTGTCCAAATATACAACTCACAATGTTGGGACAATGATGATCTCAAGTCTGAGGATCATATACATAGTTATCACTATGAGTAATTTTGTGACTATTACATAATAATCCAAGAACCATACTCATAGCGGGTCAGTCCAGTATGTTATTCTCTAACACATACTTGTGTATCGATTTTGACATCCCTATGTCAATGACAACACTTTGTCATCAATCAACTACATATTAGTCTCAATTCATTATCATTGTCCAATCCCACAATAATACATGACTAAGGACTTTTTAAGAATAATCATATTATTCTCAAGACTTTAATATTAATCAGTTAATTTGTACACATAGAAAAAGAAACTGAAATAACAATGGCAATGTCTTATATTAACAAACAAGGTAAAACAAGTGTGTGATTATAATCATCTCATGATTGGTCTTTGGTAATACTTTAACAGGTGGGATCGATGCATTTATGCCCGATTTGTGCTTCTGTGTGTATACTGGTGGGTTGGTGGATTGATCTACATATCTGTCCTCATATTTAAGTCATTTAATAGAAGTCGTAATAATAAAACAAATGTAAGTTGTATTTGATATTTGATTATGTTAAAATCATGGATTTATAGATTGATTTGTATTATATGAAACTAGACGTTAATTCGCTAAGGGTGCGTCGGTATTGCTGATTATCAACGGTATAAATCGAATATCCTGAGGGTGCCTTATTAGTGGAATAATATGAAAGCTTAAATGGTTAATGTTTTTAATGTTAATATATGATTAATTCATACAATATTTCGTATATATATGTTTCTTAATTACATTTCATTATTTATATATTGATTTCAAATTATGTTAGAACCAATGAGTATTCAATACTTAAAATACGATTATGTTTGTTTTCGTGAGCATATCTTGGAATTTTTTTTTTAGTAGATCAAAGTCGTAAAACATCCAAGGTTAGTGACCCGGCTCAGCTCGGATCAAGTTTGTTTTCTTTTGTATGTATATATGTAGCTAATGGTATGTACCTAGGTTGAGTCTTGTGACTTAGTGTTTATTTTGATAGTTTGGACCTATAAGGTCTTATGATATAAGTTTTCAATGCTTGAATGGTAGAATAATATGCATCTTATAAGTGTTAGTTTATTTTTATATATTAAATTGTTGCATATGAGTTTGGTGTGAAGCTTGGGTAAGTTTAGGTATGATTTGGTTAGTGTTTGAATGTATTAAAATGTTCATATTAGGTCATTCTATGTTAGTGTCTTGAAACCTCAATTTTTTTTACCATTTGGTGCATCTCACAGGTTTAGATCTCGAAATTGACGAACAAATCTCGAGACAAAGTGTCTTGTGGCTCAAGGCAAGGGCACATTGATGCTAAATTAAGAAAACAGTGGAAGGGTATCTCAAGACCAGTCTTAAGACATGGGTTCTAATGTCTCGAGACATGTTCGTATTGAAAAAAATAGTGAAACGGGGAAAGGCCTATCTTAAGACACACCGTTGGATTTTGGTACTTAGAGTTTGGAATCAAATCCTAACTCCGTAATTGACCCCACACATCCCCTAAATACTTTACATGAGACAAATTATCATTAATTAAACATGTTGGTGTGGTTAATTAAAATTATATACGATTTATTTGATTGGATGTCATGTTACTTAATAAAATGACATTGAGTTAGTCTTAATTGCTTTGGCAACATAATGTGATGTCACATATTCGGATCTGACGATTGGGTTGGGTGTAGGGTGTCACAGCACCTTCGTTAATGAATACACTTATGCCACGACGTAATCATAGATTCCTCCCTCCTCCAACTTAGCCTTCAATAGCATGTTAGGCTCATACTTCTAGGTTTTTTCTCTAATGTTTGAAAATTGGATCGTCATTCTAAGGTAGTAGATCCTCTCTGAACAAATATGTAACACACCTTACCCGACTCGATCGTCAGGTCTGAGCTGCAAGTTGCTTCATTCATTGTCGAAGAAACTACAATCAGATTCACAATAAAATAATCATTTCAACATGCCTTCAAACATCAATAATTATTAAATTATAATAATACATCATTTCTAGGACTTACCTGAGCTTATGAAAGTCCTTTTTTAAACCCAAGCACGAAACATGACCAAATTGAAAAGTTTTAAAAAATTCAGGGCAGCCGTCATGACATCATCTCCCTCACGTTGTGATGTCGCCAAATAGTTTGTTACATCGTGACCTCAGGCCACTCAATGTCACAACGTGACTCACTGCCGGTCGATGTTGCGACGAGGTAAATTGGTCGTCGGGACATGGACCCTATTTTTGGCAAAAATGAGCCATTTGGTATCTAATTTGTAGTTTCCAATCAAGCTATCCAATAGGATCACCTAAAAACCATCCAAATTCATAATATTTCATACCAAAACAAGTCATTTATCCATTTGAAAAGAAAACCAATTCAATATGAACTCAACCTATTACAAACCATCCATTTCATTACATTCAACCGTATGTCATTCAAACCAACCAATCAACCATTCAAATGCCAACCTTACTTATGCTATATTTCATTGAAACTTACCATTTCATACATATGTGTATATTATATCCATTAATAACATATAGACTTTAAACATAAACCAAATCATCCATCTATCAATACATAACTCAAGCATGACAACTAAACTTACCATTTGAAAGTAGGCATCACTTTAACTATTTTACTTATCTCATCAAATCAACATGTGCATACTAAGCTTAAATAGATTCATATTTCAACTTCCCAACAGCCTCAAACATTGCATATTCATGCATTGATGTGTCTCTAACTAACTATGACCACAATAAAGGCAAGCGCACCTATCATTTAATAGTATAGTTATGGTAAGACCAGAAATATCGTATCCACAAGGACTAAGAGTACTAGTAATTACTACCTTTCTATTATCTAGCCTAAGAATTGGAGTGGTTTCTTTTAAACTAAAATTAATTAAAAGCACGACAGAGAATGAATTGGGAAAATACTTTTTGGACAACTATATGAGATAGACAATACCCAAGGAAGAATCCACCTAGACTTCACTTATTACTTTTGATTCATATGATTTATTCACTTGATTTAATCCGTAGAAATCCCTGATTTATGTTAATATCTCTCTCAAGACTAAAAACAACTGACTCTAGGTTGATTAATTGAAATCTCTTTCTAATTAAAACCCCTATTGTCGTATTAACTCGATCTATGGATTCCCTTATTATATTTGACTCTAATCCGGCAGATTTTCGTCGCCCTATCTCTAGGGTTGCAATCAACTCCGCTTAATTGTGTTGATCTACTCTTAAACAGGGACTTTTACTCCACTTAATAAGCACATTCGACTTGAATCAATAACCTGAATTATCAAAACAAGAATAAGAACTCACAATTAAGAATAAGAACAAGTATTTATCTTATAAATCAAATAGTAATAAGATCCGTCTTAGGTTTCATCCCCTTAGGTATCTAAGGGATTTAGTTCATACTGATAGAGGGAAAAATCATAGAATAAGGAAAACTACAAAACATAAGAAAACCCAAAAACTTCTAAAGAACTTGATGGGAGATCTTCAGTCTTGATGGAGATCCTTCTTCCGAGCTACTCCCGATGGCTGTCTTCGAGTATTTTTCGTGTTCTTTTTAGCCTCCCGTTTAGGTCACCCCTAGGGTGTTTATATAGGCTTTGGAACGTCTTTCTTTACCCACAAATAACCTTTTTCGAATAGAATTAATCTTTGATACGGCAGGGACACGCCCGTGTGACACACCCGTGTTCGATAGCCTTAGACCGTGCTCGCTCCTGCTCACCACACACGGCCGTGTGGTCTGCCCGTGTATGTTGATCCAGGCCGTGTTCGATCCTGCTCGTAACACACGGCCGTGTCCAATGGCCCAAGTCATGTTGAATTCTAAGATAGGCCCATTTTGTCCCTTTTTGGCCCGTTTCTCATTTTTTTGACTCCCTAAGCTCTCTTGAGTATAAAACATGAAATTAAAGGATTAGGAGCATCGAATTCATCAAATCTAATGAAAACTCATCCAAAAATAAGCTAAGCATGGGGTTAAAATATGTATAAATTATGGTTTATCAAATATCCCCACACTTAAGCCTTTGCTTGTCCTCAAGAAAAATCCTCAACTCACAATTTAAACTAACTTCCTCGACTCATAATTCTCAACAATAATGTCTCATCATAATTCACAGATAATTCATACATTGATAATTTAACTAGAAGAGTCCTAGAGATTCAAACAATCTAAGTCATAGATTTTTATAGCATGAAAACATAGGTGTTTCCCATTACCTAAATAATTACCTTTGATTCAAAATCGACAAGACTTGAAATCCTCACTAAAGATTCACTCAAACCACTCAAAGTGTTTAAGGTTCAAATTAAGCACTCAAAAGTCAAAAATGAAAAGTTATTACCATAGGCTTGCATGAAAATCAAATTTCCACCACTATAAAATGAGATGATACACAAATCAAAAGGTCTTTAAAAAGGGTTGTAACGGGGCTTGGGTTAAAGGTGTGGATAAAGGCTGAAAAGGAGGGTTAAAGTCGAGATTGAATTGACAATTCACCTAACTAGGAAAATGGACTAACACTGAATAATTACATCAATTGAAAACTTAATACTAATAACACGAGCTTCTTCTCAAAATGTGGAATTAACTGATTAAGCTCAAATAATAAAGAACTAATAATGAATAAATTTCCAACTTTTTTTAAAAAAATAAGAACAAGTATTTGATATAAGATGAATTTAACCACTGAAATAAAGAATGTAGTTAGGCAACTAATCAAATCAAATCTCGCCAAAAGGGTAGTCAAGAAAAATGGGGATAACAAATCAAATAACTGGGTTTTGGGTTAATATTAGTGGTATATCAAGAAATGGTTGATTAGGCTTCAAAGGGGTTTACTAGGGGTTAATTATGAAGGTAGGCTTTTAATGGGGTAAGTGGGTTAAATCCTAGGTGCCTTTATCATCTCAGTATATCAAATCAAAAGGTGTGGTCTCGACATGCATAATCGAAGCAAGTTCTAGAATAACAAATCAATATTGACACACTCATAATCAATAAAGTGAGCAAGAAAAATATATGCTCTAAAAGGCTCAAAATCTCAAACAAATTATGGTTTTTGATGTCAACCTTGCAAATTTCAAACTTCAAAGTAATATTTAAATTTAGGAAAACAACCTATTACAATTTTTTTTATTATGAAAATAGACTTATCATGCTTTATTCTCTAATATCTTAAAGTTTAAACCATCAATACACAATTGCCTATGACTTAATCCAAAAAAATCAATGAAAATCATAAATCAATAGAAGTTTCATTCTAATAGTAATATGAGAAAATTACTTAAGAACAAGGCATAATTCAGTATTGTTGACACCTCCCCACACTT
Organism: Gossypium sturtianum; assembly: GCA_025698515.1. NCBI lineage: Eukaryota > Viridiplantae > Streptophyta > Magnoliopsida > Malvales > Malvaceae > Gossypium > Gossypium sturtianum. The sequence continues at coordinate 44,845,260 of CM046952.1, forward strand.
AAGATGTACATTGTCTTCAATGTACAAAGATAAGTAATGACAAAGTAGTAAGAAAATCATAAGATAGGGAGAGAGGTGAAACTTCCTAAATTTTTGATGGAGTTAAAGAAAAGAAACGGTGTAAATGTGGGTAGGGGTGGTGGATACTCCGGTGGTGGTGGGCTCATTCTGTAGTAGCCCCTTGAACCTAAATTAAAGAAATCAAAATATAATAATATAAATTAAAGACAAGAAAGGTAAACAGAAAGAATTTAAAAATGAAAATAAAAGAAAAAGAAAAAAATAAATGGACTCAAAGGTCCTTGTCTTGTCGAATTAATGAAGCGGCCGGCATAAACTTATGTAGAGTGGTTGCGCATGGGGAGGCTGTGCCAGGATCCTTTTGTTTTTTTGACATGGGGATGGTGGCTTTGGTTTTGCCTGTAGTATTAGTCATTGTGTATGATGGCAAGGATGGTGGTGGTGTGCTGGTGGTGTAAAGGAGGAATAAGGGAATAAGGGGAAGATAATGGGAAAAGAAAAGGGAGAAGGGGGTTTTTGGGCCGAAGAACAGGTGGAAAAAATGGAGAAGTGGAGTGAGGAGGCGGTGGCAGGTGGTGAGAAGGGAGAAAATTTGTGGTAGCTAGGGTTTGGAAAGAAGGGATTTGGGGAAGAAAGTGAACAGAAAAAGAGGTTTAAATAGAAATCAGCTGCCCATGCCCATGTGCTCTGGGCGTGTTATGTCACACGGCCGTATTGCACGGCCGTGTGGTACCTCGTTCGTTTCTCCCACGCCTATGTAAAGGTTTCCACGCCCATGTTGGTTAATCAGTGTTGGCCACGGTCTAAAAGCACGGGCGTGTCGCACACCCGTGTTACTTTCTCAGTGTCGACCACGGCCGTATCGCACGGCCGTGGCATTTATCTCAGCCCATGTTTTGGGAAAATTGTCGTCCTTGGTTCGCACAGTTTCTGCCACGTTGATGTGCGTATTCGTGGTGTCCACACGGCCACGGCCACGCCTGTGTGCAAGGCCGTGTGGTAGGGAAACCTGCGCTTTATTAATTTGGTTAGAGGTGCTAAAAATAAAAAATATGAAAATTAAAGGGGTTAGTGCTCGGGTTGGCTCCCGAGAAGCTCTCGTTTAAAGTCTTAAGCTAGACTTACCTTTCATTCGCATAATCATTGTGGTTTGAGGAGTTGAAACTCCTCAATCTTGCTATCAATTGTATTAAAATAAGGTTTTAGACGAGTAAGGTTTACCTTGAAGGTGCCAAATTCGGAATGAGTTACCTCGACTGTACCGTATGGGAAAGTATTAAGTACCGTGAAAGGAGTTATTCCATTAGGTTCAGAAGTGGCAACACGAGGATCTGCATTATCCATTAGAACTCGGTCTCCAACCTTGAAGTAGTTTGCTTCATCTTTAAGTTCGCTATGGAGTTGCCTCGGTTTTGCTTCGTGTGTTCTTGGTTTCTCCTTGACATGTGTCCTCCACTTGTCTAGTTCATCGATCTGAAGCCTTCGCTCCTTATGAGTTATTTCATTGTTGGCACGAGGTCTAGGATATGGCTCAGTTGTGCAATTTCGTGGTACTTCCTGAAAAGAATGTTGAACCAAATGGTCATTAATAGAATTTATGTTCTCACCTTTATTACTCGATGTCCTAGCCGAGTCAAGAGCCTGAAGAGTGATCATTTCATCACCTACACGAAGTGTGAGTTCACCTGTACCAACATCAATTCTAGTTTTAGCAGTTGCTAAAAAGGGTCTTCCTAAAATTAAAGGAACATTATTGTCCTCATCCATGTCTAAAACAACAAAGTCTACTGGGAATATGAATTTATCAATTTTTACTAGTACATCTTCGATTATCCCCCTAGGAACTCTAATAGTTTTATCAGCCAATTGAATGCTCATCCTAGTTTGTTTGGGTTTCCCAAGACCTAGCTATTTAAACATTTTATAAGGCATAACATTTATACTTGCCCCTAAATCTGCTAACGCATTATTAACAGATAAACCACCAATTAAGCAAGGAATAGTAAAACTCCCTGGATATTTTAACTTTTGTGGTAGTCTATTTTGTAAGATTGCTGAGCACACTGCATTTAGCTCCACATGCGACGCCTCGTCTAACTTTCGTTTGTTTGTCAAAAGCTCTTTTAATTTTTTTTTGAATTGGGCATCTGCGAAAGAGCTTCAATAAACGTAAGTTAATATGTAATTTTTTTAAGAGTTTAAAAAATTTACCGAATTGTTCATCTGTGCGGTCTTTCTTTGTCGCATTGGGATATGGCACACGAGGTTTGTATTCTGTACTTACCAGTTTTGGTTTTTCATGGCTTATCTCAACCTTACCTTCTTCCACAACATTCTCTTGCCTCAATTTTGGTTCATCTAATCCTTCACTATCGTGAGCAGTAATGGCATGAATTTGCTCCTTTGGGTTAGTTTCCGTGTTGCTTGGCAAGCTGCCTTATGGTCGTTCAGATATGAGCTTAGCAAGTTGTCTTAATTGGTTATCGAGCCCTTTAATCGATGCTTGCTGATTTTTGAGTGCTGTTTCGGTGTTTTGGAAACGGGTTTCTGACACCGTGATAAATTTTGTTAGCATCTTCTCAAGGTTCAGTTTTTTCTCCTGTGGGTAGGGTTGCTGTTGAAAGCCTGGAGGGGGTTGTTGTCTCTGATTTCCTTGGCCACCCCATGAGAAGTTTGGGTGGTTCCTCCAACCTAGATTGTAAGTGTTACTATAAGGGTTATTTTAAGGTCTAGAATTGTTACCCATCTAGTTCATTTGTTCGTTTTCTATGCCAGAGTTGTAGGATGGGTATTCAGTACTGTTCGACCCTCCTCCATTTATATCGCACTGCATCACTGGATGCACCTGCGAAGAACCACACAAACCATCAATCTTTTTATTTAACAGTTCTACCTGGTTTGATAGCATGGTTACTGCATCGAGGTTGAAAACTCCAGCGGCTTTTGTTAGTTTTGTCCTCATAACTTGCCACTGATAGTTATTCAGTGCCATCTCCTCTAGAAACTCATAAGCCGCTTCAGGGGTCTTGTTATTTAGGGTTCCACCTGCGGCTGAATTGATCAACTGCCTAGTTGAGGGGTTCACACCATTGTAAAAGGTTTGAACCTGAAGCCACAAAGGTAACCCATGGTGAGGGCACCTTATTAGTAAATCCTTGTATCTCTCCCATGCATCGTAAAGTGTCTCTAAATCCACCTGCACAAAAGAAGAGATATCATTCCTCAACTTAGCCGTTTTAGCCGGTGAAAAATATTTAAGTAAAATTTTTTCGGTCATTTGGTCCCATGTAGTGATTAATCCTCGTGGTAACGAGTTCAACCACTATTTAGCCTTGTTCCTCAATGAAAAGGGAAACAATCGAAGGTGAATGGCATCATCAGAAACGCCATTAATTTTGAAAGTGTCGCAGAATTCCAGAAAGTTTGCCAAGTGATTGTTTGGATCCTCATCCTGCAAACCATCAAACTGAACAAATTGCTGAATCATCTGAATAGTGTTAGGTTTTAGTTCAAAATTATTTGCAGCAATAGCAGGTCTAACAATACGTGATTCAGTTCCTGTTAAATTCGGTTTAGCATAATCATACATAGTACGAGGAGCAGGATTTTGATTCACCGGGTTTGCGGCAACCACAGGAGGTAGCAGATTATTATTAGCCATCTCTTCGGTAGTATTAGTTTCGTCTTCTTGCTCTTCTTCTATGTATTGTAGACTTCACCTTATTTCTCTTCGGTTTCTGCGAGCTGTACTTTCAATCTCACTGTAAAAAAGTAATGGTCCTAACGGGTTCCTTCTAGTCATAAACTAAAAGTTCCTGCCAGAAGCAAAGAAAAAAATTAGTGAATAGAAATAAAAAATAAATTGCAAATAAAAGTAAATAAAATGGCTAAAGTAATAAAAAAATTAGCGTTCCTAATATCTTAGTCCCCGGCAACGGCGCCAAAAACTTGATGTGTCTCTAACTAACTATGACCACAATAACGGCAAGCGCACCTATCATTTAATAGTATAGTTATGGTAAGACCAGAAATATCGTATCCACAAGGACCAAGAGTACTAGTAATTACTATCTTTCTATTATCTAGCCTAAGAATTGGAGTGGTTTCTTTTAAACTAAAATTAATTAAAAGCACGACAGAGAATGAATTGGGAAAATACTTTTTGGACAACTATATGAGATAGACAATACCCAAGGAAGAATCCACCTAGACTTCACTTATTACTTTTGATTCATATGATTTATTCACTTGACTTAATCCGTAGAAATCCCTGATTTATGTTAATATCTCTCTCAAGACTAAAAACAACTGACTCTAGATTGATTAATTGAAATCTCTTTCTAATTAAAACCCCTATTGTCGCATTAACTCGATCTATGGATTCCCTTATTAGATTTGACTCTAATCCGAAGCAGATTGCCGTCAGCCCTATCTCTAGGGTTGCAATCAACTCCGCTTAATTGTGTTGATCTACTCTTAAACAGGGACTTTTGCTCCACTGAATAAGCACATTCGACTTGAATCAATAACCTGAATTATCAAAACAAGAATAAGAACTCACAATTAAGAATAAGAACAAGTATTTATCTTATAAATCAAATAGTAATAAGATCCGTCTTAGGTTTCATCCCCTTAGGTATCTAAGGGATTTAGTTCATACTGATAGAGGAAAACATCATAGAATAAGGAAAACTACAAAATATAAGAAAACCCAAAAACTTCTAAAGAACTTGATGGGAGATCTTCAGTCTTGATGGAGATCCTTCTTTCGAGCTGTTCTTGATGGCTGTCTTCGAGTATTTTCTGCGTTCTCTTTAGCCTCCCGTTTAGGTCACCCCCTAGGGTGTTTATATAGGCTTTGGAACGTCTTTCTTTGCCCACAAGTAACCTTTTCAGGATAGAATTAATCTTTGATACAGCAGGGACACGCCCGTGTTCGATAGCCTTAGGCTGTGCTCGCTCCTCGCTCACACACACTGCGGTAGTGTGGTGCGCCGATGTACATTGATCCAGGCCGTGTTTGATCCTGCTCGTAACACACGGCCGTGTCCAATGGCCCAGGTCGTTTTGAATTCTAAGATAGGCCCATTTTGTCCCTTTTTGGCCCGTTTCTCGTTCTTTTTGACTCCTTAAGCTCTCTTGAGTGTAAAACATGAAATTAAAGGATTAGGAGCATCGAATTCATCAAATCTAATGAAAACTCATCCAAAAATAAGCTAAGCATGGGGTTAAAATATGTATAAATTATGGTTTATCATGCATTAACCAAATCATTTGCCATAATCAAATTTCAAAATCACCATATGCACCATCATCACAAGTTACCAAAACTCATCAAGACATATTATACATTAAGGTATATACCAAAACACTTAAATATTTCACAATCCTTGACTCAAGATGATAAAATAGCAACAGAAATAAGGATAGTGTGAGCTTCGAGATGATTTGACTTGACGTGTTCCGCAAGGTGACAATCTACAAGGAAAAAGGAAAACAAACTAGGTAAGCATATAAAATTCTTATTAAGTTCATAAGTATTAAATAAAAATTACCTTATCTGAAAATCAAATACAATATGCTACCATAATTTGGCATAATTGGCTAAAAATGGAAAAAGACAACATCAACATGGTGAGTTTAGCATATAATTAATCCATATGATATATCATTCATATATCATGCCAATTCATATCATTTTAATAACAAATCTCAAAACTCATTCAATTAAGAAATGATTTAATCAAATACATATCAAGTCATGGTTCCATTACATGGTTCAAGATCAATTCAACTTTTTTCCAATTGAACATTAAGATTATTATCTCTCATTTTAATTTCTCAGTTCATATAAAATGTTTCGCCTGATGAACCCTAGTAAATGGAATCGGATATACAAGTAACCATTCGAGCTAAACCTTTACAATGACACATCTGATTGCTTGTCCAAGCTGAATACATATACATGTCAAGTTACCCGTCCAGGCTAAACCTTTAAAACGACATCAGGTTACTTGTTTGAGCTAAACCTGTGTCACATGTATTTGCGAGTCCGCAACAAATGTTGGATCTCGTTAACATCTATAACCAATCATATACAAGCGCGCACAAAACCCTATTAGCATGTCAATCGTTTCCTAACTTTTACTTAGTTCACACGGGCATCTATTACAAATATTAACATTACTTTTCAATGTAGTCCAAATCTCACTTTTCAAACCAATTCACAACCAAAGATATTTATAATTACAAATCAAATACACAACAATCTATAATACAATATGAATTTACTTGGCCAAAATAGCAAACAAGTTGAATCTTTAAAGACTAATAGAAAATTTTGGCTTTTTCTCGATCATCATCGATTTGATCCAATTCTTGATCTAAATAATTATTTTAGACAATTCATAAATACAAAATATTTTCATATTGCTCCATGATATGTACAAACCTATATAATTTCATTTTTTAGTACCTCTAAAGTTTTACATTTTATTTAGTTTAGTCCTTAAAATCGAAATAGCCATAATATTCAATTTTAAGCCTCAGCTTAAAAAACTAACTTCAATTACATCCCTTAGGGACTCTCTACTATCTATTTATACTGAAATTTCACATTAATTTTGTATTTTTATTCACTTTAGTCCCTATGTACAAAACTATCAATTAAACTTTATAATCTAGATATTTTTCACAATCTAAGCTTAAAATCTATCAATTTAACACCAAAACCTTCAAGAAATTAAAACTGAAAAATTTCAAAAACTTTAACAACTTTTGTTGGTACATGGACTAGCCAAATCAAGCTCCAACGGCCTCAAAAACATAAAAATTACAATAAAAGGACTTGAAATCACCTTAGAATTGAAGACCGGAAGTTGAAAGCTTCCAAAAATGGTTTTTCTTAGGTCTTCAAGTCTTGGCCGACTAAGAGAATGAAGAAGATAGGAAAATTCCACTAACTTATGCCTTTTATACTTTGATTAAAATTTGATTAATTTAATTAACCTTACTTAATTAACTTTCTAACCAAGTTTTAATGCTTAAGTCATCATCATCCACTAATAAATATTCCAAAATGGTTTAATTTCCATTATGGACCTTTAACTAATTGCAATTTAAGCCCCTAAGCCTTTGGTCAATTAAAAACCTATAGCGATTAGACTTTTACAAATAGCCTTTTTACCTAAATCAACAATGAATTTAAAAAAAAAACTTATATTTAATATTTACAAACCCGATTTATGAAAATGGGGTTCCAAAATCATATTTTCTGACACAACTAAAAGTCGGACTATTACAAAATATGTTTATGGTTTATTGTTAGCCGTAAACCATTCCATGTATATCTTGGAAGCTAGAAAATTGTCATTGTAACACCCCAAAATTTTTAATTTTCGCTTTTGTGAATTTTGACACACAACAGTGTATCTGCTCTAGTGGTTAAGTGTTCTGGGTGTGTGTGGGAGGTCCCAAGTTCAAGCCAAGCCTTTGGCTAAATTTTGGTATTTTTCTGAAGAAAGCCTTATTTTTGGTCAGTAGGCTTTTAAGTAAAAGTTGGTAGATAATTAACAGAATGGGCCTACTGGTCTGGTGGTTAAGTGGAGTGTTGGTGTGAAGGAGGTCCTGCGTTCGAATCTTAACTTGGGCATTATTTTTGCTCGTCCGTCTAGAAGAGTTTGAGATGGACTAAAAAACTGAGTAGTGGATTTAGTGGGGAGTTTGGTAGAGAAAATTAAGGGAAAAGATTTTGGGGTTATCAATTTCTGTTCATCTTTTCCTTTCCCCAAAATAAAATTTTCGATTTTCACTTCTCCTCTTCTCCCTCTTTGCTGCTGTTCCCTTTTCCATTGTCTTCATGCTGTCGAATTTTCTTCTAATTTTTCCCTCATCCTTTCCTTTTCCGATTCTTTTCTTTCAATTTCGTTATGCTTCGTGGACTGCACGCATTCGGTAAGTTTAGTTTTAGGCTAAACTTTAATTATGTTTTGTTCAAATATTAAGAAGGGTTCGTTTGGTGTTTAGGGGTTTTTCAAAGCGCTGCATATCAATCAACGGCGTTCTAAGGGCGTGGAATTCCTGATTATTCGATTGAAGGTAATGGTTTTTCGTTCGATAGATGAATACCCCGTTTCGGGTTTAATTCAATTCGGTTGTTTAAGTGATTAATGGAGTGAAAAATTGATCAATTGAAGGTTGGGAATTGCTTGGAGTTTCTTTTACATAAAAAATGATACAGGTGTGTATCCTAAACGCAGAAAATAGGATTCGGCGAAAAGCCGAAATTGCTTGCTGTCGAGAGATAAGAGAAAATAGTTTTGGACAGCAGTAGTAGCCTAACTTCGAAAAATCATAAAAAAATGGAAATTGAGTAAGGGGTTGAATAAAATATGAAATTAAATTTTATTAAGTCTAGTTTTTCATGGAAGAAACAATGTAAGCAATGGAATTGTAAATTATGAGATATGATAATTTTTGTGAGACAAGGTCGAATGATTTGAGTTCACTGTTCGACTTTGGAAAATCATAAAAAATTGTAAAAAATAATTATTGGTTATAATTTATATTCTTAAAATTCTTAATGAGTCTATTTTCAAGAGAAACAAATGGGAACATCATCCGAATCCCATACTAAGAGAAAATAATTTTTTAGTGAAGAAGGGCCGAAACTGTCAGACAGCAGAATAGGGATGACTTTTAAGAATTAACAGTACTTATTGGCTAAACCATAAATTCTGAAAATTTTATGGTAAGAAAAAATGTGAGTCTAGTTTCGGAAAAATCAAGCAGATCTTAATTTGGAATTCTGTAGCTCAATTTATAAATAATTTAGTGACAATGACTCAAGTAGACAGCTTTGAATGAACATATAAGTAAATAGTGAAAACATATATGAATATTTAGCTAGCATGGGTTACATTAAAAATGAACCACACGGCCAAGGCCAATTTTGGCCATCTGGGCCACACGGGCAGGCCATATGGGCGTGTGAGCCCATTTTCTGAAATGTTCTATAAGGTTGCACGGGTCGCCTAAGTCGACTGTGGACTACTGTAGGGTCGGTAAGCTTTAATTAGACCCCTATATAAGTGATCTGTCTGTCTGATTTCTGTACTAAGCAAGTATACTGATCTGAATATATGAGTTTAAATTGCATAGTAGCATGTCATTCTTGTATGTTGCATTGCATCGGGGTGGGTTGTGTAACGCCCCGAAATTGGGCCTAGTAGAATTGGGCCTCTTGGGCCCCGAGCGTAGAAACATTTTAGAATTTTTGGGAAGACGAGAACGGCGTTATTTCAAGTTGGACCTATTAGGAAGGTGATTTTGGAAGGTTACGGGGTTTCTATGAAGTCCCGGGTTCAAGTTAGGCTATAGGAAAAATTTTCATTTTTGGCCTTTTAGTGGATAGGGCTGATGGCAGTAGGGCTTAAGAATAATTGGGTGCATTTAGGAGACACAAGGAGTCTAGTGGCAAGGTGGCTATGGCATCAGTAGGGAAGCAAAGTGAGCTGGTGTTCGAATCCCACATGCAGCATAAGGGAGTTTTATTTTTGTGCTCAAGGTGGAGAAGAGGTGGAGTTGGAGTAGAATTCTACATGGTGGATGGGAGACTTGGTCAAATTGTTTGAATGGGTGATGGAGAGGAAATGTAGGAGAAAATCAGGGAAGTGGATAGAGTGTGGAAGTGGTTGGCCGAAAGTAGGGGACTAGTAAAAGAGAAATTCGGCTGAGCAAGGGGGTCTTGAGTATCATTTTTCGGCTTTGAGAGGAAGAGAGTGCCATTTTTTTCTCAAGGTTTCTTTCATTAAGTCTTGCTCTTTGCGTTTTTGACTGAAGCATTTCGGGTCTTTTTGCCTCAATTTTTCTGTTGCCGAAACCTCAGTTTCTATTACTTTCTTCTTCCCATTTTCTTTTCAAGCTCCCTCCTTTTCTTATTTTGCCTAATCATTGGTGGGCCGAATTCTCCTTCTCACCTTTTCTTATTCATTTCTTTTCATCTCATCTCCTTTTGTTTAAGCCGTATAGCCTCATCTCCTTCCACGGGTTACCTAAACATCTTGGCCGAAACCTCTCTTCCTCTCCATTGCTCTTCTACTATTTTCTCCATTAACCAAATTGCCTATTTTCTCTGACTAGAATCGGTTCCCCTCTCTTTCCATTTGTTTTTCTTCACTATAATCGAAACCTCAATTCCTCTCATTTGTTTCTTCTCGCTTCCCTTTTCAAACGTGTTCTTCACTTGTAGTTGCTTAAACAGTGTTGGCCGAATCTCTTCTTCCCATACGATTCATCTCTGATCTAAGGTTAGTATTACTCTTATGCTAGATTCTTGTTCTTGTTCACTTCTTGTTTCTTTACTAAAAACCAAAGTTCTCACCCTATTTCTTTTGACTAAGGCCGAATCAAGACATTCGTGTTCTGTTTGGTGAGGGCCGAAACTCATTAGGGATCAAGCTTATCTTTTTCTGATCACTCAACATTCGAGTATCGGTAAGTGATTATATCCTTCTATTTTTAACTGATCTCTCATCGACTACCTTCTTCTTGTTTAAGGCCGTACCTGAATACTCTGCTCCATCTAAAGTCTCGTTTGTTCTCTTTTGTGTGGAAGCCGAAACCTTGAGCAACAGTCATTTTTGGTGGAACTTTGCTAATCAAAAGTTTTTTATGGAGGCTGGTGGTAACCAATCTAAGGGGGGATCAGGAAAAGGGCCTAATGGAAGTGGATCCGTAGCCCCTGCTCCCAAGTTTAAATGGCGTAGGGTGTCAGCGGTTCGGGACTTTCCGCTAGGTTGTGGAAGGGAGTCGACATCTGGTTTTGATAAACAAATCGCGATTGCTCGCTCTAGTAAGGGTAAGTGTTAGTAAATCGTATAGTTAGGTGTTCGGATTTAAGACTTCCAATTCTTTCAGATAATTGTGTGTTATATTTGGAATAGGTGACGGTGATCATGAGTGTGTAGTTCTCTGCGTGATCAGGTGTGTAATCTCACACCCTCTTTGATGAAAGATTGCAATGTTCTGTGAAACGGCCAAATGCCGAAAAGCCAAAAAATTGGCAACCGTGACCACTCGAGCACGCGAGCGCTCGTGGTGGTAAATTGAGATACGGATGACGATGTTAAGTCGTTGTGAGTGTCACGAGCACTCTCGCGATACTGAGGCTGAAATGGGCCTATCCGGGCCAAAACGGGCCAAGTGGGCCCAATAGGCTATCCGGCCCATTTGAGCCAAACTGCTGGAAAACTAGCAAAGGATAGATCCGAATGCGAAATCTGCAAATCCAAAATCGAAACCAAGCGTTTTGGGCCACACGAGCGCATTGGCTCGTTTGGGCCTAAAATGGATTTTTGGCCCAATAGCTCCGTAGAGACCCAAAAAGGGTCCCGTGTCGCTCGAGGCGACAATAGGCCTTCGAAAAGGCCATTAAATGTGAAATTACTGAAATACCCTTGGAAGGGTAAATTATCGAAATACCCTTGGAGGGTAAATGACCGTTATACCCCTAGTGGTAGGTTAAGTGATATGTATGAAATATTTATATGATTGATTATACTTATGTCATACTGCATACATGAATTATTATGTCACGACATTCTGCATGGGATTGGGATATTGATGATTGGAGGAAGTGTTAATCTAGTGGCTCTGCCACATATTCTGGTGGCTCTGCCACAATTCTATATAGTGGCTATGCCACGTATATTCTGTTAATCTGGTGGCTTCGCCACAAAGTCTGTGATGAGCAGCTTGACTGCCATCGAGGTGTGTAGCGGATGGACAAGTTGATTTAGAAATCCCCACAGGTGTGTTGGGCTGGTACGGGTGGTGTGTAGCGGATGGATTATTAGGCTGGGTTGCATGCATTATCTGTTTTACCATGCTAATAGGGCTAAGGCCCAGTCAGTTTCTGTATGGGCTTCAGCCCAGTTTGTTTTCGTATGGGCTAAGGCCCAGTTTGTATCTGTATGGGCTCGGGCCCAGTTAATGTCCGATTAGGGGATTACACACTGAGTTCTCGTAACTCACCCCTCTGCTTAATCTTGCAGGTGATCCCCAGTACTGAGGATTTGAAGCTGTGGAGTACTTCGTGGTGGCCATACCTTGGAACCTTAGTAAATTTCTGTTTTACTTTAATTTGAGATTTATTTTAATTTGGGTTTTATGTTTTGTAACAAGGCTTTTGGGGATTTTATTTTTCTTTTAACTTTAAATTTGGTTATTTTAAAACTGTTAGACGTTTGAATACTGAGTTTTCCAAAATGTTAACGAACGGTTTCCAAAACATCACATTCTCGCAACTCACTGAATCTGATTTCTGTTATATACTAGTTTTGGAAACAATAACAATAAAAACAACAATAATGATTTTACAAGAGGACGAAAAAAATAAATTTGATTTTTCTCGAACAACAAAGCTCAATGTTTCAAAAAGGAATACGAACTTTTTAACAAACGCACAAGTTTTTAAACAACCCTGCTATGTGGCATGCTAGATCCGGTCATAACGTCTAGGACAGGTTTGGGGTGTTACATTTTATGTTATCAGAGCCAGGTTGTAAAACTCGGCTGTGGAATGGGTTTGAAAATGTTTTTCAAATTTGTTTGAAATATAGTTTAGAGAAATGTATCTTTATTTGAAGTATGGCACCCAAGTCTTCGGCACCAAATCCATAAGTTCTCTTACTTTATCTTTGATTATATGATGCAATGACTGTAGTGAGAAACTACTAGAGTTAGTGGAAGTATACTGAGACTGTTAGCTATAGGAGCTAAGACTGTAGAGGCTGAGACATTAGGAAATTTGGTCTGCGAAAACAACTCTTATACCTGCTTTTCATAAAACATATGTTAATAAACATTGGAACTATAGACTGATTCATAAAACTTTTAATCAGATCAAATCGGTTCAGCAATATGAGTACAAGTGGATTAGGACGAGGTACACGCGGCCGTGGTAGAGGCCAGGGTGCTAGGGCTGGATCCTCAACATCGGGGCATAGGCCGGAAAGGGAGGCGCTGGCATCGCCAGTGGCTGAGACGGGGGCTCATGACCGAGCCGGAGCTGATGTGCTAACTCAGCTAGTTTGGGAGGTATTAGAGGAGGTTAAGAAAATTGGTGATACACTTCGAGTTGGGTGCATGGACTGTAAGAAGAAAAGAGATCGCGGTTCTCTAGGGTCGTAGTCTAGTTCTATGAAGCATGTTAAGACACGTCCAATCTTTTCAGCTTGCGAATATTGCAAAAGGCGACATCCGGGTGAATACCGGAGAAGGTCAGGAGCATGCTTGAGATGCGGGTCTAAGGAGCATAAGGCTCGGGATTGTTCCACCGCCATTAAATCAGGTACGTTTTGGTTGGATGTGGTGTTTGAATATAGAGAATTTATGAATGTGTGATAAGTACCTGTTTGCTTCTGTTGTTGGATATCTGGTTGGGTGAAGAGATTTCTAGATTAGGTTAGAAGTGTATTGGTGTTACTGGAATCAGAGTGCGCAGCGGTAGTGTGGTAGAGTAGTCTGTGTTAAACCACTATTAGATAGCTGGAAATTTCGAGGATGAAATTTCTTTAAGGGGGTAGATTTGTAACGCCCCGAAATTAGGCCTAGTAGAATTGGGCCTGTTAGACGAGAACGGCATTATTTCAAGTTGGACCTGTTAGGAAGGTGATTTTGGAAGGTTACGGGGTTTCTATGAAGTCTCAGGTTCAAGTTAGGCCATAGAAAAAATTTTCATTTTTGGCCTTTTAGTGGATAGGGCTGATGACAGTAGGACTTAAGAATAATTGGGTGCATTTAGAAGACACAAGGAGTCTAGTGGCAAGGTGGCTATGGCGTCAGTAGGGAAACAAAGTGAGCTGGTGTTCGAATCCCACATGCAGCATAAGGGAGTTTTATTTTTGTGCTCAAGGTGGAGAAGAGGTGGAGTTGGAGTAAAATTCTACATGGTGGATGGGAGACTTGGTCAAATTGTTTGAATGGGTGATGGAGAGGAAATGTAGGAGAAAATCAGGGAAGTGGATGAAGTGTGGAAGTGGTTGGCCGAAAGTAGGGGACTAGTAAAAGAGAAATTCGGCTGAGCAAGGGGGTCTTGAGTATCATTTTTCGGCTTTGAGAGGAAGAGAGTGCCATTTTTTTCTCAAGGTTTCTTTCATTAAGTCTTGCTCTTTACATTTTCGACTGGAGCATTTCGGGTCTTTTGGCCTCAATTTTTCTGTTGCCGAAACCTCAGTTTCTATTACTCTCTTCTTCTCATTTTCTTTTCAAGCTCCCTTCTTTTCTTATTTTGCATAATCAATGGTGGGCTAAATTCTCCTTCTCACATTTTCTTATTCATTTCTTTTCATCTCATCTCCTTTTGTTTAAGCCGTATAGCCTCATCTCCTTCCACGGGTTACCTAAACATCTTGGCCGAAACCTCTCTTCCTCTCCATTGCTCTTCTACTCATTTCTCCATTAACCGAATTGCCTATTTTCTCTGACTAGAATCGGTTCACCTCTCTTTCCATTTGTTTTTCTTCACTATAACCGAAACCTCAATTCCTCTCATTTGTTTCTTCTCGCTTCCCTTTTCAAACATTTTCTTCACTTGTAGTTGCTTAAATAGTGTTAGCCGAATCTCTTCTTCCCATACAATTCATCTCTAATCTAAGGTTAGTATTGCTCTTATGCTAGATTCTTGTTCTTGTTCACTTCTTGTTTCTTTACTAAAGCCAAAGTTCTCACCCTGTTTCTTTTGACTAAGGCTTAATCAAGACATTCGTGTTCCGTTTGGTGAGGGCCGAAACTCATTAGTGATCAAGCTTATCTTTTTCTGATCACTCAACATTCGAGTATCGATAAGTGATTATATCCTTATCTTTTTAACTGATCTCTCATCGACTACCTTCTTCTTGTTTAAGGCCGTACCTGAATACTCTGCTCTATCTAAAGTCTCGTTTGTTCTCTTTTGTGTGGAAGCCGAAACCTTGAGCAACAGTCATTTTTGGTGGAACGTTGCTAATCAAGAGTTCTTCATGGAGGCTGGTGGTAACCAATCTAAGGGGGGATCAGGAAAAGGGCCTGATGGAAGTGGATCCGTAGCCCCTGCTCCCAAGTTTAAACGGTGTAGGGTGTCAGCAGTTCGGGACTTTCTGCCGGGTTGTGGAAGGGAGTCGACATCTAGTTTTGATAGACAAATCGCGGTTGCTCGCTCTAGTGAGGGTAAGTGTTAGTAAATCGTATAGTTAGGTGTTCGGATTTAAGACTTTCAATTCTTTCAGATAATTGTGTGTTATATTTGGAATAGGTGACGGCGATCGTGAGTGTGTAGTTCTCTGCGTGATCAGGTGTGTAATCTCACACCCTCTTTGATGAAAGATTGCAATGTTCTGTGAAATGACCAAATGCAGAAAAGTCGAAAAATCGGCAAATGTGACCACTCGAGCACGCGAGTGCTCGTGGTGGTAAATCGAGATACGAATGACGACGTTAAGTCGTTGTGAGTGTCACGAGCACTCTCGCGATACTGAGGCTGAAATGGGCCTATCCGGGCCAAAACGGGCCAAGTGGGCCCAATGGGCTATCCGACCCATTTGGGCCAAACTGATGGAAAACTAGCAAATGATAGATCCGAATGTGAAATCTACAAATTTGAAACCGAAACCAAGCGTTTTGGGCCACATAAAATATATTTTTGGACCAATAGCTCCGTAGAGACCTAAAAAGGGTCCCGTGTCGCTTGAGCTGACAATAGGCCTTCGGGAAGGCCGTTAAATGTGAAATTATTGAAATACCCTTGGAAGGGTAAATTACCAAAGTACCCTTGAAGGGTAAATGACCGTTATACCCCTAGTGGTAGGTTAAGTGATATGTATGAAATATTTATATGATTGATTATGATTATGTCATACTGCATACATGAATTATTATGTCACGACATTCTGCATGGGATTGGGATATTGATGATTGGAGGAAGTGTTAATCTGGTGGCTCTGCCACATATTCTGGTGGCTCTGCCACAATTCTGTATAGTGGCTATGCCACGTATATTCTGTTAATTTGGTGGCTTCGCCATAAAGTCTGTGATGAGCAGCTTGACTGCCATCGAGGTGTGTAGCGGATGGACGGGTTGATTTAGAAATCCCCACAGGTGTGTTGGGCTGGTACGGGTGGTGTGTAGCGGACGAATTATTAGGCTGGGTTGTATGCATTATCTGCTTTACCATGCTAATAGAGCTAAGGCCCAGTCTGTTTCTGTATGGGCTTCAGCCCAGTTTGTTTCCGTATGGGCTAAGGCCCAGTTTGTATCCATATGGGCTCGAGCCCATTTAATGTCCGATTAGGGGATTACACACTGAGTTCTCGTAACTCACCCCTCTGCTTAATCTTGCAGGTGATCCCCAGCACTGAGGATTTAGAGCTTTGGAGTACTTCATGGTGGCCATACCTCGGAACCTTAGTAAATTTCTGTTTTACTTTAATTTGAGATTTATTTTAATTTGGGTTTTATGTTTTGTAACAAGGCCTTTGGGGATTTTATTTTTCTTTTAACTTTCAATTTGGTTATTTTAAAACTGTTAGACGTTTGAATACTGAGTTTTCCAAAATGTTAACGAATGGTTTTCAAAACATCACATTCCCGCAACTCACTGAATCTGATTTCTGTTATATACTAGTTTTGGAAACAATAACAATAAAAACAACAATAATGATTACAAGAGGACGATAAAAACAAATTTGATTTTTCTCGAACAACAAAGCTCAATGTTTCAAAAAGGAATACAAACTTTTTAACAAACGCGTAAGTTTTTAAACAACCCTTCTATGTGGCATGCTAGATCCGGTCATAATGTCTAGGTCGGGTTTGGGGTGTTACAGGTTGATTATGATTGGAGGAAGTATCTGAAAGGCTCTTTAGCCTGTTATCTGGCAGCTCAGCTGCAAATTTTTTATTATGTGCCGCATTCAGTACAACATGGTTTGTAGGGCTGGGTGGGTTGATTTTATCCTTACATGGTGTGTAGGGTTGGACGGAGTTGGTGTGTAAAGGCTGGTGGGTAGGACTTTGTTCTCTGCATATCCTGTCGAAATGGGCTAAGGCCCTATAATATGTCACGATTACGAACTGAGTGGGCTATGGTCCACACCGTTTTACGTAATGGGTTCGGACCCGAACCGTGAGATTATGTGCGCTATCGATATCTCTGTGTGTATGTTTTCGTGGGGATTACACACTGAGTTTGCGAAAACTCACCCTTTTCTGTTTAATCCGTTCAGGTAATCCCCAGTAGTAGGCGGATCGGTGCAGCGGATGACTCAGCGTTGACCACGGTTCTGGATACTTATTTATGGTTTATTTTAAATTCTGCTTTGGTTATATTTGGGTAAATTTTATGTAATAAGGCCTTTCGAATTTTAGTTTAAAACTTGGGATGATTATTTCATAAACTTCTAGCAGTATGACAAGATGCGAGTTTTCAAAATAAACTAAGGTTTTATCAAAATACGTACGACCTCGCAAATCGTTTTAAAAGCTTTCGTAACGTATAAATTTTTGAAAATGGATAATGAATATATAAACGAAACGTTTTGACAAGATACCTAAAAATGGTTTTAACACAGTTACGTTTTCTAAAGAACTATCATGTAATATCACCAGATTTGGCCATAACGTCCAGGCCTGGCTTGGGGTGTTACATTTAGTGGTATCAGAGCCAGGTTGCAAAACTCGGCTGTGGATTATGGGTTTTAAAATTTGGTTTTTGAAGAATTGTTTTTCAAATGATTTGAAATGTTTCTACTGAGTATGTGGTACACCGAGTCTCCAGCGCCGATCCTGTAAGTATTCTTAAACTGATGCTTAAATTGAAAATGCTATGATATTCTGAAACTACTGTAGGTAGTAAACTATGAAAATACCCTAGTTAGTATATACTGGAAACTGTAGTTAAACTAAAACTATAGTAAATTACTAGAGACTGTGACAAACGAAAACAAACTCTGAACCTCTGGTACTGTTTTACATAAAATATTTGTTAATAAACACTGGAACTGTAACTGATTCATAAAACTTATAATACTAGATAAATCTGATTAGATATGAGCACACGAGGTATCCGCAGACGGGGTACTATAGGCTGAGGTAGAGGCCGTAGAGGGGCCCGAGCTGAGTCATCGTCATCGGGCAGCCTGCCAAATTTGGATACGAGTGAGACGCCACTTTCGCTCGCTATTAAGACTGGGTCTCAAGAACGCATGGCTGGGGACGATGCATTGTCCCAGGCTATGCTAAGGATTTTTAAGAGGGTCGCTAGGCCCAATACTGGATCTGGGGGCCGAGGGTCGGTTACGGAACGACTCCGGTCTAATGGAGCTGAGCTCTTCAGGGGTGTCACTGGGGTCACCCTTAATGTGGCCGAGTACTGGATTGAGGCCATGGAGAGGATCATGGATGATCTAGATGTTGGATTGCCGGTACCCCTATGGCACAGCAAAAAAGAATAAAATTCCGGCAATCTAAACCATGGATCCATGTGCGAGGAACGAATCGGGGTGAAAAATGGTTTCGAAATTATCGAAACTTCAATCTGAGTAGACAACGACGCCTTAGCAACAAGAATTTTGATCTACTATCGAACCAAGATGCAACCTTTTAAGATTTCGACCTCTACGTAATCCACCCAGTTTGACGATGAACGGAAGAAATCTCCAAAACTGTTTTGGAGGTTTCTTTGCTTGACGGCTGCTAGACCTCACAAGTAAAGTTTTGGTTTTCTTTATTTTTAGGGTTTCAAAAGCTCTATATATTTTTACCTTTTTATAATTGGTATATATATAATGAATCATAATTCATAAGATTTTTATTCGAACATAATAATCGCAATTAAAAAAATAAATAAATATAATAATGTTTTAATCGAAAATTATAATTACATTAATTATAACAAGGATTTCGGTAAACTATATTTATTTAAATTTATATACGAACCAAATTCATATATTAATAAAACTATGTTCTCATTATGTGTACAACATCCTTGTACATATAATATGTTCAATATTTGATTGCCCAATTAAATTAATTCTATAATTAATTTAATTCATGTGACAACCAAACACAATACCAACTATGTTTTATTCCTTTCATTTCAACCATAGGGTGTGACCCTGTAGGTTCTTGTAACGTTAGCAGTAACACTAGAACGATTCTAATGTTACAAACAATGAGTGGTATAGTAGTATCTAACAATGCATCATTGCTACCTAAGTTACAAGAAGTCATGATTCGACATAACCTTTTGTGATTAACCTCTCATGCATTAATCCTTAAGTCTTTTATCTCTGGAATGAACACAAGTCATGGAATAGTCACACTTGCATATTCCATCCCATGTTTCTTGATATCTTGAGTAGACTATGATATACAAATAAGTATGACATCTCATATCAACTTATTTGAGCATGGCCATGCATTTCTAGTCTCACTCGATCAAGTGGCCTAAGATATTACTTCCATTATGTAGGAGGGACTTATCCTATATTGATCAACCATATCCCTCTACATAGATTGTGGTATATCCAACATCAACCTTTATAAACAAACGATTCACGATTATACGTTTGACTGTATTAAAATATACAACTCACGATGTTGGGATAATGATGATCTCAAGTCTGAGGATCATATACATATTAATCACTATGAGTAATGTTGTGACAATTACATAATAATCCAAGAAACATACTCATAGTGGGTCAGTTCAATATGTTGTTCTCTAACACACATATTCATGCATTGATTTTGACACTCCATATCAATGACAACTCTTTATCATCAATCAACTACATGTTAGTCTTAATGTATTATTGTTGTCCTAGTCAACAATAATACTTGACTAAGGATCTTTTAAGAATAATCATATTATTCTCAGGACATTATTATAAAACAGTTTATTTGTATACACAGAAAAAAACTGAAATAATAATGACAACGCCTTATATTAATAAACATGGTAAATCAAGTATGTTATTACAACCATCTCATGATTTATCTTTGGGCATACTCTTACACTAGATTGCACCCCTAAGCAGAAAATAAAGGGTGTAGTCTTGCTGCTGCAGAACGAGGCTTATCAGTTGTGGCTGACCGTTAATGAGGGCACTCAGCCTGAACGTCTGACCTGGGAGTTCTTTAAGACCGCCTTCCAGGGGAAATATTTCAGAGCTAGTTATGTGGATACTCGTAGGAGGGAGTTTCTGAATCTTACATGGAGGGATCGATCGGTGGCTGAGTTTCTGAGACTGTGCCGCTCTGCGCTAGGTATGGTGGCATCTGAGTATGAGCGATGTGTCTGCTTTGAGGATGGCATTAGAGATAATTTGAGAGTTCTGATAGTCCCGCAGATGGAGCGAGATTTTTCTGCCCTGGTCGAGAAGGAAAAAATTACCGATGAGGTTAAGCGCGCTGAGCGCCAAAACCTAGATAGAGAGAGAGGAAAGAACAAGAGGGATTCGGAGCCCTCGAGTTTGGTTCAGAGGCCTAAGAAAAAGGCCAGTGCTAATAGGCTGGTTAGAGTTGGACCCCCTATTGCTGCTACTGGATAGCAGCCATGTTTTGATTGAGGCTGTGTTGAAGTGGAAACAGCCTAGGAATGTGTATGAGATCTGTAGTTTTCTAGGACTAGCGGGTTATTATCGACGATTTGTGGAGGGCTTTTCATTGATTGCAACACCCTTAACTAAGCTGCTACGTAAGGGTGTACTATTTATATGGACTGATACGCAGCAAGAGAGCTTTGAGAAGCTCAAGACTGTACTGACTGAGGCTCCTATTTTGATACAACCAGAACCTGAAAAGGAGTTCACGGTTTATAGTGATGCGTCACATGTCGATTTGGTATGTATGTTGATACAGGATGGTAAGGTGGTAGCCTATGCGTCTCGTCAACTTAAGACCTATGAGGTGAATTATCCAACGCATGACTTGGAGTTGGATGCCGTGGTGTTTGCACTGAAAATTTGGAGGCATTACTTGTATGGTGAGAAGTGTATCATCTACACTGATCACAAGAGCCTCAAGTACCTCCTTACTCAGAAGGAGTTGAATCTTAGGCAACGTAGATGGATTGACCTGCTTAAGAACTACGACTGCACCATTGAGTACTATCCTGGCAAGGCCAATGTGGTGGCTGATGCACTAAGCCATAGGGCTATGACTGATTTGAGGGTGATGTTTGCTCGCCTTAGCTTATTTGACGATGGTAGTCTATTAGCTAAGCTTCAGGTTAAGCCGACATGGATTGAGTAGATTAAGGGTAAGCAGTTGGAAGACGAGTCTTTGGGTCTTCGATTTCGACAGATTGAGAGTGGTAGCCCTATGGATTTTGGACTGAATAGTGATGGGGTACTCTATTTTCGTGAGAGAATCTGTGTTCCGAATGATACTGATTTGAGACAGCCTATATTGAGAGAGGTGCATAGTAGCCCTTATACTATGCATTCTGGTGGAAATAAGATGTACCAAGACCTTCGTGAGTTATATTGGTGGCCAGGATTGAAACGAGAGGTTACTGATTTTGTGGCTAGATGTTTGACGTGCCGGCCAAGTTAAGGTCGAGCATCGATTACCTTTTGGTTGGTTGCCGGTAGGTTAAGATTCCTTTATGAAAGTGGGAGCGAGTGACTATGGATTTCACTAGTGGGTTGCCCCTCACACCCACTAAGAAGAAATTAGTATGGGTCATCGTGGATCGATTGACTAAATCTGCCCACTTCATACCGGTTCGTACTGATTATTCCCTGCAGAAGCTGGCAAAACTTTATATTTTTGAGATAGTGAGACAGCATGGGGTACCGATTTCGATGATCTTTGATAGGGATCCCCACTTCACATCTCAATTTTGGAGAAAGTTACGTGAGTCTCTGGGTTCGAGGTTAGACTTCAGTATTGTGTTCCATCCTCAGACTGACGGTCAATCTGAGAGGGTGATTCAGATACTGGAGGATATGTTGAGAAGCTGTGCTATTGATTTCTGAGGCAGTTGGAGGGGTTATTTGCCGCTAGTGGAGTTCGCTTATAATAACAGTTTCCAATCTAGCATTCAGATGGCACCTTACGAGGCACTGTATGGTCATAAGTGTCGCACTCCTTTATGTTAGACTGAGTTGGACGAGCGACGTGTTCTGGGTCTTGAATTGGTTTCTGAGACCGAGGATAAGGTTAGACTGATTCGGGATCGTATGAAAGCGGCATCTGATAGACAGAAATCTTATGTGGATCTGAAGAGACGTGAGATTGAGTATCCTGTGGGGGACTTCGTATTTCTCAAGGTCTCGCCATGGAAAAAGGTACTGAGGTTTGGTCGTAAGGGCAAGTTGAGCCCTAGGTTTATTGAACCTTACCGCATTCTAAAGCGAATGGGACCGGTTGCTTATCAGTTGGAGTGACCTCCGGAGTTAGATTGTATTCTTGACGTGTTCCACGTCTCTATGTTGAGGCGCTACCGCTCTGATCCTACCAATATTGTTCCTGTTGAGGAGATTGAGGTTGGGCCAAAATTGACCTTTGAGGAGGAGCCGGTTCATGTTCCGGATTGCGATGTAAAGGTTCTTCGAAAGAAGTCTATTCCACTGGTAAAGGTTCTGTGGCGGAATCATGGCACTGAGGAGGCCATGCTGGAACCTGAGGATTCGATGCGCCAGTAGTATCCTCACCTTTTCGGATCAGGTAAATTTCGAGGACGAAAATTTCTTTTAGGGGGTAAAGTTGTAACGCCCCAAAATTTTTAATTTCGGCTTTTGTGAATTTTGACACACAACGGTGTATCTGCTTCAGTGGTTAAGTGTTCTGGGTGTGTGTGGGAGGTCCCAAGTTCAAGCCAAGCCTTTGGCTAAATTTTGGTATTTTTCTGAAGAAAGCCTTATTTTTTGTCAGTAGGCTTTTAAGTAAAATTTGGTAGATAATTAACAGAATGGGCCTACTGGTCTGGTGGTTAAGTGGAGTGTTGGTGTGAAGGAGGTCCTGTGTTCAAATCTTAACTTGGGCATTATTTTTGCTCTTCCGTCTAGAAGAGTTTGAGATGGACTAAAAATCCGAGTAGTGGATTTAGTGGGGAGTTTGGTAGAGAAAATTAAGGGAAAAGATTTTGGGGTTATCAGTTTCTATTCATCTTTTCCTTTCCTCAAAACAAAATTTTTGGTTTTCTCTTCTCCTCTTCTCCCTCTTTGCTGCCGTTCCCTTTTCCATTGTCTTCTTGCTGTCAAATTTTCTTCTAATTTCTCCCTCATCCTTTCCTTTTCCGATTCTTTTCTTTCAATTTCGTTATGCTTCGTGGACTGTACGCATTCGGTAAGTTTAGTTTTAGGCTAAATGATCGTTGTGTTTCAGAGTTTAAAATTTATAATGAGAATGATCGAACCTGGAAACTAACTATGACAACGATTGAGGCAAGTGCACCTATCGAACAGTAGTATAGCTTAGGCAAGACCAGATTGTCGAACCCACAGGAACCAAAAGTACTAATACTAACTTTCTTTTTATTATCTAGCCTAAAATAAGTGAAGTTGTTATTTAAATCTAAATTAACTAACTACTAAGCTAAAGACGCAAAGACAAAAAGAATGAATTGGGGAAATACTGTTGGAAAAACTCAGTTGATTAAGATGATACCCTTAGGAAGAATCCACCTAGACTTCACTTCTTACCTAACTCTGAACCAGACGATTTATTCACTTGACTTGATCCGTAAGACTCCCTAATGTATATTAAACCCTCTCTCGAAGTGAATAACGTCTAACCCTAGGTTGATTAATTGAAATCTCTTTCTAATTAAAACCCCTAGAATTGCATTAACTCGGTCTATGGACTCTCATATTAGGTTTCACCCTAATCCGGCAAAATCTCGTCACCCAATCTCTAGGCGCACGATCAACTCCGCTTAATTATGCTAGATCTACTCTTAAGCAGGGACTTTTTCTCCTCCACCTAAGCAGATTAAACTTGAATCAATATCCCGGAAATATCAACACAAGAATTAAGAACACATAATTAAGAACAAATCAAGTATTTATCATATAGTTCAGCAAACGATAACAAGATTCATGTAAGTTTCATCCCCTTTAGGAATCTGAAGGGTTTAGTTCATAACAATAAAAGAAAACATCTCAGAAGAAAAGATAAAACAAAACATAAGAAATCCCTAAAACCCCCTGAAGGAATTGAAGGAGAGATCCGCCGTCTTGAGTAGAATTCTGGCTTCTTGAGATGGATCAACTGGCTATCTTCGAGTGTTTCCCACAAATCTGACCTTTTCGGCTCGGCTCCTTGGCCTAGCTCACTGCCCTTTTCTAAGTTATACTTAGGGTGTTTATATAGGCTTCTGAAATAGGTTTCTTTGCCCCTAAGTATCCTTTTCCGAGTGAAATTGCTATTTTCCACGACAGGGACACGGCCATGGCACACGCCCGTGTGAATCTTCTTTAGGCCGTGTTTGGACTTTTAATGAGGTGACACGCCCGTGTAAATCGTGATCAGGCCGTGTTCTAGTCTATCAAGGAGACACGACCGTGTTGGCTTAAGTCCAGGCCGTGTTGATTTTCACTTTAGCCCAATTTGGTCCGTTTTGAGCCCGTTCCTTGTTCTTTTCATCCTCCGGTGCTTTCCTGAGTATAAAACATGAAAAGAAAGGATTAAGAGCACCTTTTTACATAAATCAAGGGATAAATCATCCAAAAGTATGCTAAATATGGGATTAAAATATGTTACTTTTACGGTTTATCACTAAACTTTAATTATGTTTTGTTCAAATATTAAGAAGGGTTCGTTTGGTGTTTAGGGGTTTATCAAAGGGTTGAATATCAATCAACGGTGTTCTAAGGGCGTGGAATTCCTGATTATTCGATTGAAGGTAATGGTTTTTCGTTCGATAGATGAATACCCCGTTTTGGGTTTAATTCAATTCGATGGTTTAAGTGATTAATGGAGTGAAAAATTGAACAATTGAAGGTTGGGGATTGCTTGGAGTTGCTTTTACGTCGAAAATGATACATGTGTGTACCCTAAACGCAGAAAACGGGATTCGGCGAAAGGCCGAAATTGCTTGCTGTCGAGAGATAAGAGAAAATAGTTTTGGATAGCAGCAGTAGCCTAACTTTGAAAAATAAAAAAAAAATGGAAATTGAGTTATAGGTTGAATAAAATATGAAATTAAATTTTATTGAGTCTAGTTTTTCATGGAAGAAACAATGTAAGCAATGGAATTGTAAATTATGAGATATGATAATTTTTGTGAGACAAGGTCAGAATGATTTTGGGTTCCACTGTTCTGACTTTGAAAAATCATAAAATATTGTAAAAAAATAATTATGGGTTTTAATTTATATTATTAAAATTCTTAATGAGTCTATTTTCAAAAGAAACAAACAAGAACATAATCCGAACCCCATACTAGGAGAAAATAAATTTTTAGTGAAGAAGGGCTGAAACTATCAAACAGCAGAATAGGGATGACTTTTAAGATTTAACTGTACTTATTAGATAAACCATAAATTCTGAAAATTTTATGGTAATAAAATATGTGAGTCTAGTTCCAGAAAAATCAAGCGGATCTTAATTTGGAATTCTGTAGCTCAAGTTATAAATAATTTAGTGACAATGACTCAAGTAGATAGCTTTGAATGAACATATAAGTAAATAGTGAAAACATATATGAATATTTAGCTAGCATGGGTTACATTAAAAATGAATCACACGGCCAAGACAAATTTGGGCCGTCTGGGCCACACGGGCAGGCCATATGGGCGTGTGAGCCCATTTTTCTAAAATGTTCTATAAGGTTGCACGGGTCGCCCAAGTCGACTGTGGACCTACTGTAGGGTCGGTAAGCTTTACTTAGACCCCTATATAAGTGATCTGTCTGTCTGATTTCTATACTAAGCATGTATACTGATCTGAATATATGAGTTTAAATTGCATAGTAGCATGTCATTCTTGTATGTTGCATTGCATCGGGGTGGGTTGATTATGATTGGAGGAAGTATCGAAAGGCTCTTAAGCTTTGTTATCCGCAGCACTCAGTTTGCAAATTTCGATTATGTGCCGCATTCGGTACAACATGGTGTGTGTAGAAATTTGGGTGGGTTGATTTTATCCCCACATGGTGTGTAGGTTGGACGGAGTTGGTGTGTAGAGGCTGGTGGGTAGGACTTTGTTCTCTGCATATCACATGCGAAATGGGCTAAGGCCCTATAATATGTCCGATTCGAACAGGTGGGCTATAGTCCACACCATTCTTGTAATGGGCTCGGACCGAACCGTGAGATTATGTCTTCTATCCGATATCTCTGTGTGTATGTTTTTACGTGGGGATTACACATCGAGTTTTAAAACTCACCTTTTTCTGTTTAATCCATTGAGTAATCCCAAAGCAGAGAGCGGATCGGTGCGGCGGAGGACTCGGCGGTGACCACGGTTCTGGATACTTATTTATGGTTTATTTTTAATTCTGCTTTGGTTATATTTGGGTAAATTTTATGTAATAAGGCCTTTCGGATTTTAGTTTAAAACTTGGGATGATTATTTCATAAACTGCTAGCAGTATGACAAGACGTGAGTTTTCAAAATAAACAAAGGTTTTATCAAAATAAGTACGACCTCGCAAATCGTTTTAAAAGCTTCCACAACGTATAAAGTTTTGAAAATGGATAATGAATATATAAACGAAACGTTTTGACGATAGCCTAAGATACCTAAAAATGGTTTTAACGCAGTTATGTTTTCTAAAGCACTATCATGTGATATCGCCAGATTCAGCCATAACGTCCAGGCCAGGTTTGGGGTGTTACAGTCATCCTTGATCAATACATCCTGTGACCAATGTGATACCCCTCACCCAATTTGATAACAGATCTGAGTAAGAGATGTTACATTTAAGCACATACCATCTTTTGAAATCACATTCATATAATTGCTTTATAACATTTTTATTATAAATTTATAGTTCATATTTACACTACCAAACCTAATTACATGTTCTTTATAGCTTGGTCTTGTAGCTTAACTACCAAGTTCTTACATCACATCACGTTTAAATCTCACATGTTCTTACATTTTTCTAAAATGTTCATATAAAATGTTCTATAAGCTACAAGACCAAGTTCTTTATAGTTCATATTTGAATCAACATCGTTTCTCGGGAAATCTCACGTAAAATGGTCTAACGATCCACATCAGAAACACGTCCCAATATTCTTCCGGCACTTGCCCTTATGTCTTTTTCCGCATAGATCACAACTCGGAATATCAACATCTCTAGCAGGGCCTCTCACATTTTCTACTAACACTATCGTTTAACGTTCTCAACCTCACTCAGACCTAGCAGATCTCAGAACTGACCTCCAATACTCTCGAGACTCTCTAGCTTGTTTAGATAATGGATATGAGCTAAAAGTCCCAACTCAGTTCCCGAAGGCTTAAGAGAGTTCAGGTTTCTTATCAAGGTCCACCGCTTGTTCAACCATGTCCACCTAATCAATTAGGTTAGTGAATCTATTTTATTCTATGCGAGACTAACTGAACTCTGAGTTCTTCACGCAAACCCCAAAAAAATTAGTTACAACTTTCTTCTTCTGTTGGCACCAATTCCAAAACATACTTACTGAGTTGTAGAAAGTCACGCTCATAGTCAATAACGATCATCCACCCAATTTCAATATCATTAACTCGTGTTTTTGATCCTCTAGATACAACTCGTCAATATTGTAACAACCTATTTTTCAATGGTGTCGAAAACAACTATTTTAGAACCTAATTTAGATTAAGTATTTCTTCATTATGTTTAATTAAACTAATTAGGATTAATTAATCCTAATTATTTTGTTTTTACTACAAGAAAAAGTCTAAATTATTAGATTTCAAACTTAGATGTGAAAAAGGACTAATTATAAAGTGTAATTGTTAGTTTTGTCAAAAAGGATTAAAGTGCATAAATTGAATATTTTGTGTGAAATTTCAATAATTATAGATAATAGAGGGTCCTAAAAGGATGTAACTAAGATCGATTCTGAAACCAATATCAAATTTGAAAGATATTGCAATTTTGATTTAAGGGCTAAATTAAATAAAATGTAAAATTTTAGGGGCATTCAAAAAATGAAATTTGGTTGATTCATGCATAAAATAGAATATTATAAGATGTTTTAAATCGGTAAATTGAACTGAATTATTGTATAGATCGAGAATTCAACCAAATCGAAGATAATAAAGGAAAAGGCAAAATTGCTTATTAGTCCTTAAAGAATTGTTCTTTTGTTCTTTTTCCAGGTAAGTTCATATGGAACTTACTATGTTGTTCCATGTTAAGTTTGAATTGTTTATTTTTCTTTTTAGTTTATAGAAAAGTGATATTAGTGATTTTGGCATCAATTGGACTAAATTATAAAGTATGAAATATGTGGCAATTATGAATAAGTACGAGGTACCGAAATGGATGTGAAATGGTTATAAGATTGGCATGATATATATGTTGTTACAAGGATTGAATCGATATGATCACAGTAATAAAGCCTGTGTGAACTTAGTAAAGGATTAGGATAAGTATGGCATACCATCAAGCTCTAATATAAAATCGATCAGGGATTTACATGGTTATACGCGATCCAGCATTTTTTATGAATTCTCAATTCATAAATGTCAGCTTGTGTGAGCAAATCCTTAAATTTCAGCTTGTGTGAGCACTATAATCTTGTCTATCTGGTTTCAGTTTACTAAGGTTCTCTCGGGCGAAATGAAATGATTGAACATGAAGTGAATTACTTATGCTTGCAAATTGAATATGAATTAGATCATATATTATACAAGATGGAATTTGTTGTATATGTATAAGATTTGAGTTATAAGTTCTTGTTATGCAGATGAACTAACCTATTGGTTGTATGGTTGAATTGCATATGAAAGCATAAGGATGCCATGCTATATACCAATGTTTTTTTAATTTATTAATTTGTTGTAATTTCAAGGAAAGTTAAGTAAATTTCATATGGACTTACTAAGCATTCAGTATTCTTAATCTGTTGTTCCCTTTTCCTTGTAGATTGCCAACTTGCGGAACATGTCAAGCGGATCAACGAGAAGCTCACATTATCCCATTATTGATTCGGTAGTCTTTCAATCATTTTAAACCTTGGTTTTGTAGCATATATATAGGTGTTAAGCACTTGTTGAATCTTGAATGATAGTTTAGTTTCTAACATTTCCAATGCTTGATTTTAGCAATGTAAATGTTTAGTTGAAAATGGTATGATTTGGTAAATGGTTTGGAATGAGTATGAAGCATTTGAAATGACCATTTTGAATGTAAATCGACATAAGCTTTGAGTTAAATAAATTTTTGATAATTTCCAAATGGATTAGTTTGAATGTCATGGTATTGAAATGTTATGTTTAATGGTTTAATTGGTTGTAAAGTTGATGTAAAGATGATTGTGGATATTTATGCATGTTTTGGTATGTGCTTGGAATGATATTTGTGCAAGTAAATTTGTATAAATATGAACCAAATGTGAAGTTTGGAAAGGTAGACATGAAATAGGTACCAAATGGCCTAAATTTTCCTAAAAATAGAGTCCACATCCCGACAAGCAATCTTCCTCATCGGAATGTTGATCGAAAGTATATGACGTCATGATTTTGAGTGGTCTGACATCGTGATGTGATAAACTATTTGGTGACGTGATAAACCGTAAAAGTAACATATTTTAATCCCACATTTAGCATACTTTTGGATAATTTATCCCTTGATTTATGTAAAAAGGTGCTCTTAATCCTTTCTTTTCATGTTTTATACTCAGGAAAGCACCGGAGGATGGAAAGAACGAGAAACGGGCTCAAAACGGACCAAATTGGGCCAAAGTGAAAATCGACACGACCTGGACTTGAGCCAACACGACCGTGTCTCCTTGATACACTAGAACACGGCCTGATCACGATTTACATGGGCGTGTCACCTCATTAAAAGTCTGAACACGGCCTAAAGACGATTCACACGCAGGCGTGTGCCATGGCCGTGTCCCCATGCGTGGAGAAGAGCAATTTCACTCTCGAAAAGGATACTTAGGGGCAAAGAAAACCTATTTCAAAAGCCTATATAAACACCCTAAGTATAACCTAGAAGGGGTGAGCTGAGCTAGGCCAAGGAGCCGAGCCAAAAAGGTCGATTTGTGGGAAACACTCGAAGATAGCCAGTTGATCCATCTCAAGAAGCCGAAATTCTACTCAAGCAGCGGATCTCTCCTTCAATTCCTTCCTTGAGGGGTTTTAGGGATTTCTTATGTTTTGTTTTATCTTTTCTTACGAGATGTTTTCTTTTATTGTTATGAACTAAACCCTTGAGATACAGAAGGGGATGAAACTTAGATGAATCTTATTATCGTTTCTTTGAACTATATGATAAATACTTGATTTGTTCTTAATTATGTGTTCTTAATTCTTGTGTTGATATTTCCGTGATATTGATTCAAGTTTGATGTGCCTAGGTGGAGGAGCAAAAGTCCCTGCTTAAGAGTAGATCTAGCATAATTAAGCGGAGTTGATCGCGCGCCTAGAGATAGAGTGGCGAGATTTTGCCGGATTAGGGTGAAACCTAATATGGGAGTCCATAGATCGAGTTAATGCAATTCTAGGGTTTTAATTAGAAAGAGATTTCAATTAATCAACCTAGGGTTAGATGTTATTAAGCTTCGAGAGAGGGTTTAATATACATTAGGGAGTCTTACGGATCAAGTCAAGTGAATAAATCGTGCAGTTTGAGTTAGATAACAAGTGAAGTCTAGGTGGATTCTTCCTAAGGGTATCGTCTTAATCAACCGAGTTTTTCCAACGAAGATTTCCCCAATTCATTCTTTTTGTCTTTGCGTCTTTAGCTTAGTAGTTAGTTAAATTTAGATTAAATAACAACTTCACTTATTTTAGGCTAGATAATAAAAAGAAAGTTAGTATTAGTACTTTTGGTTCCTTTGGGTTCGACAATCCAGTCTTTCCTAAGCTATACTACTGTTCGATAGGTGCACTTGCCTCAATCGTTGTTATAGTTAGTTCCAGGTTCGATCATTATAAATTTAAAACTTTGAAATCAACGATCAAGTTTTTGGCGCCGTTGCCGGGGAACTGAAATATTAAGAAAGCTCAATTTTTATTACTTTAGCCATTTATTTTTATTTTTATTTTTATTTTTATTTTTTTCTCACTTTGCTATTTTTTCTTTTATTTTGGCAGATAGAGGAGATGGCACTGAATAACTATCAGTGGCAAGTTATGAGGACAAAGCCAACAAAAGCAGCCGATATCTACAACCTCGACCCAGTAACCATGCTATCAAATCAGATAGAGCTTTTAAGTAAAAAGATTGATGGTTTGTATAGTCTCTCGCAGGTACACCCAGTAATGCAATATAACTCAAATCTAGGAGGCGTGGTGAATCCTGAGTACC
This sequence comes from Gossypium sturtianum, assembly GCA_025698515.1. Taxonomy (NCBI): domain Eukaryota; kingdom Viridiplantae; phylum Streptophyta; class Magnoliopsida; order Malvales; family Malvaceae; genus Gossypium; species Gossypium sturtianum. The sequence continues at coordinate 44,876,747 of CM046952.1, forward strand.
CACCCTACGAATATGGCATGGAGAACGAACAAGTCCACTATATGGGTAACTATTCTAGACCTCAAAATAATTTTTATAGTGACATTTATAACGCAGGTTGGAGGTACCATCCCAATTTCTCGTGGGATGATCAAAGTAGCCAAAGACAGGAACTTTCTCCAAATTTTCAACAACCGCCTCACCAATAGGAAGAGGAGTCGAACCTTGAGAAGATGCTGACAAAATTCATAGCAGCCACAGAAAATCCAGATTTTCAACAACCACCTCACCAACAGGAAGATGAGTCAAACCTTGAGGAGATGCTGAAAAAATTTATAGCAGCCACAAATCTAGATTTTCAACAACCACCTCACCAACAGGAAGATGAGTCGAACCTTGAAGAGATGCTGGCAAAATTTATAGCAACCACAGAAACACATTTCCAAAATATAGAAATGAAACAAGAAGCATCGATTCAAGGAATCGAGGATCAGTTAGGTCAGCCTGCTAAGCTGATCTTAGAACAACCACAAGAAAGCTTGCCAAGCAACACTGAAACTAACCCAAAAGAGCAAATTCAAGCCGTAACAGCTCATGACAGTGAAAGGTTAGTGGAATCTAACCCAAGGCAAGAGCCTGTGGTAAGTGAAGGCAAGGTTGAGGTAAGCCATGATTTCCCAAACCCGGTAATTACAGAGTACCAACCCCGTGTGCAACACCCCAATGCGACAAAGAAAGACCACACAGAGGAATAACTCAGTAAGTCTCTTAAACTTTCAAAGAAATTTCATATTAACTTACCGTTTCTAGAAGTTATTTCACAGATGCCAGATCTTAGACCTCGTGTCGATAAAGAATAAATTCATGAGGAATGAAGGCTTTGGATCTATGAACTAGACGAATGGAAGACACACTTCAAGGAGAGACTAAAAACACACGAAGCAAAAACAAGGCAACTCCACGACGAACTTAATAATGGGTTTGAAATTGGGCCTTGGGACTCGTATCATTCCCCATTCCTCAAGAAGATTCGTCCTCGAATATTTAGATATAGGAAAAGAAAAGGGATTAGATTTAATAATAAAAGCAAACAAATACTTACCTAATCTTTCCTTTGCACCAAAACTATCTCTGTAACAGCCCGCTTTAGACACTAGTCGGAATAGTGTTTCTGGGATCACAAATCTGAGGTTAGAGAAATAATTTTATATTATTTTCTGTGTTTACAGTATGTGATAAAGTATGGGTGAAAGTTCTGTGTGAAAATTTTCTCGTTTGTGTGCCGATTTGTGAAAAAGGATCTAATCGCGTAAAATGCAAAAGCTGTGTGCTAGAAGTTAAAAGTACTTTAATGCTATGTCTTCTTAAGTGTGAGGTCCTTATTAAGAAAATGGACCATTAACAAGGTTAATGGACATTCATGGACATGTGATAGTGGGTTTTAAATGTTTTTAGTAAGGGTAAATTGGTAAATGATACATTAAGCTAATAAATTAAAACAAAACATCATTTTTGTTCATCTTTCTTCACCATTTCCGAAAATTGGTTGATAAAAGGAAGGTTTTTAGGGCTTTAAACATTCGGCACTTACAAGGTTTGATTGAGGTTTTATTTGAACTTGGTTTTTGATGATTTTTATGTTTTTGTGATTGTTGTTTTGAGTATTAGCTAGCCCGTACCTTGATTTTTAGAATTTATGATGATTTCATGAAATACCATTGTTGATTGTTTGAGCTTTGTGATGTTTGAGGATGAAAACTAAGTGTTTAATGATTAATAAACATATTTTTCTAAAGTGATTTTGAGTAAAAATGCATTTTTGGGGTTTAATTGAGAAATGTGAAAACTCTGTGTTGAAATGTGAAATAAATGTGAAATATGGACTGCTAGGGGCACTATGGTAATTCGGCTAAGCATGGAATAAATTGGATTTTTTGAATTTGATGTATTTGAGAAATAAGGACTAAAATGTCAAAATGTGTAATTGTGAGGGCTAAAGTGTAAAATGCTTTAACTATGTGTTTGTGAATAGTTTTGGATGAAAATGTGATTGAATGAGTTGAATTTGATATTATATAGATCAAGAAAGAAGAAATTCGAACTTACATCGAGGCAAGAACAAAGTGCTAGATTGATCGACTAGTGTCGTTGTCTTTACGTCCGAGGTAAGTTCGTGTATAATACAAATTGTTTAAACAATGTTCACCTGTTATGAAATGAATGGGAATGTGATTGTTGAATTAGTAATGTTATATGTGAGTTCAAATATATATGGCACTAAGTGTGCGTAAATATAATAGTTATTGCGATGAATTGCACTAAGTGTGCCAGATAAAGAAATGCATCGGCTATATTAGTTGGCACTGTAACACCCCAAACCCGGCCTAGAAGTTAGGCCCAAATCTGGCGTATCACATTGAAGAGTCTTTTTGAAAACTACGCGTTCATTGAAAACCCTTCTTACAATTTAAAACTTTCTACCTTTAAAACCTCAGATTTCGTTTGTTTAGTTTCAAAACGTGGTTTATTAAAAGTCATTCTCTTGTAAAACATTATTATCTTTAAAACCTTGCTTGTTGCAGAAACTTAATTTAAAGCAGATTATGGAAGCATGATATTTTGAAAACAGTGAGTTAATTTGGAAAACCATGTTCTACTTCTAGCAATTATAAAACCATAACAAAAAACCCACAACTTCACTTACAAGGCCTTATTACAAAAATTAAAACCCAAACTAGATTCTCAAAAATATAGTCCAAAGTATAAAGAAACTGTAGACGTGTGGCTATCTCCGAGTCCCTCACAGCATCGATCCTCCTAAAGCTGGGGATTACCTGCACAGTTAAAAACGGGGTGAGTTTACAAAAACTCAGTGTGCAATCCCCTATTAAGGTCATGGTCTGGGCCCAAGCCCTATTCGGTGACAATCTGGGCCTAAGCCCTATTCGGTAACAATCTGGGCCTAAGCCCTAAATCATATCAATGCAAAACATGCATGTACCCCAACCCTATCCAGCCAACTCTCCACCGGTACCAACCATCTCTCCATGTAGGGACCACGTCGACCCACCCAGCCAATCTCTCCAAAAATGCAGCCTAGCTGCTAGTATTTATACGACTTTAAGCCTTCAATAACGGTCTCATAATTGGCACACAGCCATCCAGAAGCGTAATAAGATCGGCACATAGCCATCATTACTACGGTAATATAACCGCAGGCACCTGACCACGGGTAAATATGATCGACACAAAGTCATCAGTATATATGTTAGGCACATAGCCACGGGTAAATACGATTGGCACAAAGCCATAATCAAGATGGCACAGAGCCATAATCGGATTACGTGGCTTTAAGCCATCCGTCGGTCCACAGTCGTCATGCGACCCGTGCGACCTTAACATATCAATATTGGATCCACGATGCGTCATGCGACCCGTGCGACCCTATCGAACTTCCTCTCGTATCAAAGTCCCAACCCCATGCAATATGTCGTTTATGTCATGCTCAATCATTACGTGTATGCAAAATGGCCATGCTCGAAAGCGATCATTTACACACATATTGAAAACATATCACCATATAATCCCGATCCAAATCGGTTAAAACACGATCATACATTCTGATTAGATCAATCATAGTCCTAATCGATCGATCTGTAAGGGCAAAATAGTCATTTTACCTATAAGGGTATTTCGGTAATCCTACCCTATAGAGGTATTTCAGTAATTCTACCCCAGAAAGGTATGCTTACTCTCCCCATGGTTTGCTCTATTTAAAGCCAGCTTCTTGCCTATCCTCATGCTAGCTTCTCGTTGTGGGATCCCCCCCTTCAACAGAGTTTAAATCCAACACAAACTCTGGCCGTCCAATCCGCAAAATAAACACTCCCTTGCTTGACATGAGATTCGAAACCTTGCCCTCTCCTATGCTCAAGACACTATATGCCTCCACAACACAAGCTCCTTTTGTGACTTAGAACATGCGCAACTAAATATAAGCCTATGGGCCAAAGTCTAAGTTCATTTAAAAGAAAAACAAAATGATTTGCAAGAGCCAAGACTTGAACCTTGGACTCCTTGCTTCCTCTATGGCGTCACTTCCTTGTCTCCCATGTGGTGCCATTTGCCACTAGACCACAACTCCTTTTGTGTCTTTTTTTTCCCACAATTTATTCTTAAAGCCTACTTACTTACCCCCAAGGCTTTATTCACCTATAACCAAAATTTTTCCTAAAGCCCAGGTTTGAACCCGGGACTTCATGGAAGCCCCCTAACCTTCCAAAATCACTCACCTAATAGGTCCAACTTGCATTAGTGCCGTTCTCTTATTCTCTAAAATTTTAAACGCTCCCATGCCCAAGGCCCAATAGGCCCAATTCTACTAGGCCCAAATTTGGGGCATTACAGGCACTGTGTGTGTGATATCGAGACATCTTTGGTTAAATGTGATGGCACTAAGTGTGCGATACTATTGTAGCATCGGCTAATTAAATGGCACTGAGTGTGCGAGATCATCGAACGTTTAAATAGGATCGAACGAATTATGGCATTGAGCATTGAGTGGTAAATGTGATTGATAAATACGTGATGGTACATGTATGTACAGAACCTATGTGGTTGATGATATTGCATATGGGATAAATGGATGATTATGTGAATGAATGAAGGAAAGAGTTATATTGCGTAGCATTGTAAATGCTAGTACATGAGCACATAGATATGGTATGGAAGTGAGTAATAGTTATGGATGATATTGAGTAGTGATGTGAATTGAACTAAGTGTTAGTTAATTTTGCATAGTGAATTTGAATTGTTAAGTTAATTGTGTTATATTACGAACTTACTAAGCTTTAAAGCTTACTGTGTGAAGTCTTTCTCTATTTTTTAGTGTCATTAAAGCTAGCTCGGACCGGGGATCGTCAGCAGCTCAATCACACTATCGGACATCTATTTTGGTACCTTTTTAGAAGTTGTATATATGGTATATGGCATGTATAGGCTAGTGAGGTTTTGGAATGATTTTTATACATGTTTTGCTATGTGAAAATGGTGTATGTGATATGTATATATGGTCTTGTGTGAATGACCATTATGGTATGTTTTGGTGAAATAGAAATGGCATGCTTCATACTTGATTTGGTAGTTAAGAATGGTGAATGATTTGTATGTTAATTGATGTTGGAATTGAGCATGTAGGGATGACCCAAATTAGGCATGGGTGAGCACACGGGCGTGTGTCTCGCCTGTGTCCATCACTGTCTTTATTCGATGCAGGTCAGACTTGCACACTGGCAGACACACGGGCGTGTGACCGGCCGTGCGACAATAGTCAGAGTTGCACACGAGGTAAGACATGGTTTAAGACATGGCTGTGTGAGGCACATGGTCTATCCACACGGGCGTGTGCCTTGTTTAGAAGAAAATTTTTCTAAGTTTGTAAAGTTTTTGTATGAGATCGGTTTGTCCCGAACCCTCTTTAAAGCATGTTTAAGGTCTCGTAGACCTACTAAAGGGACTTTGTGTTGTTGATTATTATGATGTGTTGATGTGCGAGCCATGATGGTATAAATGTTATGATTTGACCGGTAATACCTCGTAACCCCAGTCTGGCGATGGATACGTGTTATGGGTGTTACAATCTCCAAGATCAAAAGACATGATTTTGATCCCCCAAATCAGCATGGATCACGTACTTCTCCTTCCAAAACACACCATCAACACTAAAAAAAAAAGAAAAAGAAATGTTAAGTACAAGAATGTTCAAGTAAAAATAACTTGCAACTTTCTTTGAATATGCAGTGTCATCCATAAAAATTTCCAACTAAAAGTCAAGAATTTCACAAAACAATAAAAATCAAGAAGGTTAAGATTATTATGTAAAAATTCATTGTTAAATTCTAAGGTAGAAAATGTTGTTGCAAGATCAAATGCAACAAAATTACCATTTACAAACCTAGATAAGCCCATAAAATCAATTAAAATTTCAAACCAAGGTTTAATGAAACTTGACCGACGAGAACGCATGTCGTAGGAAAAATAAAATCAGTAGCATACTTATTAAAAACATTCAAGGTATGCCTACATATCGCAATGTCCAATGTGTTTTTACTTTGCTTACCTTTTATCACTTGTGGAGAATTTTCAATGTTCAACTTACCTCTCTCCAACAAGTAAAATCTTCTATCAATGGTAGAGTAATGTAATTGGAAGTCCGTCAATGGATCCTTGAAATCCTGTAACAAAGAAACACCACTAAACAAATTCAAGTTATGGTTAGTTAAAATATAATCATTCGTCACTTTTGTGTAGGTATTTTCTTTCTTTTCTTTTTCTTTTTCCACCTAAGAACTCTCCAATTGACCTCATATGTATTTCCACTCACCAAAAGTGTACCATTAAGTAGACTTTTATCACTCAATGCCTCTTTTGCCTTAGTCTTTTCACATTATTTTTACTCACTTCCCATATTCCTCTCATAAGTATATGAATATTCAATTTAGTACAATACATTTCAGTAGGATAACATGACATATCCATCTCATCTAACTCCATAGCTTCAAGGAAAAAATTCTCATTATCATCCTTTTTTCCGGTTCACAAAGTTCACCATCACAATTCTCTTTTCCACTAGAGTAAGAGTCAAAAGAAGGCACAAAGTCATACTTATTTTCTTTTCTAGTTGGATATTTAATTGAACATCGGAAACCCTCATGATCCTTTGAATTACATTGATAACATTTCACAACAGGTGAGAGATCAGTTGTTCTCCTTCTTTTGTTTGGCCATCTCTTCTTGAAGCACTCATAAACTGATCAGTTGCCTTGAACATGGTGTCGAAGTTTCATTTTAACCTCTCTGTAGTAATGAGAAGGAACGAAACGCTCTCTTATCACTTGCTTCAACTCATCCCATGTTTCAGTTTCTCTTTCATAGTTACTTTGATGACTAATTCCAAGTTGAGTCTACCAACTCAACACATAATTCAAAAATTTAAGGATCGTAAATGGGATTTTTTTCCTCTTCAAGGCATTTATAGTAATGGAACATAAGTTCTATTTTTTATTTCCACTCATAATATGACTCAGGATCATTTTTTTCATTAAATTGTGGAATAGAGAAGTTTGGTTTAGCCAAAGAAGACTGATCATGATCATTATTAACCAAAGTTTCATCATTTGCATGAGGGGCGCGTCTAGCATTATTTCCACAAGAACGAGGTTGTTCAACCTCAACACTATCATCATTGCCCAAATTATTAGTCGGGCGTTCATTTTGATCATTCAAGTGCTCTAAAATTGTATGAAATAGAGCATCTTATTGTTTGTCTTTAGCATCTCTAGCATCTAGATCTCGTTGTATCTTGTCAATCATGTGTTTGAACATATCATTGACTTTATAAAGGTCATTTTGTAATTTCGTCATGAAACCAGCAAGGTTCTCCATGGTAACTGGTGGCTTTTCACTCAAATTATCACTCCTTTTGTCACTACGAGTATCAGGAGCCATTGTGAAAGCCTGAAAAAAACACAACACTCAAAAAGAAAAATAAGCAAACCACACCGTTATGCACTTAGAAATAAAATTAAACTCCCAATGAGGTCAGAATTAATCTTGTGAGTCTTTTAAAAGTGTTTATATCAACTAATCGGAATGTATTAGAATCAAACTAGTAAAGCAAACCTAGTGGAACTAGAAGTCCAAAATCGACTAGACACCAAAAAATTGTGTTCCACGGAGGAAGGAATGTGCAACGTGCTTTAACCTACTAACACAAGAAACAATAAAGTGTTAGAATGCGTAAAGGATCAATAAAAAAGCAAAAACAAATGAAAACCTAAAGCTAAGAGTCAATGAAAATCGCTGAAAACCCAAAAACTCGAAAATTACTGAGCAACTTAACAAACTCCGTTCGAAGTGTTCCCGATTTCCAAAAATCAAGAAATTTAAACTAGAATCTCCTTAAATAATGCAGATCTGATCTGAAAAGTTTTGGCACAAAATTCTGTCCACTGATTTTTTTTCTTTCTTTTTCATATATTTCTATTTTTTCACCTTTTTAATCACATTTTTTTAGAAATAATTTTTTAATATTCTAAAATAGTTCCAAGAATCTTTATGTAAATATTCAGATCAATTAGAAAACATTTACCCACTGAAAGATATTTTTCCCAAAAGCTTTTTGGGTAAAACAATTGTTTTGAGGTTGTTTGCTGGAAATCAGTTTATAAGAACACAAAGAACACCTAAAACTCCAAAGAAAATGATACCAAATGATAGGAATGAGAGCGGAAAAAGGCGGAAGGAGGATCATATTCAAGTTGTTTGACTTGAGAAGGAAAGATTCAGATCTGGCCTGTAAAAAACAAAAAAAAAATAGAAATTAGAAAAAAATCAAAAACACTGAAAGAAGAAATTTAAGAACTAAGAATAAATATTCAAAATAGTAAATAAATAACTAAAAAAATTTAAAAGTGGAATATGGATCGAGCAAACCTATGGATATGATGAATAGAAGGATAAGTGTCCAATTGAACCCTTTGAGATATAAATCCCAACAAACTCAATGCCTTGAATAGAAGGATTAGTTTCCAATTGATGAGGGATCAATGCCTTTCAACCCTTTGAATTTGGTCGCCCCATACTTACATAACTCTTTAACCGGAGCTTGCCGAGTTACAACGACTGGAGTAACTACTTGCAAAGTAGCTCCCACTAATCGTTGAAGGACTTTCGCTATAGAATGAAGTACATTCATTTCTTCCCTTCAAAGGCTATCATTTATATGTTTTTGAGCATTGGCTGAATCAATTTCAGGCGCCTCGACTTCAATCCTATTCTCACTCCCCGCGGTGCGATCGCTACTTTAAACATTGTTCCCAGTATCATTTCTTGATTCACCACACATATTCACCTATAAAACAAAGACATTAATAATTAGCATCCAAATCCCAACTCAGACTCGACTTGACTTGAATTTGGCATGTACTTCTAGACTCAATTTCAAGCTTGATTTAGATCGAGAATCGACTAAACCTATAACTCAATACCATTAAATGTAACACCCCATTCCTGACCAAATCGCCAGGTCCGAGCTATAAGGTGCCACATTCGTTTCCAGAGAAACTATGATCAGAATAATTACAATTCATACCATTAGGCATTCAATTTTTTAGTATTATAAGCAAATAATATGATAATAATCATTCTTGGGTTTTATACAAGCTTATGAAAGCACCAAAACTAACCCGAGATCGAATCATGACTAGATTGCATAGAATTCAAAGTACAGGATTATCGTCGCAACGTGAAAGAGTTCCTCGTCGCGACGTGACATATTGTTTTAGTCTCGTCAGAATGATGGGATTCATCGTCTCGCCATGGCATTATAGGTCACTTCTTGTTGCAACGTGGTACGTTTGACGTCGCGACATTACATACTTTTTCTGCAATTCCAGCTTGCATATACATAAAATTTTCAAGCAATTATCACACAAAATTCACACCTAATGAACATCTATTATATGGAGCATTCCAACACCAACTTAAACACATCAAAACTTTAAACACATTAAATCATTACTTTATCATTCATAACCTAAACAACTAATTCAATTTCATTCAAACTTATACACACATATCTATAATCAACTAATCCTTAGCATTTCAACCACTCATACCAATATAGAACATATTTAAACAAAAGACTTACAAACATAATACAATCACTTGGCCAAATTTATACCTTAACATGCCAACTTCAAAAGATACATGAATTTAAATGCAAAACAAACTTGACTCAACTTAGGTACATAGAAAATAACTAGTGAAAGAATTACAAAAACATCGTTGAGTCCGAGATTGCTGACTGGATGTTGAATACGATGCTCGTTATCTCAAATCAAATCTAACCTGCACAAAAAAAAAACCGAACGCTGAGGAAAACATTCAATGGTAAATCTATGATTCAAACAATTATAATAAGTTTATGCAAATGCATACAATCAATAGTTAACTTAATCTCAAATCAGTTTGTACCAAATTCCTTTTATATCATATATTCATGCTTATACCAATCATAAAAACTACTCATACCATACTACCATTTCTACTTAACATGTTTAAGTTCATTACATGA